>LR738711.1:461600630-461653990 GCA_902687465.1 Secale cereale
GAGCGTCCATCCCACTCGGGGGCTTAGTTGCGAACCAGATTCAACCAATTTTCGAAAACACTCCGAATGAGAGCGTCCCTCTCACTCGGGGGCTTAGTTGCGGACCAGATTCGCCTAAGTTTCAAAACCACTCCGAGTGACAGCGTCCCTCTCACCCGGGGACTTAGTTGCGAACCAGATTCGCCTAAGTTTCAAAAACACTCTGAGTGAGAGCTTCCTTCTCACTCAGGGGCTTAGATGCGAACCAGATTCGCCTAAGTCTCAAAAACACTCCGAGTGAGGGCGTCCCTCTCACTCGGGGGCTTAGCTGCGAACCAGATTCGCCTAAGTAATTATATTCGTCTAAACACCTAAAGGACGTACTCTAAGCTGCGCCACAAGTACAACGTCCGGTCACACTTGGAGCTGCGCCACAAGTACAACGTCCGGTAGCACTCGGAGCTGCGCCACAAGTACAACGTCCGGTAGTACTCGGAGCTGCCCCACAAGTACAACGCCTGACTGCACTCGGAGCTGCGCCACAAGTACAACGTCCGACTGCACTCGGAGCTGCGCCAGTAGTACAACGTCCGGTAGCACTCAGAGCTGCACCAGAAGTACAACGTTCGGTTGCACTCAAATTTGCACCACAAGTACAACGTCCCATTGGACTTGGGGCTGCACCAAAAATGGAACGCTCGTTCCAAGTGAAGCGTAATCCTCTCACTCGGAAACTCAGTTACAGCCCTGCAAGCACAAAGTCAATAAATCCGAAGAGAAATGCGGCCACGCCTTGATAAAAGTAACAGAATTCATATAAACCACGAGCAGAAGTACCGGGCATCAGGCCCGAAGGAGTTTTAATGGTTACAAACCACTCGGCATTCCGAGGCAAATTGAGTCAAATTATGAAAGTTTTCACTCCGTAGGAGGGCTGGCAGGATCAACAAAAGTTTCCAAGTCTATGTCGTCTGCGATCCGAGTGGCTGCATCCAAGAAAGTTTCCATGAAACTCTAAAACTAGAGCTTCTTTGCGATGGCCACCTTGAGAGTCTTCAGTTTATCTTCCTTGACATCCTTGCAATGGACATGAACAAGCGAGAGCGTCACGTCAGCTCCAGAGCGGGCGGTGGACTTCTTCCATGCCCGCACTCGGCATGGGAGTTTGAATAGTCGAGTCATAAGAGACTCGAGGTCATTCTGGAGCCGCTCTTCTGGCAATAGCTCCTTGTCTATCCCAGCGAGTGCGGTCTTCAGTTTATCGATGTACCCCAGGGCACCCTCAAGGCGCGCTTTGAGTTGCAGTATGTTCATGGCAGCAACATCTCCCACAAGTGACCTACTAGGATCCAACCCGGTTTTGATTTGCTCTGTCTCCCGGTCAAAGCTTTGGCAGAATTCTGCATGAAGAATAAAAGCGTGAGTCGACAACATCCTTAAGAAGTATGGCTTCAACGGCATTCTCAGTGCAACATATCTTCAAGCGAGATGTACAACTTCTGGGCAAGGTCCTTCAAATATTCTTCCAACTCATTCCTCCTATGGGTGAGTTGGTCGACCATGTCGGACAATGCAATCTTCTCATTCTACAGCTGAGCAGCTTCCTTTTTCGCTGCGTCGACCGCAGTCTTCAAGGCCGCGTTCTCTTCCTCAAACTTGCCGACTAAAGCCAGCTTTCGATCTCCCTCTGTGGTCTTGATACGTCTCCAACGTATCTACTTTTCCTCACATTTTCCTCTTGTTTTGAACTCTAATTTGCATGATTTGAATGAAACTAACCCTAGACTGACGTTGTTTTCAGCAGAACTACCATGGTGTTATTTTTGTGCAGAAATAAAAGTTCACAGAATAAAATGAAACTTTGCGAGGAATTTTTAAGGAATAAAAGAGAATTACTGGAGCCAAGACCCACTAGAGAGGGGCCCCTGGGTGGGCACAACCCACCAGGGTGCGCCCCCTCTCCTGGCGTGCCCACGTGGGTTGTACCCACCCGGTGGCCCCGCAGATGACAACCCTGACCCTATAAATTCCTATTTTTGGAGAGAAAAAACAGAGAGAAATAATTATCGTGATCCATGACATGGAGCCGCTGTCACCTCCCGTTCTTCCTTGGGAGGCCAGATCTGGAGTCCGTTTGGGGCTCCGGAGAGGGGGATCTTCATTCTTCGTCGTCACCAACCCTTCTCCATTGCCAATTCCATGATGCTCCCCACCGGGAGTGAGTAATTCCTTCGTAGGCTCGTTGATCGGTGAGGAGTTGGATGAGATTCATCATGTAATCGAGTTAGTTTTTTTAGGGCCAGATCACTAATATCCACTATGTTCTTATATTGATGTTGCTATGACTTTGCCATGCTTAATGCTTGCCACTTTGGGCCCGGGTGCCATGAACTTAGATCTTAACCATTTATGAATTCATCATTATATCCATGTTATAGATCCGATCTTGCAAGTTATAGTCACCTACTATGTGTTATGATCCGCCAACCCCGGAGTGACAATAACCTGAACCACTCCCGGTGATGACCGTAGTTTGAGGAGTTCATGTATTCACTATGTGTTAATGCTTTGTTCCGGTTCTCTATTAAAAGGAGGCCTTAATATCCCTTAGTTTCCAATATGGACCCCGCTGCCATGGGAGGGTAGGACAAAAGATGTCATGCAAGTTCTTTTCATAAAGCACGTATGACTATTTACAGAATACATGCCTACATTATATTGATGAACTGGAGCTAGTGCCGTATCGCCCTAGGTTATAACTGTCACTTGATGAATATCATCCAACAATTCACCGATCCAATGCCTACGGATTTGTCTTATATTGATCTTGCTAAGTTACTACTACTGCTGCTACTGTTACACTTGCTACAAAACTACTGCTACCACTGTTATATTTGCTCTCACTACTATCAAAGCTATCATATTACTGTGCTACTGATCACTTTGCTGCAAATAATTAATTTCCAGGTGTGGTTGAATTGACAACTCAGCTGCTAATACTTGCAAATATTCTTTGGCTCCCCTTGGGTCGAATCTATAAATTTGGGTTGAATACTCCACCCTCAAAAACTGTTGTGATCCCCTATACTTGTGGGGTATCAAGACCTTTTTCTGGCGCCATTGCCGGGGAGCATAGCTATTGTAGCGACCAGACCTCAAACAGTCTGATCTCTGTGCTTTAGTGTCATCCCTGGATCAGTAATGCTGACACGCACAGTACTTGAAGGATTTAGAACAGAGTAGCAATCACACACTTATTACATCGAAAGTCTCAAAGGAGAACTTATTACAATAAAAATGGCTTAAGGCCATCTAATAACGATAACAGCGGAAGGCTTGCAAGATAAGTGAGTCCATCAACTCCAACGGCATCATTGAGTATAGAACCACGACCTAAAAGCACCTTACTCGTCGTCTGAAAAGTCTGGAACATGAACGTTGCAGCCCGAAAACGGGCCAGCACATGGAATATGCTAGCAAAGTAACACACAGAGAGTAATGGAAGTATAAAACTATACTACATGCATATTTGGCTGGTGGAAAGCTCTATGGTTATAGTTTCTGCATAAAGCCAATTTTTCCCTACTGCAAAGGAATAGATTTTCATTTAACTATCATGGTAGTTGAAACATCATTGAGAAGGTACCTCCAACTCAATCCCAATTAAAATAATCATTAACCCAAAAAATTAGTTTTAGAGTGATGAGATCAACCAATAATTCAAGTACCAGATACTCAAGATTGTCCATAACCGGGGACACGGCTAACCATGATTTGTTTATACACTCTGCAGAGGTTTGTGCACTTTTCCCCACAAGACTCGATCTCCTCTGTTGGAATTCTCGCACTACATGATGTTTGAGACACGGATGACCGAGACATAGTCTTTCAAAAGCGCTAGCACCTTACGATCGGGTAGACCGTACCAACCTACATCCCCTACATCTGCTAGTCTATCACTGTAAGAGTTCGCACGACTTAGTCAACTATGCTAGAGCCCATAGTAGCTTGTGGCTGCACACGGAAGTTTCCAGTATGAAATATCTCATGATCCCTTTGAGCCTGGGTGGCGGTCCATCAAGAAAAACAGGCAATCGCTGGAATATCCAGGTGCCTCAATCCACCTAGATGTGTGTTCAAGTTGCCACCTTAAGTAAACCATTAATTTAACAATCTCACATCAGTCATGGATACACTCACCCAATCCACGTCTACTAGCATAGCATGGCATAACAAGCAAACATAGAAGTAACTCCCAAGGGTTTGATAATAAAACAGGTAATAGGTACTACCTCATCTACTTCCCAGAACCCACATGTTAAACAGATCCTAGTCATGCAAGTGTTTGGGGATTGTTCTAATGCAATGAAAACTGGGTGTTGGAAAGTATGATCAAAGTGTTACTTGCCTTGCTGATGATCCGTGAAACCTAGAGATTCAAAGTAGCAAGCGGCGCACTGCGGGTACTCTATCGCAAACAAACAAGCATACAATAAGTACTGATCTAATGCACGGGTAAAACTCAGATAAGAGATCTAACCAGAAAGTTCAACTTAAGAACTCCGGTTGGCAAAACGAAACAAACCAAACGAAGCAACGAAAGTTAAACGACGAAAGAATCAAACTTCATTTACTAATCTGGACCTAAGTCCAAATTTTACAGAAGCAAAAACTTGGTTGACTAGGTTAAACGGAAAGAGGGTTTCGAGGCGAAACTCCAGGCGCTTGAATCACCCGATTCCGATAAACGAGTGAAAAGTTATACTAGAACGAAAATCGGATCAGAAATCGCGATCAGAAAATAACCACGGAAAAATCCGAGAAAAAGAAAAACTGATGAACAGATTAACGAGCGAACGTTCGTTATCTGAAACTAAACGGCGAATTCGTCCGTTAAAACGAATGAACGGGCGAACGCTCGCTAAACAGCTAAATCGAAAAAACCGATCTAATCTAAAATAACGAAACTAGGGTTTTCTAAAAAACCGGATCTGTTTTATTCAGAAAACCAGCGGCTCGGTGCGGCTACCTCGTCGGACTCCGGTGGCTCGGGGCTCCGGCGGTGGGTGGCGTTGGCGGCGGGCGGCGCGGCGGCAGGCGGCGGCGGTGGCTGCAAGCGGCGGCGGCGGCGGCTGGCTGCTGCGGCGGCACACGGTGGCGGCGGCTGCTGCTGCCGGAGGCGGGGCGGGGCGAGGTGGTGGGGTGAATTGGCGGGGCGGCGATATTTATTGAGGGGGGGGGGCGGTGACTTGGGGAAGGGGGCGTTGGGTCAGCCTCGGGATGTGTGCCCCGACCGGACTCGGCGGCGGCGGCGGGTCGGACTCCCGCGGGGAGGCGGTGGCGGCGCGGACCTGGCCTGGCTGGGCTGGGCCTTCGGCCGAGTCGGGCGCGGGAACTCTTTTTTTTTAAAAAACAAAACCGCCGAAACTAAGAAAAATCTAGAAAATAAAATAAAATTCTAAAAATGCCAAAACAAATTTTCACCGTCTAAATAAAATATTTGGAACAGGATGAACATTTTCTTGGCCCTAAAATGCAGTTTTGAAAACGTGCAATTTTTTCCTAAATTCAAATAAAATAGCAAAAACTCCAGAATAAAACTTATTTGATTTTTTTATTAAATCCTCAATATTTATTTATGTTGGGAGAGTCATTTTACTCCCACTCTCATATTTTCATTCTAGAAATAATTGAAGATAAAATAAAAAAAATCAATGATCCTATTTTCAAAATTTGAGAAAACTCAAATATGAAAAATAACGAAATCCCCAACTCTCTCCGAGGGTCCTTGAGTTGCGTAGAATTTCTAGGATCAACCAAAAACAAGAAAATATGATATGCATTGATGATCTAGTGTATAACATTCCAAATTGAAAATTTGGGATGTTACAACTATATTTGTTGAGTCACTTGGGATTATTATCATATTATCACTTTGAAGAATCTGAAGGATCCAAAGACTAAATGATTTCCCTCAAAGACGAGGGAAGGTAAGGAACTGTCATCCAGTTCTGCTTTAGATTCACCTTCTATTATGAGTAAACTTGCACCACCACCACATGCTATCAATTCTAATATGTCGCAAGTTATTGATGATGCTACTTATACTATGAATGATGCTTATGATGATGCTAGTACCTTTCTTGATAATGATAATGTGCCACTTGGTGAATTTCTGAATGAACAAATTGCTAGAGTAATACAACATGATGTTGTTGAATCTGATGATGAGCTTGAAACTGAAACTCCTGAAACACGTGCTAGAACTAGCCTTCCTAGATATGAATTGCCTAAGGTACCAAAACGTTATGTTATGTGTGAAGAAGAAACTAGAGGTATTCTTGCTTGTAATGATAGAGATGATCTAGAGAAATTATTACACAAGTATAAAGAAAAGTCTCTGAATGCTAGAATGAAATGTGATTCTAAGTTTGCTACTTCATCTATCTTTATTGATGATAAGGATTATGAATTCTCTGTCGACCCAGAGTTAATCACTTTGGTTGAATCTGATCCTTTCCATGGTTATGAAACTAAAACTGTTGTGGCACATCTTACTAAGTTGAAGGACATAGCCACCCTTTTTACTCATGATGAGAAAACTCATTACTACTTTATTCTCAAATTATTTCCGTTCTCATTAAAGGGTGATGCTAAAGCTTGGTACAATACTCTTGCTCCTGGGTGTGTGCGTAGTCCCCAAGATATGATCTATTACTTCTGTGAAAAATATTTTCCTGCTCATATGAAACAAGCTGCCTTACATGAAATATTTAACTTTGTGCAAACTAAAGAAGAGAGTCTCCCACAAGCTTGGGGGAAGGATTTGCGAGTTACTTAATGCTTTGCCTCATCATCCTCTTAAGAAAAATGAAATATTGGATATCTTCTATAATGGACTAACGGATGCTTCTAGGGACTTCCTATATAGTTTTCCTGGTTGTGTTTTCAGCGAATGAACTATTGCTCAAGCCGAAGTATTATTGAGTAACATATTGAAAAATTATGATGATTGGACTATTCCAGAACCATCGGCTAAACCCACTCCGAAGATGATGGGTATATTATATCTCAGTCCAGAAGATATGCAAGAGGCAAAGAAATCTATGAAGGAAAAAAGTATTAAAGCTGAAGATGTTAAAAATTGACCTCCTATTGAAGAAATACATGGGCTTAATGTACCACCATTGCCTGAGCTAGTAGAGGTAAATTCTCTTACGAAGTTCAATGAAAATGACAATCCTCACAATATGCATCCTAGTCAATGCATTTATGAGTTTGAAAACTACATTAGAAAACAAGATCACTTCAATGCAAATGTTATGAAATAATTGAAACATAATTCTGATATGATTACTCGCTTGAGTGACTTGTTATTTAGAATTTCAAACGATGTTAGAGGTGTTGGAAAACATGCTTCAATGGTTAAAACTCAGTTAGAACAAGTTGCTAAATCTCAAAGAGAATTACTTGATGAAATGAATCATAATATGCATGACTTTGCTGTTAGAGTTACAACTAGAGGAGGTAAAACGACTCAGGAGCCACTTTATCCTGAGGGGCACCCTAAAAGAATTGAAGAAGACTCACAAAGAAATAACTCTAGTACACCTAGTCCTTCTAGAAAGAAAAAGAAAAGGAATAATGATAGGACTATGCATGCCACTAGTGAACCTGAAGTAGAAAAACCTCCTGACAATGATAATGATATATCTATCTCTGATGCTGAAACTATCTGGTAATGAACACTCACCTAGTGATAATGAAAAAGATAATTTTGATGTTCATGAAGATGCTCAACCAAATGAAAAAGAACTAGATAATGATGTTGAGATAGAACCACATGTTTATCTTGATAACCCACAACCTAAGAATAAAAGGTATTATAAAAGAGACTTTGTTGCTAGAAAAAGCGGTAAAGAAAGAGAACTGTGGGTTCAAAAACCTATGCCTTTTCCACCTCAGTCAACTAAAAAAAAGATGATGAAGAATTTGAACACTTTGCTGAAATGTGGAGGCTAGTCTTTTTGCGTACTCGCTTGACTGATATCTTAAAAATGCCTTCTTATGCAAAGTATATGAAAGACATCATCACTAATAAGATAAAAATACCGGAAGCTGAAATCTCCACTATGCTTGCTAATTATACTTTCAAAGATGGAGTACCTAAAAAACTTGGAGATCCGGGTATACCAAATATACCTTGCTCTATAAAAAAGAATTATGTGAAAACTCCTTTGTGTGATTTAGGAGCTGGTGTTAGTGTTATGCCTTTCTCTTTATATAAAAGATTTGATCTAAATAAACTCACACCTAATGAAATATATTTGCAAATGGCTGAGAAGTCAACTACCATACCTATCGGTATTTATGAGGATGTGCCTGTTATTGTTGCTAATGTTACTATATTGACTGACTTTGTTATGCTTGAGATGCCCGAGAACGACAATATGTCTATTATTCTTGGTAGACCCTTCTTGAATACTGCAGGGTCTGTTATTGATTGTAATAAAAGCAAGGTCACTTTTCATATTAATGGTAATGAGCATACGATGCACTTTCCGAAGAAACAATTCCAAGTGAATGGTATTAATGTTATTGAGAAATCTCCGACAAACACTATTGGAAGTTTTCAAATACCTCTACCTACTGTCAAAAAGAAATATGAAATGCTTATTGTTGGTGACATCCATATCCCCATTGAGGTAACTTAGTGATTCACGAAAGTTCTTCGGTTTCATGCTAATCGAAAGTGGTTGTTAATAAGACCTGATCAACTTTATTAATGATTCATTTTTGAGGAGTATGAAGTAGATGAATTTACTAAGCACTACCTACTGTTCTTATCTTTTTTTAGTTTTTACTAGTTAAAGAAAATAAAATGCCATGTTTTGTCTGTTTTCTGAATTTTCCGTGCAATAAAAAATGACCAAAAAATAAAAGTTCTCAGAATGCCCTGGAAATTATATAATATTTTTTCTGAATATTTAAGAATTTCTAGTGCAAATAACACCAGAGAGGGGCCCCTGGGTGGGCACAAGCCACCAGGGCGCGCCCCCCTCTCCTGGCGCGCCCAGGTGGGTTGTGGTCCACACGTGGGCCCTCTCACTTACCTCTTTAGCCCACATCATCACTTACCTCCAGAAAAAAAATCCCCATTGCCACCCCTCCCGTGTTCTTGAGCTCAAACCTGCGGATTTCGATCTCTTTGCTCGAAGCTCCGTTTCCAAAACCGTTTCGCAGGATTGTTGCTTGGTATGTGACTCCACCATTTGTCAATTAGTTTTTGTGTTAATGGTTTATATTTTGAATAATTAGCTACTCTTGATGCTGTTGTAGATGGGCTTGCATATTGAATTCTTAGTGTTCTAAGTAGTTTGAATGCTTGCTATGGCTTATATGTATCCATATGATTAGTTGCTACCAATCTTTTGAAGGTTTGTTGAGAAAAAATTGTGGACTAAAATTTTAGGTTTTTGTTCATAGGAAAAATTGTACGCAAACTTTATGAACTTGTTTGGAAGGAGTTCTTCGAGGAGAAGATCCTTTTGAGCATCTTCTAGTGACAGTTCTACTCGCCGATGCTACGTAGAACCGAGTGCAAGTTCTACCCGAGATGCCGCCACCAAAACATGTTTATGGCCTTGTGATGAATTTATGCTGCAAATAGGCATCACAAATGAATTTGAGCAATATGTTCACAATGTCGGTCTCGGTCCCTACCTTTCAGATAAGCGTGAACAGCGCCAACTTCTCACTGAATCATTTGTCAAAGGGTTTATATATTTTCCACTTGAGTCTAGGGTGTCGTTTATGCTGTATAATAATACATTTACTATCCCACTGAAGAACTTTGCTTACCATTGCAAACTTCCATTTTGGGGTTCACTCGATGAGCCACCAAAGGCCGAGTTTGAGTCTTTCATGACTGGCCTTTGTTACGGTGTAAATAGGGGAGTGACACAGGGTAGAATAAAGAGTATACATGTTCTCGCAATTCAGTATTTTGCATTATTCAACGGGAGATGTGTAGTAGGCAAACAAGATTGTAGTGCACTTTGTGCTCCAGACTTGAGCCTCATACGCACTTGTCGGTGTTCTGGGAACAGGGGTACCTAGACTTGCCTGCCTGCGGCCCAAAGCATGGCTCGCAAGGCGGCCTAGTGTGGCCCAACTTCTTTAACAACACTCAAGACCCTCGCGAGGCGGACGACACGGGACACCCCCTGGGGCGGCCTCGCCAGGCTGGCTCATGAGGATCGGAGATATCAAGGCAAGGGGCACCTCGCAAGGTCGTCATGACGTGAGCAGTGACGACTAAAGCCAGGCGGGCGCCAGCGGGCGCAGAGTGCCAGTTTCCTCTTCGGTGCAAAAGGAGCAGGTGCAGGAGCGGAGTCCCGAGGCGTCAGGCAAAGGTGTCCATACCAAGACCAGCAGGACGACAGGACTGAGGTCATCGCGGAGCCCACGATGGCGTCACCACCAGAGCCTTTGGCAGTGAAGACCACCTTTTGTCAAGATAGCTTGTACTAGTTGTTCCCCTTCAAAATTTTCCGTTGTGGGATTCCTTCCCGCTCAATATTTGGGAAGAGAACCCTGGCCACTATAAATAGGACTAGCCACCACCATTGGGATCATCTCATCGGAGATAGAGTTAATCTCATCTCAAGTTGATTAGGTAGAAGGCCACACACCTCAAGCTCACCCGAGCGCAAGAACACCTCACCCCAGGAGGTAATTCATCCATGTACTAGTTGTTCCTCTGCCTACAAGGCAATCCACCACAAACACTGGATTAGGGTGTTACACCGCAACGGTGGCCCGAACCAGTATAAATCTTGTGTCTCTTGTTCACTGGATCCGACAAGCTAGGCCTAGGACTCTCGAATCTTTTGCTTCTGTCGTTCAGGAAGTCCACCTTTTGATTAGGTGTGTGGCCTAGGTAGAAGGCCACACACCTCACCCCAGGAGATAGAGTAGATGGGATATGGCGGAAGGAGAGATCTTCGTGCGCACCCCAGAGTTCGAACCTTGTGGGTTTTGCTGGAACCCTAAATCCGACATTTGGTGCGCGAGGTAGGGGTGCGCTGAGACTTTCCTTCTGTCGTTCAGGAAGTCCATGGCCGACGCTCGCAGAGCCCGTGCTGAGCGACGGGCTGCCCTTCCCACCCGCGTCGCTCAGACCGCTCCTGCTGGCGGACCACCCCGACGTTCTCCATCACCTGCTGCCAACGCTGCCACCAGTCCGATGCGGCAAGAACAGCAGGCATCGTCTCTACACCCATTCGTGCGGCGCGGTGGATGCACCACTACCTCGTCGCTAACACCGGCGATCTCTTCGTCCCATGCTCGCCATGGACCCGCAGATGCGCAGGCGGCATTGCTCATGGAGCGAGAGCTCCTGCGCTACCGCCCCGTCGACGACTTCTACGAAGATTGGCTCGACCGCATCGCCGAGCTCGTTACCGCCGCTGGGGGCTTTCCGGCGTCGTCCCTTTCCCTTCCTCATCCGCCTCCCCACGAGGACGACGAGGCCCAAGAAGCTCCACTGATACCCCAGCATCAAGGCATCATCCAAGACCCAAGGCGTCTGGCCCCGCGGCGTGACCGCCCATGCTCGGTGGCAGCGCGCGAGGAAGAAAGCTGCAAGGAGATCCAGCGGCCCCGTGGTAGAGCACCCGCGCTCCCTCCACCGCAGCATCAACCCCCCCCCCCCCCCCCCCCCCCCCCCCCCCCCCCCCCGCGCCGCGGTGGTGTGCGAAGACCAACACCAAGTCCCACCACCCCAGCAAGCACCGGTGTTGACAGCAGGCTGCAGGGCCCTTGCTCCCGAGCTGTGCAACGGCAACTGGCCTGGGAAGTTCAAGCCCGACCTGCCTCCACGGTACGACTGCATCCCCGACCCCGTGGAGTTCCTCTAGCACTACAAGCTGAGCATCGAGGCGTCCAGCGGCAACGAGAAGATCATGGCGAACTGGTTCGTCATGGCCCTCAAGGACGGCGCATAGTCATGGCTCTTGAACCCGCCCGCGGGATCGATCTCTACCTGGGGCGAGATGCGGGATAGGTTCATCGCCAACTTCCAGGGCACTCGAGATCATCCCCTGGCCGCGGACGACCTACGGCGTATCTAGCAACAACCGGGAGAAACCCTGCAGAAGTTTATCGAGCGCTTCAATAGTGTCCGCGTCAAAATCCCCAAGGTCACGGACGAGGCCATCATTTCAGCATTCTCGGATGGTGTCCGCGACGTCAAGATGAAAGAAGAGCTTGCCATCCATGAAGATCGGTGCATGTCCTTGGAGCTGTTCAACCTCGCTACGAAGTGCGCTAGGGCAGAGGAGGGGCGCCTTTCGCTCATCGAGCTACCCGCTGCTGAAACTGAAGACAAGAAGGCCAAGAGCAAGGATGTAAAGCGCAAGATAGTGGCAGTGCTTGCAGCTGAACCAGAGATGAATTGCGGCCGCGACTACCCGAAGCCGCCCAAGAACGGCCGGGCGTTTTGCGCCTTCCACAACGTGCATAGCCACAACACCCATGACTGTCAAGAGCTCAGGGCTCTCCGCGAAGGACGCGTCATCCAACGCCCCAGTCGCAGCAGCCGTGGCTATGGCCGTGGAGGAGGTCGGACCGGAGGACGCTGGGACGACCGTGGACCCCGTCAGGAGTGGCGTGATCAGCCTCGGGAGGAACGTTGGCGCGGCCAGCCCCGCTAGGACGCTTGGAGGGATCAGCCCTGAGAGGACCGTCCTCGGGGCAGGGCTGGCCAACCACCTCTGCCACCACCAAGAAGGAACGACGACCAGGACAAGGTTGCTGGGGGCTTCCAGGAGTCGTGTGCCATCGCCTGCATCTTGGGCGGAGCACAGGCCCCAGCTTCTCAGCGCCTCTTCAAGCAGTTCGTCCGTGAAGTAAACACATATCTCCCCAAGCTCGAGGCCACCCATCCGCTCAGGTGGTCTAGGTGCCCCATCACCTTCAATTCAGCAGAACAGCTCAAATGCGCGGCTACGGCTGGCGCCCTCCCGATGCTTTGCTCTCCCGTCATCAGTAACGTCCAAGTTACCAAGACCCTCATCGACGATGGCGCGGGGCTTAATGTCCTGTCCATCAAGACATTCGACAGCCTCCAAGTACCCTACGAGCAGTTGCTGCCTACCAAGCCCTTCTCTGGAGTGACTGATGGCTCCACTACTCCTGTGGGGCAAGTTCGCCTACCTGTAACCTTTGGCAAGCGTGACAACTACCACACCCATCTCATCGACTTTGATGTCGCCAACATCCATCTCCCTTACAATGCCATCCTCGGGTACCCGGCCCTGGCCAAGTTCATGGTAGTAACTCACCATGGCTACAATGTTCTCAAGATGGCTGTAAGCAGCGGCGTCATCACCATCGCCTGCGGGGAAAAGGACGCAGTGTGCTCGCTCGAGCACGCTTACCAGGCGGCGGCAGTTGAGGATCCGGACAGCGATAGTGTCATCCACCCACCGGAGGTCGTTCCCAAGAAGAAGAAGCAGCTGCTGGCTCTGAAGCCTCATGAGGACGCAGCACAGGGAGGCAGCACCACATGGCCTCGTTCCCCTCTCGCATAGGAAGGCGTGCCCGACGCCCCTCTCAGGCTGGGCTCGGGGGCTCTCCTCTGGAGAGCCTCAAACCTAGCCAACGTCACGAGGGAGGCGCCCAAGCACCATGTGGAAGAGTTCTTCGCTGCACACTTCCCTCCGGAGGCCTCAAGGCGCGAGGCACCAAGCGCTCAGGAGTTCATCAGCCAGACCATCGAAGACCTACAGGAGCCAAGAGCCATGCGAGGCGAGCGCCGCCCGGCTCCTCCGAGGGCAGTCGTCGGCCCAGGCTCAGGAGACGGGCTGCGCGTTTACGTCAACATCCCGACACTCAACAGGATAGCGTCTCAGGAGCTCAACTGGCCTTCCTAGGTGGGTCCGTGTCAGGGTCCCCCTCACAGCTACGTGCGCATGCCCTTCGGCCTGCCGAACCAGGCGACCCTACACCTGCGCCACATGCGGGAAGTCCTGGCGGCTCGCGAAGCCAAGCACAAGGAGATCCAGGCGGAGTTGGACTCGGTCCTCCATGAGATCTGGGGAGCCCCGGAGCCTCTCGAGGAGCCGGGGCCAGACGGCACATGAGGAGCAGCGCCTTCGCCGAGCACCCTCAGCTACACTGACACTACTTCAGCAACTATGCCAGGTGACATCTTTCGATTTCTGTTCAACTAGGAGCGCCCCTCGGGCAGCATTATTCCCAGGCCGCACGGGTCTGTTCCTCCGGCGTGCATCTTTTCACATCTCAAGTCACCTTTTGGGGGCGCCCCTCGGGCTGCACTACCTCCAGGCCGCACAGGTTTACCCTGGTGGCATGTATCTCCCTTGCATTTTGCCAAAGCCAATGCTACCATCCTAGCCGTATTATGTACGGATCGATCGACTAACCATCGCACTTTCGGGTCTCCACCACCACCCAACGGACTTCTACTCATCTCGCGATGGAGCTGCGTACATTGACACGATGCTTGTGCTCGGGTCCGTCCCAACAACGCTGACAAACCCGAGGGACCGAGCTCTGATCCAGGGCCCGCTCCGCAAGCGTCACCTCACCAGGTCTCTGGTGCCTTAGTCTCCCAGCGGGATTATCGGAAGCCTGACATGTGCGCGGCCCTAAGTTGTTCTGCTGCAGGGTAACCCACCGGAGTCTCAGGAGCACGGCGACAGGCAGTCCCACCGGACTCCCCTCCTCTCGTGGTTCGCTTGCGCGTTAAAGGGGGGTCCCTGAGCACCTCGTCACAGGGGATCTCACTGACTCTCTAGCCCTCACCCCTTGGCCTTGACTATGGCATCGCCACCTGGCATACCAACGGCGGCAGAGCTTTGATAACCCACAAGTATAGGGGATCGCAACAGTTTTCGAGGGTAAATTATTCAACCCAAATTTATTGATTCGACACAAGGGGAGCCAAAGAATACTCTTAAGTATTAGCAGCTGAGTTGTCAATTCAACCACACCTGGAAACTTAGTATCTGCAGCAAGGTAGTTTAGTAGCAAGGTAAAATGGAAATAGTGGTAACAACAATAAAAGTAACGGTAGTGTTTTTGTAGTTTTTGTAACAGTAGCAGCAGAAAAGTAAATAAGCAACAAGAAATATGTGAAAAGCTCGTAGGCATTGGATCGGTGATGTAATAGTTATAACCTAGGGTGACACAGAACTAGCTCCAGTTCATCAATGTAATGTAGGCATGTATTCTGAATATAGTCATACATGCTTATGGAAAGGAACTTGCATGACATCCTTTGTCCTACCCTCCCGTGGCAGCGGGGTCCTAGTGGAAACTAAGGGATATTAAGGCCTCCTTTGAATAGAGTACCAGACCAAAGCATTAACACAAAATGAATACATGAACTCCTCAAACTACAGTCATCACCGGGAGTGGTCCCGATTGTTGTCACTTCGGGGTTGCCGGATCATAACACATAGTAGGTGACTATTGACTTGCAAGATAGGATCAAGAACACCCATATATTCATGAAAACATAATAGGTTCAGATCTGAAATCATGGCACTCGGGCCCTAGTGACAAGCATTAAGCATGGCAAAGTCATAGCAACATCAATCTTAGAACATAGTGGATACTAGGGATCAAACCCTAACAAAACTAACTCGATTACATGGTAAATCTCATCCACCTCATCACCGTCTGGCAAGCCAACGATGGGATTACTCATGCACGGCAGTGAGCATCATGGAATTGGTGATGGAGGAATGTTGATGATGAGGATGGCGACAATCTCCCCTCTCCGGAGCCCCGAACGGACTCTAGAGCAGCCCTCCCGAGAGAGATTAGGGCTTGGCGGCGGCTCCGTATCGTAAACCGCGATAATTCTTCCTCTCAATTTTTTTCTCCCAAAAAGTGAATATATGGAATCGGGGTAGACGTCGGTGGAGCAACATGGGGCCCACGAGGTAGGGGGCGCGCCCAGGGGGAGGGGGCGCGCCCCCCACCCTCATGGACAGGGTGTGGGCCCCCTGGCTTGGTTCTTTTCGCTGATATTTTTTATATATTCCAAAATAATTCTCTGTTGAATTTCAGGTCATTCCGAGAACTTTTGTTTCTGCACAAAAATAACACCATGGTAATTCTGCTGAAAACAGCGTCAGTCCAGGTTAGTTCCATTGAAATCATGCAAGTTAGAGTCCAAAACAAGGGCAAAAGTGTTTGGAAAAGTATATACATTGGAGACGTATCAACTCTCCCAAGCTTAAACCTTTGCTTGTGCTCAAGCAATTCAGTTGATAAACTAAAAGTGATAAAGAAAAACTTGGACAAACTCTGTTTGCTCTTGTTGTTGTAAATATGTAAAGCCAACATTCAATTTTTCAGCAAAGATCATGAACTAACCACATTCACAATAACTTTCAGGTCTCATGTCTAGTCATATCAATGGCATAATCAACTAGCGAGCAATAATAATAAATGTCGGATGACAACACTTTCTCAAAACAATCATAATATGATATAACAAGATGGTATCTCACTAGTCCTTTCCAAGACCGCAAAACATAAATGCAGAGCACCTTTAAAGATCAAGGATTGACTAGACATTGTAATTCATGGTAAAAGAGATCCAGTCATAATCATACTCAGTGCAAATTAATAGCAATACATGCAAATGACAGAGGTGCTCTCCAACTGGTGCTCTTTAATAAGAGGATGATGACTCAACATAAAAGTAATGGTACACACATTATTATATCATATTAACTAGCGAGCAATATGATGACTCAACATAGATAGGCCCTTCGCAGAGGGAAGCACGGATTTGTAGAGGTGCCAGAGCTCGATTTTTAAGTAGAGATGAATAATATTTTGAGCGGTATACTCTCATTGTCAACATAACAACCAAGAATCTCGGTATCTTCCATAACACACATTATAGGCGGTTCCCAAACAGAATGATAAAGTTTATACTCCCCCAACCACCAACAAGCACACTCCACGGCTAGCCCAAAACAATGGGTACTGTCCAAACAAGAAACAGCCCTGGGGGAGTTTTGTTTAATTATTATGATTTGAGCATGTGACTGGGCATCCCGGTTACCAGCCATTTTCTCATGAATGATGAGCGGAGTCCACTCATCGTGAGAATAACCCACCTAGCATGGAAGATATAGACTACCCTAGTTGATACATGATCTGTTCGAGCATACAAAACAGAATTTCATTTGAAGGTTTAGAGTTTGGCACATACAAATTTACTTGGAACGGCAGGTAGATACCGCATATAGGAAGGTATGGTGGACTCATATGGAATAACTTTGGGATTTATGGAAGTGAATGCATAAGCAGTATTACCGCTTAGTACATGTGAAGGCTAGAAAGAGACTGGGAAGCGACTAGCTAGAGAGCGACAACGGTCATGAACATGCATTAAAATTAATCAACAATGAATGCAAGCACGAGTTGGATATAAATCACCATGAACATAAATATCGTGGAGGCTATGTTGATTTGTTTCAACTACATGCGTGAACATGTGCCAAGTCAAACCACTTGAATCTTTCAAATGAGGATACCACCCTATCATACCACATCACAACCATTTTAATATCACGTTGGCACGCAAGATAGACCATTATAAACTCTTAGCTACTTAAGCATGGCATAAGCAGCTATGATCTCTAATTGTCATTGCAAGCATGTTTCATTCATAATAGGCTGAATCAGGAACGATGAACTATCATATTTACAAAGACAAGAGAGGTCGAGTTCATACCAGCTTTTCTCATCTCAATTAGTTCATCATATATCATCATTATTTCCTTTCACTCGCACGACCGAACGGTGTGGATAATAATAATAGTGCACGTGCATTGGACTAAGCTAGAATCTGCAAGCATTTAATACAAGGGAGAGAAGACAAGGTAATATGGCTCAAGGTTAAATTAACAATAAAGCATATGAGAGCCACTAAACATTTTCATCATTGTCTTCTCTCCTTGACCCCCAAAGAAAAGAAAAGAAACTATTTACACGGGAAAGCTCCCAACAAGCAAAAGAAGAACGAGAAATCTTTTTTGGTTTTCTTTTAATTACTACTACACACGCATGGAAAGTAAACTAGCTAAAAGCTACAACTAATATTTTTTTGTTTTTTTTAGGTTTGAAAAATACTAAGAAAAGAATTGAAACTATCATGGATAGTACAATGAAAGAGTGTGAGCACCGACTACTGGAATAAGTGTGTGAACATGAATGTAATGTCGGTGAGAAACACGTCCTCCCCCAAGCTTAGGCTTTTGGCCTAAGTTGGTCTAGGGACAGTACTGGCCTGATGGATATCCAAAGTCGTAGTTGGGGTTGTACTGAGATGTAGTGGCTACTGCCTGGCGAGCTGCATCCTGGAGACGAGCTGCTCTCATTGTCTCCTTATACTCATTTGCCTCCTCCCTGGTTATAATATATCTCCCTTTTGCCTGAAAGTCAAAGAAGGTAGGAGCAGGGAGGGAAATATGGACAGTGTGACGCCTATCAAAGATTAGTCGATACTAGAGAGATTGTTCATCCCTCTCTACAAACCGATGGCTAACCATAGCATTATAATCTAAATAAGCAGGCGGTAATAGTTCATCATTTTCATGTATAGCCACACCAAGACGACGGGCTATGCGAGTGGCATAAATCCCACCAAATAAATCTCCATTTATACCATTATGATGTAACCTACGTGCAACAATAGCTCCCAAGTTATATTGTCTATCACCTAATACAGCACTCTTGAGAACACTAAGATCCGGGACACACATGTGGCAAGCCTCGTCTTTACCGTTAATGCATCTACCAATAATGAGAGCAAAATAATGTTTAGTAGGAAAATGAATGCTTCCCATGGTAGCTTGTGTGATCTCTCAAGATTCCCCCATAGTGATACTAGCAAGGAAGTCTTTATATTCAGATTTGCGAGGTTCAGTAATATTGCCCCACTGCGGGAGCTTACAAGCATCATTAAAATCTTCCAGGTCCATGGTATAAGAATTATCATATAGATCAAACAGGACAGTGTGAGAATTACGTGAAGATGAAAATTTAAACCTTCTCACAAAGGAATCAGTTAAGTAATGGTATTGAGGGCACTTATCTAGCATGAAGCCCTCGATGTCAGCATTACGCACATATGCGTCAAACTCCTCCTTAATGTCTGCCCGAACCATGAATTCCTCTGACGGCCATTCAAAAGGACGCACTTGAGCTTCCCTCGGAAATTCATCATCCGGCTCACGCACCGCGAGCCTTGGTTCCTGCTTCCCTGAGGAACCACCTTGGAAGATTTTCCTATGCATTTTTCTGAAATTTTCTGAAATTTTTAGTAACTCAAGATAAAAGTGAACGAAACTCAACAAGATTGATAGCAGCAACTCCTACAAGTGTTTAGAGACTATATCATGCATTAGAACTACTTGGGACCAAAGAAATTTGACATGCAAGCTCAAGAACAAGGTCACCACAGCAGCAAAAATTTGCAATAAATAAAGCACTAGAACAAAAACTAATTGGACCAATGGAGGAGTCACATACCAAGGAACAATCTCCCCAAACGGTTTTGTGAATGGAGCTTTGAGCAAGGAGATCGAAAATGGCAGCCAGATGAGCTAGAACTCGTGCTTGAGCTGGATAGTGATTTTTTTGGGAGGAAGAAGGAGTGTGTGGGTGTAGGAATAAGTGGAGGGGGCCACGTGGGGCCCACGAGGCAGGGGCGCGCCCTGGACCCTCGTGGCCAGGTGCTGGCTCCCCTTGCTGTGTTCTCTGTGCCAAATATTCTAGAAAAAAATCATATTTCATTTTTAGGGCATTTGGAGAACTTTTATTTCCAGGGTATTTTTTATTGCACGGATAAGTCTGGAAACAGACAAAAAAAATACTATTTTTGCTTTATTTAATCTAATTAACAGACAGTAAAAGGAGGGTACAGAAAGATGTGCTATCTAGATTCACCCATCTCAGGCTCATCAAAAGGAATCCATTAACAAGGTTGATCAAGTCTTGTTAATAAAATCTTTCCGAATAACATGAAACCGGAGAATTTTCTAATAAAACTAGGTTACCTCAATGGGGATATGTATGTCCCCAACAATAAGAATATCATATGTCTTCTGGACAGTAGGAAGAGGAAATTCAAAACCTCCAATAGTAATAGTTGAAATTTTTCCAATAGAATTGATACTGTGGACCTGAGGTTGTTTCCTCGGAAAGTGTATTGTATGCTCATTACCATTTACATGAAAAGTAACATTGCCTTTGTTGCAATCAGTAATAGCCCCTGCAGTATTCAAAAAGGGTCTACCAAGGATAATAGACATACTATCGTCCTCGGGAATATCAAGGATAACAAAGTCCATTAGAATAGTAACATTTGCAACCACAACAGGCACATCCTCACAAATACCGACAGGTATAGCAGTTGATTTATCGGCCATTTGCAAAGATATTTCAGCAGATGTCAACTTACTCAAGTCAAGTCTACGATATAAAGAGAGAGGCATAACACTAACACCGACCACAAGATCACATATATCAGTTTTAACATAGTTTTGTTTAATGGAGCAAGGTATAGTAGGTACTCCTGGATCTCCTAGTTTCATAGGTATTCCACCCTTATAAGTGTAATTGGCAAGCATGGTGGAAATTTCAACTTCAGGTATCTTTCTTTTATTGGTAATAATATCTTTCATATACTTAGCATAAGGGTTTGTTTTAAGCATATCAGTCAAACACATATGCAAAAAGATAGGTCTAATCATTTCAGCAAAGCGCTCAAAATCCTCATCATCCTTTTTCTTGGATGGTTTAGGAGGAAAAGGCATGGGTTTCTGAACCCATGGTTCCCTTTCCTTACCGTGCTTCCTAGCAACAAAGTCTCTCTTATCATAACGTTGATTCTTTGATTGTGGGTTATCAAGATCAACAGCAGGTTCAATCTCTACATCATTAAATTTGCTAGGTTGAGCATCATCATGAACATCCTCATTAACATTATCACTAGGTTCATGTTCATTACAAGATTGTGTCTCAGCATCAGAAACAGAGATATCATTGGGATTCTCAGATGTGTCAGCTACAGGTTCACTAGAAGCATGCAAAGTCCTATCATTTTTATTTTTCTTCTTCTTAGAAGAACTAGGTGCATCTAAATTAGCTCTCCGAGAATCTTGCTCAATTCTCTTAGGTTGACCCTCAGGATACAAAGGTTCCCGAGTCACTTCACCCCCTCTGGTTGCAACTCTAACAGCAAAGTCATTATTCTTACTATTTAATTCATTGAGCATATCATTCTGAGCCTTAAGTACTTGTTCTACTTGAGTGGTAACCATAGAAGCATGTTTACTAATGAGTTTCAATTCACCTTTAACTCTAGACATATAATTACTCAAGCGTTCAATCATAGAAGCATTACGTTGCAATTGTCTACCAACATAAGCATTGAAGTTTTCTTGTTTCACAATAAAATTAACAAACTCATCTAAGCATTGGCTAGTAGACTTATAACAAGGAATAACACCTTCATCAAATCAATAAAGAGAATTTACCTTTACTACCTGTGTTGGGTTATCAAAACCATGCATTTCTTCAATAGGTGGTAAATTCTTAACATCTTCATCTTTAATACCTATTTCTTTCATAGATTTCTTTGCCTCTTGCATATCTTCAGGACTGAGAAATAGAACACCCCTTTTCTTTGGAGTTGGCTTAGGTGCTGGTTCAGGAAGTGTCCAATTATTTTCATTGGTCAATATATTATTCAATAGTAATTCAGCTTGATCGACAGTTCTTTCCCTCAAAACACAACCAACACAACTATCCAGGTGGTCTCTGGAAGCATCGGTTAGTCCATTATAAAAGACATCAAGTATTTCATTCCTCTAAAGAGCATGATCAGCCAAAGCATTAAGTAATTGGAGAAGCCTCCCCCAAGCTTGTGGGATACTCTCTTCTTCAATTTGCACAAAATTATATATTACCCGTAAGGCAGCTTGTTTCTTATGAGCGGGAAAATATTTAGCAGAGAAGTAATAAATCATATACTGGGGACTACGCACACAACCAGGATCAAGAGAATTAAAGCATGTCTTAGCATCATCCTTTAATGAGAACGGAAATAGCTTAAGGATATAATAGTAATGAATCTTTTCATCGTTGGTAAATAGGGTGGCTATATCATTCAACTTAGTAAGATGTACCACAACGGTTTCAAATTCATACCCATGGAAAGGATCAGATTCAACCAAAGTAATTAACTCGGGATCAAAGGAGAAATCATAGTCCTTATGAGTAACCGAGATAGGTGAAGTAGCAAAAGTAGGGTCATATTTCATTGTAGCATTCAAAGACTTTTCTTTCAGCTTAGCTAATAATTTCTTAAGATCACATATATCGTTGCAAGAAATAAAGTCTCTAGCAATTTCTTCATCCATAACATAACCCTCAGGAATAACGGGCAATTCATATCTAGGGGGAGAATCTTCATCATCACTTTCCTAAATATTATCGGTTTCAATATTTGCATTCTCCCTAACCTTAGCAATTTCTTCATCAAGAAATTCACCTAGTGGCACATTATTATCAAGCATAGAAGTAGTTTCATCATACAAAGCAGAAGTGGCATCATCAAGAACATGCGACATATCAGATTCAATAGCAGGCGTAGGTGTCGCAAATTTACTCATAACAGATGGTGAATCAAGTGCAGAGCTAGATGGCAGTTCCTTACCTCCCCTCGTAGTTGAGGGAAATATCTTGGTTTTTGAGTCCTTCAAGTTCTTCATAGTGATCAACGGATATAAATCCCAAGTGAATTAAAGAATATAGCTATGCTCCCCGGCAACGGCACCAGAAAATAGTCTTGATAACCCAAAAGTGTAGGGGATCGCAACAGTTTTCGAGGGTAAAGTATTCAACCCAAATTTATTGATTCGACACAAGGGGAGCCAAAGAATACTCTTAAGTATTAGCAGCTGAGTTGTCAATTCAACCACACCTGGAAACTTAGTATCTGCAGCAAGGTAGTTTAGTAGCAAGGTAATATGGAAATAGTGGTAACATCAATAAAAGTAACGGTAGTGTTTTTGTGGTTTTTGTAACAGTAGCAGGGGAAGAGTAAATAAGCAACAAGCAATATGTCAAAAGCTCGTAGGAATTGGATCGGAGATGGAGAATTACGTCGGATGCGATTCCTCATGTAATAGTTATAACATAGGGTGACACAGAACTAACTCCAGTTCATCATTGTAATGTAGGCATGTATTCTGAATATAGTCATATGTGCTTATGGAAAAGAACTTGCATGACATCTTTTGTCCTACCCTCCCGTGGCAGCGGAGTCCTAGTGGAAACTAAGGGATATTAAGGCCTCCTTTTAATAGAGTACCAGACCAAAGCATTAACACATAGTGAATACATGAACTCCTCAAACTACGGTCATCACCGGGAGTGGTCCCGATTGTTGTCACTTCGGGGTTGCCGGATCATAACACATAGTAGGTGACTATTGACTTGCAATATAGGATCAAGAACACACATATATTCATGAAAACATAATAGGTTCAGATCTGAAATCATGGCACTCGGTCCCTAGAGACAATCATTAAGCATGGCAAAGACATAGCAACATCAATCTTAGACATAGTGGATACTAGGGATCAAACCCTAACAAAACTAACTCGATCACATGGTAAATCTTATCCAACTCATCACCGTCCGGCAAGCCTACGATGGGATTACTCACGCATGATGGTAAGCATCATGGAATTGGTGATTGAGGAATGTTGATGATGACGATGGCGACGATCGCCCCTCTCTGAAGCCCCGAACGGATTCCAGATCAGCCCTCCCAAGAGAGATTAGGGCTCGGCATCGGCTCCGTATCGTAAAACATGATAATTCTCCCTCTACGAATTTTTTCTCCCCGAAAGTGAATATATGGAGTCGGGGTAGACGTCGGTGGAGCAACAGGGGGCCCACGAGGCAGGGGGCGCGCCCAGGGCGAGGGGGCGCGCCCCCACCCTCGAGGACAGGTGTGGCCCCTGGCTTGGTTCTTTCCGCAGATATTTTTTATATATTCCAAAATAATTCTCCGTTGAATTTAAGGTCATTCCAAGAACTTTTATTTCTGCACAAAAATAACACCATGGCAATTCTACTGAAAACAGCATCAGTCCGGGTTAGTTCCATTCAAATCATGCAAGTTAGAGCCCAAAACAAGGGCAAAAGTGTTTGGAAAAGTAGATACGTTGGAGACGTATCAAGCTTGGCTCGAGGGTTGGGACCCGAGGACATAGAGCACCGAGAAGCGCGAAAAGAGGGGGGTCGGACCAGAGAGCTCGGGCCTGTCCGTACGTCAAGGGGACCTGTTGACACAAGATTTTGGCATAGTCAAGAACTTAATTAAGATTGCCTCAAATGGAAAAGTTCTCAAAGTGAGAAAGTTTCGTATCATCAAAATGATAAACTTTGATATTTGGGCTATAGCCATCCAGTCTTATCTCTAAGGTCGAAGTTGTGTTTGAAGTACTGAGATTTTGTATCCAGAACACTATTCGGGTTATTACACCCCCAAGATGGGCTCAAAAGAGAAAATATTCTACATTAATTTTCTTCGTCTCATCGAAATGATCGATTTTGATATAAAATCGTATCAATATGAGATCGTATGTAAAAGTTACAGCCACCTGAGTGCAGCCCTGTCACGGGGCAAAAGTGGCGTGCCCCATTAGACACGCGTGTGATGGGTAGCGCGAGTAACAACCTATTTTGCGCGAGCGAATCAGCCCTGAAGATGGCGTCGAATCGAAAAACGTTCAACGCGAAAGTTGTTCGCCTCGTTGAAACGGTCAAATTTTCTTTTGGGCTCATCTTCACCCGAGGTCGTTTGTGGCTTGTGGCAGCTAAAAACCGAACTGATGTTCCTGACTTACCTAAATCCGAGTTCGGTTAATTTTGGAAAGATTTGGACGCGATTTGGACGTGATTTCGAGTCCTTTTCTTGAACGTGAAGTCCATCCGCCTCTTATATACCTAAGGGGTAACTCCAGAATGAACAACACACAATCGAACAAATCATCTACCACTTTTACCTTTACTTTTATCCTCTCCCTTGTTCTTCTTCCTCGTTCTTCTTGTTGTAGGGTGGAAAACCTCAAGGCCCTAGGGGCGGTCAGGTCGACCTAGGGCAGCCCATAGCCACCGCGCGCCCTGACGGGGTCCCTCCCGGGCATGTGGGGCTTCGGGTCCTCAATAGCACCCGCCGGATTGCTTGCGTACCGCGCTTCCGGACGGGTCTCATTCGACGTGAGCTGCAGTGCATCACCCTCAGCGTTGGAGGTACACGGTGACGTGTTCGTGTGCAAACAGGACCCTTGGGCATCGCGACCCAAGGGCCTAACTGGACTCGTAGCCCCTCAATCCTTGGTCTTGTCCTGGTTTCCGGTCAAGGCCAGCGGCGGCTGAGGTACGCGCGGGCCGGGCCCTGCCGACGTAGAACATCAAGCTCTGAGTCCAACATTCCCTTCCTTCAGGTCCGCTCATACGTGAAGGGGGACCCTTGGGCATCGTGACCCAAGGTCCTAACTGGACTCGTAGCCCCTCACTCCCTGCTCTTGTCCTGGTTTCTGGTCAAGGCCAGCAGCGGCTGAGGTATGCATGGGTCGGGCCCTGCCGATGCAGAACCCGAGGGCCAGCAGGAGGGAATCGCGAAATCTCAGCCTAATAAATGAGCCAGGCATGCTGTACGAGGATCCGCCCCATGATCGCCAAGATAAGTCATCGATCCCTTGATGCCTTACCCACGTTCACTCAGCACGATTCAGTAGTAACGTTTCAGCAATGCTGGCTCGCTTTCTTAACCTCAGGAAGCCGCTTGCACGCCAAGGGGGACCTCTTGAGCATCGCGCCTCAGGAGCTCTTACCGGACCTCGGGCCGCTCATCTCCTGGCCTTGACCATGGCATCGCGACCTGTCATACCAGCGACGGCTGTAGCTTGCCTTGGGACAGGGCCCCGTCGGCGTAGAGTACTGTGCAACCGAAAGGGTAAAAAAGGGTGGCGATATTGCTGAAACAAGGCTCGCGAACAGAGTGCGCTGGTGAAATAGTAGGATAGAAGCAAAAGCACTACAAGTCCTTTACACACCCCCATGGGGTCGGCTTTGAATCCTAGCAGGGAACGCCACCAAGAGTCTCCAGGAGATCCCAACTGCAACGCCATCAACAGCGGGACACCTCCAACCCTAGGCGGGTCACCACCAACGACGTGGTCGCGAGCCCGACGCGTTTCGGGCACGCCGCAAGCTCTGAGGCGCGTAGCTATCGTCGCTTGTCTCCGGGGACTCGGCAGACTCAGAGAAGCTGCTAGACGTCCGGAGGCCATCGCTGCCGCTGGATAAGCTGGTGGCGGAATCGACATCCGGCGCGTCCCCGACAGCATACTCCTAGTGTCCCTTCCCGGTGCAACATTCCAGGCGGCGTCCTTCTTCGTCGAACACCTTGAAGTGCAGCACGGAAACATTGTCAAACTCGAAGTGGATGGCGAGGGCACCTTTCGAGCCGCAAGCACGGGCGACCTCGCCCCATCCGCGAGTCATGAAGACCTTGCCTGAGGAGACGACCTCGACCTCTACCCTTGTCGTCGGGGCCCGGGACTCGGCGTGTCGCAACCAAAGCCCGAGCGGCCCCCTCGACGGCACCTCCGCGGCAAAGAATGGCGGGAGGCGAATCCAGGATCTAGGAGGCATCGCTGCCCACACCACGAACTCACGGGAGGAGCCTCTGGCATGAGCTCTCAGGATAGCAGCGTGCACCACAACGGCGCGGTCAGTGCGGCCACGACGTGGGCAGCACTGAGCGCCAGCTCCGCCTCCATGGCCCGGTGCCCTGGCATAAAGGGGGAAACGGATAGCCAGGGGGAGAACGCTCGTGCCAAGGCCTCATCACCTTCGGCTTCATGACGGCGCCATGAGGATGGAACGGCATCTTCTTCGGGGGAAGTACCGCTGGCTCCTCACGAGGGGTCTTCCCCTTATCGGCGGCAGAGAATCACCGAATCGGCGCCATGAGCAGCACGATTGAGCACAACACAGGGAAGAAGGGGCGAGAAGAGCAAAGGAAGGAGATGGGGCGGCGGAGGCTCCACTCGCCGCCTTATTTATAGCTAGGAGAAGGCCAACCGCCGCCCCCGAAATCACAGGTAATGATGATTTGATGTGCATGCAGGGACCTGTCAAGTCGCGCAGCCGCCGAGGCTGCGTTGGGAAGTGGAGACGCCCACGTCCCGTCAACTGCCACGCGTTAGACAAGGCCGCAGGCTTTGAGGACCCACGGCGCTCCGCACTTGGCCCTTGGCTTCGCCGCAAAGCCAAGACCGAGCGCGCCTTGGGCCCGGGGGCTACTGTCGGCGTTCTAGGAACGGGGGTACCTAGACTCTTGCCTGCCTGCGGGCCAGAGCATGGCTTGCAAAGCGGCCTAGTGTGGCCCAACTTCTTCTACAACACTCAAAACTCTCATGAGGGGCCAAGCCTCGCAAGGCGGACGACACGGGACACCCCCTGGGGCGGCCTCACCAGGCCGACTCGTGAGGATCGGAGAAATCAAGGCAAGGGGCACCTCGCGAGGTCCTCATGATGTGAGCTGTGACGACTAAAGCCAGGTAGGCGCCAACGGGCGCAGAGTGCAAGTTTCCTCTTCGGTGCTAAAGGAGCAGGTGTAGGCGCGGAGTCCCGAGGCGTCAGGCAAAGGTTTCCATATCAGTGCAATGAGACCAAGACCAGCAGGACGGCAGGACGGGGGTCATCGTGGAGCCCACGGCGGCGTCACCACCAGAGCCTTTGGCAGAGAAGACCAACTTTTGTTAGGATAGCTTGTACTGACTGTTCCCCTTCAAATTAGGTCGTTGTGGGATTCCTTCCCACTCAATATTTGGGAAGAGAACCCTGGACACTATAAATAGGACTAGCCACCACCATTGGGATCATCTCATCGGAGACAGAGTTGATCTCATCTCAAGTTGATTAGGTAGAAGGCCACACACCTCAAGCTCTCCCGAGCGCAAGAACACCTCTCCCCAGGAGGCAGTTCATCAATGTACTAGTTCTTCCTCTGCCTACAAGACAATCCACCACACACACTGGATTAGGGTGTTACACCGCGACGGTGGCCCGAATCAGTATAATTATTGTGTCTCTTGTTCGTTGGATCTGACGAGCTAGGCCTATGACTGTCGAGTAGAAGGGCTAGGGCGGAAGGAGAGATCTTCGTGCGCACCCCAGAGTTCAAACCTTGAGGGTTTTTCCAGAACCCTAAATCCGACAGCGCTGCCCTTACCGGTGAAAGAAATTATAACCATGGGGCAATTGTTGCACGCAGACTTCAGCATAATGCTAACAGTGGCGGGTTCTATGTTGGAATTTATGTTGCACGATTAGCACGAGGGCTGGGTATTTCACCTTTGCCCTTTGACCCTATCCTACCTACTCGATATTTAGATCTCGGTGCTTTAAAAGACAATACATTCCTTAGAGGAAAGATTCATAACTTCACTTATAATATGTTCTTTAACCAATCACCTGTTGTGGACACATATTTTCCTGTGACTGCTCTTTTTGACTATAATAGCAAGGGAAGATATGTCGTTCTTGGGAGCGAGGCCCTAGCTCATAATGCAACAGTGGTGGTAGCAAGGCAGGCTGAGGTGTCTACACGGAGAGCCTCCGTGACCTTCCACGCTGACTACTACCCTCCAGGCTACTGATTGACTACCAAGCTAGGCTAAAATCCAAAGCTTGGGGGACTACGTCTTCCTCACCGACATTACATTTATGTTTACATATCATTCTATTTGTCGGTGCTCACACTTTTTCATTGTATCATCCATGCTTAGATTTATTTTCTTGCTTTCTTCTTGTGTGTTTGACAACCTTAAGAAAAACCAAAAAATTAGTTGTAGTAATTTACTTTATATGCATGCTTAGTAGTAGCACTAAAAAGAAAATCCAAAAAGATTTCCTTCTTATTCTTTTGTTTTTTGGGAGCTTTCACATGTAAACAGTTTTTCCAGTTTTTGCTTTTCCATGTATTTGAGTGTTCAAAAAAACCAAAAACTCCAAAAATATTTTAGTGTGTTTCTCTGAATTTCTTTTCCTTTTATTCGAGTTGTACTGATAAGAAGACCACGATGAAAATGTTGAGTGGCTCTCATACGAATAATTGTTGAACTAATGAAGAGCACATTTTACCTTGTCTTCTCCTGTTGAATAAAATGTTTTACAGATTCCAGCTTAGTTCACAACACTCTTGCAATATTATTATTTTCATATCATTCGGTCGTGCAAGTGAAAGGCAATAATGATGATATACGATGAACTGGCCGTGGCAAGGAGAAACTGGTATGAACTCGACTTGTTCTATTTGTGTAAATAAGTTTAACCTCGTACTTATGATTCAGCTCATTTGATTAAACATGTTTTCCATGACAATTAGAAAGTATAGTTTCTCTTGCCATGCATACGTAGCTAGGATTTAATAATGATTTATCTTGGATATCAACTTAGCGTTAAAATGATTGTGATGTAGTATGATGATATGGTATCCTCCTCTGAATGTTCAAGTGGCTTGACTTGGTACATGTTTATGCATGTAGTTGAATCAAAACCAACATAGCCTCTATGATATTTATGTTCATGGAGTCCATATCCTACTCATGCGGGTGTCCAGTGTTTATTATGCATGATGCATGTTCATGACCATTGTTTCTCTCTAGCTGGCCGCTTCCCAACCTATTTTCTAGCCTTCACATGTACTAAGCGGGAATACTGCTTGTGCATCAAATTTTAAAACTCAAAGTTTTTCTAGATGAGTCCACCATACCTACCTATATGCGGTATTACCCTACCATCCTAAGTAAATTTGCATGTGCCACCTCTAAAAACTTCAAATAAATATCCTTTTTGTGTGTCTGGATCATTCATGGAACGATAGGAGGAGGTTGGTATTTTCCATACTAAGCGGGTTATTCTCAGGTTGAGTGTTTATTCACTCGGCATTGCACGAGAAAAGGGCGGTAATAGGGATTCCTAGTCCCAAACTGCAAAAAGAAAAAGCTTACAAATAAACAAACAAAAACTCCTAATGGAGTTCAAACATTTACTTTTCTGCTACGGAACCGCAACTAGCTCGTTCAGCATGGGAGATGTCGATAGCTGATAGTCGTGAAGGGAATGAGAAGGGTGCACCTCTCAAAATATCATTTACCCATGTTTTAAAAACTTGAGCTCTGGCACCTCTGCAAATAACTGCTTCCCTATGCGAAGGAACTTTCTATTTTACTTTTATGTTGTGTCATCACCTTCTCTAATAAGCGCCAGATCTGAGAGCACTGTTGTCATGCCTATGCATTGTGTGTAGTCTATGTTGGGTGTTAGCATGACTGGGTCTTTTCTACCATGAATTACAATGTTTAGTCCCTGCTTGAACTTTGGAGGTGCTCTACATTTATGTTTTGCGGTCCCAGAAAAGGCTAGCGAGATACTACTATTGTCATATTATATCATGGTTGTTTTTAAAACATGTTGTTTGAGATATCTTATTATTGCTCACTAGCTGATTATTTCATGGATATGAGTTAATATAATCCTTAAATGTTATTGTTGACATGGTTAGTAATAATGTTGGCTGAAAACCTGGGTGTTGTTTAAGCTTATTTAGGCAAACAAGAGCAGAGTTCATAAAAGTTTTTCTTTCTCACTTTCAGTTTATCAACTGAATTGCTTGAGGACAAGCAAAGGTTTAAGCATGGGGGAGTTGATACCTCTCCAACGTATCTAATTTTCCTCACGTTTTTCCTCTTGCTTTGAACTCTAATTTGCATGATTTGAATGAAACTAACCCTGGACTGACGCTGTTTTCAGCAGAACTACCATGGTGTTGTTTTTCTGCCGAAATAACAGTTCTTGGAATAAAATGAAACTTTGTGAGGAATTTTTATGGAATAAAAGAGAATTACTGGAGCCAAGACCCACTAGAGAGGGGGGCCTGGGTGGGCACAACCAACCAGGGAGTCCCCCTCTCCCGGCGCGCCCAGGTGGGTTGTACCCACCTGGTGGCCCATAGACGACAACCCTGACCATATAAATTCCTATTTTTGGAGAAAAACTGAGAGAAAGAATTATCGCGATCCATGATACGGAGCCGCCATCACCTCCTGTTCTTCCTCGTGAGGCCAGATCTGGAGTCCGTTTGGGGCTCCAGACAGGAGGATCTTTGTTCTTCGTCATCGCGAACCGTTATCCATCGCCAATTCCATGATGCTCCCCACCGGGAGTGAGTAATTTATTCGTAGGCTCGCTAGTTGGTGAGGAGTTGGATGAGATTCATCATGTAATCGAGTTAGTTTTGTTAGGGCCCGATCCCTAGTATCCACTATGTTCTTAGATTGATGTTGCTATGACTTTGCTATGCCTAATGCTTGTCACTTTGGGCCCGGGTGGCATGAACTCAGATCTGAACCATTTATGAATTCATCATTATATCCATGTTTTAGATCCGATCTTGCAAGTTATAGTCACCTACTACGTGTTATGATCCGGCAACCCCGGAGTGAATATAAATTTGGGTTGAATACTCTACCCTCGAAAACTGTTGCGATCCACTATAATTGTGGGTTATCAGGTCTTCTCCCTGGCAGTCTTCTGAGCAGCAGTCATATCTGTATCCTTCGCCTCCAGGACCTTCTTCATTGTTTCTAAAGAAACAACAACCTTGAGTCGAGCTTGCAGTCGATGATTCTCACTACGAACATCAGCCCGAGTGGAATTACTAAATTCAAGGAGTGGAATGCGAAAGCAACGAAGTTTTCGGTCGACAATTTTTTTACCTCCCATGGTCTTCACTTCAGTCAGAGACTGCTCCAGCTTCTTCTTGGTGGCATCCAACTCCAGTTCGAGAGCGGTTTTCTCCTTTTCCATATCAACATATTGGCCCCCAAGTCCTCAAGATTTCTGCAACAAGTCAAAGGTCTAGTCAGTTGACAAGAACAAACAAATGGTGGACATAATCAGTTAACCAAACATAAAGATAAAGAGAAAGGTCTTAGACTACTACCGACTGCCAATAGTCGACAACAGTATCAGGGACTACACCTAGTGGGTGCACTCATCGCGCCTCCAGTAGTTCAGATTTGTCACTCGGAAAGGCCTGTACAATTCGAGCCTAAAAAAGTGATTGGAACTCTAAGACCCTCACCGACTGCCAGCAGTCGATGACGGTCTCGGGGACTACACCCAGTGGGTGCACTTAGCGTGCCCCCACTGGTTTTGATTGCGTATTAAGAAATATCTATAGATTGAAATTACAAGTGTAAGACCCCCGCTGACTGCCCACAGTCGATGATGTTCTCGGGGACTACACCCAGTGGGTGCACTCAGCGTGCCCCCACCAGTTTTTGACTTCTCACTTGACGGGGCTTGTCGATCAGAGCGAGAACAGTGCCCACTCGACACGGTTCGAGTAGGCGAGCTACATGACAAGCTACAACACCCAGTGGGTGTACACACGGACTCAAGATGCAGACCTATGATAGATGCACATTAAAGGTTCCAAAATGCTCATCCACGAACATCTCTTAGAGGCAAAGCAAAGAGAAGGCTAGAGTTTTAGAAAAACAATCGGAAATCAACATACAATCCCACTTACTCGAAAATTCCTTTGGAAGGAAGAGCTGGCATCATAGGCACCACTAATGGCTTCATACGCCACCTTCAGTCGGTCCACCATCAGTCCAGCCTGGATCATTGCTTCCTTGGCCGCACCTACCTAGTCCTCAGGGACATGGTACAGTGTGAACTGAGATGGAGCAGGCGGCGGAGTTGGAATTTATGGAGGATTCGGAGCCGGCCGCACTATCGATGCACTCAGATTCGATGGCCGCTTGGTCTCGCCTGAAGCATGAACAGTCGGCGCGGGCAGCTGGTCCATCGACAGGTGATCATCAAAGGAAACTGCGGCTTAGGGCGAGCCTCCAAGCTCGTGAAGAACAGGCTCAACAGACGAGCGAGGCATGCGTCTGGCAGGTGCCCTCCTGCTCGAAGGCCTCCCCTCCTCCCCGTGTTCCTTTGGGCGTCATCATAATCCTCATCCGGAAGCTAAAAATCTCTGCTGGCCCTAGGGTTTTGACAAACGAGATCTCAGTCGACCAATACAATAGGTTATCAAAAGAAGAATTCGCTCGTCTCAAGTTTACCTGCTCGAGATGTGGTGACGTGGGCAGTTTCTGCATCGCCTTGTTCCTCATCGACCTCCATGTGGGACGTGGCTGAAGTGGCAGCCCTGAAAATGCGAAGTTTCACTTGGTCAGAATAGAGCTAAGAATTTGCGTCAAACGACAGGTGGTAAAAGGAAGGATACCCACCATGAGGCAACGGGAACATCCACTTTGATCTTGGGCAGGGCCTTTCAAGGCTTGGCAGCAGCGACTTCTGGCTTGCTTTGCAGTTTTCTCAGTCGGTTCCGCAGTGGACATCCGACTACGCTTTGAGGTCTTGGAACTCGACGGCACTGCCCTGCCTTGGCCTCCCACTGGGTCTTGCGTCTGCTTGGAGCGCCTCTCGTTGTAGGGCGGCCACTCGACCTCGTTGGTGCTGTCCAAGTCAGAGCTTTCTTCGTCGTCTTCCTCCTCATAGTCGACGCTAGCTCTCCCGTCCCGACATCCTCCATCTGTTGCTCTCCATTCGTCAGGGAATACATGTTCATGAAGACCTACGATGCACCAGTTGACAAGTTGAGAAGAGTCCAAGACAGTCGCATATGGAAAAAACACAAGAGAAAAAAATCACTCGAGAGAAATGCGCCTAATCTCCCCCCCCCGGGGATGCTCGGCATCATATGGCAAGATCCTCCTGGCTTCGTGCGGGTTGTCCTTATTCCCAGTGATGCTCGTCAGCCACTGGGCCACCGTCTTCTCGCTGACCTCCTGTGGATGAGTCTGAGCAGTGTCGTTTGGGCCCGAGTACAACCACATAGGATGGTCGCGAGCTTGTAGAGGCTGGATATGGCGACTCAGGAACACCTATAGCAGATGCATACCCGTCTCACCACCATGAATCAGAGCAACTACGGCATTGACCAAAATAGCAACTTCACCTTTCTCCTCCGCCGTAACTTGCATGGAACGAGCCTGGCTGAATCTATCTATGGAGAAGGGGGAAGTCCAGTCAGATGACCAGCGGTCAGAATGTGCTTGTAGTAGAACCAGGTCGACTGCCGGCCTATAACTGACTTGGGAAACGTCATCGGGGGGAACATACTCCTACCTCTCATCTGGATTCCTAATCCCCCGCATATCTGAATCACGTGCGTCTATTCGTCAGTCAGATTGGCCTTCTTTACCGACTGAGATCGTCAGGTGAAGATATGTTTGAACAACCCCCAGTGAGGTTGACAGCCCAGGAAACTCTAACACAATGTGATGAATGCGGCAAGATAGGAGATGGAATTGGGGTGGGGAGTGATGGATCTGAGCCCCAAAGAAATTCAGAAAACCTTAGAAGAATGGAAGAGGAGGCAGAGAGAGACCTCGTTCCACGTGGGTGGTGAGCAGGAAGCGCTCGCCCTCGCGCGGCTCAGGCTCCGTCTCCCACCCCGGCAACCTCCAAGATCCGTGTGTAATGAGGTCGTCAACGAAGAGGCCCTCCAGGTCCTCCTTGGTGACCGTCGAGCGGATCCACTCGCCCTGGATCCAACGAGGCGGCAGACCGGACCGCGAAGTCCACCACTCTACTTGTTTCTTGCCCTTGGCCGCGGATTTATTCATAGGGCCGTCTTTCGCCATTGGTGATGAGCTTTGGTGATGCAAAGGAAGAGGGAGCCAGGGAAAGAGCAGAGAAGCAAATGGGAAGGCACAGTACCTCGCCTCGGCTGCAACACACTATATAATCATATGTCCGAGTGGCTAGCCGACGGGCCCAGATGATCCGGTCACATCCCGCAACGGCCGTCTGGTCGATACATGGCGAAAAAGTCGGCGCAGAGATTGAGGAGCCCTTGACGGCACGCTTTGATTGCTGCACCAACATCATGTCCCATTCTGCACGCTTCTATGTGCTTCGAAATCCCGTGAAATCCAGAGAGCGCAGGGCATTGAATCACGCCCAAGATACGCCGGCCCATCCGGCTCGGTACAGACCAAATGAATTCACTTGACAAGTCTCAAAAGGCTGGAATGGATAGAGGCAACTTGTGCAGAAGCGAATCGGGAAACGCATCACCGAGAACTTCAAGAGATTCACTTGGAACTTTGAGGCATATTCAACGTGCTCTAATCGACCTCTCCTCCAGTCGACCCTCGATCCATTTGGGGGCTAATGACGAGGATATGTACCTACGGTAGGGTCTTAGGCATGACCTACCTGAGCTACCCAATGACACAATACGAAGACCATGAGAGACTTCATAGAAAATACCGACTGAAATATCCCGCAGTGAAATACACTCGACGGGAAAAGTCACTCGGATAACTCACCCCCACTCGACATCGCAAGAGTTCACTCGATGACCGAGATCCCAAAGGCCATGCCTGAAGAGCAACAAACAGGCGTTCACTCCGTATTCATAAAGACCTCTTAATGCGGGCGTTATCAATAACGTAAATGACTTAATTCTCATTGAACCCTTGTGTAACTGACAGCTGGATAGGTCTGACGTACTCTATATAAGCCACCCCTCCCCTCAGGCACAAGGGTTCCCACCCTCTGTAACTTCTACACAATCCAGTCGACAAGCCTCCGAGGCACCGAGACAAAGGGTTGTTACCTCCTCCGAGAGGGTCCTGAACTCGTTAAATCTCTGTCACAACCTTGCCGTAGATAGGACTCTGCCTCCTTCCAATCCGCTACTCTTACAGTCAGACTAGTTCCCACGACAACTTGCGCCTATATGCTAGCGTTTATCTTGCTACCAATTGAAAGGTTTCTGCCCGGCGTGATTAGGATAACTTAGCTTGATGTGCTTGCGGTGGGTTCCCATGTTGCGGGCCAGATGGCTTCGGGGTCCTGATGGGGCTCACCGCCAGCGAGGCCTCTTGGGACTCGTAAGGGGTTAGGGCTTCCAGAGGTGTCTTGTGGCACCCCAGCCTAGGAAACCGGAACGCCGGGTATTCCAGCCCAAAGATCGAGGTAATTATTCTGGAATACGACACTTCTCGCCATATAACAAATCAGCTCTTATTACAAAGAATGAGGGATACAAAGGTCTAATGTTACAAAGGATCACATCAGCATGGCGACACTACGTGTACTAAGGTAGCTCTATGCTAGCAGTGGAACAACTCGTTGCAGCAACATACTTCTAGCAGCGAACGACGAAGGTAGTGAACTCCACTCCGTAGGGATTCTCGCTGGGAGACGATCTAGCTCGCACATGCGGTAACCTCGACAAGCAATCAATCCATCACGACATCATCTGCAATCTAGCATGACATGACATGTCAGTACATTGAATGTACTTGCAAGCTCATAACAACCATAAACATCAAGGCAAGACAATGACATAGCATTAACAAGTTAAGTTATTGACAACTACTATGAGGAAGCAACTACTAATCATGATATGATACTAGTAGAATTACTGCTGAACGACCATCTCAAGAACCATCTTACTCTTGGCTATCCGACCAAGCAAATAAATCACCTTGATCACCTCATGATCAATACCTCCACGTGATAACCACGTGACGACATCACAAAATGAATCATCATCCTCAAGATCATCCTAATATCCTCATCATCATCCTGCCAAAATCTACTGCTCAAATATATCAACATATAAATCACCTATAAGTTATTCCGTCATGTCAGTGTTGATCGAACGGTGAGACCTAGTATGAACTTGTGCCCATGACCGAGAATGCGGGTATCGACAGATTAAACACACACTCTGTAGAAGTTAGCACATTGTACCCACATCACATAACCCATGGCCTCTTGCTCCCATTCGGGTGGACAAACAGTGTTCCCACAAAACCAGTCTACTGCCATGACACTCTCCCGGCCACTCTGACCAACTCCCCTTTGGGCTAAGTCGTGGGTGGCCCCGATGTCACCTCCTGACATCCAATGGCCACCGTCGTGGCAAAACAAAATAGTCCCAAACGGGGACAACCCGGGTACAACAACAGCGGGCACACAAGGCTATCACTGCCTACCGGGCCAGGGCAGCGTGCATGCATAACCTTCCCTACTTGGAGGCACTGGCTAGAGGCATAAAAATAGACCACATTAGGGCCTCCACATAGAGGCAAATGTGGTTGCACTGGAAAACCCCGGTTCGGTGGCACCTAACTAACGAAATGATGGAATTTATCCCCAAGATAGATCAGTGATAACTGATACTCCAATATCATCAATCAACCTGTAATCCAAGTCATAGCAATATCCAATAAATAATTAATATATAGTCATAACCTAATACTTCGAGGGTGGCATATTAGCTAAGATCATGATGAATCCAAGAATCAAGATACTACTAATATAATTGCAAGATCAAAATCTTAATCTAAGATCCACATGATAACATCATACCCAAAATAATATCCTAAAGCAAAATATCCAATACCATCACAAAAATAATATAAGCCACTAATAATCCAATGGCACATGTCATCCACATAAGCTGCAAAATAGTAGTCCTAGAACCCCAAGCAAAATCATGGCAATAGCAAGATCAAACTATTACAACAAGAAAGGCCATCAACGAGTCATATGTAGCTAATGCAAATTTGACGCAAGTTTAAATAAGTAAACCATGTCACTGCACTGCTATTGTGCAAATGGAGGGTGTGGCTTGCCTGGGGTGTATGGATTCACCAGGAAGAAGTGCGAGAAGCTCGCGGAAAGAATCACCGGAAAAACATTCTCTCTTGGAAGGGGCCGAATAAGGGCAAGGGCATAATGCACATTTTCAGAATGTGACAACATCATGAAAATGATACCAACAGAACTGGCTCGAGGAGATGAAGAAGTGGGCTTTGGAATCACCTCATTTGGAGTTGGGAGCAAAAAGTATAAATGTTTTTTTTGCCATGGACCAATTTGTAATAAAAATCATTACAACTAGGCCCTCGGCTAAAAAACAGAACGCGCCTATTGGGGAATATGCTTTCCTGCGGAGAAAACGTATTTGTGGCCGAAGAAGAAACGGAGTGCGCTTTCGGAAAGGGGAGACGTATTCAAGCGAATATGCCGCCACTAATCCACGCTGGCAGGGCGGGGCCGGGCCTTGTGCCGCTGCCAGGTGGGGTCGCGCTGGAGGTGGGGCCTACCTAGCCTTCATCTTCATCTGCCTCGCTCGCTCCCACGCTGGACAGAGGACCTGCCAGCCAGATGAGGCTTGCCGGCGACTCTGGGCGTCACCCGTGGTGCTCCGCCTATGGGCGAGCTCAGCGCGAAGAGGCACCTGATAGTGCCATCCACGATCGGTGGGGTGGAACGAGGCGACGATGGCTACGATGCTGGCGGCGATGGTCTTCGGGCACTGGTGAACTCGCGACCAAAGGCCACAAGAGGAGCGATTGAAGAGTAGAGGGGGTCTGCCGGGCAATGGGTGGTGCTAGGGAGGAGCTCGGCTTTGGAAGGATTTAGATGGCAACTGGCGATGGCCGAGGCAGCCATTGGAGAGCTCTGGACCATCTCGAGCTCGGAGGAGTGGTCGGGGGCGGTTCTAGGAAGGAGAGGGAGTGGATGGTGAGGAGAGACACGGCCGTGATAGCTTAAATAGTTGACGGGAGGGAAGGTAGCGCTTGATGCAGCCACAGTGAGCTACTCAGCTCCGGCGATTGCCAAGCTCGTCACGGGGTGTGTGGAGACGACTTGCGAGAGGCAGAGGGAGCTCACGGGGAGGAGATGGAGCCAAGGGGCCAGGAAGAAATGGCTGGGACGAGGACAGGGCCAAATCAAGCGCAGTGCGCTCGTGGTGCTCAGTGGCTAGCTCCAACGATGGTGCTTAGCTGCCCGAGGAGAATGGGGACGACTAGAGAGAGTAGAGGGGAGGTGATGGAGCACGGGGAGGAATAGACGAGGCGCGAATATAGACATGTCAGCCACAGTGCTCTCATGGGCGCGCGGCCGCTAGCTCCGTCGAGGGGTTTCTGGAGGGAGGGAGGGGTCCTGGGTGAAGACGACGACGAGGGGAAGACACCAGACATGGCTAGGGGACAAGGGATCGAGTGCACTGGCGGGGAGGAAGAGGCCGAGGCGCCAAAGCGCGTATTTGGCGAGCCAGACTGGTGATCACCGCGTGCACTAGTGCACACAGTGCCACACGGTATGCCAAATGATGTCTGACATGAAGTACCTCCAAGCTAGAGCAGCCCTGAATAGATGAAACGATCACGCGCACTTAGAGATGAAAGAAACAAGCATCACAAGTTTGCTACAGCAAACTTGTAGCAAGTGGTGCGGTGAAATGAGATGAGATAAAAACAAGATTTGATGTCTGGGAGGTTTATATTAAGAAGGACTATGACCCTTGGGGTTTTGGAAGGAAATGGACCAATATTAAGTATAGTTGCTTCGCAGCTGCCATTGTGGTCCAAAATCAAGATTTGGATAATGCACTCACATGGATCACTCACTTGAGCTGATATTTGGTATATTATGATGATATGGACGTATTATGATGCTGTAAAAATTTCATACCAAATGGTACTTGCTTCACAAACACCCTCTCTGTCCAGAAACTTGCAATAACATTGGCGAGAAAATGGCTTGATGAAATGGTCCCAAATTTTGTGGAGAGATGTGATATTGGTAGGAGCATGATCTAGTAATTTCCCAGAATTAAAGAAGCACTATAAAATATACTTGCTTCACAACCTGAAAATCTTAACATAATCATAGATTTGATGCTATGCTCACGTAGATGATTGGATGGAGCTGAAAAAATTGTAGGAGTGTGATAAAATGAGCACATGAAGGAGTGTGCAAAATTTCAACTCATTTGGATACTCCTAGCTAGTACTTCCTTCACAATGGCTTCTATTGGACATGAACTTGGAAAATTGTTGAGGAAGATTCACTAGGCAAATGGAGCTGAATTTTGGCATGAGGCATTGATTTGGAAGCAATAGCATGCCCAAAAAGTTTGGGAGCAATCAATAAAGGATATGTAGCACTTCCTTCATAGAAGACCACTCTGGACAGAAATGAAGAATAATTATTGGGGCATTATTTTTGAACTGGACAAGGATGGTGTGGACATATTTGGGGAATATATGATCCAAACAATGTATGAGAATTATTTGGAAATTTTTTGGATGACAGAAATATAGGTTGCTTCACAACCTAGGGCAAATAGGGTTATTCCTTTAATAGAAAAAGGAATATTCATGAGAAAAAGAATTTTGAGGTTGAGCTAGAATGGAGATGACATGATCTTGGGATAAATTTGAGAATGAAAAACCACTTGGGAGGAGAAGAAATGAGGGTCTCCTAGGTTTGAAGTCCACAGATCCACTCCAAAAAGAAATTCAGAGTAAAAACCAAATAAATGAAAAAGAATACAAAAAGGGCCAAAAACCAGAGTGTTACACATCTCCTCTAGACATCGCAGCCCGCGAAGACTCCATGGCGTACTTTATGTAGGATTCCTCGTTGATGAGCCAAACTGTGGTTGTTGTTTCTTCACTCATCCTTCTCTCGCGACCATCTCAGGCCATAGACCCCGAGCTAGGGTCGATCATCGTTGGTATGTAGGGTCGTGATGCTCGGCAAGGCCAAGAGATGAACACTCCTGAGGTCAGGGAACTGAGGCAATACGTGCCCATCAGCTCGCCCGAGAGTTTCGCGCGAGGATTAGGACGCCGAAGTCCTGGCAAGGAGTGCACATGAGCAGACCCATGGCAGCCCGACCTGGGGCGATTCGGACGTATACACCATGCCCAGGCCCAGCTCGCAGGATGCGTGGGGGGGGGCGACGGGAGACTACTGCTCATCCAAAAACAAGACTCAATAGACGAATGGGTGGAAGGAGAAAAATTACCACCCCCTTTTCAAATAAAGACATGTGAACTTCGAACTTCATTCCAAGAAACAGCAAATTTGGTTACAAGAGCGAGCAAAGAAACGGTCGCGTCCGGCGCCTACACTAGTCTTCTAGTCTTCCCACCAGCGCGGTTCATGGGGCTTCTACAAGGAGTGGCCATAGCCGCTGAAAGACCATGTCGTTCGGTAGCGTGGAGCATGGGGCTTCCAGTTGGGCGTGGGAGGGAGCCCTCGCGGGGCCATGGAGCGGCGCACTGGGAGGCTCCGAGGCGTGTACAACCCCACTCATTATTACGTGAGTGTGTCACGTGTAGAACTTGCGGAGGGGCTGGATGTTCCACGCATTCTGGATGGGGACCCCGTCCTACGTCCCCAGGCGCACGGCGCCAGGCCTGGAGACGCGGGTGATCCTGAACGGGCCATCCCACATGGGCGAGAGCTTGTGAAGGCCCTCCCTGGAAAGGACCCACCTCAGGATGAGGTCTCCGACCTCGCGGGTCCGGGGCAGATGTGACGGCAATGATAGCGCCGCAGCGCCTTCTGGTACCTTGCGGCGCGGAGAGAGGCCTGGCAGTGGGCCTCCTCTCAAAGCACGAGATCAATCCCCCATGAAGCATCTTGACGCACCTCATCAAGTGCCAAGACTCGCGGGGAGTGATGCTTGACCTCATGTTGGAGGACCTCCTCAGCCCCGTAGACAAGTAAAAAGGGGTCTCCACAGTGGGATTAGATGTAGTGGCATGGATGGACCACAACACAGACTGAAGCTCACCGAGCCAACCCCTACCGCATGCCTCAAGCTTCTTCTTGAAGCTCCTTGTCATGAGGCCCCTCGGGATCTCCGAGTTGGCGTGCTCGGCCTGGCTATTGCTCCGCGGGTGCGCCACTAAAGCATAGCATATCCTCATTCCAAGGTTAGCACAATATGTCCTGAAGAGGCTACTTGTGAATTGGCAGCCATTGTCGGTAATGATTCAGTTGGAGACACCAAAACGGCTCACGAGGCCTTGGATGAATGTGGTGGCGAGCCGGCAGGGATGGTGCGCACGGGCCGCACCTCCGCCCACTTGGTGAAGTTGTCGATGGTGATGTAGAGGTAGCGATAAATGCCGGTCACCCTAGCGAACGGGTCCAGTATATCCAGCTCCCTGACCGCCAAGGGCCATGAGAGTGGGATGGTCTGAATTCCCTGGGCGGGCTAGTGAATCTCCTTGGTGCGGAATTGGCAGGACTCGCAAGATCGGACCAGCTCGGCGGCATTGTGGAGTGTCATAGGCTAGAAGAAGTCGTTGCAGAACACCTTCCCCACGAGGGGTGCGCGATGATGACTAGGGCTCGCAATATCCACCATGAATGTTGGCCAACAGCTCGCGCCCTTGCACCATGGATACACACCGTAGAAAGACATCATTGGAGTGTCTGCGGTACAGCTCGCCATGCCACAAGTAATAGGCAATGGCTTGGCGAGCCACACGCTATGCGTCTTCCTCCTTCACTGGCAGGGTCACATAGCAGGTACGCCTAGAGCTCCACGATCCAATCGCCTGCTTGAGGCTCCAGCACGAGGAGCAGGCTGTCTCCTGAGGCCGGGCCACAGGCTGGGGCACCTGAGGACAGGGCAGGTGGTACCTCCTCCCGAAGCAGCGCCAGACCCACGGCCGGGGGTGTAGCCGATGGTCTGAAGATCCTCTCCGCGAAGACGTCGGGCTTCTAGGGCTAACGGCATGATGCTGTGGCACCCCGCCTCAGAGCAACCAGTGTACCTTGCATTGCAAGCCCATAGATCTAGTCTTCTAGCAACACACAACACCTTGGTACAAAAAACAACCACCTTATTGATGCTAGCGGAAACATAGGTTCAATATTACATCAAGTAGCGAGGCCAAGCGGCACACATGGTGCGGTTGGACAATATGTACATTATTTTCTGAACATGAAGGCGCCTCGATTACCACAACTACGCGGCAGTGGAACAACGACGAAGCGGAAATCCGTAGCACAGGGACACTGATGTTGACATGATCTAGACTCGGGAAGCACTGCAATCCAGTAAGACTTTCCTGAAATCTGGCATAACACGCCAGGTCAGCACATTGAATGTACTTGCAAGATCACAACAAGCATAAGCATAATGACAAACAATATTATGAAAATTAAACAGGTTAAATGCAATACTTTGACATACTACTCATGCAGTGAATCAAACTTCTGCACAAGTCCCTCGGACTCTCTTACCAAATGGGTTACCTCGTAACCAACATCCACTACCGCAGGATGCTGCTAACGCGACACTACGATCAGAGACCCTTCGACGAAACTGTGTGCTATGCCATAATCGCAAACGGGGGTGTAAAAAACCGTCAAAAAAGGTGCAAAATGTTTGTGATGGAGGATAAATCAAACACCGTTCATATTTTGGTTGCGTGTGCGATGGTGGGAATACGGTTCAGTTCAATTGACTGTTCGCGATGAGGAGGAACAAAAGAAATGGGCTGCCAGATGAAGGCGTGCGCGATGTACATCATACGGTTCAGTCGGATGAACTGTTTGTGATTGCGCAACACAAAAGAAACTGTTGCCCAGATCAAGGTGCGTGCGATATACGGCATGCGGTTCACTCAGATGAACTGTTTGCGTTTAGACAAGAGAACAGAAACTGTTCAATATAACAAGATGTGTGTGATACGCGGCGAACAGGTCTGTAAACAGAAATGTGTGCGAAGACCGATAATAACACAGATGATTGCTTCTAATAAGACGTATGTGATATGCTCTATCTACACAACATCTATTGGCCATTGGGCGACGGGCAGTCATCCGGGTACGCCATAAGGATGCGAAGAGGGCATCCTATATCAGCATGGACTACCTTTTCCACCAATATCTCATCTAAGAGAACTCTCAAGTTAATTGTGCTCAGGCTGGAGCAGCCATGAGATAGGTGACCGGATGGGAAGTTGTCAAAATTTCAAAACCCACTGATGGGATGGATCATGAAGGTCCTTAGATCATAAATGTCAGTTAAGGACCTTCATGACACATCCTATCAGTGGGTTCTGAATTTTTTTGGACACATGTTAAAGAAGGTCAACCACATAACTTTTGCACAATGTGCGATACGTGCAATACAGTAGATCCATCCGACCTGTTTGTGATGGAGTAAGCCGTGTGTGTTGTTTGACAAATGGCAACATACCCAATATGACAGATGCAAATCTTACCAAATTGTTTGTATGTGGTTGCACACAGGTCATCTAAAACAACCATTTGCGTTGAAGGCATGCACAAATCCCGCGCTGCGAATTTTCCTCGAATTAAGGGGGAAGACCTTAGCTCTCACTTTGCATACGGGTGTTCTACCTAAAATGTTTGCGATCAAGAGCCACAGAAATCCTGCTCGGCACATTTTGTCATGGCTTCTTGGGGAACCTGTCGGTTTGCATACGGGTGTTCTAATTAAAACGTTTGCGATCAAGAGCTACACAAATCTTGCTCATTTTCTCTTGGCTTCCCGGGGAAGCTATCGGTTTGCATACGGGTGTTCTAACTAAAACGTTCGCGATCAAGAGCAGCACAAATCCTGCATTGGAGACGAGCTTTGGATTTACTATAATTTAAAAACAAAGTATCTCAAAGTTTTTCCGGCAATCAACAGTGCCCTGATGTTTGAAATTCATTCTCATTTCTTGCATGGGACCTAAGCATGCACCGAAGGACATAGATTTGATATTTCAACCAATTTATATGCATTGGAGCATGTGCATGTAGTTCAAATTTTAAATATGCACATAAAATGCCTGGAAAACACACTTAATGTATAAAAATGACCAAAGGAACCCCGAAAAATTCCAAAATTAGACAAAACACTCCTGTTGTTCTATGTTGACACTAGATTCTTTTTGAAAACAATAAGCGGCAACCGATATCGTTCCGTCCCCAAAGGTGGCACGTTCCCTACCGAAACCATGATGCTTGTTGTGAGAAGCTCAGTTTGTGAGAAACTTATACCCAAACCTGCCCCAAATGGGACAAAAAAATTAGCACGGCATGTTGATGCCACTGCATGATACCATGCCAGGTTTCATGAATTTCAGACGAGTTTTGGATTTACTAGAATTTAAAAACCAGGCATCTCAACATTTTGCCGGCAATCAACAGTGCCCTGGTGTTTGAATTTCATTCCCATTTCTTGCATGGGACCTAAAAATTCACCCAAGGACACATATGTGATTTTTTAACCAACTTTGGTGCACTCGAGCATGTGCTTGTAGTTCAAATTTGAATTATGCTCATAAAATGTCTAGAAAACCCAATTAACGTATAAAAAAGGCCGAATGAACGACGAAAAATTCCAAAATTAAACAGAACACTCCTATTGTTCTATCTTGACACTAGAATTTTTATGAAATCAATAAGAGGCAACGGATATCGTTCCATGCCCAAAGGTGGCATGTTCCCTAACGAAACCATCACGCTTGTTGTGAGAAGCTTATACCCAAACCTGCCCCAAATGGGACAAAAAATTTACCACGGCATGTTGATGCCGCTCCATGATAGCTTGCCAAGTTTCATGAATTTCAGACGAGTTTTGGATTTACTAGAATTTAAAAACCAGGCATCTCAACGTCTTGCCGACAATCAATAGTGCCTTGGTGTTTGAATTTCATTCCCATTTCTTGCATGGGACCTAGAAATTCACCCAAGGACACACATGTGTTTTTTCAACCTACTTTGGTGCACTGGAGCATGTGCTTGTAGTTCAAATTTGAATTATGCACATAAATGCCTAGAAAACCCAATTAACATGTAAAATTGGCCAAACGAACCATGAAAAATTCCAAAATTAGATAGAACACTCATGTTTTTCTATGTTGACACTAGAAATTTATTTAAAGCAATAAGAGGCAACGGATATCGTTCCGTCCGCAAAGATGGCACGTTCGCTACCAAAACCATCACGCTTGTTGTGGGAAGCTCTGGTTTGTGAGAAGCTTATACCCAAACCTGCCCCAAATGGGACAAAAAAATTCACGGCATGTTGATGCCGCTCCATGATAGCATGCCAAGTTTCATGAATTTCAGATGATTTTTTTATTTACTAGAATTTATAAAAAAGTTATCTCAACGTTTTGCCGGTAATCAACAGTGCCCTGGTGTTTGAATTTCATTCCCATTTCTTGCATGGGATCTAGAAATTCACCCAAGGACACATATTTGATTTTTCAACCAACTTTGGTGCAATGCAGCATGTGCTTGTAGTTCAAATTTGAATTATGCACATAAAATTCCTATAAAACCCAATTAACATGTAAAAAAGGCTAAACGAACCACGAAAAATTCCAAAATTATACACAACACTCATGTTGTTCTATGTTGATACTAGAAATTTTTTGAAAGCAATAAGAGGCAATGGATATCGTTTCGTCCCCAAAGGTGGCACGTTCCCTACCGAAACCATCACGCTTGTTGTGCGAAGCTCTGGTTTGTGAGAAGCTTATACCCAAACCCGCCCCAAATGAAAAAAAATACCACGACATGTTGATGCCACTCCATGATAGCATGCCAAGTTTCATGAATTTCAGACGAGTTTTGGATTTACTAGAATTGATAAACCAGGCATCTTAACGTTTTGCTGGTAATCAATAGTGCCCTGGTGTTTGAATTTCATTCCCATTTCTTGCATGGGACCTAGAAATTCACCCGAGGACACACATGTGATTTTTCAACCAACCTTGGTGCACTGGAGCATGTGCTTGTAGTTCAAATTTGAATTATGCACACAAAATGCCTAGAAAACCCAATTAACGTATAAAAAAGGCCAAACGAACCATGAAAACTTCCAAAATTAAACACAACACACCTATTGTTCTATGTTGACACTAGCAAATTATTGAAAGCAATAAGAGGCAACGGATATCGTTCCATCCCCAAAGGTGGCACGTTCCCTACTGAAACCATCACGCTTGTTGTGAGAAGCGCTGGTTTGTGAGAAGCTTATACCCAAACCTGCTCCAAATGGGACAAAAATTTACTACGGCATGTTGGTGCCGCTCCAGGATAGCATGCCAAGTTTCATGAATTTCATACGAGTTATGGATTTACTTGAATTTAAAAACCAGGCATCTGAACGTTTTGCCGGCAATCAACAGTGCCCGGATGTTTGAATTTCATTCGCATTTCTTGCATGGGACCTAGGAATTCACCCAAGGACACACATGTGATTTTTCAACCAACTTTGGTGCACTGGAGCATGTGCTTGTAATTCAAATTTGAATTAGGCACATAAAATGCCTAGAAAACCTAATTAACGTATAAAAAGGCCAAACGAACCACGAAAAATTCCGAAATTAAACACAACACACCTGTTGTTCTATGTTGACACTAGAAAATTATTGAAAGTAATAAAAGGCAACGGATATTGTTCCGTCCCCAAAGGTGGCACCTTCCCTACCGAAATCATCATGCTTGTTGTGAGAACTTTTGGTTTGTGAGAAGCTTATACCCAAACCTGCCCCAAATGGGACAACAAAATTACCACGGCATGTTGATGCCGCTCCATGATAGCATGGCAATTTTCATGAATTTCACACGAGTTTTGGATTTACTAGAATTTAAAAACCAGGCATCTCAACATTTTGCGGGCAATCAACAGTGCCCTAGTGTTTGAATTTCATTCCCATTTCTTGCATGGGACCTTGAAATTCACCCAAGGACACACATGTGATTTTTCAACCAACTATGGTGCATAGGAGCATGTGCTTGTAGTTCAAATTTGAATTATGCACGTAAAATGCCTAGAAAACCCAATTAACGTGTAAAAATGTCCAAACGAAACCTGAATAATTCCAATTCTTTTACGACCCTCATATAGTTGCATGTTCACTCCAGATAAAAGGTCTAGCAATTCAAACAACGTCCATTTCCGCTGTGACCCCATTATATAATTCAAATCAAGATGAAAAATCAAGTAGATCGCACATAGTTTATTTATCGCCAACCTTGTGAGATGTAGCACAAAATATCCTTGAGCACCATCGGCCAATGGCTTACGCGAGAAGGTGTGTCGGCTACAGTCCACAGCCGGCGTCTCAAGCACACTAGCTCGCTCCCCAAATACTCCCGCCTCTCCATCCCTCGTAATCTCGACAAAATATTACCACCTCATAATCTCAAAAATATCTATCGCCTGGAAGGTTTTAATGTTTGATAACACACGATTAGAATGTGCGGAGCGTGTGCGATGTCTGTTACTCCCGCTCTGCTTCAGTCCCTTGATTCAAATTTATAGTAGCCCCAACATTTTACTCCCGCCTCTGCATCCGTTGCAATCTCAAAAATATCTGCTCACCCTTGATCCAAACAACACCTTTCCCCCTTCCCCCCTAGCCCCCCTCCACACACACCACACACTCCGCAAAACCCCCGTTCACACAAACACACACAACCCTCGAAACCACTGGTAGGTCACCGCCATCACCGGTGCCTCCATCCTCAACCTCTACCTGTGTGCCGGGGAGCTCGAGGATCCAATGGCCAAAAAGAGGTTTATCGTGGGCTTTTTGCCGGACGCCGGCAAGGTGGCCGCTGAGGTGTCCCCGTCATCCTCCGCGGGCTCGATCCGCCGTCGCCGTTCCCCCGATCCGCCTGCCACTGCGCCCCTACGCCGATTCGAGGACTTCCCCGTCCTCCCTCGGACCCGGCTACCGACGAGGTCCTAGCTCGGGGTCCAGCAGTGATGGTGGGGGATGTGCATCGTCGAGATTATAGATCGGGAGAACCACACGCGCAGGTGGCTCGGTACCTTCCACACGGCCCAGCTCGCGGCCATGGAGTTCGACCGCTGGCAGGTCCGCTACCACAGCGCGGAGGCTAGACTCAATTTCCCCTTCGGCACATGTCCGGTCGACCTCGTTCCGCCGGAGCCAGGGGTGGTGAGCTTGGCTATGTCGCGGGAGGACCGCGAGGCGTGGAAGCGCCTCGAGGCCGAGGCCGCCGATGAGGCCTACATATAAGAGCTCCGCGGGCAGCATCCGGAGCTCTTGGAGGCGGAGCGGGCGATCTTTGCCGGCGCGGAGGGCGGTGAGGTTATCACGCTCTCCTCGGATGACAATGTCGAAGGCGGCAAGGACGGCGGCGCGGAGGGCGGCGAGGTTATCGCGTTCTCCTCCAATGACGAGGTCGAAGGCGGCGGCGACAGCAGCGCGGAGGCAATCAAGGACGAGGAGATCGATGTCGACGAGTGGAGGAGTGCCTTCCCCAACGACCCCGACGACGGCACCAGCCCGGACCCGGCTCACAGCACACCATACATGACGAGGAAGGATTGGCTCAACCTCTACTTCAAGTGAAAGTAGTTTAGCTTAGTTTAAATTTATGTTTTATATTCGGTTACACAAAACTAACGATGTTTATGTTTGAATGCATGCTACTTTCGGTTGAACCTGCTTTGAAATTGATCAAATTGAAGCTTACAACGTTAAGTTTAGGGGATCGACTAGAAGAGGCCAAAAATTGTTGGAGTATATATATATATATATATATATATAGGTTTTTAGTCCTTTAACTTTTAAAGGATCGGCTAGAGATGGCCTTATGACTAGTTTATTTTAGTTCTTCACAATGTGATACTCTCTATGGGCAACTATTTGCCGTGCAGTTCAATTTCATCAATAACAGTTTCAACAATACCGCTCTGAATTACGATATTTGTTTGCTTTAAAGGATATTGCAGTTTACATGCCTTTTCGTTTTTTAACAGTAACTAGTGTACTTTAGACCTGCACAATACCAGTTAGAATGACTATTTGCTCACTGCTCAGGATATCGGTAGCTGGTACCATATAGCCTGGGGCTGATAAGGGATTAATCATCGAATCGTACATTTCACTGAATATATCTGTAACCTATTTATCAGTAGGTTAACTAGGGCCATATTTAATATATCTGAGGCTACATAGAAACATACATTGTACTAAATGACTAAATATGCAATACCAGGCTACATAGCAACAAGGAAGAGTGTTGCCTTAATGTTCTGATGATGTATAGATATACAAGTCATAAAATCTTATATAATGGGATGGAGGGAGTGTTGTACTACATCATTTTTCAATTGTTGTTTAGCTTCCAATATTAACTTGGTGCTTTTAGGTACATATGCCATTGCCAAAGTTCCACACTTCGACCCTTTCTAGCGCAATGAGATATTCATGAACGAGCATCAAGTGAGGAAACTGATAAAGATTGTCATTATAATGGGTCCAAAGACGTCAATCGAACTATCTGTTTACACTTTATGCAAGACAACAATGAACTGCAGTATGGTAAGTAAGAACCTTGTAGCCTTCTTTTTATAGCGCGTAATGAGTTGTGTTTGATGACAATGTCTAAATCTTTTTTCCTTTGAAGTGGATCCTGAAGCAGTTTACTCAAGATTACCTCTCAAACTACATGATTGGCGGCCGGCCATCACAAGGGGTTGGGACTAGAGTCCTGCATGCCTTCTGCATCTAGGAGAGCACAATAGGGCCATTCCGTTTCACCTTGTTCAGCAACCGGAATGTCTGTTGCCTCTTTCTTTACCATCTGTAATACTACAAGTATAGAACCCTGGTTCATCATTCTTTATTTTGTGCTTATGTAATTCTTAAACGTATGTACCTGTGAATCGAATAATGCATTGGTTGTTTGAACCTGATGGATATGAATAACGCTAAAGCCTATTTTCAAGTTTAAATTAGGTACAATTTTAAATAGCAGCAATTAAATTAGGGCAAAATTATGGTACGCAGGTCATTACGATGCACATGGTTAATAAAGCACAGCGTGTGCGATGTACATCATAATCTGACACAGTTCACGGAGAGGAAACATGTGTAACAATGCACACGGTTGCAGTGTGTGTGATGTCAGACACTATCGCATACGGTGCGGGAAAAATAAATGTGTGCGATTGTCTACCTATCATACATGGTTTATAATCATGAACTGTTTGTGATATGTTAGGCATCATAAAACTCCCGTGCCTAGAATCTGCCTGGAGAACTGTGGTGCCTGGAATCTGCCTAGATTTAGGTAAAACCACAAAACACCGACTGCGATGGCAATGTGAGCACAAACGAGTAGCAAGGATGAAGCGTTTGGGATATTTGAGATATCAGAAACAGTTATATAGGGACAACTGTATGCATCAAGGCTCCCTATCCCCGATGGTTTCTGAGTCGTGTGGCAAGAGCCCCCCTAGCGCCCACACTCACTAGGCGGCGGTTGCAGATGCTGTCGTGGAAAGGGGTTAAAAACCGTTTGTATAGCACCAATGCGTACCAGTGATCATCAAATGGTGATCACTTCCGGAGCACAAACGGAACCTACACTTTGGTTCCCACAATAACGACCATCTTCTTGGTCTCACCAATACGCATCACATAATCAGTGCGTAGCATATAACTTAAGTGTGCAAGATTACTTAAGCATGTTGATCCATGGTGTGACTTACTTACGAGCTATGTCCGTAATCGAGGACACAACTATCGATAGATTAGTAAACACTCTACAGAGGTTAGTACAATGTACCCACATCACGGAACCAGTGGCCTCGCACACCCATTCGGTTGGCCCAATGGCATTCCGACAGAACCTGGGTGGCCCTGATGTCTACCAAAGACATCAAACGGCCACCGTCATGGCAAAACAAATAAGCGGTCCCAAACAGGGACAAGGTACCATAACAACAATGGGCACACAAGGTTATGTCTACTTACCGGGCCACGACACCACACGCCCATAACCTTCTCTCATTGGAGGCACCGACCAGAGGCATGACAACAGACCGAATAAAGGCCTTCCCACAAAGGGAAATGTGGTTGCAGTAGGAAAGCTCGATTTAGTGGCACCATGACCCGATCAACATTATGTTTAAGTTGAATTATTATCAGGTTTAACTTGGAATAAAATAACTCAAGTCACAGTATGCCAAGAACATGCAACTATATGACATATACTATCATATATTGCTAACATGAACGGATCAACATCATAGAACTATTTACTTGCACTACTCATCACTTTAACTCACTGGTTTTTAAACGCATCATTTTAGTCATGTCATGAACATCTTAAAATAAATACTTCATATATGAATATAATCTTGATTATATCCATATCACAACAATATTTTCAAAACTTACTCTACTACCTCATGTTAGCCCATGCATTTAAACACTATTGTAAACTGACCATTTCAAACAGGACAAAGTAACTAACATAAGAAATATTCATTAAATAATTAAATGCCTGAAATAACTCATATTCAAGTCGGAGAAATCATAAATATTGAAATGACACAAGGCAAATGTTTGTGTGGATTGCTTTGGTGCGGAGGATGGTCACACTCCCTCTGGTGATCCCCAAGGCAAGTTTCTTCCTCTGAAAATATTTAAAACAACAAAAAGAAATTGTCACATAACACTGTTTATTTCACCCGAAATTCTAGGCAGCAGGGAAAAATCTCAAATTTGGTGTGCTGCTAGAATATTCCAGAACAAACACAATGCAAAAAGAATCAACTCATTTGGATCTATGGTTTAAAAGTTAGAGCTAGTCAAAGTTTCAGGTCAAAGTTTGAATTAATTTCAACTAAAAGAAAACCAAGGGGGTAACGTCGAAGACGCACTTCCGCGGGGTGCGACCACTCATACCGCTTCAGCCGCGGCTGAGTAGCTGGCAGCGGACCCCCTTGGTCGATTTTAGAGGTGGAGGGGAGAAAACAGAGGAGGCGCGACGATTCTCTGGCGATTCTCCGGCGAGGAGAGGCCAGCTGTCGCCGTGGAAGTGGGGGATGGACGCACACAACTACGGTGAGTCAGTACGTACCTGGAATGTGGTAGTGGTGGACGGAGTAGGTCATGGTGGTTGTCTCCAGAGGCGTCGACAGAGAGAGCTCGTCAGAGAAGATGATTCCGGCAAGACGGGGCCGGCTTAGTAGCTCCAACAGCACCAACTCGGACCAAAGGTTCACCAGGGACGCGCCGGAGGAGTAGGTTGTCGGTGTACAAAAAGAGGGGTGCACTTTTTGTACCCCTATGACTGTGCACGGGCAGTCTGAGCCACGGCGCCATTCCACCAAGCAAGGCAAGGGAGGCAAGCCGGGGCAAGACTGAAGCTCGGCGAAGACTGGAGCGACACCAAGAACAAGACCACGAAGAGCAAGGGGGACGAAGCGGTTTCCCCCGGCAAGATCCTTGCCGGGGCCGGCTCTGGCAGCCCCGGCAAGGCCCTTGCCGTGGCAGCTCGCCCCCCCC
>LR738711.1:461660344-461814283 GCA_902687465.1 Secale cereale
CCCCGCCTACGGAGCGAATCGCCCTTGAGTCCACCACCCCCATGGGGGGAGGATTCGGGAGATGTCCCCGTGGTGGCATGCAGATCTTTTGAAGACCTTCAAGATCAGATACAAGGTAAGAAGACGACGACCCTTGGCGGGATCCCAGCCAAGGGGATCCACAAGGCCCCTGGAAAGCACCTTGCCGGGGATGACAGCAGACGCCGCGGCAAGACCCTTGTCGGGGCCCCGGCAAGGTCCTTGCCAAGGACACCCACGGGGCCACCATCAGACCCGCGCCGACTGGGTTTCCACCGACCCACGCAGCAGTCGACCCAACCAGATGGACAGGCTCCTGCGTGGCAACCCATAGGTCTTCGTGGAGGCCCGTCGTTGCGCCACCTCAGTTGCCTGTCTGCATACATGGCACCTCAGGCACCGCTGGCCAGGGCGTCTGTCGACACGAGGAGGAGCGGCGACGGACAAGACGGGCGTCTCCCCTCGTCCCCGATAAAGCAAGGACACCTAAGCAGGGCGCATTAAATGCACCTTGTCCTGTAATGCGAGGGATAACCTCGCATTACTATACCCTTTCCACCTCCTGTGTGCCACTGTGGCGACCCCTTTTTCCCTATAAAAGGAGGCCCGAGGCGACCATGAGAAGGATTCGGCTTTTCGAAACCCCTCACGACTCTTTTGGAGCTCCTCGTTAGCTGAAGAACACCACATATAATCCACCAAAGTAGGAGTAGGGTTTTACACATCCTTGCGGCCCGAACCTGGGTAAAGGAACCGTGTCCCGATCGTTAGATCCTCTCTTCTCTCAACCCCGCGCCCCGCAACCATAGTAGGGATTCTTGTGATCCCATAGGTGTCGATCCAAATACACCGACATAGGTCGAGCTCGAGCAGCTCCGGAGAGGTGGGAGGCAGAAGAGTGGATCGCCGGTGAACTCCGGTTGGGAACGTCGGCCAGAGGCTTGCCCGGCCGGGCTGCGGTTATGTACAGTGTTGTGGTGTGTGTGTGTGTGTGTAAGTGGGTTGAGGTGCTCGGAGAGGCTGGAGTGGCTGCTTTTATATGCGAAGGAGTAGAGGGGCTTGGGCACCGCCGAAATCCTATGGAGCCGGCACCCGAGGACAAGAGGCGTCAGTGAGAGGGGGAGAAAGAAGACACAGCTCACACGACCACTGTGGACGAGCGGAGACGAGCACAGGAGCGAGGGTGACGACAAGCACAGGGGCACGGGCACACTGTGTGCTTGGCCATGTCGTGCCCGTACCCGCTGCGACGAGCTCCGGCGTCGACGAGTGCCAGGCGAGGGAGTCCTGGATCAGGCGGTCCTTAGGTGGCCGGACAAACTCCTAGTGGGCCAGACTGGTGGGCCGTGAAGATTATTACAGAAGATCATCTCTTGTATCCGGATAGGACTCTTGTTTTAATGTAATGGCAAGTTTAGGTTCGGGTGTAGATTTTTGTTCCTCTACAAGATGACTTGTACAAACCCTAGGCCCCTCCGGTGTGTATATAAACCGGAGGGTTTAGTCCATAGAGGCTAGAAGAACATAATCATAACTCTCCACAGGCTAGACTTAGGGTTTAGCCATTACGATCTCGAGGTAGATCAACTCTTGTATTCATATTCATCCATATTAATATAGCAGGAAGTAGGGTATTACCTCGATCAGAGGGCCTGAACCTGGGTAAACATCATGTCCCCAGCCTCCTGTTACCATCGATCCTCAGACGCATTGTTCGGGACCCCTTACCCGAGATCCGCCAGTTTTGACACCGACATTGGTGCTTTCATTAAGAGTTCCACTATGTCGTCGACGAAAGGACTGATGGATCGCGTCGTCAACCTCAACGGCGACACCGAGGGAATTTTCCCTCCCGGCCAACTCTTCGTGTTCGGCGGCTTCACACTCCATGCCTGCACTGAAGGCCACCTTGAGCAGATCGAGAGCAACATCGGTGCCATCACGTCAGATTCGGAAGCTTGAACTACATGGCTGATATCCGCGGAGACTTAATGTTCGCCGGATTCAAGCCAGCAGCAGCCTCTCTCTGTCACCACAATGATCATGACCTAACTCTGTCATCAGATCAGGAAATAGCACCTGCAGCAGCTCTGGCCCTAGATCCAGAGCAGATCGCGTCACCCGGAGATGGGAAACGCAACCCCACCACGGGAGCCGCATACTCTATGGCCTTGGAGCCGCACATGGAGCCGACTACGAGCGAGGTCTTTGTTACAAGAACCCCGGACTCAACTCCGGTCCCTGATTCTGAATTGCGCGTAACTATGCCCTTCAAACCCTACAAGGCGTTTATCGCCGAATTCAGTGCTATAGATATATTCCAGCATTCTCCATTTGGCGACTGATGGGCCTCAAACCCCTCGTTGGTTACCCCAAGTGGAAGGTGTAAGATGCAGTAAGTAGAAGTGTTTTCCCTTAGCAAAGATGCCAAGGATCGAATCCCCAGAGACTCCTAGGTTCAACAAGTAGGTGTCAACTGCTAACGGCGCAATTAGCAATCAACGTGGACCTGCACACAGATACAAATAACTTTGCTCCCAACGAGTACAGAGAGGTTGTCAATCCCTCCGGCCTTGTAGTTCACAAAGGGTTAAAAGCAATGATAGTAGTGATAGATAGTGTTTTGCAATAGTAAGTAATAACGAAAAGTAAATAGCGGGTGTGATCAATGATGGTAATAAGGACCAGAGTCTCATGATGTTCACTAGTGATGTCTCTCTCCCAAAAGACGATAAAACAGCTATGTGAGCTAAACGAATTACAGCTGGGCAATTGACAGGACCACGAACGCAAACCAATGCTGACTACATTGCAAGAAAGGTTGAGGTTCAAAGCATGGGCGGTATGCCAAAGTAAGTAGACCGAAATCCATCAATGCCTACTACTAATCATCCACCTTGAGATATCTATCCAGAACATCTCGCTGGTATTAAGTTGCGAGTCCCACCCATAGTGTAAACTCAATGCAACAGACAACTGCATTAAAAGAACTTTGCGTAAAGTAAACAATCCTTGCACCCGCGGGCACAAGCACCGTTGTTTTCCCCCTTGTGGCAACAGCACATCCCCTAGACTCATGTTTCTGTCACTCAAGCTACTCATCGAGGGGCATGAACCCACAATCAAGCATAACGTTCCCTCTTGGAGTCACTACCTACTACTCAGCCAAAGCAATAAATAACAACGGAGAACATGCAATAATTACTTATGAACATAAATATAAAAGAGGTGAATCAAATATATTACTCAAGATCAATCTGAACATAATCTCATAGTCCATCGGATCCCAGCAAACTCAACATAGCAACAGCATAAGGATTACATAGGTGCCTCGATCATGTAGGGCATCTCACGAGGACTAATTAGTGAAGCAAAAGAACGGGAGGAGAACATCACATAGCTACTGGTCATGGACTCATGTTCCAAGGGAGACTACTCACGAGTCATCCGGGAGGCGTCCATGGTGGTGGAGAAGCTCCCGGTGGTGATCCTCCCCTCCGGCAGGGTGCCGGGAAGAGTTCTCCTGGTGCTCCCGATCTTGGAAGCGGCGGTGGCGGCGGAACAGAGATGGGATCGCGAAAAGAGTTCCTCCCCGGAGGGTTTCGGAGGACCCTCTAAATATATGCCAAAGGGGGGCACCGGACGGGCTTCGGGGGGCCCAGGCGCCCCCCCGGCGCGGCCCAGGGGGGGGCACTGCCAGGGCGCCTGGAGCCCTGGTGGCCCCCCCAGGCTGCCCTTCGGACGCAGTGTTGTTTCCGGAACGCTGATTTTTTATATAATTTTTCTGGATTTTTCTGGGCAGTTCTCGAAACGTGAAAACCTGAAATACAAAAATAGACGAAAACAGAAACTGGCACTGGGGTGCACTGGATTAGTAAGTTAGTCCAAATATGATCAAAAGTGTATGGAAGTGTATGAATATCATAGCAATATCACCCAAAAGTGGCATGGAGCAAGCAGAAATTATAGATACGTTTTGGACGTATCAACATCCCCAAGCTTAATTCCTGCTCGTCCTCGAGTAGGTAAACGATAACAAGAATAATTTCTGTGGTGACATGCTATTAACCATATAGGACTTTTTATAGTCATATGACAAAAGCTTACCGAGACAATGAATCTATAGTAATTAATTTGCCTCATGAGAAAATCACAAATGACTGAAAGTTTTACAACATGAAACTGAAACATCAAAAAGATTTGCAATGAACATGATGTGCAAATATGATAAAGTAATATCTAGCTTGCCCCCTTTAGTGATGCAAAACATAAATGCAGGGGCACCTTCAAGGTTTAAGTGATGACTAGATACAATCATTTCAGAATAACCGATATCACAATCATGCAAAAGACAATGCTACTTTGGGACAATGCACATTACACTCAGAATGACAATCACGCTCTCAGTAGTTGGTGCTTTAACATAAAGGTAAAAGAATGGTTATGTGTTAGAGCTTTTTATTTTGAAAACGTGGAAGCAATTTTGTCAACGGTAGTAGTACTTCATATGTGTCATGCATAAGACATCCTATAAGTTGCAAGCCTCATGCATCGAATACCAATAGTGCTCGCACCTTGTCCTAATTAGCTCGGATTTCCATGGGTTATCATTGCATTACATATGTTTCAACCAAGTGTCACAAAGGGGTACCTCTATGCCACCTGTACAAAGGTGCAAGGAGATAAATCGCATTTGATTTCTCGTTTTTGATAGTTCTCAACTCGAGGACATCCATACCAGGACAACATAGAAAATAGATGATGGACTCCTCTTTAATGCATAAGCATGTTCTCATAAGAGATTGAGGATCAACGTCCAAGCTAAAACTTCCACCATGATACATGGCTTTGGTTGGCGGCCCAGTGTTCTTCTCTAACAATATGCATATTCATTCAACCCACGACAAATCACCCTTACTTCAGACAAGACGAACATGCATAGCAACTCACATGATATTCAACAAAAGTGTGACAGTTGATGGCGTCCCCAGAAACATGGTTACCGCTCAGCAAGCAACTTATAAGAAATAAGATACATAGGCAACATATTCTTTACCACAATAGTTTTTAAGCTACTTTCCCATGAGCTATGTATTGCAAAGTTAGTTTGCTTAGTACAGGTGGAGGTTAGCAAAAAGACTGGGAGCGACCAACTAAGAGAGCAATGACGGTCATAATCATGCAGATCGACAAAGCAATATTGAATCAGGCATGGAAGTTATATCCCTACTTAGAAATAAAAGATCATCAAGGCTTGACAGACTTTCTTTATAGTCTTAAATATGCGTGAGCATACGCCAAGTCAATCAAAATAAATTCTCGAAGGAAGATATTACTAAACCATACCATATCATAGGCAAACAAATCAAGTTGGTACTCCAATAACACATTGGGAACCCCCCAGCTATTTGAGATTAACCATAAGAAAACCTGAACTACTAAGCACCATTATGCAAGTAGCATCTTTATCATAGACACATTAACCAATGCAACGGAAGCAAACTCTCTTAATAAGGTGAGCATGATAATTAAAGAGAGTTCAAGCAACCAACTAAACAAAAGCTCTTTGAAAAGATAAGCATGGATACTAAGAGCAGAGCATGATAGTAGCTATTAAAAGACAAAGAACACACACTGCATAGATAGACATGAAAATTCTATGTTATGTTCTAGGTAGAGGTGGAGCGTGTTTCTCTCCCACATAAAGGAATGCTGAGTTCTGACTCGTTATGAAAAACTAAAAAGAAAACTAAAAGCAAGACGCTCCAAGCATAGCACATAACACATGAAGTGATAAAAATATAGCGGAACGAAAGACGAACTGATAATGTTGATGGAGAAGGGGATGCACGGGGGCATCCCCAAGCTTAGACGCTTGAGTCTCCTTGAATATTTCTTGGGGGTGCACGGGGGCATCCCCAAGCTTGAGCGCTTGACACTCCTGAATCTTTTTTATCATCTTCCCTCGCACACTTGAAAACTCCCTTCATACATAACTAATCATAATCTGATTAGCGAGGTTAGTACCCTTAATAAAATAATTATACCTTGCTGGAAATAAGGATATTCTTGAAGTTCTACTGTTTATCAAGATTGCCAAAAGGTTTTTGCAAAGAAAAAGCAAGTTCTTGATTTGCAAAGTGAAGGAAAGGCAAAACAGGACAGAATCTGTGAAAAACAGAACATCAGGTAGTAATTGATCTGTTCGGGATACTTCTGCAACTCAAATCAAAAAACTCAGAACAGACGCACGAAAGACAATTATATAGAGAACGCTGTAGAAAACATTCAGACCAAAAAGATGATCTGGTGATTTTATACGAATTTTTCTATCCAAGGACAGAATCTGTTTCCTGGACAGCACCTCACAACTTTTGAACTTTCTAGCAATCAGAGGCTATACTTGGCACAAATATGAAAAGCAAAGATACAATGATGGTGCTACAACAGTAAACAACATCAAGACACAACAAAAGCAAAAAATTTATTCATGTGGGCTGCCTCCCAAAAGCGCTTTCTTTTATGCCTTTAAGATAGGCATAATGCATAGAGATCAAGTTTTATCAAGAGTAAAAGAATAGCTAGCCCGTACAATGGACTCAAAAGGTAACTTGATCTTCTTTCGAGGGAAGTGTTCCATCCCTTTCTTGAGAGGAAACTGAAATTTAATATTACCCTCTTTCATGTCAATGATAGCACCAACGGTGCGCAAAAAGGGACGTCCCAAAATAATTGGACATGAAGGATCACATTCAATATCCATAATAGTAAAATCAACGGGCACATAATTATCATTGACAACAATAAGAACATCGTCGATCCTCCCCAAAGGTTTCTTTATGGAAGAATCAACGAGACGAACACCAAAAGAACAAGAATCATAAGGTTTCAATTTAAGCATATCATATATTCTTTTGGGCATAACAGAGGTACTAGCACCAACATCACATAATGCATAACAAGAGAAGTCATTCAAATTAATTTTTATCATAGGATCCCAACCATCTTCTAGCTTTCTAGGTATGGAGGCTTCTACTCTAAGTTTCTCCTCCCTAGCTTTGATGAGAGCATTAGTGATATGCTCTGTGAAGGCAAGGTTAAGCGTGCTAGTGCGGGGGTCTCTAGACATCTTGTGAAGGAAATCAATAACTTCGATAAGAGTGCAATTATCAAAATCAAGGTCACGAGCATCAAGTAAAGTGGTAGTGGTGTCCTTTAGGTTCACTTGTTTGGTAGCTTCTATAGTCATACCATCACCATTAATAGGTCCATTGGGACCAGGAGTACATTGGGTGCTAAGAGTTTGAACATCCTCAACAACTTGGATAGTAGCAACAGTGTGGTGGGTAGGAAGGCTCTTAATTCTATCCTCTTCCTCCCTTAGGGATGCAACCACTTCGGGTTTAGCTGCCATTTGGTTTATCAAAGTGGCTTGTGTGTGGGACATATTGGAAACTTGGGTCTCAGTAATAGTGAGTCTAGTCTGGAGGTTAGAAATCTCAATATTTATGTTCTCTAATCGTCTACTAATGTCTTGCAAGATAGCAGTATGCTCATTTAATTGCCTCGAGAAGGTTTTGTTTTGTTCATATTGGGTGTGCATGTAATTCTTAGCAGCCTTCTCTATTTCTAGCAGTTCCTCATAGCCAGGCAAATCTCTATCTTTTTGGATGGAGTTCTTGGTGTTAGGATAAGCATTATTGTTCCCATAAGAGTTAGAGGGGAACGGTCTAGGATTGTTACCAAAGTTACTCCTATAAGCATCAGCAATCACAGAATCTAAGGGGTCATAACGAGGGTCAACAGTAGATTGCTTTGAAAGTAGGGACATGATTAAGTCAATTTTTCATTAAGGGAGGAAATCTCCTCGACAGAGTTTACCTTCCTACCTGTTGGAGCGCGTTCGGTGTGCCATTGGGAATAGTTGGTCATCATCTCATCGAGAAGCTTTGTGGCAGCACCAAGTGTAGTTGACATAATTGTTCCTCCCGCGGCCGAATCTAACAAGTTCCGCGAGGTGAAGTTCAAGCCTGCATAAAAGGTTTGGATAACCATCCAAGTAGTCAAACCGTGAGTAGGGCAGTTCTTGATAAGAGATTTCATACGTTCCCAAGCTTGGGCAACATGTTCATTATCCAATTGTTTAAAATTCATTGTGTTACTTCTAAGTTGGATAATTTTAGCAGGTGGATAGTATTTTCCAATAAAAGCATCTTTGCACTTGTCCCAAGAATCTATGCTATTTCTAGGCAAAGACTGAAACCAAATTTTAGCTCCTCCTCTCAAGGAGAAAGGAAAAAGCTTAAGCTTAACAATATTACCATCTATTTCTTGGTACTTTTGCATATCACAAAGTTCAACAAAGTTGTTCAAGTGTAAAGCAGCATCATCTCCAGCACCGGAGAATTGTTCTCTGATGACTAAGTTCAGTAAAGCGGGTTTAATTTCATATGAAGGTGCTGAAGTGGCAGGTGTAGTGATAGGTGTGCTGATAAAGTCATCGTTGTTGTGACTAGTGAAGTCACACAACTTGGTGTTCTCGGTGGAACCCATAGTAGCAAGCAAGCAAGATAACTATTTTTGTGATTTTCGATAAAATGGTACTAAAGCTAAAACTGAAAGGTAAACTAGCAAGACTAAAAAGCAAAGGTAAAAGATAGCATGCAACTCGCCTATCCTGAAGAGTGGAGTCCCCGGCAACGGTGCCAGAAATTACTCCTTGATGGGCCTCGAACCCCTCGTTGGTTACCCCAAGTGGAAGGTGTAAGATGTAGTAAGTAGAAGTGTTTTCCCTTAGCAAAGATGCCAAGGATCGAATCCCCAGAGACTCCTAGATTCAACAAGTAGGTGTCAACTGCTAACGGTGCAATTAGCAATCAACGTGGACCTGCACACAGATACAAATAACTTTGCTCCCAACGAGTACAGAGAGGTTGTCAATCCCTCCGGCCTTGTAGTTCACAAAGGGTTAAAAGCAATGATAGTAGTGATAGATAGTGTTTTGCAATAGTAAGTAATAACGAAAAGTAAATAGCGGGTGTGATCAATGATGGTAATAAGGACCGGAGTCTCATGATGTTCACTAGTGATGTCTCTCTCCCAAAAGACGATAAAACAGCTATGTGAGGTAAACGAATTACAGCTGGGCAATTGACAGGACCACGAACGCAAACCAATGCTAACTACATTGCAAGAAAGGTTGAGGTTCAAAGCATGGGCAGTACGCCAAAGTAAGTAGACCGAAATCCATCAATGCCTACTACTAATCATCCACCTTGAGATATCTGTCCAGAACATCTCGCTGGTATTAAGTTGCGAGTCCCACCCATAGTGTAAATTCAATGCAACACACAACTGCATTAAAAGAAATTTGCGTAAAGTAAACAATCCTTGCACCCGCGGGCACAAGCACCGTTGTTTTCCCCCTTGTGGCAACAGCACATCCCCTAGACTCATGTTTCTGTCACTCAAGCTAGTCATCGAGGGGCATGAACCCACAATCAAGCATAACGTTCCCTCTTGGAGTCACTACCTACTACTCGGCCAAAGCAATAAATAACAACGGAGAACATGCAAGAGTTACTTATGAACATAAATATAAAAGAGGTGAATCAAATATATTACTCAAGATCAATCTGAACATAATCTCATAATCCATCGGATCCCAGCAAACTCAACATAGCAACAACATAAGGATTACATAGGTGCCTCGATCATGTAGGGCAGCTCACGAGGACTAATTAGTGAAGCACAAGAACGGGAGGAGAACATCACATAGCTACTGGTCATGGACTCATGGTCCAAGGGAGACTAATCACGAGTCATCCGGGAGGCGTCCATGGTGGTGGAGAAGCTCCCGGTGGTGATCCTCCCCTCCGGCAGGGTGCCGGGAAGAGTTCTCCTGGTGCTCCCGATCTTGGAAGCGGCGGCGGCGGCGGAACAGAGATGGGATCGCGAAAAGAGTTCCTCCCCGGAGGGTTTCGGAGGACCCTCTAAATATATGCCAAAGGGGGGCACCGGACGGGCTTCGGGGGGCCCAGGCGCCCCCCCGGCGCGGCCCAGGGGGGGGCGCGCCGCCAGGGTGCCTGGAGCCCTGGTGGCCCCCCCAGGCTGCCCTTCGGACGCAGTGTTGTTTCCAGAACGCTGATTTTTTATATAATTTTTCTGGATTTTTCTGGGCAGTTCTCGAAACGTGAAAACCTGAAATACAAAAACAGCCGAAAACAGAAACTGGCACTAGGGTGCACTGGATTAGTAAGTTAGTCCAAATATGATCAAAAGTGTATGGAAGTGTATGAATATCATAGCAATATCACCCAAAAGTGGCATGGAGCAAGCAGAAATTATAGATACGTTTTGGACGTATCAGCGACATCTTAAAATCGCTAAGATACCTCTCCCTAGAGGAGGACACCCAGCCGAATTATATCCGGTTCGAACTGGAGGCTGATGGAGCATTTCGTTCCCCACCCACCACCTATTTGATAGCCACGGTCGAAGATCTAACCGATCTACTTGACTATGCTTCTGAAGACTTCGAAGGGATGTACCTCGAAACTGAAGCGGATCCAGATCAGGGCCGACCCGTAACCGGGCGGTGGACGGCCACGTCTTCATACGACGTGTACATGGTGGATACACCCAAAGAGGTGGAGGGCGACGGCTAAAACAATCCCATAGAGGACAAACCCGCTGAAGAACCTCCCAAGCGTCGGCGTCCAAAACGCCGAACTAAATCCCGTAAAGGAAATGACATCAACACCGTGACTAATGACAGTGACATTCCGAAACAAGCCGAAGACCCCGCAGAACCAGTGATAGAGCAGGAGGAGTAAGAGGACGGCGAATAGAGTCCGAAGCCGAAGTCCGATGACAGCGATGCCGAAGACGGTACTTATGAACCAATCTCCGAAGAAGAAGATAGCCTGGGGACGATGAATTCATCATCCCAGAAGAACCGTCAGAACAAAAACACTTCGACCTGAGGCTTATTGCCACCGCAAGGATCTTGAAAAAGCAGCAGAGACGGCTTCGAGCCGCACATGACACGCTTAATGATAGATGGAATGAGGCGCTAAACGCCGAACAAAAACATGGCTTTAACGGCCAAACCAAAGGCCATCCTAAACACAAGCTGCTGCCCGAATTCGACGACGAGGCTGCTGCGCCCGTCCCACCAAAGAATAACACCGTCGACAAGCCAGACCGACCACCTCGCGGACGGGACAAAGTAGCTAGCAATGGCATACACAAGCCCGCACCACCACTCCGTAAAGGAAAGGAGGATGCGGCCCAAGTCTGAAAACACGATATGCGTGAGGACATGAACAAAAAAGCTAGCAAGACCAGGTCTATATACGGACCTAGGGACCAGGCTCCCGGACGGGAAGGCGGCTATCAGACCAATCGCGCCGGTGACATACCAGTTCGGGGTCAATACCGAACACCACAATCGTTGGACATACGCCACGATATAGCAAGATACAAAGGAGCTGCACACCCTCTGTGCTTCACCGATGAGGTTCTGGGTCATGACTTCCCAGAAGGGTTTAAACCCGTGAACATCGAAGTGTACGATGGAACGATGGATCCCGCCGTCTGGATAGAAGACTTTATTCTTCACATCCAGATGGCTCGAGGAGATGATCTCCACGCCATTAAATACTTACCCTCAAGTTGAAAGGACCAGCTCGGCACTGGCTAAATAGCCTCCCAGAGAACTCCATCGGGAGTTGGGAAGAACTGGAGGATGCTTTCAGGCCAATTTTCAAGGGACTTATGTCTGGCCCCCGGACGCTGACGATTTAAGTCGCATTATCCAACAACCCGGGGACTCAGCTCGCAAGCTTTGGTATAAGTTTCTCGCTAAGAAGAACCAGATCGTCAACTGTCCGAACGCTCAAGCCTTAGCGACATTCATGCACAGTATCCGGGATGAATGGTTAGCCACACACCTTGGACAGGAAAAACCGAGGACAATGGTGTAACGCCCCGGACACACCCGCCGGTGGTCGTTACTCCTGGCAGGATCTAGACTGGCCTCACATATCAATACTAGTCTTTTCTGCGCACTTTGTCCTCACTCAAGGCTTAAATAGTCTTGTTACCCGGGAACGGGATTGCTGAGTCCTCTGTGGCTCACAGTTACTTCACCACACCAGATGCAGGTTCAGCTGAGTTTGATGCAGGAGCTGGTTCAAGTACTTCATCGGGAGCTCGATGAAGAGTTTGACTGTTTGTTTGAGACGCTTCGACGATCAGTAGTGGTTTCTACTAGGATTCGATCTTGACCTGTGGCTTTATGTTGTTTTGGTATCTTTCTTTTGGATCTTACCCTTAGATGGGCTGTGATGTTTTGAATGATGTTTTGCTTATGTAATGTATTGTGTGAAGTGGCGAGTGTAAGCCAACTATCTCCTTTTGCAATTTAGTCCCTCTTTTACATGAGTCGTGCAAAGATACCAAACTTGAGATCATTCTAGGATGGGCTTATATCTTTAAGTCGTGCCTCGACACGTAGGAGATATAGTCCCATCCTGGGCATTACAAGTTGGTATTCAGAGCCTTCTCCGACCTAGAAGCCCCCATTGATTGATCGAATCGTTGACGGTTGAGTCTAGGCACACACTGAAAATATTTTGAGTCCTATATATATATCGGAGAGTAGGATTTCTTTGCTTCTCATCCCCTTTCACTCTGGTGAGGACTCCTGACGATTACTCTTGCCTCTTCTACTTTCAAAATTGCACCAAATTTTTTTTTAGGATCCCGCGAGTATTCTGGGATTGTTTCGATGTTCTTGTGACAAGGATATTGTTCTCGATGCCTCCTGTTACCGAGGAGTTGAGCTTCGAGGTATCATTGTAACAAGTATATCGCGGCAGTACTAAATACTTAAGACGGCCGACATCGAAAATCTCTCCTATGCGGCCAGTGGCAAGATAACCCCGACATCACCCAGTACTGGGGAGGTAATTCGAGAGTATTGCCATAGCTTGTTATAGTGGATGCTTTTCGAAGGTCCGAGGTAAACAGTTTCCGAGAAAGACTGGTTATGTGTAGAAGGATGGATACACCTGGATGTAGGTTTAGAGTTGATTGCGCGGTGCTTCCCGTGTATCCCCAACACCTGATTGCATAACTGGAAACTTTCGGAAATCTATAGGTGGGTTCATCAAGTAGTTCTAGGCATTCTTCCAACGGATGCTCGATATGAAGTTTGGGGTTCTACATTGAGTGAAGTGGTTTTATGGACTTGTTCTGATCGGGAGTTGCATCTTAAAGGGTCCTTGGCTATGCTGATCCGGGGATTGCAAAACCCTTTTGTAACACGTTCCATGAGCTTTCAGCACGAAAATGTCGAACGAAGCTTCTATCTTGTATTTGTTCTATCTGATCCTTGTTCCTTTTTATTTACCTTTTCCTTCTCCTAAGTGGCTTCTCGTCCAGTTGATGTACCTGCGGAATTCATTCGTTCAATCCTCTGTTCGAATGATATTGTGAAGACTATGCTGCAACATCTACCCTTTGTTCTTGTTTTGATTCCGGTATTCGAGTTGCTTCGATGTCAAATGTTGATTCCATACCTTTCTTAATCGGTGTTCTCATATTTCTATGGGAGTGCTAGTCCTTCTTGTTCATCAAGATCCTCATGTTAATTCTTTTCAACCGGTGTCCATTTTGTTCATCCCAAGTTGTCTTTGTTTTCCCCGCCCTCCCACCCTTCTTCTTCTTGGAGTTAGAAATTCTTAATGAAGTATCCATATTATTCATGTGATATTTCTTCATTCTTTTCCTTCAATGTCCTTATCCGGTGATTACTCATGAAGTTGCTCAACAGCTTCAAGTTCATCATTCTTTTGTTCTCTAATTCTGACGGTGGATGTAATTCAAGATTTCGGTGTTGATCTTATCCTTTTCCTCATTTCACAATGCTTTCTTATTCCGGTGCACCAATTAATCATTCTCCTCTTGCTATTCATATCCGGAGTGCTGAAGATTCATAATTCCATTCTTAATCCGTTCAAATTATTATTTTGAGATTGCTATCTTACTCAAGCCATTTAATTCAATCGGTGCATTATCTCTCAAGCAATCTTTTTCAACGGTGATTTCTTTGAGTGGGCCCTAACCCACAGGTCTTTTCCCAGGATCTTACCTGACTCTTCCTTTACGGCGAATTCTTTTCAAGTGTGACGTAAGAATGATTTCCATCAGTCATATGCCTTCTCCAAGTTTACTTTCCAATTCTTTCCATCGTTGTTTCAACCTTTTAATTCTTCATTCCGGAGTGCTCAACAATTATTCATGACAATTCTCGTCTTCTTTCTCAACATTTGGCGACCGGAGAAGTGTTTCTCTTAAATCTTGGCCCGTCTTCTTGAAGATTCATGGTTCTAGCTTCTTGCCATCCTCATTATTGTTCAGATTGTGAGGAATTCTTTTATACCATCCGAAGCTTTTCATAATTCTTTCTTTGTGATCCTCCGAAGGCCATCATTTTCAGAATATTTCTTCGTTCTCAGTTTTCAACTTCATCCTCCCAATATTCTTCATTGATGTCTCTTCGTTCGTCTCCTAATTCTTACGGTGGTTCTTTCAAGTTACTCTTCCGTTGTTATCGTTTTAATTCACTCGTTCTTTTCATAATCCTACCGGTGGTTCGTTGAAGACTTTTCTCAAGCTTGTGCTAGATCTCTCTTTAATTCTTTCCAACGAGAATAAGTTGTATGCCAAATCCTTTGGTTGTCATCAATTTAAATTGGTGAAGGAGATGCATAACATAATTCTTATTCTTATTCCTTCAAGGTGATTTAATTCTTTTGTCTGGAGCTTGTTCATCATATCATATTCTCGGTTCTAAGTTGTTCATCTTGTTTTCCGGAGCTTCATGTCATTTCAATGATATCATTTCAACTCCATCTAATTCATCATAGGCCTTGAATCTTATTCTTTTCATCTTCACTTCTCATGCTTTCATTACCGGAGATCTCATGGTGGTTCTTCATCATTTAATTCATCCTTGAAGTTTTCATCAAGATTCTGTTGGAGCTTAAGCATTCTTCATCATGCTTTCCAATTGCAATTCTTGCTCCCTTATCTTTTGAGGTGGTGTTATGTCATTCTTGGCAATTCCTTCATGTTTCATGATTCACGAGTTATCAAGAATGAGATATTTAAACCCATCATTGTCCTTGTTCAGGAGATCTTTCCAACCATTCAATTTATTCATTGGAGTTATCTTGGGTTGTATTTCACCTAAAGCTTTCCCTAAGGATTGTTGCAATTATGGTGCTTATTAATGACCAAGTTCTTCATTTATCATTCCGATGAAATAAGTTTTTTTTTCATCTCCTTGTTGATCTCAATCCAATCAATTGTTTCCATAGTGGCTGGTTGTCACCTCTTAATTTTGAGATGTTTCCATAAGCCCACATCAAGCTTGTTCTTTCGTTGTTGAATTTCCAACAACTCAGTTCAACCCTTCTTTGTAAGATGCTCTTTCAAATTAAATTTTGAGAGATGTTGTCATTTTCTTCTCCGTTCAATTTTGTCTTTCATTTATATGCTATTCTGTCATTCCGGAGGTTTTCTGATATTACTCTCTTTAACCATCATCTCGTTTTTATCGAGATCATGTTCTTTCTCCCTGGCTTGTCTATTTAACCGGAGTGTTGTATTATTCATTCAGTTCCGTCATCTATCTAGTTTTGCCTCTCTTTTCAACCGGAGTGCTGTCTGAATCTTTCTTACCCCCTTGTGCCATTCTTTCAATTGTTTCAGAAGCTATATGTTGTTCATTTCATCAAGTATCTTCCCAACTTGCCAAGTTCTTGTCCAATTCCTTCCATTTTCAGACGGAGTGCTGCCTGAATTCCGTCATTCTTATTCCTTGACTATACCCTTGCAGTTTCATATTCTTTTGGTCCGTAAGCTCTTGTTTCATGTCTTTCAACCTTCAAGGTTCTCATAGTGCTCCTTGTTCCTCCTGCTTACCGGAGTGCTCTTAACTTCGTTCATCTCCATTCTAATCTTCTTTCATTTTGGTCAACCTCTCAAGGTTCTTTGGTTTCAATCGTCTGTCAAAGAAGCAACTTTGTTTTACCTCTTCCTCTTCCGTTTTTACCCGGTGATGTCTCTAGGATCTCGGGTCGAGATCCTCTGTTAGTGTGGGAGAGTTGTGACGCCCGAGACCGACGTCCCAGAAGATTCCAGAAGGTTCCAGAAGATTCCAGATGTTCCGGGGTTTCCCCTTGTGTTCTTTGTGCTTGTGTTATTTATTTTTTTGCATTGCATCATGTCATCATGCCATCATGTCATATTTTTTTTTGCATCTCAACCTAAATAAATCGTGTGGACCTTCGGTCCATTTAAATCGAGGGAAGAATGTCTTCTCTTTATAACATATAAAAGCCTCTCAATATTTAGGGAGCTATATAATAATTATTCCATTGCTCCGGAATCACCATAACACACTTGCATGTTTTCCCCATGTCTTTCACTTCGAGTTTCACCTTCAATACCTTGCCTATAATTCTTTCCGTTGTTTCGAGGCTCCTCCTTTTATCTAAACTCCTTTTATTGCAAGCTAAATGTTTTAGTTTTGCACTTCCCTTTTGTTGGAACTATTTTTGTGAGGTTGGAATTAATCCGTAAAGCCTTACAAAAATGTCCATCATTTTATTCTTTTCGTTGACTCTTTTCTTTTATTTTGGCTCTCTCCTTTTGTTTTTTTTCTGTCTAAGAGTTAAAAACAGAGGCAGCCAGCCTCTTGGGTCTCCTCCTTCCCTCCTAGGCCCACTTCGGCCCAGGCCACCTCCCGCAGCCATCTGGCCTCAGGCCCAGCCGCCACTACGTCGTTCCCCAACCCTAGCGATCAAGCCCGTCGCTCGCTCCCTTCGCTCTTCCCCCTTGTGCGCCGCCGCACCCCCTCGCGCTCAGCCCGACTCTCCCTCATCCCCTTCGAGGCCGAGCCCCTCGCCTCTCCTCCTCGCAACACCGCCGCCCCGATTTTCCCCGCTCTGCCTCGATCCCCCTTCTCCTTCAACGCCCGAGGGCCCTTCCCTCATTCCCTTCGCGCGCCCGCGGCCTCACCTCCAAGTACTCCAGCGCGCCACGGCGGTCCTCTTCCTCACCTCCCCTCGTGCGCGCCCTCGTCCCTCCAGGCGAGCCCCTGCTTCGAGCCTCCACCGAGCGCCGCGGCCAGGCCCTTCTTCCCAGCCGTCGGCCTCCCTCCGTTCCTCGCGCGGCGCCCCGTCCAGCATCCGAGCGCCCCTGCCTCGTCTCCCTCTGGCACGAGCCGCCCCAAGCGCGGGCTCCCTGCCCCGTCCAGCGCGTCGTCCTTCCCGCAGGCGCCCTTCTGCCCCGCCTCCAGGTCGCCGGTCTGAGGATCTGCAGCCCCGCGACCGCCGCCTCCTTGGCCAGGCAGCGCAGGCGGCAGTACTCCTCCAGCTTGTTCCCTGGCGTCCCGCGGGCGAGCCACCGCGCCGCGCGGCCGCGGCCATCCTCGGCCCCGTCCTCCTGCCTTCGAAGGCCACAGGCCAGTGCCCGTGCTGCCTCGCCGCAAGTGCCTCCTCGCAGGCCCGCGACCCTGCTTCGCCTCCATCCGGCCCGGATCAGGAGGGATCCGGCCGTGGTCCTCCGTGCTGTTGCTGCCGTGTTGAGTTTTGTGCTGTAGATTTTGTTTTGTTTTCGTGCATGCTGGTGTTGACCTTGACAGAGAACGGAAACGTCTACCGCCAAAGACCGCAACGACCCGTGTACAACTACGTTGCCAAGACGGCCCCGACAAGTACCACGACGACCCGTTCATCTACGGAAAAACGACAAGCCGAGACCAAGTTCCTCTACGTCGACGACGACCGCGACAAGTACCCCTACCGACGCCCGGAAACACCAAGTACCTCTCCGATGAACGTGAACCACTACATGACCCGACAAGTACCACTACATGTACAAGTACCTCGACGCCCGGAGCACTCGTGAACGACAAGTACCCCGACAACATGTGTACCACTACCGTCGCCCCGTGAACAACTACCGAGGCGCCAAGTACCTCTACGGAACGACTACTCGTTGGCGACCTCGTGAAACGGCTACTTCCTCTTCGGAAACGTGAACGACTACTTGCTCTACTTCCACTACTACGGCTACTTCCACTACGTCTCGAACCGCCCCGAAACGCACGCTTCGAAGGTATAACCCCGAGACGTGACCCGTGTGATGCATGCTTGCTTGTGTTGTATGAAATGTCTCCCGTGTGTGCTTCGTGCCCGTTCCACCTTTTGTCAAGTTCCTCGGTTGCCTCGTCACCGACTCGTGGGAACCCGGCAACGGGATCGCCCCACCTTCATCTCGTTTGACTCACCCACGCCATCTATCTTTTGCACCGGACTCTCAACGAGTTACCGGAACCGATATGATGCGTTGCATCATTTTCGGATCGTTGCCGTGGCACCCTTTCGTTCCACCACGGTGACAAATGCTTCTTATCTTCTTCTTGTTAACTTTTAATAAAACTTGCATAAACTTGCTCATGTCATCCGCATCATTTAACAACATTATATATGCTTAATTGTTGTTTGCTTATAATTATTAAACATGCTCATGGGGATTTTCCGGATATGTTGTTGTTATTTCCGGCCCCATTTAAAATGCCTAAATAGTGTAGTTTCTTTATGCTTCACCTCTTGCCATGTTAAAAACATTTAATCTTGTCTTGTAAATAACGAGAGTCAACTAAATAATTAAATGTGGTGTTCCGTCAATATGCAACTCGTTGCATATTGATCTCCATTTAACTTGTAGTATTTGTTTGTGCACTTTGCCATGCCTTGCATATTTAAACCGGACATGCATCATACTTGGATGTGCATCGTATGCCATGTTTATGTTTGTGTGTTTACCGTGTTGTTTTCTTCTTTCCGGTTGCTTCTCTTGTTAGCTTCGGTTTCGTTCCGGAGTTGTGAGGATCCGCTCGACTGTTGCTCCGTCTTCTTCTTGGATCCGTTCTTCTCCCTTGTGGATTCCCAGGCAAGATGACCGAACCCGGATACCATTACTATTTTTGCCTCTTGCTAGAAGTCACGATCTATAGTTTTGCCTCGATGCCCATGTCTTCTTGTCAGCCTCCTACTTGTAACCAATTGCCATGTTTAACCAACCTACCCATGCAAATCGTTGCTTGGCTAAGTACGCTTCGCTCAGCCCCTCCTATAGCATTGCTAGTTGCAGGTGAAGATTGAAGATGCTTGCTTCATGTTGAAGTTTGGTTGGGTTATATCACACTATATAAATGCTTAAAAATGAAATCATCTATATATTGGCAGGGTGGAAGGCTAAGCCTTTTGCTTGGTGTTTTGTTCCACTCATGCCGTTAGGAACCGTATAAACCTGTGTTATGTTCCTTGATTATGCGTTCCTAACACGGTTGGGGTGTATGGGACCCCCTTGATAAACCGCTAAGTGCTAAGTCTTTTCCAGCAAGTCCCAACATTGGTACTATTTGCCTCATAATAACAACTTAATTAATTAATTAATTTGCATAAGGGGGACGCTCCTTGGAGATTCTTTTCTACATAGCAGGGGGGGCCAGTGCTGATGGCGTTGGTCCCAAACGGGGGTTACGCGGGGCCACCTCGAGGAAACTCAAGGTTTGGTATAAACCTGTGGGATCACCCATCCGGTCGTGGCCTGAGACGAGATACGCGCGGCTACTATCAGGGTGTCGGCACGCCGGGAGGATTTGCTGGATTAGCCTTACCTTAGTTCGGCTTAACTTGAGCACGGGATTCCGAGAATGCTCGGGCCTTCCCAACTATGGAGTTGCGACTCCGCGGATCGTGGGCTTGTGATGGGCCAAGTTGGAACACCCCTGCAGGGTTTGAACTTTCGAAAGCCGTGCCCGCGGTTATGTGGCAGATGGGAGCTTGTTAATTCCGGTTGTAGATAACTTGACACAATGTTTTCAATACACTACCAGCGTGTGTACCGTGACTGTCAATTTCCGAATAGGGATTCGGGAGTTGAACACGGTGGGGTTATGTTTGACCGGCTTTAGCTAGGATCACTTCGTGATCATCTTTCGACCGATGCACTTCTCTTCTCGCTCTCTATTACGTAAGTTAGTGCTAGTTGCTGCTGCAGACTCTTGTTTGTTCCTTCACCTCATATTCTTTTCTTCAGCCTTGTCCTCACCCAAGGCTTAAATAGTCTTGTTACCCGGGAACGGGATTGCTGAGTCCTCTGTGGCTCACAGTTACTTCACCACACCAGATGCAGGTTCAGCCGAGTTTGATGCAGGAGCTGGTTCAAGTACTTCATTGGGAGCTCGATGAAGAGTTTGACTGTTTGTTTGAGACGCTTCGACGATCAGTAGTGGTTTCTACTAGGATTCGATCTTGACCTGTGGCTTTATGTTGTTTTGGTATCTTTCTTTTGGATCTTACCCTTAGATGGGCTGTGATGTTTTGAATGATGTTTTGCTTATGTAATGTATTGTGTGAAGTGGCGAGTGTAAGCCAACTATCTCCTTTTGCAATTTAGTCCCTCTTTTACATGAGTCGTGCAAAGATACCAAACTTGAGATCATTCTAGGATGGGCTTATATCTTTAAGTCGTGCCTCGACACGTAGGAGATATAGTCCCATCCTGGGCATTACAAATGGCAGCCCTAACTACACTCATGACTCGCTTTTTTGCGGGTGAGGATAGCTGGTTAGCTCGTAGCAGTACCAGCGACCCTGTAACATCTGAAGTCAGGGATGGCAATGGAAAGTCACGACGTAATAAAAACAAGCATGGAAACAATTCTGGAAGCCCAGATGATACAACAGTAAACACCGGATTCAGTGGCTCCAGACCCGATCAACGGAAGAAGCCATTTAAAGGAAACAAAGATGGTCCATCAAGTTTGGACAGGATATTAGATAGGCCCTGCCAAATTCATGGCACCCCAGAGAAACCTGCCAACCATACCAACCGCAACTGTTGGGTTTTCAACCAGGCCGGCAAGCTAAACACCAAACACAAAGGGAAGCAGCCTCAGAGTGACGATGAGGATGAATCTCGCCAGCCAAATATAGGGGGGCAAAAGAAATTTCCACCGGAGGTCAAAACAGTGAACATCATATATGCCACTCATATCCCAAAGAGGGAGCGCAAGCGCACACTCTGAGATGTCTACGCCGTAGAACCCGTCGCCCCAAATTCAACCCATGGTCATCCTGCCCGATCTCCTTTGATCGCAGGGACCACCCGACTAGTATTCGGCATGGGGGTTCGACTGCCCTAGTGCTTGATCCAATAATCAATGGATACCATCAAACCCGAGTCCTTATGGACGGCGGTAGTTGTCTCAATCTGATATACCAGGATACTATCCGTAAGATGGGGATTGACCCATCAAGAATCAAGCCAAGCAGCACGACCTTTAAAGGAGTGATACCTGGCGTTGAAGCTCGCTGCACATGCTCTTTAACGTTGGAAGTTGTATTCGGTTCTCCTGACAACTTTCGAAGCAAAGAACTACTCTTTGACATAGCTCCATTTTGAAGCGGCTATCATGCACTACTCGGAAGAACGACCTTCGCCCACTTTAATGCAGTCCCGCATTATTCCTATTTAAATCTCAAGATGCCTGGACCACGTGGCGTTATCACGGTGAATGGAAATATGGAGCGCTCTCTCCGTATGGAGGAGGACACTGCGACCTTAGCAGCCGAAGTCCAAAGCGGCATATTCAAGCCGAATAATCTATCTATAGAGAACACAACTAAATGTGTCCAGCAAACGCCTCAGTGTGACAGCTCAGATGAACCTGAGCAAGACTGACAGCTACGCCCCCGTCGACTACCCCATAAGGTGATAGCATATGTGCCTCGAGTCCATAATTATGCCTAAAAAATTCCTTGGGCGGCGACCGGGGGCACCTTCTTATAGTCCATAGTTCGGCTAGACCCTATTCGGACTCTAAACTTATCTTCTTTAAGTTCGTTAAACGAACCAAACTTGTTATGGACACATTAGATTAGTGTTTCTTTTCCAGGATTATTTTCCTTTCTTTTTCGTACAGATGGCCATCATACTCACACCCTCAAGGACACATTAACAGAGGATAAAGCGGCACAGATGTGCAACAGGGACCCGCACTAAGGTTTCTTTTTTAGATTAAGACCATGTGTAAACCTTTTTTTTCTCTTTCCTGTTATATACCTTCTTGGCATGTAAAACGTCAAAAAAAGGTCCTCGGCATTATCTATAAATTTGCGGCTCGCCGCACAATAAATGGATAATAATAGAGCAACCTTATTCGCATTATGTTTGGAGTTTTATTGACTCACCATAAATGTTCTCTTCCCGTATCAGATCGCCATATGTGCCTTGTCAATAAGGGTTTATTGCCAGGGGCTGTGTTCAGCCCGGGTAAATGTCGAAAAGATCGAACACCTATAAAGAGTGTTCGGCATCTTGGATGTTTGCATTATATGCATCAGTTCCGAATCATGTCTTGGGTCAACAATTGGGTTGCCCGGCTCTTGTGCTTACCCCTATGTTCCCGATTGTTCGGCTAGGGTGTAAAGGGAGAACTACTGCAATAGTACTTCTGGCTAGTCCGGTTAAGTACCTCAGTAGAGAAAGCCGAAAACTGACTGTCATGATAAGCGAGAACCTGGTCTGCACTCCGGTGACTTAGTTTTATACTACAATAGATAGAGATCTACCCCGTGTTATACGAAGGGCTGGTTCTTCGCCCAGCCAGGTGCAATTGAATCCCTTAAGTAAAGGAATATCATATCCGCACCAGGGGCTAGTACCTAGCCCCACATGTCAAACTCCTACGACTAAGTGAAAGAAATAACGCCGCATAGTCTGATTGCGTGGTTCGCTCCGCATACACCTCCTATACGGACCAAGACGTTGGATAAAGTGTGTATTTGCGTATGACCGAACACCCCAGTAGTATGTACCTGGGGGTTGAAGACGATGACTGGAAACTTTCAGATTTAGATAAACAGTCACACATGAGGTAAAAATATGCTGATATTATAAATAGCACAAAAGTTATATACATCGGGTTCATAAGTATAGTCTTTACATCCAGATACAATCACTCGAAGACAACACTCTTCGAACACTAGCCTTCTATAAGGCGGGTGCCGTTGATGACGTCTTCAAAGTACTTCTCTGGCTTGTGGTGCTCCTTGCCTGCGGGCGGGCCAGCAGTTGCTATATGCACTGCGTTCATCTTCGCCCAGTGCACTTTGACGCGAGCGAAGGCCATCCGAGCACCTTCTATGTAGACCGAACGCGTTAGTGCGTCAACCCGTGGACTCGCCTCGATGAGCCGCTTCACCAATCTAAAGTAACTACTTGGGATTGGATCAGCGGGCCATGGCTGGACTATCAACTCCTTCATGGCCGAACCCGCCATGTTGTGCAGCTCGACCAGCTGCTTCATCTCGTCGCTGAGGGGCACTGGATGTTGTGGCGCATAGAACTGCGACTAGAACAATTTCTCTACATTGTTCCCCTCCTAGGCTCGGAAGTATGGAGTGGCATCTCCGCTGCTCTTTGCAAGATCAGCAAACACGCCTAGAGAACTCCACAATCGTGTGAGCCCAATATACTTGTAGCCTTCGAAGATGCTATGTAAGAGAAATATCTTACCAGATGCTATCTGTCATGCTTGCTCGATTTCCTGACGAGCTCTGCGCAACTCGCCTCGTGCATCCTGGGCAGATTTCACTGCCGCAGACATCTCGGTCGCCTGCTCTGAAGTCTTCTTCTCCAATGCCTCACATTTAAGGATGGCATACTGGCGCTCGACCTCGACTTCGGTCACCCGAGATTTGTGCTTCTCGCACTCGGCCTTTTCGGCCTCCAAGTTGGCAGCCGCTTTATCAGCAGCCGCCTTGCTCGCCTTGGCCTCCTTCTTGGCCTTGGCAACCTCGCCCTTAAGGGCTTCGAGCTCAGTGGCACCAACTGTGTAAAACAGAATACAACATTAGAGTTTGTAAACATACTCAATTAATTACGTCTTATCGACATTTTAAAGCCGCATACCCTGCGTTTCATGTAAACTCTGATTGACGTGATCGAGGTCCGCATCGGCAAAAAGGAGCTTCTGATTTAGTTTGGCAACCTCTGTGTCTCGCGCAGTTGCCACAACTAGTGAAGCTTGCACAAACAGTTCAGCTCTATAAGAATGCTATACTATGGATACTTCGTCCGATTCTTTTAAGAATTACACATCAGGGGCTACTCGTAATATATGTGTATTTAAAACAAATAAAATTTCTTAAAAGCATTACATTGCTTACCTCAAAGCCTATTAATAGGCTCTTGAAGGCTTCATTCAGTCCGCCCTAGACGGACTGAATCTTCTTCACTGTACCCATCACGGTGCGGTGCTCCTCCACGATGGAAGCGCTTTGCAGTGCTCCCATCATAGAGTCCGGCGCCTCCGAATTGACTTCGGGCGCCACCGTATCTTCCTCCGCTTGAGGAGTCGGGTCTTCGGACCCCGGAGCCACACTAGGCTCCGGGATAGTATTTGGTGGGACCCCGGATTGATTGGGCCCCATGTCTTCGTTCTCCATGGGGGCCGTCTCCCCATGGTCAGCGGCCGCCGAGGTATTATCCCCGGTCGCCTTGTCGCCTGCCCCGCCCTCTCCTCCTAGAGCAGGAGGCACCCGTTGGGAGGACACTTCGGCATCCCCGCCAATCACGGGCGATGGAGCCCGGACTCATGGGTCACTCTCCGTCTCTCCTGGCGCAAGACAGTTCCCCACCGATGAGATAGCGTCAGGGTGTCCACCAGGAGGGTTGTAGGTCAGCATGATAAAAATTAAGCAAAGTATCAAAAATACTGGATAAACAAAGGTGCAACACTTGAATCCAGATTGACTTACGATTCGGGCAGGGGTTTCTCCCTGGGCTTCACCACAAAACTATGTTTGGACGAATCCGAACTAGCTCCGAGGTCCAATTTCCTCCGGGGCACGGCGGTACCTGCGTCAGTGGCGGCCCCCCTCTTCTCCCCCCTGCCTTGCGCACGGGGCACTTCTTCCTCCTCTTCCTCCTCATCATCTTCCTCTGCCTCGTCAGAGGAGAGGATATGGAGGTCCTCGGGTCTCTTGCCCGAGGGACGGGGACTATCCCCGGTCCCCTTACCCTTTGTCTTCTTGGGCTTCTTGGTCGGTGCCTTGTATGGTGCCGGAACCAGCATCACCGTCAGTAGAGGCAGTGCTGGCTCTTCGGGCAAAGGCGCCGAACACTTAATCCGGGTCGCCTTCTTCGTCCAGCCCTGTATATCACGTAAGAATTCCAATTCCTATTATCGCCAAATAAGGGAGAAGGTTAGTGTTCAGCAAGGAATCCTATTACCTCTAGGGGCGGAGACCACAGAGCTGAAGCCCGCATCCTCGGTCTCTTCAGGCCACTCCTTCTGGCTCTTGAAGAGATGCTTCCAGATCTCCTTGTGCGTAGAGCCCAAGAGATGCTTCAGCAGCTTGTCTCCTGCCGGATCGAACTCCCATAGGGAGGAATCCCGGCTTTGGCAAGGGAGGACAAGCCGGGTCAGCATCACCTGGACCATGGAGGAGAGCAGGTGCCCCTTTGAGATCAAGCCGGACACACGACTCACGAGAGTCATCACCTCAGTATGCGACCCCCAGTCCAGACCCTTTTTGGTCCAGGAGGACGACCTCACTGGGGGTCTAGATTTGAAAGCAGGTTCAGCCGCCCACTTGGTGTCACGGGGTTCGGTGATGTAGAACCATTCCTGATGCCATACCTTGTTCATCTACATGAACGAGCCCTTGGGAAAAAGTTGCATTCGGGTGCTTACTAATCATAGTGCCCCCACACTACGCGTGTTCCCCATCCACCACCTTCAGCTTCACGTTGAAGGTCTTAAGCCACAGGCCGAAGTGTGGGGGGGGGGGATGTGGAGAAAGGTTTCACACACCACTATGAAAGTGGATATGTGAAGGATTGAGTTCGGGGCTAGATCATGAAATCTAGCCCGTAGAAGAACAAAAGACCCCGAACAAACGGGTGGAGTGGAAACCCTAGCCACTAACAAAGTGAGAGGTAAAAACTACCCTCTCACACGCCTTTGGAACGAGAATCACTTGGCCCTTAGGGGGGACTCGGTGTGCCATGTCGCCGGCGAGGTGATAACCCACAAGTGTAGGGGATCGCAACAGTTTTCAAGGGTAAAGTATTCAACCCAAATTTATTGATTCGACACCAGGGGACCCAAAGAATACTCTTAAGTATTAGCAGTTGAGTTTTCAATTCAAGCACACCTAGAAACTTAGTATCTGTAGCAAGGTAATATGGAAGTAATGGTAACGGTAGCAAAAGTAGCGATAATGTTTTTGTAGTGATTGTAACAATAGCAACAGAAACTAAATAAGCGACAAGCAATATGTGAAAAGCTCGTAGGCATTGGATCGGTGATGGAGAATTATGTGGGATGCGATTCCTCATGTAATAGTTATAACCTAGGATGACACAGAACTAGCTCCAGTTCATCAATGTAATGTAGGCATGTATTCCGAATATAGTCATACGTGCTTATGGAAAAGAACTTGCATGCCATATTTTGTCCGACCCTCCCATGGCAGCGGGGTCCTAGTGGAAACTGAGGGATATTAAGGCCTCCTTTTAATAGAGTACCAGACCAAAGCATTAACACATGGTGAATACATGAACTCCTAAAACTACGGTCATCACCGGGAGTGGTACCGATTATTGTCACTTCGGGGTTGCCGGATCATAACACATAGTAGGTGACTATTGACTTGCAAGATAGGATCAAGAACACACATGTATTCATGAAAAGATAATAGGTTCAGATCTGAAATCATGGCACTCCGGCCCTAGTGACAGGCATTAAGCATGGCAAAATCATAGCAACATCAATCTTAGAACATAGTGGAGACTAGGGATCAAACCCTAACAAAACTAAGTCGATTACATGGTAAATCTCATCCAACCCATCACCTTCCAGCAAGCCTGCGATGGGATTACTCACGCACCGCGGTGAGCATCATGGAATTGGTGATGGAGGAAGGCTGATGATGACAATGGCAACGATCTCCACTCTTCGGAGCACCGAATAGACTCCATATCAGCCCTCCCGAGAGAGATTAGGGCTTGGCGGCGGCTCCATATCATGAAACACGATAATTCTTCCTCTCTGATTTTTTTTCTCCCCGAAAGTGAATATATGGAGTCAGGGGATACGTCGGTGGAGCAACAGGGGGCCCACGAGGCAGGGGGGCGCGCCCCCCACCCTCGTGGACATGGTGTGGCCCCCCTGGCTTGGTTCTTTCCGCATATATTTTTTATATATTCCAAAATAATTCTCCGTTGAATTTCAGGTCATTCCGAGAACTTTCATTTCTGCACAAAAATAACACCATGGCAGTTCTGCTGAAAACAGTGTTAGTCCAGGTTAGTTCCATTCAAATCATGCAAGTTAGAGTCCAAAAAAGGGCAAAAGTGTTTGGAAAAGTAGATATGTTGGAGACGTATAAACTCCCCCAAGCTTAAACCTTTGCTGGTCCTCAAGCAATTCAGTTGATAAACTGAAAGTGATAAAGAAAAACTTTGACAAACTCCGTTTGCTCTTGTTGTTGTAAATATGTAAAGCCAGCATTCAAGTTTTCAGCAAAGATCATGAACTAACCACATTCACAATAACTTTCAGGTCTCATGTCTATTCTTATAAATGGTATAATCAACTAGTGAGCAATAATAATAAACCTTAGATGACAACAATTTCTCAAAACAATCATAATATGATATAACAAGATGGTATCTCACTAGCCCTTTCTGAGACCGCAAAACATAAATGCAGAGCACCTTTAAAGATCAAGGACTAACTAGACATTGTAATTCATGGTAAAAGAGAACCAGTCACAATCATACTGAATGCAAATTAATAGCAATACATGCAAATGACAGCGGTGCTCTCCAACTGGTGCTCTTTTATAAGAGGATGATGACTCAACATAAAAGTAAATAGATAGGCCCTTCGCAGAGGGAAGCAGGGATTTGTAGAGGTGCCAGAGCTCAGTTTTTTAAATAGAGATGAATAATATTTTGAGCGGTATACTTTCATTGTCAACATAGAAACCAAGAATCTCGATATCTTCCATGCTACACACATTATAGGCGGTTCCCAAATAGAATGGTAAAGTTTATACTCCCCCAACCACCAACAAGCACACTCCACGGCTAGCCTGAAACAACGGGTTTCGTCCAAACCAGCAACAGCCCTGGGGGAGTTTTGTTTAATTATTATGATTTGAGCACGGGACTAGGCATCACGATTACCAGCCATTTTCTCATGAATGATGAGCGGAGTCCACTCATCGTGAGAATAACCCACCTAGCATGGAAGATATAGACAACCCTAGTTGATACATGAGCTGGTGGAGCATACAAAACAGAATTTCATTTGAAGGTTTAGAGTTTGGCACATACAAATTTACTTGGAACGGCAGGTATATACCGCATATAGGAAGGTATGGTGGACTCATATGGAATAACTTTGGGGTTTATGGAAGTGGATGCACAAGCGGTATTCCCTCTTAGTACAGGTGAAGGCTAGAAAGAGATTGGGAAGCGACCAACTAGAGAGCGACAACATTCATGAACATTCATTAAAATTAATCAACAATGAATGCAAGCATGAGTAAGATATAAATCTCCATGAGCATAAATATCGCGGAGGCTATGTTGATTTGTTTGAACTACATGCATGAACATGTGCCAAGTGAGACCACTATAATCGTTCAAAGGAGGATACCACGCTATCATACCACATCACAACCATTTTTATATCATGTTGGCACGCAAGATAGACCATTATAAACTCTCAGCTAATTAAGCATGAAATGAGCAGCTATGATCTCTAATTGTCATTACAAGCATGTTTCATTCATAACAAGCTAAATCAGGAATGATGAACTATCATATTTACAAAAACTAGAGAGGTCGAGTTCACACCCGCTTTTCTCATTTCAATCAATTCATCATATATCATCATTATTGCCTTTCACTCGCACAACCGAACGATGTGGATAATAATAATAGTGCACGTGCACTGGACTAAGCTGGAATCTGCAAGCATTTAATACAAGAGAGCAGACAAAGTAATATGGCTCAAGGTTAAGTTAACAATAAAGCATATGAGAGCCACCAAGCATTTTCATCATGGTCTTCTCCTCTTGACCCCCAAAGAAAGAAAAGAAACTATTTACATGGGAAAGCTCCCAACAAGCAAAAGATGAACGAGATTTTTTTTTGGGTTTTCTTGTAATTACTACTACTACTGGCATGAAAAGTAAACTAGCTAGAATCTACAACTATTTTTGTTTTGTTTTTCTTAAGGTTTTTCTAACACACAAGAGAAAAAGACTAAGAAAAGAATTGAAGCTAGCATGGATAGTACAATGAAAGAGTGTGAGCACCGACTACCAGGATAAGTGTGTGAACATGGATGTAATGTCCGTGAGAAATACGTACTCCCCCAAGCTTAGGCTTTTAGCCTAAGTTGGTCTATGGCCACAGATCGAAGCTACTTTCTCCGGTGTACTGAGGAGCGTCCTCTGGAGGCCACTGGTTGGCGATTTCATCCGGATCCCACCGATAAACCTGAAGGAAATATGCCCTAGAGGCAATAATAAAGTTATTATTTATTTCCTTATATCATGATAAATGTTTATTATTCATGCTAGAATTGTATTAACCGGAAACTTAATACATGTGTGAATACATAGACAAAACAGAGTGTCCCTAGTATGCCTCTACTAGACTAGCTCATTGATCAAAGATGGTTACGTTTCCTAGCCATAGACATGAGTTGTCATTTGATCAACGGGATCACATCATTAGGAGAATGATCTGATGGACAAGACCCATCCGTTAGCTTAGCACTATGATCGTTTAAGTTTTACTGCTATTGCTTTCTTCATGACTTATACATGTTCCTATGACTATGAGATTATGCAACTCCCGAATACCGGAGGAACACTTTGTGTGCTACCAAACGTCACAACGTAACTGGGTGATTATAAAGGTACTCTACAGGTGTCTCCGAAGGTACTTGTTGGGTTGGCGTATTTCGAGATTAGGATTTGTCACTCCGATTGTCGGAGAGGTATCTCTGGGCCCACTCGGTAATGCACATCACTATAAGCCTTGCAAGCATTGCAGCTAATGAGTTAGTTGCGGGATGATGTATTACAGAACGAGTAAAGAGACTTGTTGGTAACGAGATTAAACTAGGTATTGAGATACCGACGATCGAATCTCGGGCATGTAACATACCGATGACAAAGGGAACAATGTATGTTGTTATGCGGTTTGACCGATAAAGATCTTCGTAGAATATGTGGGAGCCAATATGTGCATCCAGGTTCCGCTATTGGTTATTGACCGGAGACGTGTCTCGGTCATGTCTACATAGTTCTCGAACCCGTAGGGTCCGCACGCTTAAGGTTTCGATGATAGTTTTATTATGAGTTTATGAGTTTTGATGTACCGAAGGAGTTCGGAGTCCCGGATGAGATCGGGGACATGACGAGGAGTCTCAAAATGGTCGAGACGTAAAAATCGATATATTGGACGACTATATTCGGACATCGCAAAGGTTCCGTGTGATTCGGATATTTTCGGAGTACCGGGGAGTTACGGGAATAGAGGAGAGAGGCCAAAAGGAAGGAGGCGTGCACCCACCTTCTGGTCCGAATTGGACAAGGGGTGCAGCCCCCTTTTCCTTCTCCCTCTCCCCCTCTTTCCTTCTCTCCTACTCCGGAAAGGAAAGGGGAATCCTACTAGGACTTGGGAGTCCTAGTAGGACTCCCCACACTTGGTGCGCCCCTTCTAGGGCCGGCCTCTCCGTCCCTCCTTTATATACGGGGGCAGGGGGCACCTCTAGACACAACAATTGATCTCTTGATCTCTTAGCCGTGTGCGGTGCCCCCCTCCACCATAGTTCTCCTCGATAAATATTGTAGCGGTGCTTAGGCGAAGCCCTGCGATGGTAGAACATCAAGATCGTCACCACACCGTCGTGCTGACGGAACTCTCCCTCGACACTCGGCTGGATCGGAGTTCGAGGGACGTCATCGAGCTGAACGTGTGCTAGAACTCGGAGGTGCCGTAGTTTCGGTTCTTGATCGGTCGGGCCGTGAAGACGTACGACTACATCAACCGCGTTGTTCTAACGCTTCCGCTTTCAGTCTACGAGGGTACGTAGACTCACTCTCCCCTCTCGTTGCTATGCATCTGGTAGATAGATCTTGTGTGATCGTAGGAAAATTTTAAAATACTACGTTCCCCAACAGTGGCATCATGAGCCAGGTCTATGCGTAGATGATATGCACGAGTAGAACACAAGTGAGTTGTGGACGATACTAGTCATACTGCTTACCAGCATGTCATACTTTGATTCGGCGGTATTGTTGGATGAAGCGGCCCGGACCGACATTACGCGTACGCTTACGCGAGACTGGTTCTACCGACGTGCTTCGCACACAGGTGGCTGGCGGGTGTCAGTTTCTCCAACTTTAGTTGAATCAAGTGTGGCTACGCCCGGTCCTTGTGAAGGTTAAAACAGCACATACTTGACGAAATTTCGTTGTGGTTTTGTATGCGTAGGTAAGAACGGTTCTTGCTAAGCCCGTAGCAGCCACGTAAAACTTGCAACAACAAAGTAGAGTACGTCTAACTTGTTTTTGCAGGGCATGTTGTGATGTGATATGGTCAAGACATGATGAGTTATACGGTTTTGTATGAAATGATCATGTTTTGTAAAGTTATCGGCAACTGGTAGGAGCCATATGGTTGTCGCTTTATTGTATGAAATGCAATCGCCATGTAATTGCTTTACTTTATCACTAAGCGGTGGCGATAGTCGTAGAAGCAATAGTTGGCGAGACGACAACGATGCTACGATGGAGATCAAGGTGTCGCGCCGGTGACGAAGGTGATCATGACGGTGCTTTGGAGATGGAGATCAAAAGCACAAGATGATGATGGCCATATCATGTCACATATTTTGATTGCATGTGATGTTTATCTTATTATGCTTCTTATTTTGCTTAGTTCGACGGTAGCATTATAAGATGATCCCTTACTAAATTTCAAGGTATAAGTGTTCTCCCTGAGTATGCACCGTTGCGAAAGTTCGTCGTGCCGAGACACCACGTGATGATCGGGTGTGATAAGCTCTACGTTCAAATACAACGGGTGTAAGCCAGTTTTGCACACGCAGAATACTCGTGTTAAACTTGACGAGCCTAGCATATGCAGATATGGCCTCGGAACACTGGAGACCGAAAGGTCGAGCGTGAATCATATAGTAGATATGATCAACATAAGATGTTCACCATTGAAACTACTCCATCTCACGTGATGATCGGACATGGTTAAGTTGATTTGGATCACGTGATCATTTAGATGACTAGAGGGATGTCTATCTAAGTGGGAGTTCTTAAGTAATATTATTAAATTGAACTTTAATTTATCATGAACTTAGTCCTCGTAGTATTAGCATATCTATGTTGTAGATCAATAGCTCGCGATGTTGCTCCCCGTTTATTTTTTATATGTTCCTAGAGAAAACTAAGTTGAAAGATGTTAGTAGCAATGATGCGGAATTGTTCCGTGATCTGAGGATTATCCTCATTGCTGCACAGAGAATTATGTCCTTGATGCACCGCTAGGTGACATACCTATTGCAGGAGCAGATGTAGACGTTATGAACGTTTTGACAAAAGCTCGGTATGATGACTACTTGATAGTTTAAGTGCACCATGCTTTATGGCTTAGAACCGGGACTTCAAAAACGTTTTGAACGCCACGGAGCATATAAGATGTTCCAAGAGTTGAAATTAGTATTTCATACTCATGCCCGTGTCGAGAGGTATAAGACTTCTGACAGTACTTTGCCTACAAGATGGAGGAGAATAGCTCAACCAGTGAGCATGTGCTCAGATTGTCTGGGTACTACAATTACTTGAATCAAGTGGGAGTTAATCTTCCAGATAAGATAGTAATTGACAAAGTTCTCTAGTCACTATCACCAAGTTAGTAGAACTTCGTGATGAACTATAATATGCAAGGGACGGCGAAAGGAATTCCCGAGCTCTTCGTAATGCTGAAGTCGGCGAAGGTAGAAATCATGAAAAAGCATCAAGTGTTGATGGTTAACAAGACCACTTGTTTCAAGTAAAGGGCAAAGGGATAGAAGGGGAACTTCAAGAAGAATGACAAGCAAGTTGTCACTCCCGTGAAGAAACCCAAAGCTAAAACTCAAGCCTGAAACTAAGTGCTTCTACTGCAAAGGAAATGGTCACTGGAAGTGGAATTGCCCTAGATACTTGGCGGATAAGAAGGATGGCAAAGTGAACAAAGGTATATTTTGATATACAGATTATTGATGTGTACTTTACTAGTGTTCATAGCAACCCCTGGGTATTTGATACTGGTTCAGTTGCTAAAATTAATAACTCGAAACGAGAATTGCAGAATGAACAGAGACTAGTTAAAGGTGAAGTGACGATGTGTGTTGGAAGTGGTTCCAAGATTGATATGATCATCATCGCACACTCCCTGTACTTTCGGGATTAGTGTAAAACATAAATAAATGTTATTTGGCATTTGCGTTGAGCATGAATATGATTTGATCATATTTGTTGCAATACGGTTATTCATTTAAAGTCATAGAATAATTGTTATTCTGTTTACATGAATAAAACCTTCGATGGTCATACACCCAATGAAAATAGTTTGTTGGATCTCGATCATGGTGATACACATATTCATAATATTGAAGCCAAAAGATGCAAGGTTAATAATGATAGTGCAACTTATTTGTGGCACTGCTGTTTAGGTCATAATGGTGTAAAGCGCATGAAGAAACTCCATAGTGATGGACTTTTGGAATCATTTGATTATGAATCACTTGGTGCTTGCGAACCATGCCTCATGGGCAAGATGACTAAAACTCCGTTCTCCGGAACAATGGAGCGAGCAACAGATTTGTTGGAGATCATACATACAGATGTATGTGGACCAATGAGTGTTGAAGCTCGCGGCGGGTATCGTTATTTTCTGACCTTCATTGATGATTTGAGCAGATATGGGAATATCTACTTAATGAAGCACAAGTCTAAAACATTTGAAAAGTTCAAAGAATTTCAGAGTGAAGTGGAGAATCATCGTAACAAGAAAATAAGAGTTTCTACGATATGAACGTAGAGGTAAAATATTTGAGTTAGCGAGTTTGGCCTTCAGTAAAAACAATGTGAAATAGTTTCACTACTCATGCCACCTGGAACACCATAGTGTAATGGTGTGTCCGAACGTCATAACCGTACTTTATTAGATATGGTGCGATCGATGATGTCTCTTACCGATCTACCACTATCGCTTTTGGGGTTATGCATTAGAGACAGATACATTCACGTTAAATAGGGCACCATCTAAATCCGTGGAGATGACACCGTATGAACTGTGGTTTGACGAGAAACCTAAGCTGTCATTTCTTTAAGTTTGGGACTGCGATGCTTATGTGAAAAAGTTTCAACATGATAAGCTCGAACCCAAATCGGAGAAGTAAACCTTCATAGTATACCCAAAAGAAACTGTTGGGTACACCTTCTATCACATATCCGAAGGCAAGGTCTTTGTTGCTAAGAGTAGATCCTTTCTAGAGAAGGAGTTTCTCTCGAAAGAAGTGAGTGGGAGGAAAGTGGAACTTGATGAGGTAATTGTACCTTCTCCCGAATTGGATAGTAGTACATCACAGAAACTGGTTCCAGTGATTCCTACACCAATTAGTGAGGAAGCTAATGATGATGATCATGAAACTTCGGATCAAGTTACTGTTGAACTTCGTAGATCAACCAGAGTACGTTCCGCACCAGAGTGCTACGGCAACCCGGTTCTGGAAGTCATGTTACTGGACCATGATGAACCTACGAACTATGAGGAAGCGATGATGAGCCCAGATTCCGCAAAATGGCTTGAGACCATGAAATCTGAGATGGGATCCATGTATGAGAACAAAGTGTGGACTTTGGTTGACTTGCCCGATGGTCGGCAAGCCATCGAAAATAAATGGATCTTCAAGAGGAAGACTGACGCTGACAGTAATGTTACTGTTTACAAAGCTCGACTTGTTGCGAAAGTTTTTCAACAAGTTCAAGGAGTTGACTACGATGAGACTTTCTCACTCGTAGCGATGCTTAAGTCTGTCCGAATCATGTTAGCAATTGCCGCATTTTATGAAATCTGGCAAATGGATAACAAAACTGCATTCTTTAATGGATTTATTAAAGAAGACTTGTATATGATGCAACCAGAAGGTTTTGTCAATCCTAAAGGTGCTAACAAAATGTGCAAGATCCAGCGATCCATCTATGGACTGGTGCAAGCATCTCGGAGTTGGAATATACGCTTTGATAAGTTGATCAAAGCATATAGATTTATACAGACTTGCGGTGAAGCCTGTATTTACAAGAAGTGAGTGGGAGCACTACAACCTTTCTGATAAGTATATGTGAATGGCATATTGTCGATCGGAAATGATGTAGAATTTTCTGGAAAGCATAAAGGAGTGTTTGAAAGGAGTTTTTCAAAGAAAGACCTTGGTGAAGCTGCTTACATATTGGGCATCAAGATCTATAGAGATAGATCAAGACGCTTGATAAGACTTTCGATGAGTACATACCTTGATATGATTTTGAAGTAGTTCAAAATGGATCAGTCAAAGAAGGAGTTCTTACCTGACTTGTAAGGTGTGAAGTTGAGTAAGACTCAAAGCCAGACCACGGCAGGAAAATATAGAGAGAATGAAAGTCATTCCCTATGCCTCAGCCATAGGTTCTATAAAGTATGCCATGCTGTGTACCAAACATGTTGTGTACCTTGCCATGAGTTTGTCAAGAGGGTACAATAGTGATCCAGGAGTAGATCACTGTACAGCGGTCAAAATTATCCTTAGTAACTGGATGACTAAGGAAATGTTTCTCGATTATGGAGGTGATAAAGAGTTCGTCGTAAAGGGTTACGCCGATGCAAGCTTTGACACTAAATCCAGCTGACTCTAAGTATCAATCTGGATGCGTATTGAAAGTGGGAGCAATTAGCTAGAGTAGCTCCATGCAGAGCATTGTAGACACATAGACATTTGCGAAATACATACGGATCTGAATGTGACAGACCCGTTGACTAAACTTCTCTCACGAAGCAAAACATGATCACACCTTAGTACTCTTTGGGTGTTAATCACATAGCGATGTGAACTAGATTATTGACTCTAGTAAACCCTTTGGGTGTTAATCACATGACGATGTGAACTATCGGTGTTAAATCACATGGCGATGTGAACTAGATTCTTGACTCTAGTGCAAGTGGGAGACTGAAGGAAATATGCCCTAGAGGCAATAATAAAGTTATTATTTATTTCCTTATATCATGATAAATGTTTATTATTCATGCTAGAATTTTATTAACCGGAAACTTAATACACGTGTGAATACATAGACAAAACAGAGTGTCCCTAGTATGCCTCTACTAGACTAGCTCATTGATCAAAGATGGTTATGTTTCCTAGCCATAGACATGAGTTGTCATTTGATCAACGGGATCACATCATTAGGAGAATGATCTGATGGACAAGACCCATCCGTTAGCTTAGCACTATGATCGTTTAAGTTTTACTGCTATTGCTTTCTTCATGACTTATACATGTTCCTATGACTATGAGATTATGCAACTCCCGAATACCGGAGGAACACTTTGTGTGCTACCAAACGTCACAACGTAACTGGGTGATTATAAAGGTACTCTACAGGTGTCTCCGAAAGTACTTGTTGGGTTGGCGTATTTCGAGATTAGGATTTGTCACTCCGATTGTCGGAGAGGTATCTCTGGGCCCACTCGGTAATGCACATCACTATAAGCCTTGCAAGCATTGCAGCTAATGAGTTAGTTGCGGGATGATGTATTACGGAACGAGTAAAGAGACTTGTTGGTAATGAGATTAAACTAGGTATTGAGATACAGACGATCGAATCTCGGGCATGTAACATACCGATGACAAAGGGAACAATGTATGTTGTTATGCGGTTTGACCGATAAAGATCTTCGTAGAATATGTGGGAGCCAATATGAGCATCCAGGTTCCGCTATTGGTTATTGACCGGAGACGTGTCTCGGTCATGTCTACATAGTTCTCGAACCCGTAGGGTCCGCACGCTTAAGGTTTCGATGATAGTTTTATTATGAGTTTATGAGTTTTGATGTACCGAAGGAGTTCGGAGTCCCGGATGAGATCGGGGACATGACGAGGAGTCTCAAAATGGTCGAGACGTAAAAATCGATATATTGGACGACTATATTCGGACATCGGAAAGGTTCCGAGTGATTCGGATATTTTCGGAGTACCGGGGAGTTACGGGAATAGAGGAGAGAGGCCAAAAGGAAGGAGGCGTGCACCCCCCTTCTGGTCCGAATTGGACAAGGGGTGCAGCCCCCTTTTCCTTCTTCCTCTCCCCCTCTTTCCTTCTCTCCTACTCCGGAAAGGAAAGGGGAATCCTACTAGGACTTGGGAGTCCTAGTAGGACTCCCCACACTTGGTGCGCCCCCTCTAGGGCCGGCCTCTCCGTCCCTCCTTTATATACGGGGGCAGGGGGCACCTCTAGACACAACAATTGATCTCTTGATCTCTTAGCCGTGTGCGGTGCCCCCCTCCACCATAGTTCTCCTCGATAAATATTGTAGTGGTGCTTAGGCGAAGCCCTGCGACGGTAGAACATCAAGATCGTCACCACACCGTCGTGCTGACGGAACTCTCCCTCGACACTCGGCTGGATCGGAGTTTGAGGGACGTCATCGAGCTGAACGTGTGCTAGAACTCGGAGGTGCCGTAGTTTCGGTGCTTGATCGGTCGGGCCGTGAAGACGTACGACTACATCAACCGCGTTGTTCTAACGCTTCCGCTTTCGGTCTACGAGGGTACGTAGACTCACTCTCCCCTCTCGTTGCTATGCATCCGGTAGATAGATCTTGCGTGATCGTAGGAAAATTTTAAAATACTACGTTCCCCAACAAAACCGACTGCCGGTAAGGGTCATGTGGTGGCTCTGGCTCCGGCTCTGAAGCTTGTGCCTGGCTCCGATATTTATAGACTGCATCTTGCAAAATGAGGTACGTGCCTGAAAGTAGATCAAACAGAGATGGTGCAGGCAACGTAATAATCTCACAATATTTTTCATCAAACCTCAATTTATACTTAAGCAACTTCTCCTTGTCTTTAACAATAAAATCATGTGCTATCATACTCTTATAATCTAGATAAGCAGGGGCCAGCAATTTGTCTTCCTTCTCATGATGCCTAATAGGTATTCTAAAGTGTTCAGTAAGGCGAGAAGCAAAGATGCCTCCAAAGATGGGACCTTTTGTGCGGTTCAAACCTAATCATTTAGCAACGACGGCACCCAAGCTAAAGGTTGTGTCTTGGAACAAAGCATGGCGCAAAATGACAATATCAGGGGCACTAAGTTTCCCACTGTTCCCGCGACCAATTAAACATCTACTAGCAAATATAGCAAAGTAGCGTAGAACAGGAAAAATGTATACTAGTAATTCTTGCCCATGAAACTTGCCTAGTTTCCCCTACAGCCATCATATCAATGAACCCTCAACATCCTTGCGATGGGGTTCCTCAAGACTACCAGTAAAAGGTATCTTAGATACTTGACAAAAATCATAGAACGACATCTCCTTAACCTCATCATATAAACAAAACTCCACTGAAGGTGGTGATTTCTTAGCATGAAAATGAAAGTTTTGCGTGAAAATATTAGTGAGCAAGAGATACTGTTCACGCTGGTCGTGGAGGAAGTCGGTGAGGTCTGCGTTGTTCGCCAAATAATAAAAGTCTTCATAAATCCCGGCTTCCAAGAACTCATTACAAGGCCATTCACACGGTCGAACTTCCGCAGTGCAAGGAAGATAATATTCCGGCTTCTTATTTTCTTCCTTTTGCTTATCCTTTGAACTTTTACTGGAAGAGCCTCTCAACAATCTCCTTATCATTTTCCCCCTCCGAAAATTTCTGAAATTTTTAGTAACTCAAGATAAAAGTGAACCAAAATCAACAAGATTGATAGCAACAACTCCTACAAGTGCCTAGAGACAATATCATGCATTAGAACTACACATGGGACCAAAGAAATTTAACATGCAAGCTCAAGAACAAGGTCACCATAGCAGGAAAAAATTGCAATAAATAAAGCACTAGAACAAAAACTAATTGGATCAATGGAGGAGTCACATACCAAGGAACAATCTCCCCAAACAGTTTTGTGAATGGAGCTTTGAGCAAGGAGATCGAAAATGGCAGCAAGATGAGCTAGAACTCGTGCTTGAGCTGGATAGTTATTTTTTTGGCAGGAAGAAGGAGTGTGTGGGTGCAGGAATAAGTGGAGGGGGGCCACGTGGGGCCCACGAGGCAGGGGGGCACGCCCAGTGAGGGTGGCGTGCCCTGGACCCTTGTGGCCAGGTGCTGGCTCCCCTGCTGTGTTCTCTGTGCCAAATATTCTCAAATATTCTAGAAAAAAAAAATCATATTTCATTTTCAGGGCATTTGGAAAACTTTTATTTTTGGGGTATTTTTTTTATTGCACGGATAAGTCTGGAAACAGACAGAAAATACTATTTTTGCTTTATTTTATCTAATTAACAGAAAGTAAAAGGAGGATACAGAAGGTTGTGCTATCTAGATTCAGCCATCTCATGTTCATCAAAAGGAATCCATTAACAAGATTGATCAGGTCTTGTTAATAAAATCTTTTCGAGTAACATGAAACCGGAGAATTATTAATAACACTAGGTTACCTCAATGGGGATATGTATATCCCCAACAATAAGAATATCATATGTCTCCTTGACAGTAGGAAGAGGAAATTCAAAACCTGCAATAGTAATAGTTGAAGTTTTTCCAATAGAATTGATACTTTGGACCTGAGGTTGTTTCCTCGGAAAGTATACCGTATGCTCATTACCATTGACATAAAAAGTGACATTGCCTTTGTTGCAATCAATAACAGCCCCTGCAGTATTCAAAAAGGGTCTACCAAGGATAATAGACATACTATCATCCTCGGGAATATCAAGGATAACAAAGTCTGTTAGAATAGTAACATTTGCAACCACAACACGCACATCCTCACAAATACCGGCAGGTATAGCAGTTGATTTATCGGCCATTTGCAAAGATATTTCAGTAGGTGTCAACTTACTCAAGTCAAGTCTACGATATAAAGAGAGAGGCATAACACTAACACTGGCTCTAAGATCACATAAGGCAGATTTAACATAGTTTCTCTTAATGGAGCAAGGTATAGTAGGTACTCGTAGATCTCCTAGTTTCTTAGGTATTCCACCCTTAAAAGTGTAATTGGCAAGCATGGTGGAAATTTCAACTTCAGGTATCTTTCTTTTATTGGTAATAATATCTTTCATATACTTAGCATAAGGATTTGTTTTAAGCATATCAGTCAAACGAATACACAAAAAGATAGGTCTAATCATTTCAGCAAAGCGCTCAAAATCCTCATCATCCTTTTTCTTGGATGGTTTAGGAGGAAAATCCGTGGGTTTCTGAACCCATGGTTCTCTTTCCTTACCGTGCTCCCTAGAAACAAAGTCTCTCTTATCATAACGTTGATTCTTTGATTCTGGGTTATCAAGATCAACAACAGGTTCAATCTCTACATCATTGTCATTGCTAGGTTGAGCATCATCATGAACATCATCATTAAAATTATCACTAGGTTCATGTTCATTACCAGATTGTGTCTCAGCATCAGAAACATAGATATCATTGGGATTCTCAGGTGTGTCAGCTACAGTTTCACTAGAAGCATGCAAAATCCTATCATTTTTCTTTTTCTTCTCCTTAGAACAACTAGGTGCATCTAAGTTAGCTCTCTAAGAATCTTGCTCCATTCTCTTATGGTGGCCCTCGGGATACAATGGTTCCTGAGTCACTTTACCCCCTCTAGTTGCAACTCTAACAACAAAGTCATTATTTTTACTATTTAATTCATTGAGAAAATCATTCTGAGCCTTAAGTACTTGTTCTACTTGAGTGGTAACCATAGAAGCATGTTTACTATTGAGTTTCAATTGACCTTTAACTCTAGACATATAATCACTCAAGCGTTCAATCATATAAGCATTACATTGCAATTGTCTACCAACATAAGCATTGAAGTTTTTTTGCTTCACAATAAAACTATCAAACTCATCTAAGCATTGGCTAGCAGACTTATAACGAGGAATATCACCTTCATCAAATCTATAAAGAGAATTTACCTTTACTACCCGTGTCGGGTTATCAAGACCATGTATTTCTTCAATATGTGGTAAATTCTTAACATCTTCAGCTTTAATACCTTTTTCTTTCATAGATTTCTTTGCCTCTTGCATATCTTCACTACTAAGAAATAGAACACCCCTTTTCTTCGGAGTTGGCTTAGGGGCTGGTTCAGGAAGTGTCCAATTATTTTCATTGGTCAACATATTATTCAATAATAATTCATCTTGATCAACTGTTCTTTCCCTGAAAACACAACCATCACAAGTATGCAGGTGGTCTCTGGAAGCATCGGTTAGTCCATTATAAATGGCATCAAGTATTTCATTCCTCTGAAGAGAATGATTAGGAAAAACATTAACTAATTGGAGAAGCCTCCCCCAAGCTTGTGGGAGACTCTCTTCTTCAATTTGCACAAAATTATATATTTCCCGTAAGGCAGCTTGTTTCTTATGAGCGGGAAAATATTTAGCAAAGAAGTAATAAATCAAATCCTCGGGACTACGCACACAACCAGGATCAAGAGAATTAAACCATGTCTTAGCATCACCCTTTAACGAGAACGGAAATAACTTAAGGATATAGTAATAACGAGTCTTTTCCTCGTTGGTGAACAGGGTGGCTATATCATTCAACTTAGTAAGATGTGCCACAACATTTTCAGACTCATAACCATGGAAAGGATCAGATTCAACCAAAGTAATTAACTCAGGATCAACAGAGAAATCATAATCCTTATCAGCAACAAAGATAGGTGAGGTAGCATAAGCAGGGTCATATTTCATTCTAGAATTCAAAGACTTTTCTTTCAGCTTAGCTAATAATTTCTTAAGATCATATCTATCATTGCAAGCAAGAAAGTCTCTAGCAGTTTCTTCATCCATAACATAACCCTCAAGAATAACATGCAATTCATATCTAGGGGGAGAATCTTCATCATCACTTTCATCTATATAATCAGTTTCAATATTTGCATTCTCCCTAACCTTAGCAATTTGTTCATCTAGAAATTCACCTAGTGGCACAGTATTATCAAGCATAGAAGTAGATTAATCATACATAGCAGAAGTGGCATCATCAAGAACATGCGACATATCAGGTTCAATAGCAGGAGTAGGTGTCGCAAATTTACTCATAATTGAGGGTGAATCAAGTCCAGAGCTAGATGGCAGTTTCTTACCTCCCCTCGTAGTTGAGGAAAGATCTTGGTTTTTGAGTCCTTCAAATTCTTCAAATTGTTCAACAGACATAAATCCCAAGGGACTTAGAGAATATAGCTATGTTCCCCAGCAACAGCGCCAGAAAATAGTCTTGACAACCCAGAACTGTAGGGCATCGCAACAGTTTTTGAGGGTAAAGTATTCAACCCAAATTTCTTGATTCGACACAAGGGGAGCCAAAGAATACTCTTACGTATTAGCAGTTGAGTTGTAAATTAAACCACACCTGAAAACTTAGTATCTGCAGCAAGGTAATTTAGTAGCAAGGTAATATGGAAGTAACGGTAACGGTAGCAAAAGTAGCGATATTGTTTTTGTAGTGATTGTAACAGTAGCAACGGAAAAGTAAATAAGCAACAAGCAATATGTGAAACGCTCGTAGGCATTGGATCGGTGATGGAGAATTATGTCGGATGTGATTCCTCATGTATACTTATAACCTAGGGTGACACAGAACTAGCTCCAGTTCATCAATGTAATGTTGGCATGTATTCTGAATATAGTCATACGTGCTGTTGGAAAAGAACTTGCATGCCATCTTTTGTCCTACCCTCCCGTGCCAGCGGAGTCCTAGTGGAAACTAAGGGATATTAATGCATCCTTTTAATAGAGTACCAGACCAAAGCATTAACACATGGTGAATACATGAACTCCTCAAACTACGGTCATCACCGGGAGTGGTCCCGATAATTGTCACTTCGGGGTTGCCGGATCACAACACATAGTAGGTGACTATTGACTTGCAACATAGGATCAAGAACACACATATATTCATGAAAACATAATAGTTTTATATCTGAAATCATGGCACTTGGGCCCTAGTGACAAGCATTAAGCATGGCAAAGTCATAGCAACATCAATCTTAGAACATAGTGGATACTAGGGATCAAGCCCTAACAAAACTAACTCGGTTACATGGTAAATCTCATCTAACCCATCATCATCCAGCAAGCCTACGATGGGATTACTCATGCATGGCGGTGAGCATCATGGAATTGGTGATGGAGGAAGGTTGATGATGATAATGGCGACGATCTCCACTCTCCGAAGCCCCGAACGGACTCCAGATCATCTCCCCCGAGAGAGATTAGGGCTTGGCGGCGGCTCCGTATCGTAAAACGCGATAATTCTTCCTCTCTGATTTTCTTCTCCCCGAAAGTGAATATATGGAGTGAGGGGATTCGTCCGTGGAGCAACAGGGGTCCCACGAGGCAGGGGCACACCGCCCACCCTCGTGGACAGGGTGTGGGCCCCCTGGCTTGGTTCTTTTCGTAGATATTTTTTATATATTCCAAAATAATTCTCCGTTGCATTTCAGGTCATTCCGAGAACTTTTATTTCTGCACAAAAATAACACCATGGCAGTTCTGCTGAAAACAACATTAGTCTGTGTTAGTTCCATTCAAATCATGCAAGTTAGAGTCCAAAACTAGGGCAAAAGTGTTAGGAAAAGTAGATACGTTGGAGACGTATCACGAGGTACCCCGCGCTCCGTAGATCCTCCACGGTCTTTTCGGTGGCTGTCAGGGATATTACTAACAGGTATAAACCGGCCAGGAAGATCCGGATTACACTGACATAATTGTATTATTACAAGCCCAGTAGAATATGTACCAAAGGGTTACAGCCCATAGAGGTTTAGGGCCCGTGTGTAAGGCCCACGGTTTGTAAACTGTCATATCATGTAACTTGGGATGTAATATAGAAAGAGTAGAGACCGAGGCAGACACGTTTATGAGCTGGCCTCGGGACTCTGTAAACCGGACCGGGTGTCTCCTCCTATATAAAGGGACGACCCGGCGGCGGTTCAGGACAAGAAACAACAGCTCGAGAGACAGGCAAGTGATTCGCTCCCTGTTCATCGACGCACAAGCAATACCACACCAAACTAGACGTAGGCTTTTACCTTCATTGAAGGGGCCGAACTAGTATAAAAATCCCTGTGTCCTTTGTCCGCTTTAACCTCTTCAAGCTAACCCGCGTGATGGCCTCACACCTAAGTCCTCTAAACCGAACATCTGCCGTGCTAATTCCACGACAGTTGGCGCCCACCGTGGGGCCTTCGCACGATGGTTTCGAGTTCTTGAAGGGCAGCTTTGAAGGACTCAAGGGTTACGCGGTTGGCCGGATGACCAAGAGTCGCCGTGGCCGGATCTACATCGACGACGCAGGCTGGGGCCCCGAGGCCGATTCAATCGAATACGGGTACCGGGTCCCCTTCGGCGGCATCCACGTCTTCATCGGCAAGATTGGCGAACCGGGACTTGAGCCGGACATCTTCCCCAACATCGTCGAGCCGGCTCAGCGTGCGAGATCGGCCCGGATTCAGCCCGCCATGAAGCATGTTTTCATTGGAGCAGTGCATAGAGTCCAAGCCGAGGACGGATCGGATTGTGGTGGCGAGACAGCTGTCTACTCCGATGATGAATCTTCATCCAGGGAAACCGAATCTCTGTATCTGTTGCAGGACGGCCTGTCAGGGGGGCGTATCCGACGGTGATAGTATTCCGGGCCCCTTTGATCCGCCGAACAGGGTTGCTGTTTTCATGGCTGGATCACAGCCTGCGCAGCAGCCCTCGATGACCAGGGCGTTCACCTCAGAGGTAGCGGGTGCCGGGGCAGGCAACCAAACCCCATCACCCTCTGACGTCCTATTCACCTTGGTCGGAGATTTGACGGCGCTAGCAACAGCAGAAGTGGCCCCTGCCGACAAGGCGCAACATGATGCGGAGATCCTTCAGCTGAAGGGCCGGATTGAACAGGCTAAACAGGATCTGGATGCGGAGAAAGCCAGGATGGCTACGAGGCAAGCAGAGCTAGACTCCCAAGCTTTCCGGCTCAGGGTGGATCAGAATTCTGCACAGGAGGTAATGTACAGAAGACAGCAAACTCGTCTACCGCCGGTTTACGAGGAGAGGAATCTCTTTGGCACACCAGGAGCGGGAGCCAGTAACCGTCCAGAGGTAAACCAGGGATGACCTCCGGGGACTGGCCCATCGGTTCAGCCGCCTGCTGCAGAGCGAAACCGCCAAGTTATGCCAACGCCGCACGTCCCCACCCCTCCCGGCCATTATTCTAACCCGTTGGACAACATTGTCACCGCCGCTTCACGACTGGCCGCTTTACCCATTGAGGGGACATCCCCCATAGCGATGGAAGCACGCCGGGCTAAGGAATTGCTGGACACGGCGCTGACACAGCAGCAAGCGTACTCTTATAGCAGGGAGAGGATTCATTCAACCCCCCGCCCAAGTCGGAGTTACACTAGGCACTGGGATGAACCGGCTGTGTCTAGCAGCGAGTGGAGACGTCACCGTCACAGGCAGGATAATCCGGCGGGAGCAGAAGCACACGCCCAAGAGGCGATAAACCGGGCCAAACATACTGCCCGCGAGGACACCCATCAAACGACGTCGGTTCACCCAACCACAGCAGAAACGGGAGTCACGACTAGTTCCTTTGGAGTACAGTGTCTAATCCCCGCTCTACGAAGCGTGAAATTACCCAAAGACTTCAAAGGCCCGCGCAAGGTACCCAACTACACAGCGGATCTGGCTCCAGAGGCGTGGGTTGAAAGTTATGAGATGGCTATGGAGATGCTTGATTTGGACAAAGCGGCATGCGCCAAGTACTTTACCATGATGCTTGAGGGTACAACCCGGACATGGTTAAAGGGCCTACCACCTAACTCCATCGGATCATGGGGTGAGTTGCGTCGCCAGTTTATCAAAAATTTCAAAGACACGTGCAAGCAGCCGATGTCGGTGGTAGACTTAGCAACATGTGTTCAAGGAGAGCAGTAACCCACGAGCAGCTGGGTGCGGCGAGTATCAAAAATCCTGCACTCTTCCAATAGCATCAACTCTAGTACAGCGATAGTGACATTGGAAAACAATTGCTGGTTTGAGTCTCTGAAGCTGAAGTTAGGACGGCTCAAGCGCGATTGCAATAACATGGGAATGCTCATGAGCGCTCTGGTGGAATATGGGGATTCTGATAACACCAAGTACCCAGATCCAGATGGAGACAAGTCCGGAAAAGCAAACAAGGTTGGTAAACCGGCACAAGCTAATCCGGCAGGAACGGGTTACAATGGTAAGCGAAAAGCAGAGGGCGGCTCTGATTTTGTGGCCAATACCAACGTTCAGGGAAACGGGCAGCGCCGCAAGGGTAAACCACCTCCGCGTGGCGAGGGGCTATCCTTCAATCTAGAGCAACAGTTAAATACGCCTTGCCTGAACACAGTACGGAGGGAAACCCGGCTAAGCATTTATGGAAGGACTGCCGGATCATGATAGAGGCCATGAAACAAGCCAGATATAACCACAGACCCCCCCGGCGGTGGCTCAAGTTCCGGTTTTCAGGGTCCAGGTTACCAAGGTAACAGTTCCGGGTCAGGGTATCATGGCGGTAACAATAACTACAACAGCAACGGTCAGCATCAATATAACTAGCAACATGGTCAGGGTGGTTACAACAACCAAGGCAATCAGCAGCAGCAGCAATCCGGATATCAGAGTAATCCGAAGGAGCTAAGCAGTGGATAGTATCATGTTTTCACCACAAGTTTGTGCAAACGAGATCAAAAGGTTCTGAAGCAGGCATATTATGATTAATAAATAAACCGGCGCCCCTAGTAATCCGGGGAATCAACCATCTTCGAAAAGAGTATCATATGGGAGTTCGCTGAGGTGACATCCATCTAAAGTTTATTTCTCTTGATGTATATCATTTTCATCAAGAAAACAATTGCTTTGATCTATATATTTTGACATGCATGGCAATTATTTATTAAGGGACCAAAGAGGGTTTGTCGCACAGCGCAACTCAAACATAGGTACCCGGCCTCCTAAACCGGCGCCCTTGATGCGTCAAATATGGAGCCTGGCAGGTCGTAAAAAGCCATTGACAATCATCGAGTCGATCACCTAAAGACAAGATCCCTCAGAGGACTTGAAACATTGGGTAGTATTGATGACAACGTCAATTATAGAGTTTAAAGGCCGCTCACAAAAAGCCTGGAGCCTGGCAGCTCGCAAAAAGCCAAGAGCATAAAGGCCGCTCATAAAAAGCCTAGAGCTTAAAGGCCGCTCACAAAAAGCCTGGAGCCTGGAAGCTCGCAAAAAGCCAAGAGCTTAAAGGCCGCTCATAAAAAGCCTAGAGCTTAAAGGCCGCTCACAAAAAGCCTGGAGCCTGGCAGCTCGCAAAAAGCCAAGATCCTGGCAGCTCATAAAAAGCCTCAAATTTGGAGCCTAGCAGCTCGTAAAAAGCCTCGACTACATGGTCTTATTTGCCAAAAATGCTTTGTTTCTGTGATTTTACAAGTTTTGCTTTTAACCAAGTCTATTGATCCGGGATTGGGCAACTACAAAGTTGACCATATATCAGCATGAGTTAAAAGTCTGGGTCATGAACACCAGCATGAGTTAAGAGTCTGGGTCATGAACACCAGCATGAGTTAAGAGTCTGGGTCATGAACACCAGCATGAGTTAAGAGTCTGGATCATGAACACCAGCATGAGTTAAACCGACGTTCATCATAACCCGGATCAGTCATCAGGCAAAGGCTAAGGAAAAGAGCCAAGAGCCTCATCAGCATATACGCTTTCAAATTGTGCCTACCAGATTAAGGACGTCAGGCACACTTAATCAGAGGTATGATGTATCTTTGGTATAAAACAGTTATTCCTTTGATATATATATCTATTGGAGCAGTATAATAGGTCCGGTGGTAAACCGTCAGGACATCTTTTTAGCCTCATTTAGGCACGCACAGCTAATATAAACGGATCAAGCATGGCAGAACGAAAGGATTAAATTGGCAGACGCCAAGTCAAGCTGTGACATCCATATTGGGACAAGGATAATGTTTCAAACTATCCTATTACAAGGCACCTGCAGGCCAGAATAGATTAAAGTTTGGACAAAAATATTCGGCAAGCTACAAATTAAATCGGACGGTTTATGACTCCTCTTCATGCTGCAAAGGCTGAGGGTCGACTTGTTCCGGGTCTTCTTCATCTTCAGGTAGTCGCTGGAAATCAGGAGCGCGCCAATCAATCTTGGAGAGTGCACGGAAGTACATTTCCTCATTAATAAGATCTGACGGATCAATATCTGGAGCGAAAGTATGGCCACGCACTGGTGGGATCAGATTCTCGGTGTCGTAAACCGGCCGATCTACCCGTTCATTTTCTAAATCATAGGCCGGATGATACCTTGTCAAATCCGCTTCATCCACAAGCTTACTGGCAGGCGGGCGCATGTCCTTAGTGAGAGCACGGAGATCTTCGGCAGAAAAGACTGACCCGTCCTCTTTGTTGATGGGATAGCCATTCATAGCTTCGGCCGGGTCAAAGTCAGGGACCCATGCCTTGGCCCGAGTCAGCGCCATAAGAGAACCAGCCCGTGCAGCAGATATCTTCACTTCCACCAGGCGCACAGGCAGGACAGATAGCTTCTCCAAAGTGCCTTGGATGGTAGTTGGTGCCGGTTTGTTATGGGACATTGCACTAATAACCCTTTGAGCGCCAGAATAAAGCTGCTCCACTAGGGTATAAGATGCCTTGAGCTTCTTCCGGACATCATCTCCAAGATGAGTTATCCGCCTCCCTATATATGTTCGTCGAGTTAAACCAGAGCGGAACAAAGATTGCAAGGATGAAAAACATATACAGATGGGTACTCACCGAAGATAGTAGAAGTCATGAGTTCTATTTGCTGTTTTAAACTGGTCAACTCCTGTGTAACCGGATTAAGGGCAGCTTCAGCGTCCTTTGCTCTTTTTTCAAGCGCATTCCTCTGCACTTCCCATGTGGACCGTTCCACTTCAAAGTCCTTCTTCAAATTCTCCATGTTGGTCAAGGTAAGCACAAGTTCTTCCTTGGCTTTGGCGGAGGCAGTTTCATTAACGACCAAGTTATTCCGGAGTTCAGTTACCTCCGAAGCCCTCCGGGTCAAGTCAGCCTGCAAGGAAATCAAACGGATTACAAGGACAGATCAATCAAGTCTCAAGCATATAACAAGTTATACACTTGACACTTGGGGGCTAATGTGCAATTGAAGTAACGTACAAGAATTTCAGACAAGTCCCAAGCGCATAAAACAAGTTATACCCCTGGCACTTGGGGGCTAATGTAAGTGCATTTTCAGATACAACGGAAGTCCCGGTTCACCTACAATGAAGCTAAACCGGCACTTGGGGGCTACTGTGGCCTGAAGACATGATTGCAAGAACACAAAACAGAGACAATTAAAAGGAAAGGAAATTACCTCGTACTTATCCTTCATCATGTTAACCAACCCGGATTCATACTCGCGGCTAGTAAAGAACCGGTTCAGATACCCGGAATGAAGTTCCTGGGCACTCAACTGGGCATAGCTGGATAAGTCTGTGCTCCACTTGCCTTTGTCTTGTTGAAGTTTTTCCTCCTTAGCAGTATGCCTGGCCAAGATGGCAGGCTCGGTGGGAGCAGTAAAGCCTAGTCCGGTTATCTCAACATCCGTGGATGAAGCGGCAGTTGGCTGGAGAGGGACAGCAGTAGGCGCCGGACTGACAGGAGCCGGGTTAGTCCGAGGAGGGCTAACCCGGACAGGGCTCGCCGATTCAGCCACATTCTCCATATTATCACCTCCTGGAGCAGCGACATCATCACGATCCATAGGAATAGGGTCATCAAATTGAGCTTCAGGGATATCTTCTGGAAGGATAGCCGCTTCAGGGTCATCAGCAGGTTCAGTGGAAGTGGTTTCAGCAGCCGCTTTATTTGCTTTCGCCTTCTTGCTAGGTTTTGGCTTTCTGGTAAATATCAAAGGAACAATGATAATCATGAAAGTTAAAAACATGAAGGTAAACCGGATGTTTGAAAAAAGGACTTACCCAGGCATGGTTTTCAGCACAGGGACCTACGTAGCAGTTGACTTGCCGGAAGAGGACAAAGGATCCTCCTGATAGTTAGGATCAGAAGGTTTAAGCGGTTTACGTATGAGGTCGGCTTTTGGATGAAGGACAGTTGGAGAAAGTAAAACCTCGGAGCGACGCCTGCGAGCCGGCGTAAGAGGTATTCCGGATGACTCCACTACATGGCCACTATGGCGCGTGGTCCAGCGTGCTTCATGCTGTTGTTTCTTCAAAAGAAAGTTGGGATCCAATTGAGCGTTAGGATGAGAAAAGGTATATTTCCGGGACACCCGGCGGATTTTGGGGGGCAGCGGCTCTGAATCAGAAGAGAGAGAAATTACCTCAACTCCCGCCGCTTTACTTCCTTCCACCGGATCCTGTGGAAAGGAACTGGTAACATAAACTTAGAAAAAGGGAGGTTAAAGCATATAAGGTTTAATTCGTACCTCCGAATCCGGATCATCCTCTTCATGTGTGAACCGGAGGCAACAACAGCCTTCTTCTTCTTAACAACATAAGTTTTCCGGCGTGGTTGCCTGGCCGGTTTATCTTGAGATTTCCTTTTCCAGAAGGGATCGTTGGCCTGTGCAGAAGATATGAAATAAATAGAAGACAATTGATATGGCCGGATCAAAACAAACAGGAAAAGATCAGAAAATTACCGCTGGCGGTTTATTGGTTTCGCAGAACGGAGCTAAACCGGTCCGGCTACACTCCTCCAAGGGGATGTTTAACATTTTCTTCGCGGACTCAGTAACTTCGTCTTCAGGAAGTATTATGTCAATATGGCACTGAGGATCATCCGGTTTGCCGGAGTATTCACACATCAGACCTGAGCGCCGGCTTAATGGAAGGATGCTCCAAGAGAGCCAACAGTGAACAAAGTCGACTCTGGTTAAGCCGTTGGCTATGAAGGCCCTGAGCTTAGAAAGCTGAGGGGCAAACCGGGCACGATCTGGGGCACTGAGGCATTGCGACAAGGGGTGATCCGTCGCCAGGCGGTAGGCACGGTAACCCGGCAGCGAGTTCTCTCCTTCAGGTGAAGTGTCCCTACAATAGAACCATGTTTGGTTCCATTCTTTCGGGTGGCTGTGAAGGGCAGCATGAGGGAAACTCACATCCTTTCTCTTTTGGATACTGACGCCGCCCAACTCCTGATGCGGCCCGTCAGTAAACTCCGTCCGCTAGTTCAGATGGAAAAAATCTCGGAAAAGGTCCACTGATGGTTCTTCTTGAAGATATGCTTCTGAGAAGACTTGAAAATTGCAGATGTTTGACATAGAATTTGGGCCTACATCCTGAGGGTGGAGTTGAAAGGCCGCTAGTACATCCCGGAAGAATTTTGAACCGGGAGGACTGAACCCCCGGGCCAGGTGATCAAAGAAAACTACATTTTCTCCCTCCTTAGGCGCAGGAGGGCATTCTCCTTCAGGAGCTCGCCAGCGTAAAGTTTCCTTGGAGCCCAGGATGCCAATTGAGGCCGCTTTAACTAAGTCATCTTCCGTGATCCAGGAAGGAACCCAGTTGCAAGCGACGAACTGCTTGGCCATCGTCTGGAATAAGGAAGTGCTGAAAAGTATAGTACCAAACCCGGTTTACCAATGGCTAAAGCATAAGCCGGAGCATTGTATAAAGTTATGGACCTAATTGTCGGTTTAAACAAGGGACTAATGGTATTAATAATCCGGAAGCAGATATGAGTGAGGCCGTTACCGGTTCATGATGACAGGAAAAGAAGAAGCTAAACCGTCAATTAAGGGATGCATGCTTACACATAAACCGTCAGAAAAAGCATATGACGTACAGGTTATGGCTAAACCGGGGAGATGAGCTACAGATCTAAAATATGAAGAAACAGTTTTCACAGAAAGACAAGGTAAACTTGGATCTAAGACGTAAGGAAAAAGATGGAATAAATACAGGAAAGGCCGCAGAGGTTCTCTACAGATCAAATCTAAACTGATAAACTAGAAGAACTAAAGACGTGAGGACGGAGCAGGAGCGCATGGATTCAGGTTGAATCTAAATAAAGTTTGAATCTACAATAAGGCTGACCTACGGGGATGAACAACAAAAGCTTCAAGGTTTCATGGCGGAGCTACGGAAGAAACCCTAGATTGAGATCTACAGGGAGGAAGAAGGAGTACCTGACAAAGTAGAGGGCGGCGGTGAAGTGCTCTGGTAACGTTCAGGGTGATGTAGCGGCCTGGCTCGAGGACGACGATGAGCTCGAAGAGCGGCGGTGGAGCTTCGAGCGATGGAGATGGAGGAAGACGAAGGCAGAAGGGGAAAAGAGGCATGCCCAGCGGTATTTATAAGCCGAAGAGGTGAAAACGGTAAGCGCGGGAATCGAGGAGGTCAGAGATTGGATAAAGATCGCGCTGTCGCCTCGATTTTCGGTGCGGCATTTAATAAAGGTAACAGACAGAGGCGAGCATTAAGTGCGGAGATGAGGTCACAACGGATTAATGCGAATCCAGGAGATGACATCATAGCCGGTTTATGAAGCAGATAAAATTGTAGAGAGGAGATTTGTGCAAGATTTAGAAGACTGACATGAACAAGTTCAAATCAATCTGGGGCCTAATGTCAGGGATATTACTAACAGGTATAAACCGGCCAGGAAGATCCGGATTACACTGACATAATTGTATTATTACAAGCCCAGTAGAATATGTACCGAAGGGTTACAACCCATAGAGGTTTGGGGCCCGTGTGTAAGGCCCACGGTTTGTAAACCGTCATATCATGTAACTTGGGATGTAAGATAGAAAGAGTAGAGACCGAGGCGGACACGTTTATGAGCCGGCCTCGGGACTCTGTAAACCGGACCGGGCGTCGCCTCCTATATAAAGGGACTACCCGGCGGCGGTTCAGGACAAGGAACAACAGCTCGAGAGACAGGCAAGCGATTCGCTCCCTATTCATCGACGCATAAGCAATACCACCCCAAACTAGACGTAGGCTTTTACCTTCATCGAAGGGGCTGAACTAGTATAAAAATCTCTGTGTCCTTTGTCCGCTTTAACCTCTTCAAGCTAACCCGCGCGATGGCCTCACACCTAAGTCCTCTAAACCGGACATCTGCCGTGCTAATTCCACGACAGTGGCCGTGCAAGCCTCCCACTTGCCTCTGGCACTGGATCCAGCCATTGCTGGGGAAAGGAGTAGTGGTTGAGGAATGAGGAGCGGTGGGCGCAGGAAACAAGGATACGGGGGCAAGGGAGATTGGAGAGCTCGAGTTTGAGGAAGGCGCGGGGTTGATGAAAGGGATAAGTGTCCTTTTATAATGCTGCGAATACAGAACGTCCCCCCACGTTAGCCATAAACCTCGCCAGTTCCGAAAGCGGTCGTGCGTAATGCGCGGCGTGGGTGCTCACGTCATGTTGATAAGGATCCCACCATAAGCGGATATGATCCCTATTCTGATGGGACGTGTCAATGAGGATATACCTCGAAACGCGTAACCAGGACCAAATAAAACGGTTCGATATGTTAGTGGGTTGAACGCGACGCTTCGCCCAAAAGTTGTCAGCAGAGACACACTATTCATTTTATCTTAAAGAGCCTTGCCTTCGAGGCTAAGGGTTGTACTAATCTTGCAGAGCCAAACACAATACGCCTTATTGCAGAAGATATATTCGAGAGAAGGAACCCGCCTTGCAATGATGAAGACAAGACGGAAGCTGAACTCATCGTCATCGAAGACAGGTTCAGGGGCTACTGAGGGAGTCCTGGATCGGGGGGTCCTCAGGTGGCCGGACAAACTCCTCACTACTAGGAAAATGCATGCTAGTGGCGCACCACTTTTGCCTACTAATGACGCACTAGTGGTGCGCCACTAGCACCACGCCATTAGAATTTTTACTAATGGCGCACCCCTGGTGCGCCATTAGTATCTGGTGTACTAATGGCGCACCAGGCAGTGCGCCATTAGTATAGCCCACTGTGCGCCATTAGTATGCCTCCCAGGGGGCCATATGTACCCATGTGCTTTGGCATACTAATGGCGCACCTGTGGGTGATGCGCCATTAGTTTCATTTGGACAGTGCGCCATTAGTGTCTTGAGTGGTGCGCCACTAGTATGAATATTAGGGATTATTTTTTTTTTCTTTTCTGATATTTTCACAGGATACAAAATATATTATTGGACAGAATTTAGAGAACACCAGACAGCAACACCAGATTCATCGAATACAATAGAAGGTTAGTCTCCGAATACAATTCATCATATTAGTCTCCGAATACAATTCATCATATTAGTCTCCGAATTCAAAAGACCGAACAAAGATAGAACATTATATTACAAGTCTCGAGACCGCGAGTAGCGAGTTTGTCTTCACATTACAAGTCGATATCAATCATCTAAACTACCATCACATAGAAGAGAGCTGCGGTCATCACGATGAGCATCATCGCGATGAAACTCGTCTTCATCCGGTTCCTCCAACGCTCCCTCCTCTCTCCCGCTAGATAGCGCGCGTATCTAGATTCCGCCTCCGCCCTAGTGGTGTACCCTTTGTAATTGTTACAACTGAAATGGTGAACCTGTCTCTGACACTCCTCCCAGTCGTCGTAGACTCCGTGAACCTTACCCTTGTACACGACTTACGACGGCATCGCTATGCACTAGCCAAACGAAATGTTAGTACCAATTCACAGACAATACATAAGCAATATATAAGTATGCAACAAAAGGATCGGAAGAGAAAAGCAAGACATTAATAGCATCGATTACATCTAAGTTGAACGACTGTCCAAACCAAAGAGACATACAAGTTCATTAAAGTTTAATTACAACATGAGCCAATCGATGTTTCAGAACTAGACATAGCATCACTACTTTCGACTCGACTCAAGGGACCGGAGCGTGGATGAAGCCGCCGTCTATCGTGGGAGTCATGAAATCGTGGGCATTGTCAGCCTGCATTTGTAGCATTGTGTCTATGTCACTGTTGGAAGGTTGATTTCTGAGGTTGAACTGCCCCGAGGTACGAAGGACATCTTGATGGATGATTTCCGCAAACTCTGACTCGATGCAAAAGAATTCTTGTCTGATGTCCGCATCCTGGATTGCCGACAAGCTCGCGGCCCAATCTTTGAGTTTATCTGGTAGCAGAAGGTGATGATGGTCCCGTACGATCGGCCGCATGTAATGGATGGCGTAGTAGGCACCCTTCTGACCGCCAGGTGGCTGCTTGACGCATCAGAACGTCGTATTGTGGGCGAACACGTGCTTGCCGTACTTACGAACTGTCCTGGTGAAGGTGCCTCCAGATTTGGCGTAGCCGGGGAGAACATCATCAAGAACTTTCTTGACATTTGTGTAGTCTACCTTCGACTGACGGTCCGAGTCGAAATACGTTGCCATGGAATATTTCGGGCTTAGGAGGATGAGTGTGCAATGTGTGTCACTGCACAAAACACGGAATGTTAAAAAAAACAATTGAAATCTAAGAAATCATATGTTACGGGGCGGTTGAGGGGACGACTTACTCGGGAAGTAAGGCACAAGGAAGTTATCCTTATCTTGGTTTGCCAGAATGACGCCTTCGAGGTAAGAACTCGCGACTTGTCGGTCCCCAGCGCTGCCCAAGATCTTGGCACGCATGTAGAAGGGGTTGACTATCACGATGTCCGGTGTCTTGTCTCTAATGATCCGCATCTCCATACTCAGCGAAAATAGCCGAACGAAGGTGTAGTGCAATGGATAAAGGTTAAACATAGCGAAGATGTCATCAAACCGCAGAACGATCGTACCCCCAATGGAGTTATCCACAAAGCCCTTGCCCTCTGGCACCTTGGCCACGAAAACCGGGTATGCCACATCCTTCTCTCTGAGACGCCGCTTCTCCAAAGAAAGAACACTATCATGCAGACTCCGCATAGCACTGGTTGCAGCATTGAGCATATTAGTCGGTAGCATCGGCCTACCCGCCACATGCACCGTCCTCATTATATCCTTAGGTGAAGGTGGCCCGTCTTGAGCACAGATCGTACTCGGTGCCGGCTGCTCGCACCCTTGTTACTCTTTCTTTTCCGTCCCTTCTTCTTCTCCTGTAATGGGACCGAGTTCTGCTCACAGACCGCCTTCTTGAGTGTGTTGGGGCTGATAATATTTCGCACCTTGGCTATCTGAGGCTCGGTGAAGTCGGCAGCTGGAGGCGTCTCCTGAGAACTGAACGCTAGACGACGCCTGTTGCAACTTGGTTTCTCCGCGGTACCAGCTAGATCGTGCACGTCTTTTGTAGGGTTGGGTTCTCGGGAAGGAGGCCCCATGAATTCGCCATCGTACCCATGATCGGCAAAGTACTTATCGATGTTGGCAAATGTGCCATCGTCGTTGTCGTCGTCGCTCGGATCCTGTGCCATATGCATGTTCGGATCCTGTGCCATAGGGATGTCCGGCAGCGTTGCGGCGGTCTTGCCATGGCTTGGCGCCGGCAAGACTGGCGGTGTTGTCTTTGGGGTGGTGTCCCCCGCCCCCGAACGAATCTGGCTCTTCGGCCAAAGCAGGGGCCAGCTTAGGCAGGCGCTGAGGGTCATCACATCATCTTCGTCGGCCCCGGCGGGTCGAAACGGAGGTAACAACTCGTCGCAGCCTGGCAGCACCTGAACCAGTTGAACCCTATACGCGGTGGGTGGCATCGGATTACCGTGGAACATGGGGTTGCCTGGTTGAATGATTCTGCCCTTGGCGACATCGACCAACTCGTCGTTCACGAAGTGCATGAGAGTGCACGGAATGTCGGCGGCGCCCTATGAAAACATGTAGGGTGTCAAGGATGCCCAGTCAAAGGCAAGGAGATGAAGTCCTCGGCAGAGAGGCTTAATTAGTTACCGTGATGATGGCGTCGAGCTCGGCTAATGTCGAGGCACCGCCAACGGCGGGCGTGTAATTGACGGAGGGGCCGCTTGCTGCAGAGGTGTCGGTCGGCGTACACCCGGGTGCATTAAGCTCCAATGCCTGTGCCGGCGTCGAAGACACCAATGCCGCCTCCGCCGGAGACACCAATGGCCCCGCCCGCGCGTTCTGCGAGTTGCTGGCCATGAAGCTGGGAATCGGGGGCGGCCCCTGTTGGTCGCTCGCAATCCATGTCGTCAGCCCCTGAATCAAGGTAGGAATAATGCCGGTGAGCATCGATCCCAGCTGTTGTTGCACTTGCTCTTGGACAATCTCCGGAATCCGCGCCACTTGTGCCTTGAATTCTTGAACCTCGCGCGCCTGGCTTTCCGAGCTGGTCTTTTTCTCCTTTCGCCCACCGGCCTTATAGTATGACGACCATTTTGTGGACAAGCCTTTGCCGGCCACACGACCAGCTGACAACGGCTTACTGAGCTTATCCTTTTTTCATTACATTCAACGCTCTATTTAGAGTGGTGTCCCATGGGATGTTCGGAGTCGACCCCGTGCTACTGCTTTCAGTCGCCTGCGGAAGGAATGTGAACCAGTTAGAAATTTGGCTTCATTAATTAGAATGCAACCATATGGAGCTAATTACGCGGGGGTGTATTCCTTACCAGAACAACCTCAAGGGCCCTGGTCTTCGGATCCGTGGTGAGCTCCTTTGTTACCGGGTCCTCCTTGTATCAGGCCCTGACAAAGTTCCTGGTCTGCTTGTCACCGTATTTATCAAAGAGGGGCGGTAGGTCTTGCTCGACACGCTCCGTGTCCTCCTTGTCCCATATAGGCTCCGCCACTCTGTAACCGCCGGGACCGAGTGTGTGTTCCCCTAAGTTCAACTGCCGCATTTCTTTCCTCCACTGACTTGATTCGGAGGTTGCGGTGCTCTCGCACTTGATCTTGAACTCCTCGTAGTCATCTTCGGTGATCGAAGGATTTTTCTCCTTGATCTTCTGATAACTTAAACCTTTGTCAATCATTCTCTTCACCGAGCTTCTCCAAGTAGACAGGGCCGTGCTCATCCTCGTGAGGGCGGCATTGTTCACTTTATTACCTGCGATATTTGTGTTTTCAAATTCAGCAGGGAACTTGTATCGTTCGTGCAGCTTCGTGAAGAGGAGGTTGCGCAAATTCCCTCGGTCCTTATGCCTTAGGTTCTCGGTGTTGATCGAGACGGTGCTCCGGAGAATGCACCCGAGCTGAACCGAGTACCCCTTGACTATTTGTTTGGGCGCCGTTGGATTCCCGTCGGAGTCGACTTCAGTAAATTCCTCCTTGACGGTGCGGAGCACGGTCGGGCGCCGGTCCTTCCGTTGCTTCTTCGGTTGGCTACCATCTGTGCGTGCGCCACCATCATCAGTGGTGGCATCCTCGGCGGCACCATCAGTGGTGTCATCCCCGACGGCACCATCAGTGGGGTCATCCTCGGCGGCACCATCAGTGGTGTCAGGATCGGTGTCTTGCGCGGCGTCCTCATAGAAGTGAGGTTGTTCCTCCATCTCCTGGGACAGCTCCCAGAATGCCTTGCCGCCCGAACCGCCGGCCTCATCGTTGTGGGCCATGTTTCTCTCTAAATAGGAAAAAAGTTTGGTCAAAAAGTTGGTTATTGTCAAGGAACAAGATCATGGTCTCATCATTTAGGGTTTGTCGACACCGAGGCATCCTAAAAGCTAAGCTTTTATCATTTAGGGGTTTTCAACGCCGAGGCACCCTAAAAGCCTAAGCTTTCACCATTTCGATTTTTATCGACACCGAGGCACCCTAAAAGCCAAGGTTTTATAATTTATGGTTTGTCGACACCGAGGCATCCTAAAAGCTAAGCTGGGAAGGAGAATTCTAAGTTGGGCCTAATCACTTGGCTCTATTGCCGCCTATGGTTTAATGCAACAAGAATAAAGGGGCAGTTGATCCTACTTAATTAAGTACTAAGATACCCCGGCCCATGCATTAGTCACAAAGTACCCCATATGTCCTATTTTTAGCAAAGTCATGCTAAAATTCACGGAAAATTTCAGCATGACCTTTGCTGAAAATAGGACATATGGAGTACCCAAATTTGTCGGAACAGAAGTTAATCGACATTCCAGCAAACTCAAGGGCCTCTCGGGGTACCTGCAAAATCATCACGACACGATGGTTGGAGAAAAAACCCAGCAAAAAGCTGCTCTAGGGTCAATCTAGAACAAGCATACGAACGACAGTCCACACTTGCATGCATAGAAGGAATTCAGTCACCTCTACAGCAATACAGAAATAGAATCACTTCTTGCCAATACCAGTAAGGGAGATGCTTACTCTTAGGAGTAATCACATGATTGACAATAGTCAAAATATTAAGCATGGGTGAGGTAAACAATGAATAGTCAGAAAGTCAGATCAGTGACAATATTAAGCACTAACTAGAACATTTTGGTTGGTTAGTGGGCATTTCTAATCTATGCACAGAAAAGGGGGGCATTTTTTTCTTCTGAATCAAATATATAAGAAAGATGCATATGATTCAGTAACCAGTAGAAATCCTTGTAGGCACATGCCACAGCAATTGGTAAGCATACAGAGAGAGTTGTGCACTTCATAGTGTGTTCTCTGTACACCCTTTGCGCCCATGGGCATTTGAATTAAAGTGAAACAAGCCAACTAGAAAACAAACAACAGTTCATACTTGCATCATTCATGTGTAGAACAAACAAAATTACAGTCACCTCTACAGACAGCACTAGTAGATTCTACTAGGAGAAAATGTAAACACAGAGTCACACCATTGACATATTTAGCCTTACAACATGTTTGGTGACTTAGTGGGCAGATGTATGTATGCACAAAAAGGGGGACATTTTTTAGTCAAAATAAAGAACGATGTGCATCATTTAGTAACCAGTACAACAAATCCCTGCAGGTGCATGCTGTAAGAATGAGCAATCATTAGCAAGCATAATTGTGAAACTTAGTAGTGCCTAGGATGCTTCTATGCAAAAACCCTACATATGCCTAGGATGCCAACATATATGCATGTCTTGAAAAAAAATATTTCTACTCTATTAATATGTTCAATCGGAGCATTACTGTGATGTCAAGTGGTTATGAATTGTCTTCCTAACAAACAATAAGCCTGTCTTCACTCACTCAAATAAGTTCTCATGTTCCACAAAGTTAACGCCAAATCCACTGAATTCTTATAGTTCACAGAGATACTCCCGGATTACATAGGTATGTATATGATGCCACATGAATATCTAACATGCTGATAGTCTTAGACATTAGGACACTACAATGATTTACAACCTTATGTAAAGTGCCAACTCCACAGATTTCTTTTTCACAGCTTTTATATTATTTCTAGAAGCAATATAACAGGGTCAAACTAACTCCACAGTGAGTCAACCGTGTGCAGTGCAAATATGCCACACAAGTCATCATATATATGGATGAGGGATGTTTGTTGAGCAAATCAAAAATTTGGATGATAAAATGGTGTCTGTCTGTAATGTTGTCCCTCCCAAGCATGCATCAGTGGGTAGGATAGGATAGGGGTGAAAGTAGTAATGGTATTCATTGTACTAGAGTCAGTGTATGACCAATACATACATACATACATACGAAAAAGGCAGATATATGTATGTATGTACTCTACTCTGTTAAAGATGAATGATGAAGCAATTCTTGTGGATAAAATAAATAAAGAAATGCTGCCTAACTATCTACCATAAGAAAAGAAATGTCATGTCTATGTTTGTGGGGAGGATAGCATCCCTAGCATACAAACCATAGGTGATATGAAAATGAAAATGATGATAGGTGTACCTATCTGTCTGAATTGAATTCTAGAGGCTACAGGCCTAGAGACCTTCATTCCCCAATACAAAATCAAAACCTTTCTTTCTTTCTACAGGCAGATATATAGTAGATAGAGTAATTCTAGGTGTACCTATCTATCTGAATTGAATTCTACAGGCAAATATATAGTAGATAGAGTAAAGTAAACAAGAGAGAGCAAACTTGATAGAGATAGAGATGAGGTGGAGATGGCCGGAGAAGAAATCGACCCGATCGCAGCTTGTTTCTTTCTTTCTTGGATATTCAGCGGCGGCGGCGGGGTGGGGCGCAGCAGCAGCAAGAGAAGAGGAGCCGGAATCAGTGGAGGAGAGGCACCTGCAAATATGTAATCAGCCTCACCTGCGAAGAAGAAGAAGGAAGGGGAAGGGGGAGGAGAGGGGAGGGGCTCACCTGTGAATATGTAGTCGAGGTCGTACACAGCGCCGGGCCGGCGAGCTTGCCACCCACCTTGGAGCCGGAACCCTAGGGCTCGGGGCATGCGCAAGACCACAGCCAGGAGGTGCAGCCGCACGCGGACGGCGAGGTCGGTGAAGAGAACGGCGACGGCGCCGCTACGAAGCCGCGTGGGCTAGCGTTAGTCAGCCGCGGGTGGTGGGGGCGCGGGGGCGGCGGCGCGGGGGAGCTGCAGTGCTGGGGGGCGTGGGGGCGCGGGGGCGGCGGCACGGGGGAGCTGCGGTGGTGGTGGGCGCGGGGGCGCGGGGGCGGCGAGGGTGGAGTCCGGTGGGGGTCGAGGCGGCGGCGTCGGGGCAGCACGCGGGGGTCGGGGCGGCGGCGTCGGGGCAGCGCGAGGGAGAGGGACGAAGGGGATCTGGCGAGGGCGAGGGAGAAAGGCCGGAGGGGAATAGCTAGTGGGGGACGAAGTGTATGGATGGGGGAAGAATACTAATGGCGCACCTCCCCCTGGTGCGCCATAAGTACATCTATAGCAATGGCGCACCTCCTCGTGGTGCGCCATTAGTAATTTTATTTCTATTCGTGCCCATAGGTTATCTTCCACCAAACCCCATCTACATCAGAGAACATACACTAGCCCGATTGGTCAGCAGGCAGCGCACACACCAGGAGGTCCTGGGTTCGAGTCCCAGGCTCCCCAATTTTTGTTTTTAACCTTTTTTTTCTTTGCTCATATCTTTTTATCCAGGCATCCAAATATAACATGTCGCATATGCTAGATGCTCAAAATTTCATGTAGAAAAATAATATGCAGTTTGTTGCCATGTTAACAACATTAAAATGCTCTTTGATATTTATTTGTGTTTAAATATGTTCAAACTTGTTTAAATCATAACTAAATATCCATAGCTCCAAATTTGACAAACTTTATATGCTTTTGGGAGTAACATATAACCAAGCACAACTAGTCTTTTTTTGGATTTTTAGTTGCATTCATTTGTGAATTGGTAAAACATTTATGAATATGAAAAAATATTCATGAATTCAAAAAGTGCCCATGAAAAACCATTTATGAATATGTCGAAATACAATCGAGAAATGAAGGCTACAATTTAAATATAATCAATCTTAGCTAGCTATCTTTTCACAATCTTCTTGCCCTTCTTTTTCGGAAATGGAGTTCTTCTCTTGAACGGACGTCCTTTAGGTAGGGTGGTCCTGCTTCTTCTTGTGGTGTATGGCACTTCATCATCGTCGTCATGTTCCATCTTCGGGTCGCCGTACTTGTCGAAGTCTTGCTCATTGGCGACTCCATCCATTTCGATGATCTTCCTTTTGCCTCTCCTCACGACAACACGACTGGGCTTTGACGGGTCGGTAATGAAGAAGCATTGGTCCACTTGGGAAGCCAGTACCCATGGCTCATTTTTTGCGGTGACGTTTGCGCCCGCGGTCTTGGCTTTGGCTTCGGGTATAACCATGGTGGTGAAATACCAGTCTTCTTTTAGGACGCTATTGGCCCATCTGACACGGAACATCGGGACCTTCTATCTAGCGTAGCTCAGCTCCCAGATCTCTTCAATCCTTCCGTAGTATCTGTCCTTGTCGTTACTGGTGTAGGATTCCATCGTTACCCCGGAGTACTGATAACCATCGCTCTTCATGTCCTTGTCCTCGGTGTAGAACGTGTACCCATTGATATCGTACGCCTCATACGTCATCAGGTTGTGCTCGGCGCCCTCTGACAAGGCGAATATGATATTTTCTTCCACGGAAGAATCCTCATGTAAAGGGTACGACAGAAGCTTCTCCTTGAACCAACGCGTGAAACATGAGTTGTGCTCTTTGATTATATCTCCGTCCATCCTCTGTTGGCCTCGGTCATTGTACCTCTTCTCAATAAAGGTTTTGTGCTCTACCACCCAAGGATCGACCACGTCTACGTGTTGTAGCGCGACTATGTTTGCTCTTTCAAAGTCGGCGAGTCGACCCTCGAAGTCGACATGCATTTCGTGGCGACCCTCGCGGTGACCCCATCCAGCGAGCCTACTGAGGTGCGTGTTGACGGGCAGACCAACGGGGTTCTCGATGCCTAGATAATTCGTGCAGTAGGAGATGCACTCTTCGCTCAGAAAGCACCTGGCTATGCTTCCCTCTATACGTGACATGTTGCGAACGTATCCTTTGATGACACCATTCATCCTTTCGAACGGCATCATGCTGTGAAGGAACGTCTACCCGAGTTGGATGATATCCTCCACGATATGGACCAGCAGATGCACCATAACGTCGAAGAATGTGGGCGGGAAGTACATCTCAAGCTCGCATAGTATCACCACGATCTCTTCCTGTAGCCTTCTGAGTTTCCTCACGCCAACCGACTTCCGAGAGATGATGTCGAAAAAGTTGCATAGGCCAAATAGCGTTTCACGGACGTGCACGTCCATGATCCCACGGATTACAACTGGAAGTATCTGCGTGATCAGCACGTGACAGTCGTGAGACTTCATCCCACTGAACTTCTGCTTCGTTGGGTCTAGGTATCTGCTTATCTTCCCCGCGTAACCGTATGGAAGTTCTACTCCTACGAGGCCGGTGAAAAACTGCTCTATCTCCTCCTGACTTAGAGTGAAGCACGCGGGAGGGTAGTCATTTCCAGTCTTCTTGGCCTTTTTGCCTTTGCGACGACTTTCTGTGTCCTGCTTCGCCTCATCATCATCATCATTAGCGTGAAGCTCCTGCCTGATGCCCATTGATTTCAAGTCTGCCCTTGCTTTCGGCCCATCTTTGGTCCTCTCTGGCATGTTGAGTAGGGTACCAAGCAGACTCTCGCACACGTTTTTCGTGATATGCATGACATCAAGGCTGTGAGGCACACGGTGGATCTTCCAGTACGTCAAGTCCCAGAAAACAGACCTCGTTTTCCATACCTTCAGCAGCGGCTCTGGCGCCTTTCACTTCTTTCCCGGCTCTGGCACCTGTTGCTTCTTTCCTGGCAGTGGGCAATTTTTCAATAGCTCGTCTATTTCCTCGCCGCTCCTTGTACGCGGGCGTCTTCGGGGTTCGGTTTGACCATCGAATAGATCCTTGCGTTTCCTCCACGGGTCATCTTCGCGAAGCCACCTTCGATGTCCCATGAACACGGTTTTCGAAGACCGGGATCCTTGTGTCATCCATGCAACTGACACATCCAGAAAATCTGTGGACCACCTGCCCCGCGACATATCCGTCACCAAGATAGTCGTGCACCGTCATGAGCAGTGCGGCTCTCATAGGGAAATATTCTTTCTCTGCGGCGTCCCACGTATTGGCTGGCGTTTTCCAAAGCATGTCTAGCTCCTCTTTCAGCAGCCCCAGATACAGATTGATGTTGTTCCCTGGTTGTTTCGGCCCTTCACTTAGCATACTCATGTGAATGTACTTCCTCTTCATGCACAACCAGGGGGAAGGTTGTACATCCACACAAACATAGGCCAGGTGTTATGTGTGCTTCTCTGGGTGCCAAATGGATTTACTCCATCGGTGCTCGCGCCCAGCACGATGTTCCTTGGATCGTTCCCAAATTCTAGGTCTTCGAAGTTCAACGCTTGCCACTGGCTCGCATCCTTAGGGTGACTCAGCATCTTGTCTTTTTTATTTATCTCTGGATCATTTCCGTCATCTTCTCGCTTCTTCTCCTCCCTATCCGCGTGCCAACGCAGGAGCTTTGCTACCTTAAGGTCCACGAAATACCACTGTAGACGAGGAGTGATCGGAAAGTACCACACCACTTTTCGAGGAGCTTTCCTCCGCTTCTTGTATCAAGTGATGCCGCACACCGGACATATGGTAGACTCCGCGTGCTCGTCCCGATAAATGATGCAATTGTTCATGCACACATGGTATTTCACGTGCGGTAAATCCAGAGGACACACGATTTTCTTCACCTCCTCGAAATTGGTCGGGCACTTGTTCCCCTTGGGAAGATGTTTGTGCCAGAATGACATGTTCTCGTCGAAGCATGCATCGGTCATTTTGTGTTTTACCTTCATCTCCAGAGCCATGAGCATTACTTTCAGGTGGGTATCCTCGGGCCTGCATCCTTCATACAATGGAGTAACCGCGTCTATCTCCAGTTGATACAGCTTGGCTTTCTCTCAGGCGGCAGCTCCTGCGTTATCCGTCTACTTGAGAAGTAGCTCTTGAATATGAGGGTCCTGCACCCAGCCTCCATCGTCGTCTGCTCCGGCATCTTCATCTAGATCATGATCATGCCCTTCGTCTTGATCTTCCTCATCATCATGTACGGCATCATCTACATGATTACTGTGTACAGCATCACCGTAGTGATCATGTCCTGGAGATTCTCCGTCTTCTCGCCTGCCCTCGCCGTGGTGGTTGTCTTGCTGCCCTTCCTCATTTCTTGCCCGGCCATGGACGACTTCATAGTCATCTTCATCATCTTTCCACCGATAGCCATCCATGAAACCACGCAAGTGCAGGTGGTCCCGCACCTGCCCGGAATCTGGGTCCGTAATAAGGCTCTTCAGCTTGCATCTTTGACACGGACATCTTATCTCCGTCTCGTTCTTTTGAAGCATCTCGGCCTTCGCGGAGCTCAAAAACCTATTCACGATGCCTTCGGTCATCGTACGGACCATGGTCGCCTGCGGGGTAGAGCAAAACGATATTTTAGAACCAAGAAAAAATTTGGCATGACTTTCCCTAAAAATAGGACCAAAAAGAATGCATAGTGCCAAAATTCTCGCCGAAACGGAAATGAATCAACATTTCGGCAAAATATTGGCAACTATCGCATTTCAAATACATAGATCTAGCTAGGCCATAAACAGTTCATGTGCACGGTTGTTGGAGCTCGAGGGAGAAAAATGATCTACAACATAAAGATAGCTTTCCCCCTTTACTTACCTATCAAAAAAAAGGTAATTTAACGACTTAATTTTGATGAATCTATGGTGCAAATGAGGTGAGGAGGAGGAGGCAGCCGCCACAAACTTGGAGGAGGAGGTGGAGAGAATGAAGTCGGGAAAGTGAGTGTGTATGTGTGGCTGTCCAAAATATCTAGCTGGTCCCACTTTTACTAATGGCGCTCCACCCACTAATGCACCATTAGTAACCGGTGTTACTAATGGCGCATTAGTGAGTGGTGCACCATTAGTAGTTTTGCAAAAAAATAAAAAAAAAATAGTACTGGCGCACTGAGTTGGTGGTGCGCCATTACTAGTTAAATAGTAATGGCGCACTTTGCCACGTTGCGCCATTAGTATGTCTGGAAAAAATTAAAAAAAAGTTGTTACTAGTGGCGCACCGAATGTCTCGTGCGCCATTAGTGTCCCATTAGTATTTGGACACTAATGGCGCACTGACACATGGTGCGCCATTAGTATATAGTAATGGCGTACCACATGTCAGGTGCACCATTAGTGGCCATATCATCTATAGCCCTTTTCCTAGTAGTGCCTGGTGGGTCGGACTGGTGGGCCATGCAGATTATTACAGAAGATCATCTCTCATATCCGGATAGGACTCCTGTATTCATGTAATGACAAGTTTAGGTTCGGGTGTAGATTTTCCTTCCTCTGCAAGATGACTTGTACAAACCCTAGGCCCCTCCGGTGTGTATGTAAACCGAAGGGTTTAGTCCATAGAGGCTAGAAGAACAGAATCATAACTCTCCACAGGCTAGACTCAGGGTTTAGCCATTACGATCTCGAGGTAGATCAACTCCTGTATTCATATTCATCCATATTAATATAGCAGGAAGTAGGGTATTACCTTGATCGAGAGGGCCTGAACCTGGGTAAACATCGTGTCCCCAGCCTCTTGTTACCATCGATCCTCAGACGCATAGTTCGGGACTCCCTACCCGAGATCCGCCGGTTTTGTTACCAACACCAGGGGCGAGTCAAGGTCGTCGGGGCGGTGATTGCGGTGAAGTTTGGCAAGGCGCAGCGAGCGAGGAAGCGAGCATGCACACTATAGAGACTGTGGCGCGACGCAGAGCGCGTTGGCAGCATGGCAACACCGTTGGAGGAACGCGGTCAGTGTGAACTCTGGCATCACGTTGCGTAGTGCATTGATTTCATGTCTAGCGTGTAGTCCTTGATGGTTTGGGTTGAGCCAACGCTTTGAGTTGATCACAAGAGGATTGTGTGCGAGTGTATCTTCCTGGCAAGTTTCTGGACAAAAACTTGTGAGGTTAACTTAGAAAAATCTAGAAGGTGTTTAGGGCACATTTTTGGTGGTTAGTAGTTTCTTAGGAGGGTAATGAAGCCCTAAAATTTGTAGCTTCATTGGATCAAGGAAAAATACACTCAAGCATGAAAATATTCTGTAGTGAAAAATACACTCAAATTTTTAGTTTCTTAGTGCATTTTCTGGCCAGAACAGAAAATATTTTCTGTAGCGAAAATATTCCACATAAGCATGAAATATTTTTGCACATGGAGGTGTGCCAAGGTCGAAAGAATATTCAAGAATTTTTTCAGATTTTTATGCCCTATAAAAATGTGGGTTGGTTTGGAGCATATGTTGCTGAAGTGTGGTTTTGAAGACAAAATGAATATTTTTCATTAAAGAAAAATATTACCATGGCCATTTGGTGGTATATCAGAGAGTAAATGATGTGTTTGAGAGGGAGGTGAGTCGCTTGGGTGAAAGTCAAAGGAATACCCAAGTGGGTTAGTCCATCTGAGTTGATTCAAAAGCCCAAATTCAAATCAAATATGCAATGAAATCCAACAAAAGAAAAATAGCAAAAACCAGGATGTCACAAAGCTCCCCCACTTAGGATGAACCTCGTCCTAGAGATTCGGTTGCTCGGGAAAACAATTCTGGATAGGCTGCCCTTAGAAAGTCTTCTCTTTCCCAGGTTGCTTCTTCCTCAGTATGATGCTCCCACTATACCTTATAAAATTTGATTGACTTACTATGGGTGACTCTTTCTGTTTCATCCAATATCCGGAACGGTTTCTCCTCATAGGTCAAATCCTTATCAAGCTCTAGCTGTGCCATATCAGTCCTTTTCTCGGGTGGCAAGTTGCATCTACTCAACTATGAGACATGGAACACACTGTGCACTTCTGACAATTCCAGTGATAATTCCAACTAATAAGCAACTGTACCGATTCTGGGTGCAAGTTTTCCTCAGGTATGAAACCTCTTGACTCCTGTCATGGGAGTGACTTGGTGGTACACATACTCTCTCGGTTCAAAACTGATCTGATTTTGCTTTGAGTCATAATAGCTCTTTTGTTGGGACTTCGCCAATTGCAGTCTATCTCGGATTTCCTTGACTTTCTTTTCAGCCTCCATCATTATGTCGGTTCCGAAAATATGGCTATCGTCGGTTTGAGACAAGTTTAGCAGAGTGCGGCACTTATGGCCATACAGAGCTTCATATGGTGACATCTTCAGGATGCTCTGGTAACTGTTGTTGTAGGAGAACTCAGCATAAGGCACACAATCTTCCCACTTAGGTCCTTGGGCCAAAGCACATGCTCTAAGCATATCTTCAATTTTCTGATTTACTCACTCAGTCTGCCCGTCTGTCTGAGGATGATATGATTTGCTGTACTTTAGAGCAGTCCCCAAAGCTTGATGGAGATGTGACCAGTATGCTGAGGTAAAGAGAGAACCTCTGTCGGAAGTGATAGTTCTTGGCACTCCATGCAAACTGACGATTCTGGACACATATTGTTATGCAAGTTGATTGGCTCGATAGGTGGTGGTGATGAGAATGAAGTGAGCTACCTTTGTCAGCATTTGCACCACAACCCAGGCTGCATCATTTCCTCGATGAGTCCTTGGTAGACCGGTGACGAAATCCATGCAGACATCATATCACTTCCATTGTGGAACGGGTAAAGGTTGAAGAAGTCCGGCAGGTTTTTGATGCTCCGCCTTCACTTTGTTGCATATATCGCAACAAGCGACAAAATAGACCTTCTTCATTCCATCCCACCAAAATGCCTAACAAAGGTCTTCATACATCTTGGTACATCCTGGATGGATCGAATACGAAGATTTGTGTGCTTCTGTCAATATTTTGTTTCTCAGGTCTGCTTGCTCAGGTACGCAAATCCGTCCTCGAAATCTTAGAGTACCTTGCACATCCTTAGAGAAATCTTGGGTCTTGCTTTCTTGCATACACTTGACATGGTGTTGCGGGACTGAGTCATCTTGCTGGGCCATGCAGATCTCTTCCTCGAGGGTAGGAGTAACTTCCAATATATTGGCAAGGCCAGCATGAACAATATCTAACATCTCTTGCCAATGAGGTAGTGCCTCCAAATTTTTAATGCATGCACAACTGTGGTCAATTCCAAATCATGGGTTGGATAGTTCCCTTTGTGGGGTCGTAGCTGTCGAGATGTGTATGCTACAACCTTGTCATCTTGCATGATTACACATCCAATACCTCTCTTGTATGCGTCACATTATACATCAAAGTTGCGGTAGATGTTTGGGAGGGTCAACACAGGTGTTGACGTCAATCTGGTTTTTAATTCATTGAAGCTTTTCTCATAGTCCTCAAACCATTCAAATTCCTTATCCTTCTTGTGGAGCTCTATCATTAGCTTAGAAATCTTGGAGAAACATTCGATAAATCGATAGTAGTATCCGGCTAATCCAAGGAAACTTCGTATCTTAGTCACTATCGTGGGTGTTGTCCAATCAAGCACGTCCTTCACCTTGCTTGGGTCCACGGCTATGCCTTATACTCAAAGAACATGCCCCAAAAATCCGACTTGCTTGAGCCAAAATTCACATTTGCTGAATTTCGCATATAGCTGATGATCAAGGAGTCTTTGCAGGACTGCTCTGAGACGTTCCTTGTCCTCTTCTTCACCACTGGAGTAAACGAGGATGTCATCAATGAAGACCACCACAAACTTATCCAAGAATTCCATAAATACTTTGTTCATCATATGCATGAAGAAAGCAGGGTTAACGTTCATAAAGACCGTATCAAGTGGTGAACACGGTCTTGTTAACGTTCTACTGCCAATTGGGTTTGTACACAACCTGAGTCTACTGCCAAGTATAAGCCTTCTACACTGGTTGCCCGTTCTTCTTAAGCTCAAACTTGCGCTTATGGTCATTATTAGCGGGCTTATTGTCGTGCACGAGCTTGTGTTCTCTTTCTATAATGAGTGCTTTGTTTACTAGAGTATAGAAATTCGGGAAATCGAACATACTGAGACTGTATATGAGTTGCTAGTTCAATCCTCCAAGAAATCTATCGATCTTTCTTTCTTCTGTGGCCAAATCATAGAGAGAATAGTGGGCCAAGAAATCTATTGAACCTATGCAGATACTCACTTACTGATAGGCTTCCTTGGGTGAGAGCGAGGAATTCACGCTGTCTGACCTTCATAATACCGACGGGAATATGATACTTGCGGATATGGTCCTTGAATTTAGCCCAAGTGATTTCTTTGTCTGCAGGCCACATAGCTCTAGCATTATCCCACCATACAGTGGCGGCTCCTTCAAGATAGTGTAGAAAATGGAACCTTATCAACTTCTTCAGTGCGAGGAATCTCAAGCTTTTTCTCAATAGTCCGTAACCAATCATCGGCTTCTGAAGGATCGATAACTTGACTGAAACTAGGAGGTTTGGTCCTCTGAAAATCTGACAGTTTAGAGTGATGGCCATTTTGATTTCCATTCTGCCCAACCATAGCTTGCACACTTTTTAACAACTCCATCAGATCGTTTTTTCTTCTTTGTTCGAACATGCGCATAATTTGTTCAGTGGAGGGCGGATGTGCAGGTGGAGGCGGTGGTGGATACGGCTCGGGGGAATGTCATGCCTATCTTGCTGAGCAATGAATAGGGACATCCTCAAAAGCGGGACTACTGCTGCCTCCCCACGTCATCCTATTGTTTGCTTCCCCCAATATAAAGCAACCGAGATGAGCAACATCCAGAAATAGGAAGAAAAGCGAGCGACAAACCCGGAAGTAAGCAACAAAAACCAAGGCGACTAATGAAAAGTCCAACTTAATCATACATAGACTCAGAAATGAAAGGAAAACATCATGCCGGGTTCAACTATGCTCATACATGAAATGAAACATCCTTGGCGGGTTCGAGTACGCTCATACATGAAATGAAACATCGTGACTAGTACAACCACATCTGTGCATCAAGCATCATGACAACTGTGGATATTCTGACGATTTAGTGCCCTGCTGGTCCTGCCGGGACCTCTCCTGAACCGGACTCAGATCCTGTACTGACGGTGTTAACAAAGACCTCCGAGTTAAAGTTGGTCCGACGATGCTGCCTCGAGGCCTCTCTCTCAGGGATAGGTGCGGATGAGAATGGAGCATAGGAGCTGCGGGAGTAGCGAGAAGTGAACCCCATTTGGTAGGGGCACTGTGGGGAGTCACGGTCGAGGTGCCTGAGCAACTCGAAGGAGTAACCGAGGTAACTTGCAAACTAGGGACTGGTGGAATAAAAGGTGTAAATCCTATCGAAAGTGGAGCGGGACTGGTTGTAGCGGCCACCAGCGGAGTGTGAGGACGAGTCATCTCTCAAGCTAGCTCGTGAATCAGAAGATAGCTAGCGGTGATGTATCGAGAAAGATAACTAGCGGGAGTATCGGCCGCTGCATCAAGGATAGGAAAGTGTACACGAACATCATCGTGCAGAGATGGGTAGTAGTAGAAACCTAGACCTCGGTATATCGTAGCTCAACGAGAATCTCAAGTGCAGCAAACTGGACAGCCTGAGCGGGGGTAGAAGAGAAACCACTCCTAGAAGTACGGGTGTAAGAGCCAGTTGCCGAACTCCTGCACAAGGTAACCACTGCGTGATACTCGTATATCGAGTCTGCTAGGCGCTCCCGGTACACCCGATACACTGGGTCGTCACCGTGAGAATAGAGACGATGCCATACATGCCGGAGAAGGTGCGGTGAAGTGTACGGTGCCAGCTCCACCTGACACGCATACGGCACTCAATCCGTCTACACTCAGAACCATTAGTCGGTTAGAAATAATAATAAGTCAACTGTATGCAATGCAACAACCAGGTGTAATACTAACAACACCTAAATTCAAACTAACTACCGTTCCACTAACGCGTCGACGGTGTAGCGTGTCCTATAGTCAGTGCGACTATGATACCATGCGTTGTGGCACCCCGGCTCAGGGCAACTGGTTTGCCTTGCATTGCCAGCCTAGAGATCTAGTCTTCTGGAAACATACAACATCTTGGTACAGAAAACAACCGCTTTATTGATGCTAGAGAAAACATAGGTTCAATATTACATCAAGTAGCTAGGCCAAGCGGCACACATGGTGCGGCTGGACAATATGTACATTATTTAGTGAACATGAAGGGGCCTCGATTACGACAACTATGCGGCAGCAGAAATGACGAAGCGGAACTCCATAGCACAGGGACAACGATGTGGACATGATCTAGACACGGGAAGCACTCCGATCTAGTAAGGCTTTCCTTAAATCTTGCATAACACGCTAGGTCAGTACATTGAATGTACGTGCAAGCTCACAACAAGCATAAGCATAATGGAAAACAATATTATGACAATTAAGAAGGTTAAATGCAATACTTCAACATACTACTCATGCACTGAATCAAACTTGTGCACGAGTCCCTCAGACTCTCTTACCAAACGGGTTACCTCATAACCAACATCATCAAACAGTGATCACTTCTGGAGCACAAACGGAACCAACACCTTGGTTCCCACAATAACGACCATCTTCATGGTCTCACAAATTCTCATAACATAACCAGTGCATAGCATATAACTTAAGTGTGCAAGATTACTTAAGCATGTTGATCCATGGTGTGACTTACTTACGAGCTATGTCCGTATCCGAGGACGCGGCTATTGATAAATTAGTAAACACTCTACAGAGGTTAGTACACTGTACCCACATCACGGAACCCATGGCCTCGCACTCCCATTCGGGTGGACCAACGACATTCCGACAGAACCATCCCACTGCCATGACACTCTCTTGGTCCGACCAACACCCCTTTGGGCTAAGTCATGGGTGGCCCCGACATCTACCAAAGACATCCAACGGCCACCGTCATGGCAAAACAAATCAACTGTCCCAAACGGGGACAAGGTACCATAACAAGAATGGACACACAAGGTTATGTCTACATACGGGGCTAGGGTACCGTACGCCCGTAACCTTCCCTCGTTGGAGGCACCGACCAGAGGCATTACAACGGACCGAGTAAAGGCCTTCCCACAAAGGCAATTGTGGTTGCACTAGAAAAGCTCTATTCAGTGGCACCATGACCCGATCAACATTATGTTCAAGTTGAATTATTACGAGGTTTAACTTGAAATAAAATAACTCGAGTCACAGTATGCCTTGAACATGCAACTATCTGACATATACTATCATATATTGCTAACATGACCTAGCGAACATCATAGAATTATTTACTTGCACTACTCATCACTTTAACTCACTGGTTTCAACTTCACTGGTTTTCAAACGCATCATTTTAGTTGTGTCATGAACATCTTAAAATAAATACTTCATATATGAACGTAATCTCGATCATATCCATATCACAACCATATTTTCAAAACTAACTCTACTACCTCATATTAGCCCATGCATTTAAACACTACTGTAAACTAAGTATTTCAAACAGGACAAAGTAACTAACATAAGCAATATTCATTAAATAATTAAATGCCTGAAATAACTCATATTCAAGTTGGAAAATCATAAATATTGAAATGACACTATGCAAATATATGTGTGGCTTGCCTTAGTGCAGAGGAGGGTCACACTCCCTCTGGTGACCCTCAAGGTAAGTTTCTTCCTTTGAAAATATTTAAAACAACAAAAATAAAATGGCACATAAAACTGTTTATTTCACCAGAAATTCTAGGCAGCAAGGAAAAATCTCAAATTTGGTGTGCTGCTAGAATATTCCAGAAAAAACACAATGCAAATACAATCAACTCATTTGGATCTATGGTTTAAAAGATAGAGTTGGTCAAAGTTTTAGGTCAAAGTTTAAAATTAATTTCAAATAAAAGAAAACCAGGGGGTGACGTCGAAGACGTACATCCGCGGGGCGCCACCACTCATCCCGCTTTGTCCACGGCTAAGTGGCTGACAGCGGGCCCCCTTGGTTAGGTTTATAGGGGAAGGGGAGAAAACAGAGGAGGGACGGTGATTTGTGGCGAGGAGAGGTTAGATGCTGTCGTGGAGGTGGGGGATGGACGCGCACGACTACGGTGAGTCAGTATGTTCCCGGAACGTGGCTAGTGGTGGACGGAGTAGGTTGCGGTGGTCGTCTCCAGAGGCGTCAGCGAAGAGAGCTCGTCGGAGAAGATGATTCCGGTAAGACAGGGGCGGCTCCGCAGCTCCAACAGCACTAGCTCGCACCAGAGGTTCACTAGGGACACGCTGGAGGAGTATGTTGAGCACGAGCGGCTCTGGAGAGGTGGGAGGCACAAGAGAGGATTGCCAGCAAACTCCGATCGGGCACGACGGCCAGAGGCCTGCTCGGCTTGGCTACGACTATCTATAGTGTTGTGGTGTGTATGAGTGTGTGTGTGAGTTGAGGTGCTCGGAGAGGCTGGGGAGTGGCTGCTTTTATAGGCGAGGGAGGAGAGGAGCTCGGCCTCCGCTGGAATCCTAAAGAGTTGATCCCCGATGACAAGAGGTGTCGGTGAGAGGGGGAGAACAAGACGCAACTCACGCGGCAACTGTGGACGAGGGTGACGATGAGCACAGTGGCACGGGCGCACTGTGTGCTTGGCCACGTCGTGCCCGTGGCTGCTGCGGCGAGCTCCGGTGTCAGGGAGTGCTAGGGGCAAGTTAAGGGCGTTAGGACGGTGATTGAGCTGAAGTTTAGCAAGGCGTGGCAAGTGGGGAGTTGAGCACGCACACTACAGAGACCGTGGCGAGACGCAGAGCGTGTCGGCTGCATGCCAGCACCCTTGGACGAACGCTGTCACCACATGAACTCTGGCATCACATCATGTAGTGCATTCAATTCTGTCTGGCCTGTAGTCCTTGATGGTGTGGGTTTAGCCAACGCTTTCAGTTGATCACAAGAGGACTGTGTGCAAGTGTATCTTCATGGCATGTTTCTGGACAGAAACTTGTGAGGTTAACTGAGAAAAATCTAGAAGGAGTTTAAGGATGATTTTTGGTGGTTGGTAGTTTCTTAGGAGGGTAATGAAGCCCTAAAAATTCCAGCTTCATTGGATAAAAGAAAAATACACTACCTTTGTAAAGTGCATTTTCTGGCCAGAACAGAAAAGATTTTATGTAGCAAAAATATTCCACATAAGCATGAAATATTTTTGTGCAGGGAGGTGCGCCAAGGTCCAAAGATATTCAAGAATTTTCTCAGATTTTTATGGCCAAGAAAAATGAGGGTTGCTTTGGAGCATATGTTGCTGAAGTGTTGTTTTGAAGAGAAAATGAATATTTTTCATTGAAGAAAAATATTCCCATGGCCATTTTGTGGTATATCATAGAGTAATTGAGGTGATTGAGAGGGAGGTGAGTTACTTGGCTGAAAGTCAAAGGAATGCCCAAGTGGGCTAGTCCATCTAAGTTGATTCAAAAGCCCAAATTCAAATCAAATAGGCAATAAAATCCAGGAAAAGAAAAATAGAAAAACAAGGATGTCACAGATGCCCTCTTGGCGATGTCATCTACTTCCTTGTTCGCACCACGCAGGACATTATGTAATTCCAAGCCCAAGAAATGCTTTTCAATTTTACATACCTCTTTTAAGTATGCCTTCATGTGCTCATCCTTCGGTTTGTACTCCTTGTTGGAGAAGTTGAGGAGGAGATGAGAATCGCCCTTGCTGGTGAGGTGCTTTATCTCTAGAGCAGCTGCGGACCTGAGGCCGGCAATCAAGCCCTCGTACTCCGCAATGTTATTGGAGACCTTCTTGCCATGCTGGAAGGAGAGTTGCATGGTGATAACCCTCAACCGTAAGGGATCGAGATAGTCTTCGCGGGTAAGAATAACCCAATTTATTGATTCGACACACGGGGAGCCAAAGAGTATTTATAAGCTTTGACAGTTGAGTTGTCAATTCAACCGCACCTGAAATATACTTACTTGCAACAAAAGATAAGTGGTAACAGTGATATGATAGTGATAATAGCGATAGTAAAAGTAAATAGTAAAAGTAAATAGTAATACTAAATAGCAAAAGTAGCAACTAGTGACAAGCAGGATTTAAAACACTGTAGGCTAGGGAGACGGATGGATGGGCGCTGCATGGATGAGATATATCATGATTCCAACTTGGGGCACGACACACGGAAAAGTAATGATCATCTAGGCAAATATCAAACATTAGGCATGTATCCCGTAGGTAGTTGTACGTGCTTGCAATAAGAACTTGCACAACATCTTTTGTCCTACCATCCCGCTATGAACGGGGCCAAAAGGAACTTATGGAGATTAAGGTGCTCCTGTCAAAGAGCACCGGAACAAAGCAAAGAACTCAATGGATACATGTAATCCTCAAACTACGGACCATCCCCTTTGGTGTCCCAAGCTGTCACTTTTGGGATCGCCGGTTCCGAACCATAATAGGTGCAAACAACTCATAGATAGGATCACGAACACAAATATATTCATGCAAACACATATGGTTCAGATCTGAAATCATGGCACTCGGGCCCTAAGTGTCAAGCATTAAGAATAACAAGTTGAAGCAAAGATGATAAACACCATAGTAGATGATAGGCAACATGCCCCCAACGATCTGACAAACTATTACATGATCTAACTCATCCAATCCCTACCATCCCCTTCGCCTACAGCAGGGGAATTACTCACACATGGAGGGAGAAGTCATGGAGGGATGATGGAGTGGTGATGATGATGACGATGGCGACGATCTCCCCTCTCCGGAGGCCAATTCAGCCTCCAGATTAGCCCTCCCGAGGAAGAACAGAGGGTGGCGGCGGCTCCGCGACGGAAAACTGCGAAAAGAACTTCTGATCTGGGGTTTCCGTGTCGCGAGTAAAAATACGAGGCAAAGTAGGGCACCAGGGGGTGTGGGCCCCACCCAGGCGACCCCCCGGCGCAGCCCAGGGGGGGCGCGCCCACAGGGCGCCTGGGCACCCCCTGGCCCCCCTCTGGCCCCTCTTCTGGCTCCTGGTTCCTTCTGGTGCATGGATTTTCTGTGATTTTTCGTGGATTTTTTTGAGATACCTAAAAATCTGTTTTCCTGCACACAATAAAACCATACAGGCAGCTCTGCTGAAAACAGCGTCAGTCCGGGTTAGTTTAGTTCAAATCATGCAAGAATGAGGTCAAAACAATATCAAAAGTGTTTGGAAAAGTAGATACGTTTGAGACGTATCAACTCCCCCAAGCTTAGCATATTGCTTGTCCTCAAGCAATTCAGTTCAACGAACTGGACGCGACAAAGAAAACTTTGACAAACTCTTTTGCTTCATTAGATGTATATAAGCATGTACTACGAAAATAGTCTAGCAAGTATTGAAACAGTACTATGAGGACAATGCAAGGAGCAATCCTTCTTTCAAGTGACCAGTCACAAATACTTAAAAGTAAATAATATATTACTAAAAATCAAGACAAGATTACATTGCACATAGCTTGAGCATACTAGGGTGGTATCTCGCTAGTCTCCATGAGTGAAGCAAAACATAAATGCAGAAACTCCTCCAGAGTTTTAAAGGAGACTAGAACTAAGAATTTCAGAATAAATCATATCACAAGCATGCAGAAGACAATGTAATACTTTGGGACAATGCACATTACACTCAGAATGACAATTATGCTCTCCTAGTTAGTGCTTTGAAGAAAGAAGGTGGAGACTCTCGAACCGTGGCTTTTGTTGGCAAAGTTGAAAACCCGTGGTCGGAAACAAAAACTAAACATGTACCAGAGCTCTTGGTTTTAAAAACAGAGGTAAAAACATTTTTGAGAGGTGCATATTTCGTCAACGAATGCTAGCAGATAACTCAATCACTTTTTAAGCTGGACAAGTCTCGAGGAACGGCTCCCGCATGAGGACGATCACATCCTCTAAATATCCTTTTTTATCATTGCCAAAGTTTTCTGATTTCTCATGAACAAAGCGTGAAGGAGGATTTGTTTGTTATATTATCTTTTTGAGCCGGGCGCACTCAATGCCAGTTCCTTCTCGTATTAGGGGTTTGCACATTATACATGCAATCCAGGGGTGAAACTTGTCCAACTTAAAAAGATCATGAATTAACTACTACTTCCTCATGAGCTAAAACAGAGGCACAAAAGGAGAAATGCTTTTGATTAATTTCGAGATGGTACACGAAAGTCTTCGTTAGGAATGGCAGGTAAATACCATGTATAGGAAGGTATGGTGGACTCATATGGCATAACAGGTTTTAAGGATTTTGGATGCACAAGTAGTCAGTCCGCTTAGTACAAGTGGAGGTTAGCAAAAGACTGGGAAGCGACCAACTAGAGAGCAATAACGGTCATAATCATGCAGAGCGACAAAGTAACATTGAATCGGGCATGAAAGTGATATAACCATTCTAAAACTCAAAGATCATCAAGGCAGAGCAGACTTTTTAGTCTCAAACATGTGTAAGCATGTGCCAAGTCAATCCAAAAATTCTCTAAAGGGAAATACCACCTTAGTATACCAGACTATGAACAGTGCAATGCATGTAGATCATTTCAATAACACATTATATACTCTAGTTATTCGAGACTAGCCACAAGGAAAGCATGAACCACTGAACGAGCATTGTAAACATAGCACTATGTCGCTACAAGCTGGTCTCTGGATCATAAGTACAGGCATATGTACAAAAGTAAAAACAAGAAGAGTTCATACCGGTCTTCCTTGTTGCTTCCTTCCAGTCGATCTTCGTCATTAGTGCTTGTCACTTGCACGACCGAACGTAGGAAATATAATTAAATGCCATCACGGACTCGAGCTGAACTCTGAAAACAAAGCAAACTAAAGAGAAAAGGAAATCTTTTTGGATTTTTCAAAGGTTGAATAAAAACAAAAGAAAGAGAAAATCTTTTTGTTGTTTTTGCAAATAGAGAAATAAAGAAGAACGGGCAAAAACTTCGAAAAAGATCAAAGCAAATAAAACGGATAATACAATGGAAAAGTGAGAGGGGCACGTACTCCCCCAAGCTTAGGCTTTTGGCCTAAGTTGGTAGCAGCTACTGCCCCTAGGAGCCTCCTGCTCCGGGGGTATGGTGGTGAGACCAAGGGTCGTAGAAGGATGCTGGCGCGTACACCGAACTCCTCGGAGTCTCCCACGAGCAAGGTTCCGCACGCCAAACAGAAGAAGACCCTTCACCAAACTCGGTGGCGGTCTCTTCCTGAAAAGGTGGTAACTCACCGTGCTCCTCCTCATCGGGAACAACCCCCTCCATGGGGTTATGAAACTGATACTGGACCATGAACTCATCGAACTGGATAACATCAAAGGACCATCCGTTCCTGCGAGAAAAATCAAACAAAAGAGGTGCAGGTAGACGGATCTCGCGTTCCGTGGCAGTTCCGAAATGCAAGATATAAACAAGATTATCAAGCTCAGAAGCCATGGTAACAAACTTATGCCTTTTCATAGCAGCAAGATCAAGGCTTAAATAAGTAAAAGGATTATCATCAGGGTGTGGGGTGCCTCCAAGATGTTCTAAGATAAGTGTGGCATAAACGCCACCATATAAGTCCCCCTTGTTACCGTTCATAGCAAGGCGTCGAGCAATTAAGGCACCCAGATTATAATCAGACCTCCCTGAGAGGGCTGCTGCCAGGATAGCAATATCCAGAGCAGAAATGCTGCTCGTGTTGTCACGAGCTAGCACCCCTCTGGCAATATAATATGCAAAATACCTGAGGTGAGGAAATAAGATGCTGGAGATCTTCGACCGATGAATATCCCTCGTACCCATGCTGCAGAGAGAGTTGATCACGGTTTTCAGCTCGGAGGGCTGAGTGGCCATCCTAGCCGTCCTCCCAACGTTCGGCACACCTATTATTTCACAAAAATTTCCCAAAGTCATGGTGATAAGATCATTGTAAATTTTAAACTCAATAGCACCTGAATCAGGATTATATCTAAAACTGTTAATGAAACTGGAGGTGAGTTTTTGATACTGGGTAACACGACTCGTTACGAGCCGTGTCAGACCTGCATTAGCACAAAGATTATAAAACTCATCCTTGATTCCCGCAGCTTCAAGGAATTCATCACATGGAAATGTCATCGCACGTGCTGGACTTGTGTCTTCCAACAACTCCAGGGGCACATGATCTTCATTATAGCTCACCCTAGCAGTCGATGGTGAAGCTGCGGCTCTAGTAACTCGATCGGAGTGTGCGGGCCTCCTCTTCTCAAGCCACCCTTTTGCCCTTCCTAACAAACTCATTTCTGAAATTTTTGGCAATTTACAAAAACGAGGATTAAAACAAGGTGAGTTAGGGCAAACTACTCAACTCACTTGCCCAAGGCATAAACTTGCATCAAGACTTGGAAAATAACTTTCTACACATGCATGCAAGCTCATCTCTACAGCACCAAGAACTACTAAATACTCACAAATGAGGCCACCAATCAAAAATCTAATTGGAGGGGTGGAGGAGTCACATACCAGGGAGTATTTGCTCAAAATTTCAGCTCAAATGAGGGGCTGTAGAGAGAGATCGAAGAATCGCCTCCAAGAACAGCAAGAACACAAGAACAAGTGCAGAACTCGCGTTTTTGGAGAAAGAGAGAGAGGGAGGAAGAAGACATACCTGGAGGGGGGCCCCGTGGGCCCCAGGTGCCCCGTGGGCGCGGCCAGGGGCTGGGCCGCGCCAGCTTGCCGCCTGGGCCACTGGTGGGTCCCCCTGGCTGGCCCCAGGACTTTCTGGGTCTCTCCCGACGTGGAAATTTTTATTAAAATTTTTCTGGAATTTTTCTGAAAACTTCACTGTTGAAAATTTTTCGAAGTTCAAAAAGCTGCGAAACTCTCTGAAAGCTTGAAGCAGTTAGTAGTATTGTGAAGCTTCAAAACCTAAATACTTGGTACAACTAGTAGAACAAAAAATTAAAAACAAGTGACAACATAACAAGCTCAACTTTTTTATCTATATAAAGCATGTTTACTAGTAAGGTTGATTATGTCTTACCAACAAACAGGCGATATATAGAGCAAAAAGTCTCACCTCTTACGAAGTAATCACTGAACCTTTACCTTGATGGACATTGTCCCCACCATGATAGTTTTGTATTTGTGAGGCACATGTAGTGGACAATCCCATTCTCCAATTTTCACGGTCTCAATATTCTCTATAGAGTTGAGGCCATGCCTCCTGTCGGTCTTCTTTGGAAAATATACCGTGTGTTCTTTATCATTCACATGGAAGGTAACCTTCCCTTTATTGCAATCAACAATAGCACCTGCGGTGTTAAGGAAAGGTCTACCAAGAATAATGGACATGCTCCCATCCTCGGGCATGTCAAGCACAACAAAATCAGTAAGAATCAAACAATTAGCAACTTCTACGGGAACATCCTCACAAATACCTATCGGAACAGCGGTTGACTTGTCAGCCATCTGAAGGGAGATATCTGTAGGAATTAGTTTCTCTAAACAAAGCCTCTCGTAAAGAGAGAGAGGCATAACACTCACTCCTGCTCCAAGATCACATAAAGCAGTTTTGATATAATTATTCATTATGGAGCAAGGAATGGTGGGTATACCTGGATCACCGAGCTTCTCAGGAATCTTGCCACTGAAAGAGTAGTTAGCAAGCATAGTAGATATTGCATCATTAGGAACTTTTCTTTTATTAGTGACAATATCTTTCATATATTTTGAATAAGGAAGTAACTTAATCGCATCAGTCAAAGGGATTTGAAGAAAAAGAGGTTTAATCCACTCACAAAACTTATTGTAATGCTCTTCTTCTTTAGATTTGATGGACTTACCTGGAAAGGGCATGGGTTTCTGTACCCATGGTTCTCTTTCCTTCCCATGTTTTCTCGCGATGAAATCTTCTTTAGTGTACCTCTTACGTTTGTTAGGTGCTTCTTCTTCTCGAACTTCAGGCGAATCATTCTTCTCATTATCCTTACCTTCAGGTTCAGCACCGTCTTCAGTCTCAGCATCGGAGATAGATACACTGTTGGGATCAACAGCTGGCTCTTTATCTGCAATAGGGTCATTAGAATTGTCAGTCTCCTTATGTTTCTTCTTCTTCTTTGGAGAGCCAACAATTTCTTCTTCCTGCATTTGAGAATCCTGCTCGATTCTCTTCGGATGCCCCTCTGGGTAGAGAGGATCTTGAGTGCTAGTTCCTCCTCGGGTCTTAATCCCGAAAGCCTGCAAATTATCTTGTTTGGCATTGTTAGCAAGCAAATCTCTTTGCACATTAGAAATCTGGTCAAGCTGAGTTTGAACCATATGAAAATGCTTCACAAGACATTGCACATCATTAACTGTTCTATCCAAAACATCAAGTAGTCTTTTGATAGCAAGGGAATTATCATGTAACTGACTCTGTATCCTCTCATTAAAACGATTTTGTTTCATAATAAAATTATCAAACTCATCTAAACATTGATCAGGAGGCTTACCATGAGGGATGTCACTTGCGTTGAAATCTAAAAGAGAGTGTACCTCTACCATAGGAGGGTGAGTAGTAGGCTCACACAGCTTCTCAATAGGGGGTAGATTCTTCACGTCTTCAGCTTTAATACCTTTCTCTTTAATAGACTTCTTTGCTTCTCGCATATCTTCGGGGCTTAGAACAAACATGCCCCTCTTCTTTGGTGGTGGAGGTGGTTCAGGGACGGACCAATCTTCATGGTTTTTGGCAATCCTGCCCATCAAATCTTCTGCATCTTCCGGCGTCCTTTTCCTGAAAACACAACCAGCACAACTGTCCAAATAGGACCTGGATTCATCAGTTAAACCATCATAGAATATATCGATTAATTCATTCTTAGGGACTTCATGTCCTCGTCTAGCCCGAATCAGACCGCAGTACCTCCCCCAAGCTTTAGGGAGGGACTCATCCTGCAACTGTTTAAAGTTATAAATTCTTTGTAAAGCAGCATGTTGCATGTGAGCAGGAAAGTACTTATCAACAAAAGAGTGAGCTAAGTCTTGAGGACTCTTAATGGAACCGCATGGAAGCGAATCATACCATGCTTTAGCACCTTCCTTCAAGGAGAAAGGAAGAAGCTTGGTGACATAAAAGTATCGTATCTTCTCATCTGTGGTAAACAGGCCACCCAACTCACCGAGTTTAGTTAGGTGTGCAATAGCATCATCATTTTCTCTGCCATAAAAGGGGCCAGCTTCAACCATAGGTATAAGTGAAAGATCAACAGAGAAATCATAATCAGGATCATCAATGCATATAGGAGATGTAGCAAATTCAGGATCAGGAACAGCTTTGTTCTTCAAAGAGTGTTTTTCAAATAGTTTCTTAATAACTTCAGGGTCAGAGCCAGAAAACTCTGTCAGTTCCCTGCATAAATCTTCATCAAGCATATAGTAATTATCATCAAGGAGTCTCTCCTTGAGTTTACTCAAATCAGGATAATCATAAGTTTCACCAATAGGGTAGCGAGTAACAGGAATTTCAATTCCAGAATTTTTAGCAGCAGCAGCAATTTGTTTTTCAAGAGCATAACCAAGTGAGCTAATATCATCAACAGTAGTAGAAGCATCATCAAGAGTATCGGACATAGTAACAGATTCAGTAGGAGCATCATGTGGTGGTGGTGAGGCAAACTTACTCATAACAGAAGGCGAATCAAGTGTAGCACTAGTGCTCAGAACAGTACCTCTTCTTGTAGTGGATAGTAAGATCGGAACCTTGGGGTCTCCTTTCTTACCCATAGTGGATGAAGTGCAACAGGTAGGATACCTCAAGTAGACTTGTAAATATTGCTATGCTCCCCGGCAACGGTGCCAGAAAACGGTAATTGATAACCCTCAACCGTAAGGGATCAAGATAGTCTTCGCGGGTAAGAATAACACAATTTATTGATTCGACACACGGGGAGCCAAAGAGTATTTATAATCTTTGAAAGTTGAGTTGTCAATTCAACCGCACCTGAAATATACTTACTTGCAACAAAAGATAAGTGGTAACAGTGATATGATAGTGATAATAGCGATAGTAAAAGTAAATAGTAAAAGTAGATAGTAATAGTAAATAGCAAAAGTAGCAACTAGTGACAAGCAGGATTTAAAACACTGTAGGCTAGGGAGACGGATGGATGGGCGCTGCATGGATGAGATATATCATGATTCCAACTTGGGCACGGCACACGGAAAAGTAATGATCATCTAGGCAAATATCAAACATTAGGCATGTATCCCGTAGGTAGTTGTACGTGCTTGCAATAAGAACTTGCACAACATCTTTTGTCCTACCATCCCGCTACGAACGGGGCCAAAAGGAACTTATGGAGATTAAGGTGCTCCTGTCAAAGAGCACGGGAACAAAGCAATGAACTCAATGGATACATGTAATCCTCAAACTACGGACCATCCCCTTTGGTGTCCCAAGCTGTCACTTTTGGGATCGCCGGTTCCGAACCGTAATAGGTGCAAACAACTCATAGATAGGATCACGAAAACAAATATATTCATGCAAACACATATGGTTCAGATCTGAAATCATGGCACTCGGGCCCTAAGTGTCAAGCATTAAGAATAACAAGTTGAAGCAAAGATGATAAACACCATAGTAGATGATAGGCAACATGCCCCCAACGATCTGACAAACTATTACATGATCTAACTCATCCAATCCCTACCATCCCCTTCGCCTACAGCAGGGGAATTACTCACACATGGAGGGAGAAGTCATGGAGGGATGATGGAGTGGTGATGATGATGACGATGGCGATGATCTCCCCTCTCCAGAGGCCAATTCAGCCTCCAGATTAGCCCTCCCGAGGAAGAACAGAGGGTGGCGGCGGCTCCGCGACGGAAAACTGCAAAAAGAACTTCTGATCTGGGGTTTCCGTGTCGCGAGTAAAAATACGAGGCAAAGTAGGGCACCAGGGGGTGTGGGCCCCACCCAGGCGACCCCCCGGCGCGGCCCAGGGGGGCCGCGCCCACAGGGCGCCTGGTCACCCCCTGGCCCCCACTCTGGCCCCTCTTCTGGCTCCTGGTTCCTTCTGGTGCGTGGATTTTCTGTGATTTTTCGTGGATTTTTCAGAGATACCTAAAAATCCGTTTTCCTGCACACAATAAAACCATACAGGCAACTCTGCTGAAAACAGCGTCACTCCGGGTTAGTTTAGTTCAAATCATGCAAGAATGAGGTCAAAACAATATCAAAAGTGTTTGGAAAAGTAGATACGTTTGAGACGTATCACATGGCATAGTAGAGCTTGTCCTTGGTCGGCGAGATGAACACAACTCCAGCCCCCGCACCCTGCCACGCGAAGGCCCCGTCAAAGTGCATGACCTAGCCATCGGGTGCTTCATTGCCTGGTGTGAGGGACTGGCCCTCACCAGCCCCTCGTCGGGAGGGTACGTCCACTCTGCCACCAAATCGGCTAGGGCCGCACCTTTGATGACCCTGGTCGTGCTGAACTCCAGCTGGAAGGCCTGCAACTCCATGTTCCATTCTGCGACTCTCCCGACGGCATTGGGCCTGCACAACACCTTCTGCAAGGGGTATGTTGAGACGACCTTGATGTGGTGGTCCTAGAAAAAATGACGTGACTTACTTGAGGTGATGAGGAGAGTGAGCAGGAGCTTTTGTTGCATAGGGTAGCGTGAGCGTGCATCTCGCAGCACGATGCTGACGAAGTCCACCGGATGCTCGACGAGGGACGAGGTGTCAAATACGCCTTCCTCCGTGCGGGGAGCAAGGGACTCACGAGTCCCACTGGCTGGTGACGCGCGAAGTGCCTCAGGAGCACCGCCCCAAGGTGACGAATGCTGCGCGGCCCCTCGCGGGTCACCTTACCAGGCACCTCTGCTGGCGCGCTCTTCTCGAACCGCCACGAGCGCTGCGCTCGCCGAGTGGGGGGTGGCCGACAGGTACATCACTAGGGGCTCGCGAGGGCGAGGCGCCACCATGGCAGGTGGGCTCGTGGGGTATCTCTTGAGGTCCTCAAAGGCCACCTCATCTTCTGGGGTCCACTGGAAAGGACTCTTTTTCTTCATAAGCTTAAAGAAAGGGAGGGCGCGCTCTCCGAGCTTGGAGATGAAATTCCCCAGGGAGGTCACGCAGCCCGCAAGCCTCTGCATCTATCTGGGGGTCTGAGGCGGGCACATTTTCTCAACTGCCTTGACCTTCTTGAGATTGGCCTCAATCCCCTAGTGTGACACGAGGAAACCCGGCAGCTTGCCGGACCGGACCCCGAACACACACTTTCCTGGGTTGAGCCTTAGGTTGGCGGACGTCTCTTACAAGTCCTCGATCAGAGTCTTGCCCTCTCATGACTTAACGATAATGTCGTCAACGTATGCCTCCGTGTTCGTCCCTAGCTGGTGCCCCAACGCGATGTGCATTAGCCGCTAGAAGGTTGCACCGGCATTCCGTAGCACGAAGGGCATGCATGTGTAGCAATATATGGTGCACGGGGAAATGAAGGTCGTCTTCACAACATCCTCCACCACCATCTTGATTTGATAATAGCCTGAGAAAGCGTCCAGAAAGGACAACATATCGCACTCGGTGGTGGAGTTCACGATCTGGTCGACGCACGGTACCTGGAATGGGCCCTGAGGGCAGGCCTTGTTGAGGCTCGTGAAGTCGACGCACATGCGCTCCTTCCCCCCTTTCTTGGGGATGATCACTGGGTTTTCTAGCCAATCCGGGTGCCGTAATTCCCCAATAACTCCTGCCTCTTGTAGCTTGAGAACCTCATGGACGATGAACGCTTGCTTTTCTTATGCTTGACGCTGCACCTATTACTTCATCGGGTGCGCATCGGGGCATACCATCAGGTGGTGTTCAATCACCTTCCTCGGGACACCAACCAAGTCGGATGCTTCCCATGCGAACACGTCATTGTTGGCCCTCAAGAAGCCAACCTACGCCTCCTCCTGGTCCGGGGGAAGCCTGTAATGCTCCCGACACACCCGCCGGTGGTCGTTACTCCTGGCGGGATCTAGACTGGCCTCAGGTATCAATACTAGTCTTTTTTTGCGTACTTTATCCTCACTCGTGCGCACCCGGGAACAACTTCGCGGTCGATCACCCATCCTGAAACTACTCCAAGCTGAGCATGCTTAACTTTGGAGTTCTATTAGAGTGGGCTTCCGGAAAAGAAGGAATTCCTTATTGATATGAGTAGTCTATCATCCCTAATAAGCCAGGCTATCACATACACCCCCACTCAGAGGAACATACGTCCTCACCGGGTCACAGGAACGTTCCCTCTTGGCACAAACGTCTGTGCATCCAGTCCAGTACATGTGCCATGTCGTGTGCCACGACGGGTCACAAACGTCATGAACAACATGACCGCGCACCTGTACACAAACATTCATGTAACCGCGAGGGTCGGTTCTGATACCAACTTGTAACGCCCCGGACACACCCGCGGGTGGTCGTTACTCCTGGCGGGATCTAGACTGGCCTCACGTATCAATACTAGTCTTTTATGCGTACTTTGTCCTCACTCGTGAGCACCTGGGAGCAACTTCCCGGTCGGTCACCCATCCTGAAACTACTCCAAGCTGAGCACGCTTAACTTTGGAGTTCTATCAGAATGGGCTCCCGGAAAAGAAGGAATTCCTTATTGATATGAGTAGTCTATCATCCCTAATAACCAGGCTATCACAAGTCCCATGCCTATGGTGAAGATGGGGCCCAAACCTCCGCTGTCGACGGGCACCTGCTTCGTTTCGGCCCGGTCTTGAGAGACCATCTGCTTTTTCTTCACGGGCACGGCTTCCACAGCCTTCAGTTGGTCCCCGACATCGGGGTACGAGGCCGTCGCAACTTTGTAGGCGAGCTTGAGGGCCTAGACCACGTCCTTTGTGTCTCCGACCACCATGATGATGCCGCTGCTGCCTGGCATCTTGATGACGTCGTAGCCCGGATGGGTGTCTACCATGAACTTGGCGAGGGCCGGATATCCTAGAATGACGTTGTACAGAATGCTGATGCGGGCCACGTCGAAGTCGATCATCTCGGTGCGGTAGTTGTCACGCGCGCCTAAGGTGACGGGGAGGCCTGCCTACCCCAGGGGGGGTGGTTGAGCCCTTGACCACCCCCAAGAAGGGCTTGGTGGGCGCGAGCTGGTCGTATGGCACCTGGAGCCGGTCAAATGAATCCATGCAGAGGACGTTTAGGCCGGCACCGTCGCCTATGAGGGTCGTGGTGACCACGACATTGCTGATGGTGGGCGTGCATAGCAAGGGGAGTGCACCCGCAGTCGCCGTGGGCTTTGGATGATCTCTGGAATCGAAGGAGATGCCGACCTCAAGCGTCACCCGTCCTCGAGAAGTCTCCCGCTGCGGTCGTGTAGGGCCCGCCCGACGGAAGAGCTCCTTGACGTGGAAGCTTGAAGCAGGCGACTACGACCCGCCGATGATGCATGCAACTGCATGGAGTGCCAGTGCCGAGAAACGTGTGACGAACTAGTTGTGGAGCTCCTCCCAGGAGGAGATCGAGGCGTCTGGGAGGCCACAGAGCCAAGATCGAGGGACCTCCATGAGGTTCAAGGGAAACCTGTTTGTCGCGTCCTTGTCATCGCCACCCGCCGCTTGGATGGCCTGCTCGTACAACCGTAGGAACTTCCTCGGGGCCTGCAGTGCCGTCGTACAGAAGGGGTAGCGCCGACCTGAATCTCACGGGCCACCTTACCTAGCGCAGACCTGGAGTAAAGGCGAGGCAGCATGCGGCGCTCCCGTAGGTTTTGGGTGGCCATGTCTGTAGGGCGGCGCCCGCCATGAGGACGATGAAGCAAGGGCGGAGCAGGATTGGAGGAGAGGCGAAACTTTGACACGCCCTACCTAGTGCGCCAAATGTTGGATTCAGGGCTCCGCAAACCCAAAGAGGTTTGAACTCTGGGGTATGTCCGAAGATCTCAACCTCTCTATTCCCAAGTTTGCCAGCGTGCGGCCTAGCCTCGTCGAGTTTGCGCAGGCGGGGAAAGGTTGAACACGACAATTTACCCCGGTTCGGGCCACCTTGCGGTGTAAAAGCCTACTCCTACTTTCTGGTGGATTGGCCTCACGAGGAGATTGAGGATGAACTAGTACGGCAGATGAGCCACCTCGCAAGGCTCGAGTTGTGAGGGTGGAATGGGTCTAATCCCCTTCTACGGTGGTGGCTAGCTTGTATTTATTGTGTCCAAGGTCCTCTTCCCTCTTCGTTTAGGAGGGAAGGGATTCCACAGTGGCCAATTTTGTAAGGGGACAAGAGGTACATCTTATCTAGACGAAAGCTGGTCTTCGCCTACAAAGCCTCTGGTTGTGATGTAGTGGTGGGCTCATCAATGACATCCGTCCCACCAAGCTTTTGGTCTTGGTCTTGTTGCATCAGAATGGAAACCCTTGGGAGATCCCTCGGGAACCAGCCTACGTCCTTACCTCCTTAGCACCAAAGAGGAAACTGTCTCCCATTTACCCACTCGCGCCCGCCTGGCCTTGATCATCATGGCTCACGTCATAGCAGCCTCGTGAGGCTGGGTACCTGCATAGAAATCTCCGCTCCTCGCGAGGCTACATGAGGAGGTCGCCCCCCTGGAGGTCTCGATGTTGTTACCCTCGTGAGGTCGAGGGACCTCGCGAGTGTCTTGTGTTGGAGGCCTCGCCGTTGGGTCGTACGAGGCCGTCGCGGGAGCCATGGGCCGCAGGCAGGCAGGTCTGGGTATCCCCGATCCCAGAACGCGGATAGCCTTAGATATATTTGATATGGCCCTAGTTAACCTACCGATAAATGGGTTACAATTATATTCAGTTAAAAGCACGATTCTATGATTAATTCCTTATCAGCCCGCGGCCTATATGTTACCAGCTACGAATATCCTGAACAATGAGTATATATAAGACTTGGGATGAAACTAACCTCGATGGAAAACAATAGCAAATCCTAAAATTGTCCTATGTATGTACATCAAAAAGGCATCTTAAGCACAACATGCTAAACATCAACCAAATATATCCATGGTAGACAACATAATCTCCAAATGATAGCTTTAGTGTACAGGTTTAAGCAAGATAGTTAAGTAAAACAAGAAGTGGAAAGGTGTGTTAATTGCAACAGGCCTAACATTTAACAACAGGCAAATATATTCATTCAAACTGGTATTGTGCCGGTCTAAGTGGACTAGTTATTAGTAAATAAAAATGGAAAGGCATGTTAACTACAACATGCTTTAGAGCAACCAAATATAGTAATGCATAGTGGTATTGTTGAAACCTGTATTGATGAAATTGAACTGCACAATTCATACTTGCACATATAGAACATCACATTGTGATTAACTGAAATAAACAAGGCATACTAAAAACAACTAAAGATAGCAATTGAAACTGAACATATGCTAACTACAAACAACCAAACAACCAAAAGCCGTTAAAAGAGGCATATGCTCGCTACAACAGGCTTGATGGAAACCAAATATAGTCATACATATTGGTATTGTTGAAACCGTTATTGATGAAATTGAACTGCACACTTCATACTTTCACATATAGAACATCACTTTGTGAATAACTGAAATAAACAAGGCATACTACGAGTAACCAAAGATAGCAATTGAAACTAGACATATGCTAACTACAAACAACCGAACAACCTAAAAATGTTAATAGAGGCATATGCTCGTTACAACAGGCTTAACATCAATCAAATATAGTCATTCCTATTGGTATTGTTGAAATAGTTGCACATATACAGCACATATACCAATAGTCATTCCTATTGGTATTGGTGAAATTGAAATACACAGTAAATAGTTGCACATATAGAGCATCACTTTCTGAATAACTGAAATAAACAAGGCATACTATGAACAACCAAAGATAGCAAATGAAACTGGACATATGCTAACTACAAACAATGGAACAACCAAAAAAACGTTAAAAGAGGCATATGCTAGCTACAACAGGCTTAACAGTAAGCAAATATATTTGCTCCTATTGGTATTGTTGAAACTGTTATTGATGAAATAGTATTGCACAGTAATTAGTTGCACATATAGAGCATCACATTGTGAACAACTCAAATAAACAAGGCATACTTCAAACAACAAAATATAGCAATTTAAACTAGACATATTCTCACTACACTACAAAAGGGGCTCGACAAAACAAATCATGGGTTCCCCCTGTGAAGAGGCACAACAAAACAAATCATGGGTTCCTTAGTTGTCAAAGATGGGCCTGTTCCCATGGTATTTGGGGAACTTTACTAGTAGTTGACACAGAGTGTGCTTTTAAATACCTACAGATCATCACATCATTTATATTTGTTTGAAATGTTACGCATATCCATTATGGCCGCAAAAATACACATGGATGACTGGCAGAAGTTCGTAAAGAGTTGTCATATTATTCTTCAGAGTTCAGATAATTGTATTTTGGGCTGCTGGAACCTGATGGCTCAAGCTTGTAAAAGGATATTCAGAAGTTCAAAGTAGACTTAAACAGAAGTACAAAAATAAAAAATAGTCTTATGTGTTGCTGCGCCCGTGCTAGGTCTTGTGTCTTGTATGTGTGTCCGCACTCACTGTGTGGGTGCTTCTTGTGTTCGTGTATCTGTCATGCTCTTTATGTCTTTGTTCTTCTTCACAAAAGGTTCACCGTTCCAAAAAGCATTTTGCAAGGCCACAATTTTCTTTTGTTACGATCAATTTTTCGGTGTGAGTAATTAGTATGTCCGTAGTCCAATGTGTTGATTTTTAGCAGGCCAAAATTGTGTTCATTGATCAAATTTGTAGAAATGGAAGGCGCTCGGCTGCAACTCCTTGTGTTACGACCTTGTAGTCCAATTTTCACATTTCTTAAAAAACCTAGAGGTTCAAATTTAAATAATGGAGAAGTCAAACATTTATTAGAAAGTTGGGAAGGTGAAACTAAAAATATAGCAGTTTAAAAAGTTTTTCTAAAAGCAAATTTTTCCCATTTCTAAAAAACCTAGAAGCTCAATTAAAATACCAGAGCGGTTCAGTGTTTATAAGAAAACTTGGATTTATTCAGTTCCTAAAAAATAAAACCAAGAAGTTCAAATTAAGATAACACAGAAGTTCAATGGCTATATACCATGAAGAAAAAAAACCTTCAACTATAACAGTGTTACCTTGAGAAGTTTAGATTTGATAAAACATAGAGTTCGAAGAAAATGTTATCGTTGTACTAAAAAAATTCCCATGGATTTTCCAATTATTGAAAAATGATAACCAAAAAGTTCAAATTAAAATAACAAATCCATTCAATATATGTAATAGAAAACATTTTTCATTGTTTTATATAACTCTGAGAAGTTCAAATTAAAATAAACAGAGCAATTCAAAAATATTTTATAAAAAATATTTTCTCCATTCTTATGAAAAACCTAGAACTTGAAATTTATAAAATGTAGTGGTTCTATGTTTATTTAAAAAAACTATTGTTACCAAATAATAAAGTCAAGACGTTCACTTTAAAGAAATGGAGGGTCTGATGTATACAAAAAAAATCAGATTCTTCTCATTTCGCGAAGAAGTAAGTATGAAGTTCAATTTGAAAAAGTAAAGTATAAAGGATTTTCACCAGTTCTAAATAAAAAACTCTCGAAGTTCAAATTAAAATAATAGAGCGTTTCGATTTTACTAAAACTAGGTTTATTCCCATTACTAAAAAAACAAGAATTCCAAATTTTAAAAACGGTGAAGTTTGGTGTGAATAAAATACTTAGATTTTTTTTGTTATTAAAGAATAAAATGAAGAATTAAAATTAAATAAAGAAACAACTTAAAAAATTAAATAGAATATGAATATGGTGATATTATGTTGCATTAAAAGATAGATGTGTACAAATACTTATGAGGATGTTGATATTCTAAAAATGAGGAAGTTGAAAAAAATGAGCAAGAAGTTCAAATAAAAAAATTGATCAAGAAGTTCAAATAAAAAAATCAGATAAGTTCAAATGAAAAAGAAGAACATTTTTAAAATAATTTAGAAAAAATATATTTTCCACGTTCTATAAAAACTAGAAGTTCAAAGTAAAATAATGGTGTGACTCAACGATTATAAAAAATAGCATGTCAAAAACAGAGTGAAGTTCAAATAGACATGCCCGAGAAGTTCAACTACTTCACGCACCAGAAGTTCAACTACTTCACGTAGTGCATTTCCATTCGCGATGAAGGCAGAAATCATGATCTCATCAATTTCTAATTTACTTCAAATCGGCAGGTATATCATTTGTGTAAGTTCAAGTCCTCGGTGGGAAAAATTTCAAAAAATTATTGTGAGAGAGGTTTGTACAAAAGGAATATCATTTGTGTAACACCGAAGAATGGATGAGAAAATTACAAACGAAAATATGTTACAGAAGTTCACCGTGAAACAGCAAGAAATTCAACTACTACACTGGATGAATTTCAGATGAAAAACTTCTAAAATCATCGCGATTATGAAAAAATGATCAACACAGAAAAGTTGCATGTTTACAACAGCTTTCCATCGGTATATCACTTGCTCAATTCCGGTGAGTGGATGAATAGCTACGAGCAAAAAAAAGCTCGTGAAAAACAAAGTGAAGTTCAAGTACTTCACGTGATGCATTTTTGACGAATCTGTTTCACGATAAAGGCAGAAAAAATGATCCCGCCATTTTCTAAATTACTTGAAAACGGCTGAGAATCAGAGAAAACCGTCAACATGAATTTTTTTTGCATTTTCCATAGCTTTTCAACGATATATTATTTTCCCCATTCCGACAAAGTTTATAGAAATTACTGTGAAAATACGTTTTTAGCCATTTTCGAAATTGACTTAAAACCGTAAAGAATTAGGAGAAACAATACATACCAAAAAGTTTCGCATTTGCTCAAGCTTTCCAACGCCATATCAATTGCTGCATTCGGACACACGGCTGAGAAATGAGCTTGAAAATACCAACTCGGTAGGACTTGTACCGGTTTCTAAAGTATTCTTAAACCGTTGAAAATTAGAAAAACTTTCAACATGAAAAAGTAGCGCATTTTCATAAGATTTCCAATGTCATATCATTTGCCTCAATTTGATCAGCCGTTCAGAAATAACATCGAGAATACAAACTCGGCCATTCGGTTTGCGAAATTTTAGGTTTTTCCAAATTACACTTTAACCTTAGGCAATTAGAGAAAAACTTTCAACATGTGGAAGGAGTGCTTTTGCAGCAGCTTTCCAACGCGATATTATTTGCCTCATTACGATAAACGGTTTAGAAATGCGATTGGAAATACGATTCACGTTTTTTGTGTGAAAAACGGTTTTCAAAACCGATCTTTAATCACTTACATTTTGACAAAAATTTAAGTTGGGTCATGATACTAGTGTCCATAGCTTTCCAATGATATATCGCAAGCCCTATTTGGGCAATGTTGGCGGATGTTCAACCTAGATCAAAGGGAAGCTCAACATACTACTAGCGGGCAGGTCAGGTTGTGATCAGAATATTATTCTTATCCCGTGATCAGAATAGTGTTTACGTATATATATATATATATATATATATATATATATATATATATATATATATATATATATATATATATATATATATATATATATATATATATATGAGAATAATATTCTCATAACACTTCCGAACTGCATTGAAAAAATGCATTGGAGAACTATGCGCACTGCTTCCGTCTTCTGCTGTGCACCACATAGAGGTGCAGCAGGAAACGTTCATCTAGCATCGTTTCTGGCTAGTTTCACTGATTTGTGCTGGTTTATTCGCGCTTGCGCTGATTTAATTTGCGGTTAAGCACTGAATTCTGCGAGAAAACGACGGAAATCATTGGATTTTGGCGGATCTGCGTCCGTTCGTCCGGCTTTCTCTGTTTCTCTGTTCTCCCCAGTGCGGATCGAAATTGCTGCGTTTTGTATGTAATGTTCTGTTGTTTTCGGCATTTACGGGCTGCTTTTGATCTATCCGTATAAATTGGAGCGGATTAAGTTGTTATTTTGGAAGAATTTTAAGTTTTCTGTCCACGGTTTTTTGCGGCGCGACTGGCTCTGGTCGTTTATCAAAAGATGTTCTTTGAGTTTTTTTTGCATTGTATAGTTGTTAGAACTGCATCGCATGCTGTGTGTTTCGTCTGTGAATCGCGGTCAAGAGCGGTGGACTGCAGTAATATGCAAAGGCGTGTTGAACTTTTTGTAGTGCGGCGAACTGCATTAATATGCAATGCGAGCCTGTATGAACTGCATTACAGCCATGGTTGCGTGGGGGTACTATTTTGATTAGTTTTTTTTTTTGCTTTTGTCAAGCGGGTGGACTGCAGCAATATGCAATGCAGAATGCATTTTGTTATGTAACTGCACTGCTTTATTCGTCGTTTTTTTTTGTGTTGTTTGTTTTACATATATATATACTGGTGGGTCAACTGGCTCCCCTCCCACCTTATCCCTGGCGGCTCCCATCTCATCTCATCCATGGCGGCGCCACTCCTGCTCGATCTGTTTTTTCTCCCAACCAGATATGTTTTTCGCCTGGCAATGGATTGCGCCTGCGGCTGCCTGGCAAGGGTGGAGCCGATGCTGGAGACATGCGTTTTTTCTGAAGGTTTGGTTCTGAACCAGAAGCAGCGGCACAGCGCTCTCTGTTCTATTCTATATTCTTCAGGTATTGGATTTCGGGCTCCATTCGTCCATCAGTTGACTGACGATGATGTCAGTGCTTCATGGGTATGTATTTCTCGGATATTCTTTTTCATGTGTTGTTTGTAGTTAACGCTACCTTAATTTTTGTAGGAGTATTAGTTTTCTGAAGAAATTTTTTTTGCTACCAAGTATAAGCGAACTGCTTTTCCCGTAGTAGTTTTTTTATGAACACTGTAGGAGCAGCAGCAATGTTTGTCTAGTCAATATTATTACGTGTTGACATCAATATTTCTGTATGAAAGATTGTAATCTTTTTCTTAGTTGTTCTTATATTTTTTTCTGTTCTTGTTGTTTTTCTTTGCAGAAATTCCCTTCTGGTCTAGTGAGGGTAACAGAAAGCTGTGTTAATTTGGTGTTGGTCAGCAAGAATGGATATCATGATGTTGATGTTATGTATTCTGTTGGATCTGATGATTGTTTGGTTCTCAAAGATGGTTGGAGGGAATTTGTGGAGGAAGCTGGTCTTCAGGCAGGGGATGTTGTGATGGCTATGTTTTTTAGGCATGCAAAGTGTTTGGAAATCAAGTTAAATTTGCTTTAGATCAGTCTCGCTTGAGCAGCAGCAGCATGAGACATTTTTGTTGTAATAATCTGACATTTTTTTGCGTGGCTTCTAGTGTTTTTTCTTTATGAGAATTCTGAGTATAAGTGAACTGCTTTTTTACATATAGTCTTTCATGTGCATCCTATCAGCAGCAGCAGTTTTCTTTTGTTTTAACCCACAGAGGGAACTAGAGTTTTTTTAATAAAAGAGCACTGCATCAACCTTCGTAACAGGGAGCAGTTTTGTGAAAGAATTGTCTATGTGAACTGCTCTGATAGTTTTGTTTTTTTATGTGCATCCTAGATGCAGCAGCGGTTTTAAAGCAATATACATACTGAAAACACACTACGGAGAACTGCATATATTTGATAGATAGAAACTATGGTTCTGGGGTCATAATTATCATAGTACATCATCAAGCAAACTAACGCAACACAAGCAAACATTGTTCCAAAGCAAACTAGAACGAAAGCAAACTAATCTACATACGCAGAGGAAACTAAATCGAGCACTTGCGACAGGAATCGTTGGGTTTCAGCATCTGTCCTGATTCACCAGTTCCACCCGTTGGAGTTGGAGGTGGAAGTTGATCCGCCCTTGCCCCACCCCCTCCTGGAGGACCTCGGGCGCTTCCTTGTCTTCTCTGTTTCAGCGCGCGCGAGGCCTTTCTTCATGGTGCTGATTCTGTTCCATATCTCGAACGCAGCGTAGGCGTCCTTGGCAGCATACTCGACGTGCTTGGTGCTGAGAATGGAAGTCCACAGGCTGTGGTCGTGGTCTGTCATCTTCGTCTTCATGTCCGCGTACTCGTCGTCGATGATGGCAGCAGCTACATCGCCCAGCGAGTCCAGTGGCTTCGTTCCATCAGGCACCCTCCAGTTCGTCTGGATGTCGATGAAGTTGGCGACGTGGAGGTCGCTGGCTGCGAGCTTCTGCTTGTCCTGCTCGATGGCGAAGCCAGCGAACTCGAACCTAAGGAAAGTGAACCGCAAGTTATACCTTTTCGGAACTGCATACACGGGCATATAGAACTGCAACGCGTACTCGGCATAGAGAATTGCTTACCTTGGGTCGTCGAGGAACCTGTCGAAGGGGACGCATCTCTTGCCCAATGTACCACATACCTGGAAAACAAGCACTGGCTGGTACTTGCCGATGGATAGTTGAACCACGGCCGCCCTGCGGTGGTCGGGTGTGTACTCCACGTCGATGCCGACGATCTTCTGGCGGCGCCGCTGGAGAAGTGTCTTGAACTCTTCGACGTACGTCGCCATGGCGGCGACGTCGGTGGTGTAGACCACCTTCAGCTTCGTGTTCCCGTGCGCATGCACGGCGTCGTAGGTCCTGCTGAAGACCATTGCTGCAAAGACGGCGAAGAGGAGGAGGAAGGCGCAGCGTCGAGTGTTTTTGTGCGGACGGCCTGTTCGATGGAGCGCGGGATTTAAATGGGAGCGGCAGCAACTTCTGCCGAGGACACGATCTCTTCTCCAAACCGTGTTGGCGATCGTGGGTTCGTGATGATCGTGGCGTTCGTGCGGCGTGCAACCGTCGGGATAGAGGAGGGGCGGGGCGCGGGCGCTTCGGGCGATAGTGGGCGCATGTATTTTAGGGCAGGCCAACCGAATCGTCCGCCGTAAGCGAACTGCGTCGCTTCAGAAGCGTAATCGTTTCCCGTAAGCGAACTGCATCGCTTCAGAAGCGGAATCGTCTTTGTTTACATTTTTTTGCACTAAGCGCACTGCACTGTGTACTCGAAGGTAACTGCACTGAAGCTTTTTAAACGCACCACGCAGGCACTGCAGTGTATTAGTTTTATCCTAGCCTGACTCTACATTTTTTTCTTTTCTATCTGCTTTTCTGTACTGATTCACGTTCATGGTCAGATTCTATACGAGCAAGAGAACTGCATTTCTTAAAATGACATTTCGATGTCGGGTTTTTTCATACAGAAGAGAACCGCATTATGAGAGTGGAATTCTCATCTTATTTTCTTTTTTCATATAGAAGAGAACTGCATATTATTACACGATAACGATATATATAAATGATGAAGTTAATATGTTTTTTTAAAATGCAAAAATTGCATATGTGTTTTGATCTACGCCCTTTTCCTGGTGCTTCTTCGCAGATTGTGCACTGCATTTGTTTCAACGTTTGTTGCTGCTTCTGTCTTGCTCTTGTTGTTCGCGTTACCCCTCGTAACGGGTTCGTGCGACCGCGACGCTTGCCTACGCGCTGGATTATGCGTTCTGTCTCTCCCCTTCGTTTTTGATGATGGTTCTTCGATTTCTTCATCTGCTTCTTCTTCTTCCTCGTCTTCTTCTTCTTCTTCATCATCTTCCTCCTCGGTTTCATCAGCTTTGCTCGCTTCCTCACTCTCTTCTCTGTCAGCATCTTCCTCGTCATCTTCTTCGTCCTTTTCTTCATCTTTCTCCTCTGTTCTATTTGGACAAGTTCTCGCGTTATGCTTCTCTCTCTTGTTGCAGACGCTACATAGTCTTCTCTTTGGCGTATCATCTTGTTGGTCAGCTTGGTGATTTGTGGTGGCATTTTCAGCCTGGATTTGTTTCAGCCTCTCCTCACATGTTCTTGAGTTGTGTCCCGCAATCTTATTGCATGATTTACACATCCTTACCCCCAGTGGTCTTCATTCGCTGTCCAGTTCCGGCTCAGGCCTGCTATTTTTTCCAGGGCTTTTTTCATTTGATGCAGCTTTTTTATTGGCTGACTTGCTCTCTTTCTTTCTCCCTTTTGTGTTTGAAACAGGCGGGGAAGAATTGTGTCATCCATATTATGAACTGCACCATCAGCAGCATGTTCCTGCTCCTTTCCTTGTAATTCACCCCACGCATCCATTATCTTTTCTGCCTCTTCTTCTTCTTCATTTATTACGTTCACTTCTTGTATGAGTTTTCTCATCCCAGCTAAAGCTCTGTTGTACCCTCTATCCGACTTGACACCTCTGTTCGCCAGGTCCATGGCAGTTTCTGCAAGTAGTCTCCTACGGCAGAACATCGAACTCCCATCCGGAGCAGTTTGCTCATAGTCTCTGCGGTCAAAAGTTCGATTTTGGCGTGCGTTCCGTGTGTATCTCTTCAATATGTACTGTTCAGGCATCTTGTCCACCCGCAGCTGATCCAACATGCAAATGATGTGCACGCAGAACAGGCCTGCAGCAAAAGAAATTTTTCTGGGTTACTCGTGCCAGCAAACTTCACATAAATAGGCAACATTTTTTATTTTTTTGGTTTTGTGAACTGCATTATAAATAGGTCCTGTGTCTGCTGCTATAGTGAACCTCACTATATATTTTTTTTGTTTTTAATCTCTTTTTTTTGCTACGAGCAATAAGTGAACTTCATTTTGTTTTACGCGTGCTTATTTTTTTTGTTTTCCTGTATCACTTACCTGTGTGTGTCCACAGCTTGCATTCGCATTTGTAGATACCGTTCGACACATCAGCAACCACCTGGAACTCGTGTCTTGCCCAATCAAAATCATCAGACCGGTTGTAGTGGCGCACCAAATATTTCGTGGGGTTGTCAGTGGACTGCTCCGATCTGAAGGCTGTGCTGCGGTAGTGCGTTTGCTTGAAGTCAGCAAAGACCGCCCTGGTGTAAATCTTGGAGAGCTGAACCTCGAATCCAAACTGAGTAGTAGTCTTTATCTCCGTCTGTGAAACAAAGAAAACCAGTTAAGTGGTTGTCTTTTTTGCAGCAAAAATCAAGAAAGCGAGTATTTTGTTTTTATTAATTGCTGATCCATCTCTGAAAAATTTGTTCTGTTTTATATACCTCGTTAGCTATGGTCTCCGCGTGCTCGACGCCCTTCCTTGTCTGGATGCACCTGTCCACCTGGGACGCAAAGATGTGCAGGTCTGTCTTTCCTTGACAAAGTTCCTCTTCAAGATCCGGTTCATGCTTTCACTTCTCTGTGTCGACGTCATCCGTGCACAGAACACCTCCTTGTAGTAAGCCGATATCCATTCTTTTCTGTATGCCCACAGCGCCTTCATAATCTTATCATTTTGCAGGTTATACTTTTCCATGAGCTCACGCCAAGCGCGTTCAAACTCTGATGGCATCAGTGGGTGGTTGAGAACGGAGGTCAGCTCATCCTTAAATTTCTCATAGGCTTTGTACAGCAAGGACATGTGATCCTTGTATTTTTTCAGTATATGCCAATGGCATAACTTGTGCAGCGTGCCTACGAGCGTACTTTTTATCGCGGCATCCATGGAGGGGCATTGATCTGCATGTTTTTGAAAAAAAAACAAGCATCGAGTTATTGAGAGAACTGCATATCCTTTTTCTGCTTTTTTCATATTTTTTTTCATTGGATGTAAGAAATGTACTACAAAACTTGGTAGTGAACTGCATTGTTATTTAAGTTCACTCTTTTTTTTCAGCATACCTGTGAGTATGCAGATTGGCCGCTTGTTGTTCATGCAACGCAAGAACGTCCGGAACACCCACTCGAAAGTCGGTATTGTTTCGTCTCTGATGAGAGCCACAGCGAATATTGTACTTTGGAGGTGGTGGTTGACTCCAACGAAGACGCCCAGAGGCATGTGGAACCTGTTGGTCTTGTATGTCGTGTCAAATGTGACACAATCTCCAAAATCTTCGTACGATCCCCTGCAGCTGGCGTTCGCCCAGAATATGTTGCGCACACGGTTATCGACATCTTTGTCGTAGTCATAGAAGAACTCTGGGTTTATTTGCTGCATCTTCTCAAAGAAAGCCATGAGTTTCTTCACATCGTCCTCTGTTTCCTCCCTCGCGAATTGGTGCTTCCTGCAGTTCGAAATAATAATATACTTGCAGCATTAGGGACATACAGAAAATGCACAAAGCGAACTGCATGAAATAGACGAGATATCGTTTTTTGTTTTTAGTGAACGTACCTGTTCACCCAGTCACGGCTGGTGCGCCCCATAAAGTGCAGTCCTCCTGACATCCTCGACAGGGTTGACATCATCTGCGTGTGCGTGAGGTTGTCGCTCTGCATGTCCTTCACTAGTTTATTGAGCAACGGGTCATCCGTCTTATGCGAGTGCATGTGCAGAAGCATAGCCGGGCTGTCAATCATCCTGTGGTTGTGATTGAGCTCAATCTCTGCTATCACAAACACATCCTTTATTTTTTTCAATCTCATCCCCGCCTTGCAGCCAGTCCTCTTTGATGTTTTTTCCCGCTTTCTGTCATAATCAGTGACAATTTGTTTGCTCCTGCCTTCCTTTGAGCACACGATGTATCTGTTTGTTCTGTATCCGCCGTTTTTGCGTGTGCCGAAGCCTGCATGCCTCGCATACGTGTTGTAGAATTCTCGCGCCGCATCTTCTGATGTGAACTGCATACCTTTCACGGGCACAAGTTCTTGGAGCATGTTCTCATCCTGCACACATACAACAAGGAATGTTTTCTTTTTTTTTGTTAATGAGAATGCACAAGCTGAAACTATGCGTAATAACTGAACTGCAGTAGTCAGGCAAGGATGCTTACGTGCGTGTACTGTTTTTCTTCTAATGGTGTTTGCAGCTCACCGATGTTTATTGGGCATGGAGGGGTGACAACAGACCTGTGTAATTGAGGATCGCGAGGAGGCAGGAGTGTGGAGAACTTTACTTTCTTGGTTGCCTGCGGCCCTCCTTGATTATGCTTCCGATTCTTGTGTTGGGCAGTAGGCGGCCTTGGTGGAATTCCACCGTCCCTTTGTAGACGAATCGTTTGCACATGGATCTGCCGAACTTGCTGGGTTTCAACATCGGCTTCTGGAGGTGCTATATCATCCGTTCTGATCTGCTGACCAAATGTTTCAAAGACACGCGTGTACCTTGGCTGCATAACTGTTATGATTTGCTCCTCGTCATCATCCTCTTCCTCATCATGTTTCTGCGCGTGTTCACCCATGAAGACCAGATCGTCCTCGTCCTCCTCTTCATCCTGCGGTTTTTTTGTCTCACTGCCTTCTCCATCTCGAACGATGTTTGGTTCGCTGTTTTCATCTTTATCCTCTTCATCTTCCTCCATGGAGTAGGCAGTTCTGTTTGTCGTGTTAAAGAAACCCCTAGGTAATTCAGGTGTTATCCATCGAGGCATCTCCCACTCTTCTCTTCCAATGCAGTTCAGGGGCTCAGGGTCGTAAATGATTCGAGGCATCTTCTGTTTTTGAGGCATAGCGAATTCCTGCAGGTTATTAAGCCAAATCTTTTTTTTATGCATGTCAACAATGAAATGAACTGCATCTTTTGTTCTATATATCATTATATTTTTGCAAACGGTAAGAATTTGCACTTTCAATGTGTCATTCTACAGCAGGGGCACTGTTAGTTAACGTGAAGAAACAATTCACTTCAGCTCTAGGAACAGCGCTCTACTTTTTTAGTCAATGTGGACTGCAATTTTCATCCATACAGCGTCTTTTATTTTTCAAACTATCCTTTTCTGATTTTCTACTTTTGGAGACACATGTTACTGCAGTCCACGCAAGATGGGGGACTGCATGTGTATAAAAACGTCACTGCAAACTGGATGGGGGGGTTGGTATGTTGATTTTCTTACCTTATATGCAGTTCCCTCCTTCTGCAGATGCAGCTCTTGCTGCTGTTGTCATGCAGTCCACCTCCGCTGCAGGAAATCATGCGCTTTTTCCACCTTGGCCATTGTTGCGGGAGAAGGCTGGACGTGCACCATTGCAGTTCGCATCCATGACGAATGTGATGTAGTAGTCAACGTTGCAGTTCGCTTCCCCCTGTCATGCATGGCTGAGGCTGGATGCTTCAAGGGCGGATCCTCCAGGTGTTGTTGCGGCGAAGGTGAGGTGCAGCGTCGCTTCCTAAACGCCGCCGCGGAAATTTCGCCCCCGACGGACTGCATCGCCGGCCGCTTTGGCGGGCGCTCCACTGCCGCTACGAGGCGGGGGGATGGGGGTGGAGGTGAGGTACAGGACGCCGGCCGCCGGCCGCCATGCGCTCGGCGCTAGGAGGCGGGGGAGGGGTGGGGAGAGGACGCCTGCCGCCGTCCGCCGTGCGCCCCGGCGCTAGGATGCGGGGAGGGGTGGGGGAGGACGCTGCCCGCCGGCCACCATGCGCTCCCGCGCTAGAAGGCGGGGGAGGGATTGGCGAGGACGCTGGCCGCCTGCCGCCTGGGCGCTTTGCGCTAGGAGGCGGGGAGGGGTGGGGGGAGGACGCCGGCGTCGGGCGCTAGGAGGCGGGGAGCGGACGAGTTGGTTGTTATGAGAATAAGGCCTTTTGTTAGGAGACCTTATTCTGCTAACACATGGGCTGAATTATTCTGCACATCCCCCGCCAGATCGCCGCCGTCCCTCCCCTCCTCTCATGGCTTTCTTCCGCAACAGCGGCCAGGGGGTACCGCCACCACTCCCCTCCCCGCCTTCTTCCACGGCAGCGGCCTAGGAGAGTCGCCCCCCTCACCCCAGCCTCTCCCGCGGCGGCTGGTGGCAGCGACACCAATGACCGACAAGTATAGGGGATCAACCTTAGTCCTTTTGATAAGTAGGAGTTTCGAACCCAACGAGGACCAGAAGGAAATGACAACCAGTTTACAGCAAGGTAATTTCTGCAAGCATCGAAATTGTCGGTAACAAGTTGTTTGATAGCAAGATAATTTGTAACAAGTGACAAGTAGCAATAGTAACAATACGTGTAGCAAGGTAGCCCAATCCTTTTGTAGCGTAGGACAGGGTGGAACGGTTTCTTATAATAGGCAAAGCATTATTGAGGACACACGGGAATTTCATCTAGTTACTTTTATCATGTTGTTTGATTTGCGTTCGCTACTTTGATAATTTGATATGTTGGTGGACCGATGCTTGGGTGTTGTTCTTACTTGAACAAGCCTCCCACTTATGATTAACCCCTCTCGCAAGCTCCACAATTATGAAATAAGAATTAAGATAAAATATATCCATAGCAGTAAGTGTATGGATCGAAATCATCCGCTTACGGAATAGCGCTTAAACTAGGGTCTAAGCTTCTGTCACCATAGCAACCCATCATCTAATAACTACTCCACAAATTTTTCCCTTATGCCCAAAGATGGCGTAGTGTCATGTAGTCAACATTCACACGACACCAGTAAGGGAATCACAACATACATATCATCAAAATATCGAACGAATATCAAATTCACATGTTTACTTATGACAAGATTTCTCCCATGTCCTCAAGAACAAAAGTAACTTATCACAAAGCATATTCATGTTCAAGATCAGAGTGGTAATGAATAGCATAATGGATCTGGACATATTATTCTCCATCAAATAAACCAACTAGCATCAACTACAAGATGTAATCAACACTACTAGCGACCCACAGGTACCAATCTGAGGTTTTGATACAAAGATTGGATACAAGAGATGAACTAGGGTTTGAGATGAGATGGTTGTAGTGAAGATGTTGATGGAGATTGATCCTCCCACGATGACAGGGTTGTTGGTGATGACGATGGCTTCGATTTCCCTCACCCGGAGGGAAGTATCCCCGGCGGAATTGCTCCGCTAGAGAGCAAAAGTGCTCCAGCCCAGGTTCCGCCTCGAGACGGCGGCACTCCGTTCCGAAAGTCCTCTCCTTATTGTTTCTAGGTCAAATGTGAATATATACCAAAACATGGTCCACAGAAGTGGGCCAGGTGGCCCACTACACACCAGGGCGCGCTAGGAGGGGTGGCGCGCCTTGGTGCCTAGTGGGCACCAGGATGGCCTCCTCCAAAATCCCATTTCTCCAGTATTTTTTATACATTCCAAAATAATTCTCCGTAATTTTCACCCCATTTGGAGAAGTGCGGAATTGGTTTCTCTGGCATAGCTTTTTTAGGTCTAGAATTCCAGTTGCCGGTATTCTCCCCCTTTGTGTAAACCTTGCAAATTATGATAGAAAAGGCATTAGAATTACTCCCCAAAGTGTTATTATTGACAAAAATATTAAAAATAACAGTAAGAAAACATGATACAAAATGGATGTGTCAACTACCCAAGCTTAGACCTCGCTTGTCCTCAAGCGAAAACTGATATCGAGAATCATGTCCACATGTTTAAAGAGAGAGATGTGTCGATAAAAACATAATACGTACATAGGTGCCTCATGATCATTATTATAATAGCAATAATTATTGTCATAAGACTTCTAATGAACAAGTAACAATTCAACATTATCGGTGCAACAAACCTTGGTGTATGTTTCCCATACTGTACATAGGCACGGAGGCGAGGTGTAAGCGGCAAGACAAGGCCAAGCTAAGGAATAACCTCCCTTCCGGACAAGCGAGCCCGGCCAGGTCGAGGCCACACCAAGGCAAATCTCAAGACTTCCCCGGCTGTAGCGACCCGACCCGAATGGATCAAGTCTCTGTGCTTAAGTGTCATCCCTGGATCGGTATGCTGACACACACAGTACTCGAGGATTTATAACAGAGGTCAATCACATGTATAAAGTAATGTAAATACTATTACCTCAATCAAACATAGCGGAAGCAACAAAGGTTACGGAGTTCCATCAACACCAACGGCAAAGTTGAGTTAGACAGCGCAACTCTAACGTAACACTTACTCGTCGAATAATTCCTGCAACATGAGACGCGCCTCCTTCCTCGCGTGCGTGAGCCGGACGCCGCCGCCACCGACCTCGGCTTCCGTGCCCGCGCCGGTATCCTCGCGCCGCCTCTCCCTTGCCCCTCCTCCACGCAAGTCGGCCTCCCCCTCCGCCAATTTAAGGTCGGCCCCGCCCTCCTCTCGCGCCTCCCACCGTCGTCGTCGCATCGCCACCGCCGCCCGACGATCTCACCGCCACCGCATCGCGCAGCAACCGCCGCCGCCGCCTGAGCGCCACCGCTGCCCTTGCTCCACTCGTTGCCGCTGCTTGCTTTTGCTGCCTTGCCCCGCGCTGCCCCTCGCCACGCGCACCCTCGCCTACCCTCGTCGCTCGTCGCCAGCATCGCCGGAGTCCGCGCCGGAGTTCGCGGCTGGCCGAATCCGACCCGATCCGCCCCGGTCCGGTTCGCCCGAACCCATAGTTTTCGAATAAAAACCGCCTAGGTATAAACCGCCCCGGTTTTCTTTTTGGTTTTTATTTTTTTAATCGGTTTAGTTTTCTTTAGGTTTAGTTATTCTGTGAACGTTCTCTGTGTAGAATTAGATAGCGAGCGTTCGCTTAGTGACCTTTTCTTTTCTTTTAGTTTTCGGCCGGGGACTTAGATGTGATTATTTTTATTTACAGATTAGTCCCTACACTTCAAACGGTCATAACTTTTTGCTCGTTGGTCCAAATCCAACGAAACCAATGCCCACGTCTTGGTTACGAACCCCTCTTTCCAGTAAAACAACTTAAACATGTTTTTGAAAGTTTTAAAATTTGAATTCAACTAGATTTGAATTTGAACTTCGTTTGATCATAACTTGAGTTTTATAACTCCGTTTTAGTTGATTCTTTTTGCAAATCAAAGCTCTTCACCTAACCTTTCTGATAAGGCCAAATTCACATAATTTTAGTAATGTTAGAAATTGGTTTCTGTTTCAAGAGTCATTCGTTTGTTTTCGAAGTTTTCCGAAGTGTTTTATTCGTTCTTTTTGATCTGCTGAGTGATTGCTTATGTGTGGTTACTATTGTTTGCTTACGATAGATTGAGAGGAGTGTGACGAGTAGATCTATCACGAGTTCTGAGTGCGAATCAGCTACATCGTCAGTACAAGGCAAGTTCACACTTTGATCATACTTTCCAATACCCAGTTTTCATTGCATTAGTTATATCCTCAAACACATTGCATGAGTAGGATCTCTTAACTTTTGGGACTGGGAAGTAGATTGAGGTAGAACCTATTCCCTGCATTATATTCAAACCCTTGGGAGTTACTTTTACGTTATGCTTAGGTTGGCATGCTATGCTCGTAGACGTGGTTTGGGTTTGAGTGAAATCCACGACAGATGTGAGTTGTTAATTAATGGTTCAACTTAAGGTGGCTACTTGAATACACATCTGGGTGGATTGGTTGCAGGGCACCTGGAGAATCCAGTGTTGTCCTAGGAAATCCCGGGGTTCCGTGTGATTTTCCTATGGAATGCTACCCAGGCTCAAAGGGATCATAAAACTATTCATGCTAGAAACTTTCGTGTGCAACCACAATGCCATTGTGGGCTCTGGCATAGTATGAGTAAGTTGTGTCAGCTCTTTCAGTGGTGGACTAGCAGATGTAGGGGAAAGTAGGTGTACAGGTCCACCCGGTGTAAAGAGTAAATGCTCCTGAAAGGCTGTGTCTCGGTCATCCGTTTGTCAAACACAATGAAGTGCGAGAAATCCAATGGAGGAGATCGAGTCTTTTGGGGAAAGTGCGCAAACCTCTGCAGAGTGTACAAACTAATCAAGATTAGCCGTGTCCTCGGTTATGGACAATCTTGAGTATCTGGTACTTGAATTATTGGTTGATCTCAACACTCTATTTAATTAATTTGTTGGGTTAATGATGACTACTTTAATTGGGTTTGAGTTGGAGTTACCTTCTCAATGATGTTTCAACTACCATGATAGTTAAAATAAAATTTATTCCTTTGTGGTTGGGAAAAATCAGCTTTACGCAAAAATAGCCTTACAGCCTCCACCAGCCAAATATGCATGTAGTTGTAGGCATTGTTCATCATTATCATTACAGTGTGAAATTGCCAGCACATTCAATGTACTGACCTACATGGCTGCAACGTGTCATGTTGCAGGAATTATTCGACGAGTAAGTGTTACGTTAGGGTTGCGCTGTCTACACTCAACTTTGTCGTTGTTGTTGATGGAACTCCACAACCTTTTTTGCTTCCGCTATGTTTGATTAAGGTAACAGTATTTACGTTACTTTAGAAATGTGATTTACCTCTGTTATAAATCCTCGAGTATTGTGTGTGTCAGCATACCGATCCAGGGATGACACTTAATCACAGAGACTTGATCCATTCGGGTCGGGGCGCTACACCGGTAGTCTTGCGTGGGACACCAAGGGCGGGTCATCCCGCCGAGGTACCACCGCTCCATCGCACATTGACTCGGGTCACTTATCATTGCGGTGTCGAGCCCTTAGATGGTTAAGCGGCATCCACCAGGCACGTGGCAGCCACGTAGAAGGCGTATTACATGCGAATGACACCCACCCAGCGGTATGTCAGGTGGACAGGGCGAGAGGCTGGTAAAGTAGCGCAGCAATGCTTGTCAGGCTACTCCATGATGTGACACTAAGTGGAGCATTTAATGCACCATGTCATGTCTGCAGAGTTAAGTACGATAACACTGTTGACCATCTAATCAACCAACAGTAAACTTTGGCTTCCCCTTGAAGTATAAAAGGAGGACCGAGGTGAGCTTGGAAATGATTCAGACCCTTGTACACTCATACGCATGTAGTTTCTCTCCCTGAGGCCACCTTGCCAGACTTGAGCGCTACGTGCTCTTCGTACTCCCTCATCCAATACACCAAAGAAGGAGTAGGGTTTTATGCTTCGCAACGACCGAACCTGGGAAAAAACCACTGCGCCATCGTTGCTATGCTACCCCTGCGGACTTCGCTCTTTGTGCAACATGCCCTTCACCCTCTGTTGTAGGAAAACCACGGCCACCTATCGGACAGGGGTTCCTTTTTGGTTCGGCAGAGGGACATGCACGTTGCACAAAGAGTAGAAAGCGTGGCGTAGCACGACAGAGATCACATGGGCAGTTTTTACCCAGGTTCGGGCCGCCGCGAGCCGTAAAACCCTACACCTGCCTTGGTGCATTGATGGTGGAATGGTCGAAATGAGCATGACGCCCTTGATCGGCAAGGTTGCCTCAGTGCGAGAGCGGTCATGCGCGTATGAGTGTGTGTGTGTGGGTTCGAATGGCTGAATCCTTTCTACAGTTGCCATGGGCCTCCTTTTATAGGTTAAGGGGTCACCACAATGGCAAATCAGTCTTTCTAGGTTGATTAGATAGCAAACAGTGCTATAATACCTCACTCTCCAGGCTGACAGAGCGCATTAAATGCACCGCTGAGTGTCACATCACAGCTTGTCGGGCTGTTTTTGCTAGCTTCGCGCCTTCTTGCTTGACACGTCTCAGGTCGGGTCTCATTTGTAGGATCTTTCTATAGGAAGTGGCTGCCATGTGGCAGGAGACTGCCATCGGGCCACTTAAGAGCTCGACACTGCACTGATTGATGACGGGCGTCATTATGAGGTGGTGGTTTGCCTCCGCGAGCCCCCGGCAGGCCTGCCCGGGCGACGTTGGAGGCTTGCTTCCGGGGTGATCCCACCACGCCAGGCTTGCGTGCCTGACAAGGAGGGCTCGTCTTCCGGTGACGTCTTGCCCCTTTGGCTGGTCCTAGTTGTGTTGATCTCCTTGGCTAGTTCTCTGGTTTCTTAGAGGGATGATCCTTTCGAGTTGTCATCTAAAGTTTGTGTAGTAAACTTGCTCCTTAGCCTGTGCACAATCTGGGGAAACGAACCCATGGTTTGTTGCACCGATAGGAGCCCTCGAGCCTGGCACGGCCTCACCGCTGGGCGTCGTCGAGGTAGGTGATACGTCTCAAACGTATCTATAATTTTTGATTGTTCCATGCTATTATTTATGAAGTCTTGGATGTTTAATGGGCTTTATCATTCACTTTTATATCATTTTTGGGACTAACCTACTAACCCAAAGGCCCAGTGCAGATTGTTGTTTTTTGCCCGTTTTAGGGTTTTGCAGAAAAAGAATATCAAACGGAGTCCAAACGGAATGAAACCTTCACGAGAGATATTTTTGGAGAAAATCACGCACACGAAGCTTGAGAACCACGTCAGGGGACCAAGGGGTGGCCCACGAGGGTGGGGGCGCGCCCCCCTTCCCAGGGCGCGCCCCCTTGCCTCGTGGGGCCCCCGAGCGTCCCCCAGTGCCCTCCTTCTTCCTATATAAGTCCACGTACCCCAAAACCTCCGTGAACAGAGAGAAAACCCTAATTCCACTGCGGCAACCTTCTATTCCCGTGAGATCCCATATTGGAGCCTATTCCGGGAGGGGGATCCATCACGGAGGCCTTCATCATCATCATCATCATCGCCCTCACCATGAGTTGTGAGTAGTTAACCACAGACCTTCGGGTCCATAGCTAGTATCTAGATGGCTTCCTCTCTCTCTCTACATCTCAATACAAAGTACTCCTCGGTCTTCGAGGAGATCTATTCGATGTAATCTCTTTTTGCGGTGTGTTTGTCGAGATTCGATGAATTGTGAGTTTATGATCAAGGTTATCTATGAAAGATGTTAGATTCTTCTCTGAACTTTTTATGTGTGCTCATAATATCCTTGCAAGTATCTTCGAATTATTGGTTTGGTTCGGCCTACTAGATCAATAGTTCTTGCAATGGAAAAAATGCTTGGCTTTGGGTTCAATCTTGCGGTGTCCTTTCCCAATGACAGTAGGGGCAGCAAGTCACGTATTGTATTGTTTCCATCGAGGATAAAAAGATGGGGTTTATATAATATTGCTTGAGTTTATCCCTCTACATCATGTCATCTTGCTTAAGGCGTGACTCTATTCACTAGATGCATGCTGGATAGCGGTCGATGTGTGGAGTAATAGTAGTAGATGCAGGCAGGAGTCGGTCTACTTGTCTCGGACGTGATGCCTATATACAATGATCATGCCTAGATAGTCTCATAATTATTCGCTTTTCTCTCAATTGCTCGACAAAAATTTGTTTACCCGTCGTAGAATATCGCTATCATGAGAGAAGCCACTAGAGAACACTATGGCTCCTGGGTCTATTCTCAACATATCAATCTACATCTACTTTACTTTTATTGCTTTTATTTGCTGTTCTTATAAACCAAAATACCAAAAATATAAACTATCATCTCTATCAGATCTCACTTTCGTAAGTGACCGTAAAGGGATTGACAACCCCTTATCGCGTTGGCTGCAAAGTTCTTATTTGTTTGCGCAGGTGCGAGGGATTCGCGCATGGTCTCCTACTGGATTGATACCTTGGTTCTCAAAAACTGAGGGAAATACTTATGCTACTGTGCTGCATGTCCCTTTCCTCTTCGAGGGAATATAACGCATGTTGAATATGTCACAAGATTCAGCATCGGTAATAGGAGCAATCGGAGTGCTAATAAAGTCATAGTTGTTGGTATTGGAAAAGTCACACAATTTGGTATTGTTCTGAGCCATAGTGACAAGCAAGCAATCCAACACACACAAGCAAACAAGAAGCAAGCGAACGATAAACACATGGGGGAAAAAGGGATAATAAAACGGCAAGGGTGAAGTGGGGGAGAGGAAAACGAGAAGCAAATAAATGTAATGCGAAGGATAAGGGTTTGTGATAGGTACTTGGTATATGACTTTTGCGTAAGCCTCCCCAGCAACGGCGCCAGAAATTCTTCTTACTACCTCTTGAGCTTGCGTTATATTCCCTCGAAGAGGAAAGGGAGATGCAGCACAGTAGCGTAAGTATTTCCCTCAATTTTTTAGAACCAAGGTATCAATCCAGTAGGAGACCACGCGGAGTCCCTCGCACCTGCACAAACAAATAAGAACTTCGCAGCCAACGCGATAAGGGGTTTTCAATCCCTTTACGGTCACTTACGAAAGTGAGATCTGATAGAGATGATAATTATATTTTTGGTATTTTTAGTGTAATAAAGCAGAAAATGAAAGCTAGAAACGTAAGTAGATGTAGATTGATAGGTTGAGAATAGACATGGGGGCCATAGTTTTCTCTAGTGGCTTCTCTCATGATAGTGGTATTCTACGGCGGGTAAACAAATTACTGTCGAGCAATTGATAGAAAAGCGGATAATTATGAGACTATCTAGGCATGATCATTGTATATAGGCATCACATCCGAGACAAGTAGACCGAAACAATTCTGCATATACTACTATTACTCCCACATCGACCGCTATCCATCATGCATCTAGTGTATTGAGTTCATACGAGCAGAGTAACGCCTTAAGCAAGATGACATGATGTAGAGGGATAAACTCAATCAATATGATGAAAACCCGATCTTTTTATCCTCGATGGCAACAATACAGTACGTGCCTTGCTGCCCCTACTGTCACTGGGAAAGGACACCGCAAGATTGAACCCAAAGCCAAGCACTTCTCCCATTGCAAGAACTATAGATCTAGTAGGCCAAATCAAAACAATAATTCGAAGAGACTTGCAAGGATATTATGAGCACACATAAAAAGTTTAGAGAAGAACCAAATATCTTTCATAGATAACCTTGATCATAAACTCACAATTCATCCGATCTTGAAAAACACACCGCAAAAAGAGATTACATCGAATAGATCTCCTCGAAGACCGAGGAGAACTTTGTATTGAGATCCAGAGAGAGAGAAGAAGCCATCTAGATACTAGCTATGGACCCGAAGGTCTATGGTAAACTACTCATAACTCATGGTGAGTGCGATGATGACGATGATGAAGGCCTCCGTGATGGATCCCCCTCCCGGAACAGGCTCCAAGATGGGATCTCCACGGGAACAGAAGCTACGGCGGTGGAATTAGGGTTTTCTCTTTGCGTATGGAGTTTCTAGGGTACGTAGGTATATATAGGAAGAAGGAGGGCACCGGGGGCCATACGGGCCAGCCTCGAGGCAGGGGGCGCGCCCTGGAAAGGGGGGGTGCGCCCCCCACCCTCAAGGGCAGGCCCTCTGTCCCCTAACTTGGTCCTTACGTTTCCCGTGCGTGATTTCCTCCAAAAATATCTCTCGCGAAGGTTTCATTTCGTTTGGACTCCGTTCGATATTCCATTTCGGCAAAACACTGAAATAGGCAAAAAAAACAACAATCTGGACTGGGCCTTTGGGTTAGTAGGTTAGTCCCAAAACTGATATAAAAGTGAGTGATAAAGCCCATAAACATCCAAGACTTCATAAATAATAGCATGGAACAATCAAAAAATGTAGATACGTTGGAGACGTATCAACCATCCCCAAGATTAATTCCTGCTCGTCCTAGAGTAGGTAAATGATAAAGAAAGCATTTTTTTATGTGGAATGCTAACCAATATAATTTTTCAATGTAATTCTCTTAATTGTGGCATGAATGTTCATATCTAAAAGATTCAAGATAGAAGTCTATGTTGACATAAGAAATAACTATACTTCAAGCAATACTAACAAAGCAATCACGTCTTCTCAAAATACCATGGCTAAAGAAAGTTATCCCTACAAAATCATATGGTCTGGCTATGCTCCCTCTTCATCACACAAAATATTCATATCATGCACAACCCTGATTTCACCCAAGCATTTGTTTTGATACTCTATTTTTTTCAAAACTTTCAACTTTCACGCAATACATGACCGTGAGCCATGGATATAGCACTATGGGTGGAATAGAGGTGGTTGTGGAGAAGGCAAAAAGGAGGGAGATAGTCTCACATCGAATAGGCGTATCAACGGGCTATGGAGATGCCCATCAATAGATATCAATGTGAGTGAGTAGGGATTGCCATGCAACGGATGCACTAGAGCTAAATATGAATGAAAGCTCAACAAAAGAAACTAGTGGGTGTGCATCCAACTTGCTTGCTCACGAAGACCTACGGCATTTGAGGAAGCCCATTATTGGAATATACAAGCCAAGTTCTATAATGAAAATTCCCACTAGTATATGAAAGTGACTAATCATGAGACTCTCTACAATGAAAATCATGGTGCTACTTTGAAGCACAAGTGTGGAAAAAGATAGTAGCAATTGTCCCTTCTCTCTTTTCTCTCATTTCTTTGGAGGGGATTTTCTCTTTTTTTTTATTAGCCCCTCTCTATTTTTTCGGCCTTTTCTTTTTTTATTGGCCTTTCGTCACACGGGACAATGCTCTAATAATGACGATCATCACACTTTTTGTTACAACTCGAAATTACAACTCGATACTACGACAAGTATGACTCTACATGAATGCCTCCGGCAGTGTACCGACATAAGCAATGAATCAAGAGCGACATATATGAAAAATTATGCATGGTGGCATTGCCACAACTACGATGTCAACTACATGATCATGCATGGCACTATGACAATATGATGCGTGTCATATGAATGGAACGGTGGAAAGTTGCATCGCAATATATCTCGGAATTGCTATGGGAATGCCATGATAGGTAGGTACGGTGGCTGTTTTGAGGAACAGTATGGTGGCTGTTTTGAGGAAGGATATATAGTGGGTTTATGGTACCGGCAAAAGTTGCGCGGTACAAGAGAGGCTAGCAATGGTGGAAGGGTGAGAGTGCGTATAATCCATGGACTCAACATTAGTTATAAGAACTCATGTACTTATTGCAAAAATCTACGAGTCATCAAAAACAAAGCAATCAACGCATGCTCCTACGGGGGAAGTTGGTAGGAGTTAACCATCGCGCGCCCCCGACCTCCACACAAAGGTTGGCACTATACAAATACATCATGCTCTAACTTCGTCACATAGCGGTTCACCATATGTGCATGATACGGGAATCTCTAACCTTAACACAAGTATTACTCAATTTCATAATAACTCCACTAGCGTGACTCTAATATCACTATCCTCATGTCTCAAAACAATTATCAAGCATCCAACATCTAATTCTATTCAATGCACTTGGTGTGAAATTTTTACTACATTGACATTGGATGTTTATCATGTGAAGACTAGTTTCTTTAGCCTAAACACATTACCATGCTGTTTTAATGGACTCTCAAATAGATATAAGTGAAGCATGAGAGTTCAACAATTTCTACAAAATATTACCACCACCGTGCTCTAAAAGATATAAGTGAAGCACTAGAGCAAAAACTATTCAACTCAAAAGATATAAGTGAAGCACATATAGTGTTCTAATAATTTCTAGGCCATATTTAACTCTCTCAAATAGGTGTGTCCAGCAAGGATGATTGTGGTAAGCTAACAAGCAAAGACTCAAATTATACAAGACGCTCCAAGCAAAACACATAGCATGTTGCGAATAAAAATTTAGCACCAAGTATAGTTACCGATGGATGAAGATGAAATAGGAGATACCTTCCCGGGGCATCCCCAAGCTTAGGCTTTTGATTATCTTGATTTTACTTGTGGTGCCATGGGCATCCCCAAGCTTAGGCCTTTGCTACTTCTTGTTCGATAGTCCATCAAAGCAATACTCGAAACTTGAAAACTTCACAACACAAAACATAGACAAAGATTCTCGTGAGCTCTGTTAGTAAGAGAAAGCAAACCACTACTCAAAGGTACAGCAAGGAATTCATTCTTTGTTTATATTGGTGTTAAACCTACTGTACTCCAAGTTCTCTATGGTTCATATCCTCCAATATTACTCATAGATGCATCAGAGTAAGCAAACAGCACACGAAAAATGGAATCTGTCAAAAACAGAACAGTCTGTAGTAATCTGCAGGGTTCGCCTACTTCTGGAACTCCAAAAAATTCAAACTAAATTGGTAAATTTGTGCAATTTTCTACCAATCAGCAGCAAAAATAATGAACTAAAAAGCACGCTCCAGTAAAATCCCACGACTACTTTAGCGAGCACTAACGATTCTGTTTTTCACAGCAAGATCATATAAACTTCACACAAGACTTACCAAAGGTTCTACTTGGCACGAACACTAAACAAAACATGAAACCACATCTAATCAGAGGCTAGATTAAATATTTATTCCCTAACAGCAACAAAAACATAAAACATAAAATTGGGTTGCCTCCCAACAAGCGCTATCGTTTTACGCCTCTAGCTAGGCACGATACAAGATTGACTTAGGTATTGCCATCCTTGGAAGGCAATTCTTTGATTAAGCACTTACGATTCTTAGGCACTTCTTTGTCCCTAACAATAATCAAACTCTTGGGTAAGAAATCAAGAGATTCTAAAGTGTCAAAAGGGTTTCTTGCAAAAGTAAGAAAATTAGGGTGAACACTTATGGATTTGAAGTTCGCAATTCTAGATGTTTCACCCTTGTCCTTAGGGACATATACGAACTTAGATAATTTAGTAGTAGAGGTGTTTGGAGTGGTTTTTATAGCGGAAAGAGCAGAACCCACATTAGTGATAACATCGTCAAGCTTATTGATTCTAGTAGAATCCTGATCTAGCTTTTCTTTAACTATGGGTTCTTTTTCCTTAAGACTTTTCAGAACAACTCCTACCTTAGATCCATATTGGGTAATTTCATTGTGAATTTTTCTATCCAAGTTCTCTACCAATTCTATCGTAGCAGCTTTGTTCTCAATAATTTCTAACCTTTGCATAACATGCTCCAAAGTTAAAACGGTCCCATTAACCATAAGAGGTGGTGAGCCAACTAATTCAGTCATAGCTTTATAAGAATCAATGGTGTGGCTACCCAAAAAGTTCCCTCCGGTAATGGTATCTAAGATAAATCTATTCCACGGAGTTATGCCAACATAAAAATTGCGAAGAAGCACGGAAGTGGAAAGCTTCCTATTAGATCTATTGTGAGCATTGCAAATTCTATACCAGGCATCTTTTAGGTTTTCTTCCTCCCTTTGTTTAAAGTTGAGGACCTCACTCTCGGGAGTGGTGATAATGATAGGTGTGCTAGACATGATGACAAGCAAGCAAGCAGCACATGAGCAGACAAGAAGCAAGCGAACGATAAACACACGGCGGAAGAAGGGCGAATAAAACGGCAAAGGTGAAGTGGAGGAGAGGAAAACGAGAGGAAAATAAATGTAATGGGGAGGATAAGGGTTTGTGATAGGTACTTGGTATATGAATTTTGCGTAAGCCTCCCCGGCAATGGCGCCAGGAATTGGCTAGTTGACGGGATGGCAAATCTTGACTTGACTTGGCGTGAGTCTCCCCGGCAACGGCGCCAGAAATTCTTCTTGCTACCTCTTGAGCTTGCGTTGTATTCCCTCGAAGAAGAAAGGTAGATGCAGCACAGTAGCGTAAGTATTTCCCTCAGTTTTTGAGAACCAAGGTATCAATCTAGTAGGAGAGCACGCGTGAGTCCCTCGCACCTGCACAAACAAATAAGAACTTCGCAGCCAATGCGATAAGGGGTTGTCAATCCCTTTACGGTCACTTACGAAAGTGAGATCTGATAGAGATGATAATTATATTTTTGGTATTTTTAGTTTAATAAAGCAGCAAATAAAAGCAAGGAAAGTAAGTAGATGTAGATTGATAGGTTGAGAATAGAACCGGGGGCCATAGTTTTCTCTAGTGGCTTCTCTCATGATAGCGGTATTCTACGGCGGGTAAACAAATTACTGTCGAGCAATTGATAGAAAAGCGGGTAATTATGAGACTATCTAGGCATGATCATTGTATATAGGCATCACGTCCGAGACAAGTAGACCGAAATGATTCTGTATCTACTACTATTACTCCACACATCGACCGCTATCCAGCATGCATCTAGTGTATTGAGTTCATACGTACAGAGTAACGCCTTAAGAAAGATGACATGATGTAGAGGGATAAACTCAAGCAATATGATGAAAACCCCATCTTTTTATCCTTGATGGCAACAATACAGTACGTGCCTTGCTTCCCCTACTATCACTGGGAAAGGACACCGCAAGATTGAACCCAAAGCCAAGTACTTCTCCCATTGCAAGAACTATAGATCTAGTAGGCCAAACCAAACCAATAATTCGAAGAGACTTGAAAGGATATTATGAGCACACATAAAAAGTTCAGAGAAGAACTAAATATCTTTCATAGATAACCTTGATCATAAACTCACAATTCATCGGATCTCGATAAACACACCGCAAAAAGAGATTACATCGAATAGATCTCCTCGAAGACCGAGGAGAACTTTGTATTGAGATCTAGAGAGAGAGAAGAATCCATCTAGTTACTAGCTATGGACCCGAAGGTCTATGGTAAACTACTCACAACTCATGGTGAGGGCGATGATGATGATGATGAAGGCCTCCGTGATGGATCCCCCTCCCAGAATAGGCTCCAAGATGGGATCTCCAAGGGAACAGAAGCTACGACGGTGGAATTAGGGTTTTCTCTCTACGTATGGAGTTTCTGGGGTACGTAGGTATATATAGGAAGAAGGAGGGCACTGGGGGCCATAAGGGCCAGCCTCGAGGCAGGGGGCGCGCCCTGGGAAGGGGGGCGCGCCCCCCACCCTCAAGGGTAGGCCCTCTGTCCCTTGACTTTGTCCTGACGTTTCCCGAGCATAATTTCCTCCAAAAATATCTCTCGCAAAGGTTTCATTCCGTTTGGACTCCATTTGATATTCCTTTTCTGCAAAACCCTGAAATAGGCAAAAAACAGCAATCTGGACTGGGCCTTTGGGTTAGTAGGTTAGTAACAAAAATGATATAAAAGTGAATGACAAAGCCCATTAAACATCCAAGACTTCATAAATAATAGCATGGAACAATAAAAAATATAGATACGCTGGAGACGTATCAGGGATCCATCACGGAGTTCTTCTTCATCATCATCATCGCCCTCACCATGAGTTGTGAGTAGTTTACCATAGACCTTCGGGTCCATAGCTAGTATCTAGATGGCTTCTTTTCTCTCTGTGGATCTCAATACAAAGTTCTCCTCAGTCTTCGAGGAGATTTATTCGATGTAATCTCTTTCTGCGGTGTGTTTGTCGAGATCTGATGAATTGGGAGGTTATGATCAAGGTTATCTATGAAAGGTATTTGGTTCTTCTCTGAACTTTTTATGTGTGCTCATAATATCCTTGCAAGTCTCTCCGAATTATTGGTTTGGTTTGGCCTACTAGATCTATAGTTCTTGCAATGGGAGAAGTGTTGGCTTTGGGTTCAGTCTTGCGGTGTCCTTTCCTAGTGACAGTAGAGGTAGCAAGGCATGTATTGTATTGGTGCAATCGAGAATAAAAAGATGGGGTTTATATCATATTTCTTGAGTTTATCCCTCTACATCATGTCATCTTGCTTAAGGCGTTACTCTATTCTTATGAACTCAATACACTAGATGCATGCTGGATAGCGGTCGATGTGTGGAGTAATAGTAGTAGATGCAGGCAGGAGTCGGTCTACTTGTCTCGGACGTGATGCCTATATACAATGATCATGCCTAGATAGTCTCATAATTATTCGATTTTCTATCAATTGCTTGACAGTAATTTGTTTACCCACCGTACAATATCGCTATCATGAGAGAAGCCACTAGAGAACACTATGGCCCCCGGGTCTATTCTCAACATATCAATCTACATCTACTTTACTTTTATTGCTTTTATTTGTTGTTCTTATAAACCAAAAATACCAAAAATATAAACTATCATCTCTATTAGATCTCACTTTCGTAAGTGACCATAAAGGGATGGACAACCCCTTATCGCGTTGGCTGCGAAGTTCTTATTTGTTTGTGTAGGTGCGAGGGACTCGCTCGTGGTCTCCTATTGGATTGATACCTTGGTTCTCAAGAACTGAGGGAAATACTTACGCTATTGTGCTGCAGCTCCCTTTCCTCTTCGAGGGAATACAACGCAAGCTCAAGAGGTAGCAATAGGCTCTAACCAGTGCACAGGCAGAGGTCCCGGAAGTGTTTGCCTCCCTTGAGATCCTTGTTGCTTCTTCATAATCCTGAGCCCGGGCAGGTTTCCGCATTTTCGACGCATCACGTAATGCCAATCTTGGTGGGGGATAATGGGCCATATCCGTGGAGCGTTCGTACCCCACGTTTGCGGGGTGGTAACTGTCGTCCCAGTAACCTTTCTGCTTCAAAGACTCCAGCGAAATGTCCCGCATGCATTGCTTATGGTTGGTGGCGGTATGAGGAGGGCGCGTTAGTGAGTGTGGTGGCAGGGAGTCAGGCACCGCAGATTGGCGCAGAGGGTCAGTTTTGATTTCCGGAGCCGTTAATGGCATGAGGAAAGCCAGATTGGCCAAACGGGGCGGCCGTCCTTGCGTGGGAATTTCGCCCTTCCCCGCCTCACCCGCCTATAAAAAAGGGGGAGGGGCGAGGTGCTCTTCTACACCTTTCTCTTCTCCTCATCCTTGCAATAGTTCTCGCTTACCATGGCAAGACGGCGCGGTTCCGGTCCTGCTCCAGTGGCGACAAGAACTTCTGCCTGACAGTGCCTCCCTCCCTCCTCCAATGATGCAGGGGTAGAGCCCCCTGGTAGAGGAGGCGGAAGGGGGTGAGGTATAAGTCGTCGTGGCACTCGAAGCCGAGGAGGACGAGGCGGTGCTCCGGTTATGCCTCCGCTGGTTGCCCCTCCCCTGATGGAAGGGCATGTTGGGGACCAGCCTTTGGAATTCGTCATCAGCCTGTACAAGCCCCCGCGCGACCGCCTCCTCCTCCCTACTCCATTTGCGAGGGCGATGGAGCTCAAACAACCATGATCATTGAGGCTGCACATGAGGGGCTGTGGAAACGACAGCATACGGGTTGATGTCAACTCAGAGCTCCCCATGTCATGTACTTTTGTCGAGGCTTGAAAACCTTTGCTCGTGCCCATAGCTTGTTGGAGCGGCACTATAACAGCCTGGATTTTGCCCTTTTCTTTTTCTGATGATTTTCATTGGATTTTTTATTTGAATTGTTTTTCTGTGGCTATGTGGTTCTGAAACTTGTGAAGATCATGTCTTCCTAGGTTTTATAGTGGCTTTCCATCCTCATCACCATCCCAAGACCCTATCATTTTTCATCCTTGACCCAAACCAATATTCTTTTTCTAGGGAAATTTCCTTTTCTATTAAAGGAATAAACCTTCAAACCCTAGGTTGTGAAGCAATCTATATGTCTACCCTTCTACAACTTCCCAAATAATTCTCATAAATTGCTTGGGCCTTATCTTCCTCAAATATGGCAAAAAAAATCATTGCCATGTTCAAAAATAATCGTCCAATAATCATTTTCCTATCCTGCCCTAAATGGCATTTTGTGAAGCAAGTGCTATTTATCTTTGCCCAATTGGCTCCAAACTTTTTGGACACCTTTTCCTATCCATATCATTGCCCTGTGTCAAATTTCAACCTCATTCGCCTAGTAAGAATGAATTTATGAACCACTAGAAATTTGAATCATCAAATTTGGTGTCCATTTGAATTATTCATGGATTTACAATATTTCCGGGAAAAAAGGGACAAAGGAAGGTGGGCTATACCTATACTGCGTACCGGGAGCAGTATAGCTCCGCGGTGCATTGGGCCGACCCAGCTCCTCGCGCGCGCCACTAAAGGCCACGTCGAAGGCCAGCTATTATGATGTAAAATGGTTCATCATGGTCAAAGGGCTGCTTGCCTGGTTCATTAGAGTCTTCAAGTGTTCTGGTCCTTCTCCAACTACTCCGTCTACTTCGTCAACTAATGTTGGAAACAATCACGATAAGCAACACATCAAGGCAAAAATAAGAGTACTCTAAAAATGTGATTTGGACTTTTCTAAGACACCTTTGGTCATATGAGGAATGACCAAAGTGGTTTCATTGGGATTTGAGCAATGTATATCTCTGAACATTTCAATATGATGGAATCAAGGGATTTGTGGATTTGCAAGAAGTGTACAGAAGAATTACTTTGAAAAATGAGCAAAGGTACCCATTTAACAAGGAATAATTTTAGGAGCATATAGGAGTTGGTTTCGCTGAATTTGGAGTTATTTCCTAGGGATTGCAACGTTGGCTATACATGGATTAATAGACCAATATTTGATGTGGTATAGAAAGCATTGGGAAAAATGTTCAAAAACTATGTTATGAACATATAAGTATCTACGAATATTCATCATTGTATTTGGATCAATTTTGAGCTCTCCGTGATTTTCTAAAGTTTATCACAGAAATGGAAAAGTGGGATTTCATAAATGTTTGTGAAGGAAATATTTTTGGAAAAATGTGCAATTAGCACCATGTGATAGAGCATGAATTTATGAACAACTAGAAATTTGAATCATCAAATTTGGAGTCCATTTGAATTATTTATGCACTTTACAATATTTCTAGAAAAAGAAAAAGACAAAGGAAGGGGGGCTATACCTATACTGCATACTGGGCGCAGTATAGCTCCGCAGTGCACTGGCCCGGCCTAGCTCCTCGCATGCACCGCTGTAGGCCACGTCGAAGGCGGATTTTGTTTCGGCACCACCACTGCGGGTAAGCGGATTTGGCAAAAGCCGCTTCCACTTGCTAGCGTGGCCTGGGTGCACCGGTCGCTGACGGGCGAGTCCCGCGTGTAGGCGCCTCCTCTGCCGTGCGTCGTCTCCTACCTCGTGATGCCAGGCAGAGGGTGTCGGCCTTGATCGCCGCCGGCGCCGACCATCGGTGAGAACGGAGCCGCGGGGCCTGGCCTCGCCCGTAGGGGAGGTTGGAGGGAGGCAGGGCATCCTCCATGCGCCTGTGGAGACTGATTGGTCCGGCGCTCTGTTGCCGCCCATGCCGGCGACTCCGGACGTCCCCGACGATGTTCTGCACATTGGCCAGCTCAGGAGAAGTAGTTGCAACCCTCCGCATGGGTATGGGGTTTTGGGAGGCCGGGGCTGAGCGTGGCATTAACCACGGTCGAAGATAGTGACGACAATGGTGGTTACGGTGCTACGGCCACCGGGAGGAAGAAATGGACCGCGAGGGAGGCAGGTGGTGATGCTAGGGGTGCTCTCGAGGCATACAGAAAAATAGGGAGAGGCCACAATGCTCGAATTTGATTGATGGCCGTTGGTGAGGGCCCGGCCAAGGAGGTGGACAGAGGGCACGACGGGGCATGTCTGAGAGCTTGCTGGGAGAGAGGGCGAGCGAGAGGAGTCCAGACGGAGCCGAATGGGGGCTCTATATAGTGGGGGCGCCGGTGCACCATGCGCATGATCTAGGGTGTGCTCGGGAGAGCTCGTGGAGGGAGAAGGGGGGCAACGGAGGATAGGGCTGACCGCATTGCGTGTTGTGGACGTCGACGCGACCTCGACGGACACGCTCGCTCTACCCAATGTCGCTTGGTTGCCTCGGGAAGGATGATCCACAGTGCGTGGGTGCACTGTTGCGCGCTCCAGAGCACGAACTTTGCATGCCTTGGCATACTTTATGCGTCCAGGGCGTGTCCAGTAGTGTCTAGTGGGTCAGGGGAGGAGTAAACAAAGGGGGTGGTGGCCTTGGATTCCCTGGTGACCCAATGGGAGAGAGGTGGGGTTGGGAGAGAGTGAGAATTGGGCTATCCAGAGTGGTAAATGGGGATGTTTCATCCCTCAATCATTGAGTTGAGGCTAGGAAATGTTACTGGAAGTAGAAGGGGACTAGGAGAAGCTCTAGTGAAAAGTTGAGCTCATGAAAAATAGTGGAAGGGGTCAAAACAGTGGTTTTGGTAAAACAGCTGAAGGTGTTTGATACAAATTTGGGCAAGCAAATTTATTCATATTGGCATCAGACTTAATAGGATTAAATGGAACATAGAAATAGGGTGCTCCACCAAATTTGAGTCCATTTGGGTAAAGTTGCCAGTGCAACTTTTGTAAACCCTAGAAATCAACAGAAATGGCTTTTCCAAGATTTAGTCATGAAAATCATTTCTCCTTGATGCACCACTTGGTGTAGTGTCATCATTTGGGGTTGTGAGCATGTACACAAAATTTGAGATCACAAGTAAAAAGTTGGCAATGTAGAGTGGTTCAAATTTGGATCTGGTCAGAAAGGGTTTTGGGGCACTTTGATCAAGCTATCCTTCTCTCCAACATGTGCTATTTGGTCTAGATGCATAATTACACCATTTGAGCATGTGCACCAGGTTTGAGAGAATTTGGACATGTTTGGCAATGTAAAGTTGCTCAAACTTCAAAATGGACAGAATTGGTTCTGAGGGGGTTTGATGACGTTTTATTGATCTTTAATACATGAGGCTTGGCAAGATCATCAAATATGTCATATCTTACATGCTAGAATTTTATTGGAATTTTTAGGGAATGTTTCCTTTTGTAAAATTTTCAATAGCTTGAAATTTCCAAAAAGGGTTTTTGTTAGATTTGACCAGTATTTTGAACATGACCATGTGTTGAAACTCATATATATGGACAATATATGTCCTATGAGTTTCCCTAAATTTTCTCAAATATTTTTGAAACAATTAAATAATTTTAACCTATTAAAGATCATTTCAGGCCTAAAGAAAAAGCCTTTGAATAAAATAGGAAAATAACTTTTAAAATTATATTTTTGTGTTTTATGGGAGTCCTATACCTAATAGGATTCAAATATACTTTTTGAAAGATTTTCCGCACCCCAAATCAAGTACTTGCAGTGCAAACCTCAATTTAGGAGTTTTTGGAAAACTAAATTTAGAACATACTTTTTGGCCAAAATATTTTTGTAAGAAAATACTATTATGTCCAATATACATAGCATGATCATTGGGAAAAGGTTTTGGATCAAGGAGAAGGAGTATAAGAGTAGGAGGATTTATTTTATTTTTAGAGCACTTGCAAAGAGCAAAACAAAAAGCAAATCATGCAAACTCTAGAACACTCAAAGTTTTTGTCAAATCACATTTTAGCATGATTTATTAGATTAAGTGTTGTGGCGTGGAAATCAGGGTGTGACAGCTACTTCATCGTAGGCAAAGACTTGAGGAGACCCATAAATGAGTTTCATGGGGATAACTGCTTCTGCCCCATAGACAAGGAAGAAAGGAGTCTGCCTGGTAGCTTGGTTTGGTGTCGTTCTGAGGGACCAGAGAACCACCGAGAGCTCATCTATCCATCGCCTGCCGCACTTCTACATGTTATCAAATGATCTTGTCTTGAGGCCCCGCAGCACATCAGCGTTCACCCTCTCAGCTTGTCCATTGCTTCTGGGATGTGCAAGAGAGGCAAATGAGACCTTGCTTCCAAGGGCATGAACATATTGCATGAAGGCGCGGCTCGTGAACTCGGTGCTGTTGTCGGTGATGATCCGAGCAGGGACTCCGAAGTGCCACAACAATCCTTTCAAAAACTTGATAGCTGACTGGGCAGTCACATTTCTCACGGCATCTACTTCCGACCACTTTGTAAACTTTTCAATAGCAACGAACAAGAATTCAAAGCCACCAGCAGCTCGGGGGGAAGGGCCGAGCATATAGATCCCCCAGACTGAAAATGGCCATGACAAAGGGATTGTCCGAAGAGCTTAGGCAGGCAGATGGATGTTCTTGGAATGGAACTGGCAGGCCTCACATTTGGTGACTAGCTCGACCGCATCTTGGAGGGTTGTGCGCCAATAGAATCCTTGCCAGAATGCTTTCCCAACTAATGCCCTTGATCCAATGTGGGAGCCGCACATGCCTCTATGTATTTCTGCCAGCAGTTACTTTCCTCTTTCCCGGCAAATGCACTTCAATTTCACACCATTGGGCATTCTTCTGTACAAAGTGTCATCGAGAAACTGATACATACGGGCCCTTCGGGCTACTCTTTCAGCTACTTCTTGCTCTCTGGGAAGTTCTCCGATTTGGAGGAAGTCGACTCTATGCCTTGCCCAAGTTGGAGCCCGAGGCTCGGCAACGAGGAATAGTGGCACCTCCACATTCGTTGGGGTACGTTCCTCGACCACGGGGACCTGAGGCCCGGCAGGAGGGTGTAACCCAGCTAGCGAATGGGAGTTGTTTCCGACTGGGTCCCTACCAGGTGCCCCGAAGGACTCTATAAGGAGAGGCTTACCGGAGTCCAACTTCCTCCTCTTTCCGGACATTGTTGCTGGGGATACGGAGCGCTGAGAAACGTGGAGAACAAAAGTTCCTGGTCCCACAGGAAGCTTCCGTGCAACACACTTTGACAGATGATCAGCAATGCTGTTTTCCGCATAGGGTACGTGCTTTGTTTGCAACCCATCAAAGTGCTCCTCCAACCTTCTCACTTCCTTGATGTATGCCTCCATCAATGGGCTTTGGTAATCCTTGTTGACTTGCCTCACCACAAGTTGTGAATCTCCTCTGATGATCAACTTCTTGATTCCCAGGTATGTGGCGATCCTGAGCTTGATGTCTACTACACACCCTTCTTCTTGTAGATGTTGTTTATGCCTCCAAGTGCAGAGGTTTGTAGGACAGTAGCAAATTTCTCTCAAGTGGATGACTTAAGGTTTATCAATCCGTGGGAGGCGTAGGACAGTAGCAAATTTCCCATCATTTTCACGAAAGATATTAAAAAGATGAAGCATATGAGGTAACATTAATTCCATTTTTTGTAGTTTTCTTTTATAAACGAAACTAGTGATAAAACAAGAAACTAAAAGATTCGATTGCAAGATCTAAAGATATACCTTCAAGCACTAACCTCCCCGGCAACGGCGCCAGAAAAGAGCTTGATGTCTACTACGCACCCTTCTTCTTGTAGACGTTGTTGGGCCTCCAAGTGCAGAGGTTTGTAGGACAGTAGCAAATTTCCCTCAAGTGGATGACCTAAGGCTTATCAATCCGTGGGAGGCGTAGGATGAAGATGGTCTCTCTCAAACAACCCTGCAACCAAATAACAAAGAGTCTCTTGTGTCCCCAACACACCCAATACAATGGTAAATTGTATAGGTGCACTAGTTCGGCGAAGAGATGGTGATACAAGTGCAATATGGATGGTAGATATTGATTTTGTAATAAGAAAATATAAAAACAGCAAGGTAGAAAGTGGTAAACGTGAGCATAAATGGTGTTGCAATGATAGTAGGCAAGGCCTAGGGTTCATACTTTCACTAGTGCAAGTTCTCTCAAAAAGGATAACATAATTGGATCATATTACTAGCCCTCAACATGCAACAAAGAGTCACTCCAAAGTCACTAATAGCGGAGAACAAATGAAGAGATTATGGTAGGGTACGAAACCACATCAAAGCTATCCTTTCTGATCGATCTATTCAAGAGTCCGTAGTAACGTTCAATCTATCATAGAGTTCGTACTAGAATAACACCTTAAGACACAAATCAATCAAAACCCTAATGTCACCTAGATACTCCATTGTCACCTCAAGTATCCGTGGGCATGATTATACGATATGCACCACACAATCTCAGAAACATCTATTCAACCAACACATAGAACTTCAAAGAGTTCCCCAAAGTTTCTACCGGAGAGTCAAGACGAAAATGTGTGCCAACCCCTATGCATAGATTCCCAAGGTCACGGAACCCGCAAGTTGATCACGAAAACATACATCAAGTGGATCACATGATATCCCATTGTCACCACAGATAAACACGTGCAAGACATACGTCAAGTGTTCTCAAATCCTTAAAGACTCAATCCGATAAGATAACTTCAAAGGGAAAACTCAATCCATTACAAGTGAGTAGAGGGGCAGAAGCATTATAAGATCCAACCAGAATAGCAAAGCTTGCGATACATCAAGATCGTGCCATCTCAAGAACACGAGAGAGAGATCAAACACATACCTACTGATACATACCCTCAGCCCCGAGGGTGGACTACTCCCTCCTCGTCATGGAGAGCGCCGGGATGATGAAGATAGCCACCGGAGAGGGATTCCCCCCTCCGGCAAGGTGCCAGAATGGTTGTAGATTGGGTTTCGGTGGCTACAGACGCTTTCGGCAGCGGAACTCTCGATCTAGGTTAATTTCTGGAGGTTCCAATATTTATAGGAATTTTTGGAGTCGGGGCCAAGTAAAGGCAAGCTACGGGCCGTCCTCGAGATAGAGGGGCGCACCCCCTTCCCAGGGCTCACCCTCCACCCTCGAGGGCAGCCCGTGGCTCTCCTGGCCCACCTCTTTTGCTTCGGGGTCTTCTTTTGGTCCAGAAAATATCATAAAAAATTGGCTCGTCAATTGCACTCCGTTTGATATTCCTTTTCTGTAAAACCCTAAAACAGGAGAAAAACAGAAACTGGCACTGGGCTCTGGGTTAATAGGTTAGTCCCAAAAATCATATAAAAGTGTATAATAAAGCCCATAAGACATCCTAGAAGGATAATATAATAGCATGGAACAATAAAAAATTATAGATACGTTGGAGACGTATCAGCATCCCCAAGCTTAATTCATGCTCGTCCTCGAGTAGGTAAATGATAAAACAGAATTTTTGATGTGGAATGCTAACCAACATAATTCTCAATGTAATTCTCTTAATTATGGCATGAATGTTCCGATCTGAAAGATTCAAGACAAAAGTCTATATTGACAAAAGAAATAATAATACTTCAAGCATACTAACAAAGCAATCATGTCTTCTCAAAATACTATGGCTAAAGAGAGTTATCCATACAAAATCATATAGTCTGGCTATGCTCCCTCTTCATCACACAAAATATTCATATCATGCACAACCCTGATTTCAGCAAAACACTTGTTTTCGTACTCTATCTTTTCAAACCTTTCAATTTTCACGCAATACATGAGCGTGAGCCATGGATATAGCAGTATGGGTGGAATAGAGAGGTGGTTGTGGAGAAGAAAAAAAGGAGGGAGATAGTCTCACATCAACTAGGCATATCAACGGGCTATGGAGATGCCCATCAATAGATATCAATGTGAGTGAGTAGGGATTGCCATGCAATGGATACACTAGAGCTAAATATGTATGAAAGCTCAACAAAAGAAACTAGTGGGTGTGCATGCAACTTGCTTGCTCACGAAGACCTAGGGCATTTGAGGAAGCCCATCGTTGGAATATACAAGCCAAGTTCTATAATGAAAATTCCCACTAGTATATGAAAATGACTAAACATGAGACTCTCCACAATGAAGAACATGGTGCTACTTTGAAGAACAAGTGTGGAAAAAGATAGTAGCAATTGTCCCTTCTCTCTTTTCTCTCATTTTTTTGGAGGGGCTTTCCTCTTCTTCTTTTTTAGCCCCTCTCTGTTTTTTTGGGCCATCTCCTTTTTTATTTGGCCTTTATATTCTATTTTTGTTTTTTTGTTTCCTCACACGGGACAATGCTCTAGTAATGAAGATCATCACACTTATATTGATTTACAACTCGATACTAGAACAAAGTATGACCCTATATGAATGCCTCTGGTGGTGTACCGGGATGTGCAATGAATCAAGAGTGACATGTATGAAAAATTATGCATGGTGGATTTGCCACAAATACGATGCCAACTACATGATCATGCATGGCAATATGACAATATGAAGCGTGTCATATGAACGGAACGGTGGAAAGTTGCACGAAAATATATCTCAGAATGGCTATGGAATTGCCATGATAGGTAGGTATGGTGGCTGTTTTGAGGAACAATATGGTGGCTGTTTTGAGGAAGGATATATAGTGGGTGTATGGTACCGGCGAAAGTTGCGCGGTACAAGAGAGGATAGCAATGGTGGAAGGGTGAGAGTGCGTATAATCCATGGACTCAACATTAGTCATAAGAACTCATATACTTATTGCAAAAATCTACGAATTATCGAAACAAAGCAATCAATGCATGATCCTAGGGGGGAGGTTGATATGAGTTAACCATCTCGCGCCCCCGACCTCCACACAAAGGTTGGCACTCTACAAATACATCATGCTCTAACTTCGTCACATAGCGGTTCACCATACGTGCATGATACGGGAATCACTAACCTTAACACAAGTATTTCTCAATTTCATAATAACTCCACTAGCATTACTCTAATATCACTATCCTCATATCTCAAAACAATTATCAAGCATCCAACTTCTCATCATATTCAATGCACTTAGTGTGAAAGTTTTTACTACATTAATATTAGATGTCTATCATGTGAGACTAATTTTATAGCCTAAGCACATTACCATGTTGTTTTAATAGACTCTCAAAAGGATATAAGTGAAGCATGAGAGTTCATTTATTTCTTCAAAATAAAACCACCGCCGTGCTCTAACAGATATAAGTGAAGCACTAGAGCAAACAACAAACTACTCCGAAAGATTTAAGTAGTTGAATAATTGTGTAACTATGTGAAGACTCTCTAACATTAAGAACTTCATATCTTGGGATATTATTCAAACAGCAAGCAAAACAAAATAATCTAAATTGACGCTCCAAGCAAAACACATATCATGTGGTGAATAAAAATATAGCTCCGAGTATAGTTACCGATGGATGAAGACGAAAGAGGGGATGCCTTCCCGGGGCATCCCCAAGCTTAGGCTTTTGATTATCTTGAATTTACTTGGGGTGCCATGGGCATCCCCAAGCTTAGGCCTTTGCCACCCCTTGTTCCATAGTCCATCAAAGCAATACTCAAAACTTGAAAACTTCACAACACAAAACTTGGACAAAATCTCGTGAGCTCCGTTAGTATAAGAAATCAAACCACTACTCAAAGGTAATGCAATAAATTCATTCTTTGTTTATATTGGTGTTAAACCTACTGTATTCCAACTTATGATTCTGTTTTTCACAGCAAGATCACATAAACTTCACACAAGTCTTCCCAAAGGTTCTACTTGGCACAAAAACTAAACAAAACATGAAACCACATATAATCAGAGGCTAGATGCAATATTTATTCCCTAACAGCAACAAAAAACATAAAACATATAATAAAGTTGGGTTGCCTCCCAACAAGAGCTATCGTTTAACGCCCCTAGCTAGGCATGATGATGCTCACATAGAAGATAAGAATTGAAACATAACGGGAGCATCATGAAGCATATGAATAGCACATTTAAGTCTAACCCACTTCCTATGCATAGGGATTTCGTGAGCAAACAACTTATGGGAACGATAATCAACTAGCATAGGAAGGGAAAACAAGCATAACTTCAAAACTTTAAGCACATAGAGAGGAAACTTGATATTATTGCAATATGTAGAAGCATATGATCCTCCCTCATAATAATTTTCAGTAGCATCATGAATGAATTCAACAATATAACCAGCACATAAAGCATTCTTTTCATGATCCCGAAGCATATAAATTGTATTACTCTCCATAGAAGCAAAATTCTTCTCATTCATAGTAGTGGGAGTAAACTAAACAAAATAACTATCATGCGAAGCATAATCCAATTGAAAACTAAAATCATGATGACAAGTTTCATGGTTATCATTATTCTTAATAGCATACAAGTCATCACAATAATCATCATAGATAGCAACTTTGTTCTCATAATCAATTGGAACCTCTTCCGAAATAGTGGATTCATCACTAAATAAAGTCATGACCTCTCCAAATCCACTTTCATCAATATAATCATCATAAATAGGAGGCATGCTTTCATCATAATAAATTTGATGTTCAAAGCTTGGGGGACTAAAAATATCATCTTCATCAAACATAGCTTCCCCAAGCATGTGGCTTTGCATATCATTAGCATCATGGATATTCAAAGGATTCACACTAACAACATTGCAATCATGCTCATCATGCACATATGTTATGCCAAGCATTCTATGTAATTCTTCTTCTAGTACTTGAGCACAATTTTCCTTCCCATCATTTTCACGAAAGATATTAAAAAGATGAAGCATATGAGGTAACATTAATTCCATTTTTTGTAGTTTCCTTTTATAAACGAAACTAGTGATAAAACAAGAAACTAAAAGATTCGATTGCAAGATCTAAAGATATACCTTCAAGCACTAACCTCCCCGGCAACGGCGCCAGAAAAGAGCTTGATGTCTACTACGCACCCTTCTTCTTGTAGATGTTGTTGGGCCTCCAAGTACAGAGGTTTGTAGGACAGTAGCAAATTTCCCTCAAGTGGATGACCTAAGGTTTATCAATCCGTAGGAGGCGCAGGATGAAGATGGTCTCTCTCAAACAACCCTGCAACCAAATAACAAAGAGTCTCTTGTGTCCCCAACACACCCAATACAATGGCAAATTGTATAGGTGCACTAGTTCAGCGAAGAGATGGTGATACAAGTGCAATATGGATGGTAGATATTAATTTTTGTAATATGAAAATATAAAAACAGCAACGTAGAAAGTGGTAAACGTGAGCATAAACGGTGTTGCAATGATAGTAGGCAAGGCCTAGGGTTCATACTTTCACTAGTGCAAGTTCTCTCAACAAGGATAACATAATTGGATCATATTACTAGCCCTCAACATGCAACAAAGTAACTAATAGCGGAGAACAAATGAAGAGATTATGGTAGGGTACGAAACCACCTCAAAGCTATTCTTTATGATCGATCTATTCAAGAGTCCGTAGTAACGTTCAATCTATCATAGAGTTCTTACTAGAATAACACTTAAGACATGTGTGAACTAAAACCCTAATGTCACCTAGATACTCCATTGTCACCTCAAGTATCCGTGGGCATGATTATACGATATGCATCACACAATCTCAGAAACATCTATTCAACCAACACATAGAACTTCAAAGAGTGCCCCAAAGTTTCTATCGGAGAGTCAAGACGAAAACGTGTGCCAACCCCTATGCACAGATTCCCAAGGTCACGGAACCCGCAAGTTGATCACGAAAACATACATCAAGTGGATCACATGATATCCCATTGTCACCACAGATGACCACGTGCAAGACATACATCAAGTGTTCTCAAATCCTTAAAGACTTAATCCGATAAGATAACTTCAAAGGGAAAACTCAATCCATTACAAGAGAGTAGAGGGGGAGAAGCATTATAAGATCCAACTAGAATAACAAAGCTCGTGATACATGAAGATCGTGCCATCTCAAGAACACGAGAAAGAGATCAAACACATAGCTACTGATACATACCCTCAGCCCCGAGGGTGGACTACTCCTGCCTCGTCATGGAGAGCGCCGGGATGATGAAGATAGACACCGGAGAGAGATTCCGCCCTCCGGCAGGGTGCCAGAACGGCCGTAGATTGGTTTTCGGTGGCTACAGAAGTACAGCGGCTTTTGGCGGCGGAACTCCCGATGTAGGTTATTTTCTGGAGGTTCCAGTATTTATAGGAATTTTTGGAGTCGGGGCCAAGTAAAGGGGAGCTGCGGGCCGTCCTCAAGATAGGGGGCGCACCCCCCTTCCCAGGGCGCGCCCTCCACCCTCGAGGGCAGCCCATGGCTCTCCTAGCCCACCTCTTTTGCTTCGGGGGCTTCTTTTGGTCCAGAAAAAATCATAAAAAATTGGCTCGTCAATTGGACTCGGTTTGATATTTCTTTTGTGTAAAACCCTAAAACAGGAGAAAAACAGAAATTGGCACTGGGCTCTGGGTTAATAGGTTAGTCCCAAAAATCATATACAGGTGTATAATAAAGCCCATAAGACATCCTAGAAGGATAATATAATAGAATGGAACAATAAAAAAATTATAGATATGTTGGAGACGTACCAGAGCTCGGCAAGGAGTCCTTCATATTCTGCTATATCGTTGGTCGCCTCCTCCCAGGGAAAATGCATCTGGACCACGTACTTCAACTATTCCCCAGAGGGAGGAATGAGGAGCACGCCAGCCCCCGCACCTTGTATGGAGAAGGCATCATCAAAATACATGATCCATTCTTGGGGGGGGGGGGTCCTTGCCAAGCTGTTCTCATACTCCTCTCCAGAAGGGACACTATCTGAGGCCGTTTCCTCCTCCACTTCCCACTGCGCTACCAATGCTGCACTAACCACTTGATTCGTTGCTGCTAGGTATAGCAGCAGTGGCTCTTGTGGTTTAGAAGCAACCAACGTAGGCACACAGGATAAGTAGGCCTCCAAATCTTGTAGTGCCATATTTGCTTCCGGGGTCCACTTCACTGGACCTGCCTTCTTCAAGATCGTAAAGAACGGCAAGGCACGCTTGGCAGACTTGGAGATGCATCTACTGAGTGCAGCAACGCACCCTGTCAAATGTCTGACATCCTTAATTGTCCTTGGCGCCTGAATCTGCTCGATAGCCTTGATCTTATCAGGATTGGCCTCTATCGGATGGTGGGACACAAAGAAACCAAGTAGCTTGCTGAAGGGAACACCAAATACGCATTTCTTGGGATTCAGCTTCAAGTTGATCTTGCGCAGATTGGCAAATGTCTCTTCCAAATCTTGGATGAGGGTTGATCTTTACTTGGTTTTGACCAAAATATCATCCATATAGGCATCAATGTTCCTGTACAGCTGTGACTCAAAACCAATCTGGACTGCTCATGCGAAAGTAGACCCGGCGCTCTTCAATCTGAAAGGCATACGCATGAAGCAGTATGTGCCGCATGGGGTGATTAATGAGGTCTTCTCTTCGTCTTCCTTGGACATAAAAATCTGATGATACCCAGAATATGCATCCAAGAAAGAGAGTAGATCACAACCTGAAGTGGAGTAAATGATCTGGTCGATGCGCGGCAAGGGAAATGGGTCATTCGGGAAGCCCTTGTTCAGATTAGTGAAATCTATGCACAACCTCCATTTTCTGTTAGCCTTGCATATGACCACTGGGTTTGCTAACCATGTTGGATGTAACACTCCTCTAGCCAAACCAGCTACCTCAACCTTCTTAATCTCCTCGGCAATGAACTACTGCAACTCCAAAGCTTGCTTCCGGAACTTCTACTTGACGGGCCTGACATGTGGACAGACATCAAGGTGGTGCTCGATTACCTCCTTGGGAACACCAGGGATGTCAGATGGTTGTCAGGCAAACACATCGACATTCGCCCGCATGAAGGCAACGAGTGCGCTTTCCTATTTGTCATCAAGGGTGGCACCAATAGTAAAGGTACCATCGATGCCATCCAGCCCAGTCGGGACTTTCTTCACAACTCTAGATCTATTGTTGTTGGAGCTCTCTGGCAAGTCATCAACATGCACAGCGCACTCCAGAGAGGTGCGCTTCCCGGGCTCCTCACCGGGACTCTTAATAACCCTCTTCCTTTTCTTTTTCACCTTAGCGGGACCAGTAATCTCCGCAGCCTCTACCGCAACTGCATCCCATTGGCCCTTGCATCTTGAATGTGTTGTAGGCATAGTCGGATGTCGCCATGAATTTGGCTAGACCTGGACGTCCAAGGGTTCCATTGTAAGGCACTGGGAGATCAACCACGTCAAACACAATGTTCTCAGTCCGATAGTTCTATTCCCCCGCGAATGTTACCGGCAATGTGATCTTTCCCCTAGGATGGCTCCTGCTGAGATTAACTCCTTGAAACGTGCCGGTAACATCAAGCTCTTCTTTTGCTATCTGGAGTCCGCTGATGACCTTTGGGGAAATAAGATTCAACCCAGCCCCGCCATCAACAAGCATCTTTGTGACCTTGAGGTTGCGGATTTCTGGTGAGACCAACAACGGCAAACACCCTACCGTGGTAGTACAACCAGGGTGGTGCTTTTTGTCATAGATGATGGGCGTGCGGGACCAATTGAGCGGCTTCTGAAACTCTGATGTAGGCTCTGCTGCATTGACCTCACGTGCCCACTGTTTAAGTTGGCGGTGAGAGGAGTGCCGAGATGCACCACCATCAATGCATAGGGCGTCAGTGGCCTTTTGGAACTCCTGCTCATTGTTTTCCTCTTCATCCCCTCCATCACTCTCTTCATTGCAATCCTCCTTCACATGGCACCTGGCAGGTTTCCCTTGGTTCCTAAGAGCCTTGCCGGGGCGATTTGCTTCACTGCCCCGGTACTTTCCGCCAGCGCCATTCTGCCCTTTTTCCATGTCTCGCTTGTCATATACAGCCACCTACTTCTTGACAAGCTGCTCAACCTAATGACACTCCTGGAGGTCGTGGCCCTTAGTCCGGTGGATCTTGCAGTAAGGGCCATCACTTTTCCCAGCCTTCTTGGCAGCCGAAGCTTCTCGACAATCATTGCACGCGGCAACCTCCTTGCCGGTGGCTTCAGCCTTAGCCTTATTGCCGGTACTAGGCGTGCTCGACCCCTCAACTATCATTACCAACTTATCCTTGTGCTTCTTGCCGCGTTTCTTGTTCTTCTTCTTCCGACTGGAGGCATCGTCGTCATCCTCTGAGTCGATGTCGATGCCATCTTCTTCCCTAGGGATTTTCCTCCCCTCTTCCACCCGAGCTCACTTTTCCATCAAGGTGCAAAGCTCCTTCACAGTCTTGGTCAGCTGAGCGTTCATCTTGGAACATATCCATCGATTCCGCACATTGGATTGGAATGCCGCTATCCCTGCGGCTCGGTGGATGTCTGGGATATTTCTGTGGACTCGACTGAACCTCTACATGTACTTCCATAGAGGATGGGCCGCCCTGGTTCTTGGTGGCCCCCCGTGAAGGCGCCCACGAACTCATGGCACAGGTCAACCTAGGTCGAAATGGAGTTCTCCAGCAGATGCACAAGCCAAGACCTCACATTTGGCTTGAGTGCCAAAGGGAAGTAGTTGGCGAATACCTTCTCATCTCTTCCCCTGGCAACTTGACCAACAATGGTCTACATGCTCAAGAACTCTATTGGGTTCAATCTTCCATCATACTTCTCTGGAATCTCTGGCTTTAACGTGCGAGCGGACGACCAACAGACTTGCCGTTGCTCACGGGTGAAGGCAGGGCACCCAGCCTCTAAAGGCAGGTACCCGCCCCCGTCGAGCGTAGGCTCGTCGACATTGGGGCCATCGCGCCCGTCGGACTGGTAGTGGCGGGCACGGCGTTGCTCGATGGTGACACGTGCGCACTCCACCTGCCTGCCCTCTGGGGCTCACTGTCGGCCTTGATGCGCTCAAGGGTTCGATGAAGCCATCGAGACATTGTCTGGCTCCTGATGGTGTGGCTCACGCGCTGGCCGCCGCGGCGGGGACTACACCGTGGGTGTGGCCCCCTCGGTACGGCCAGCAGCGTGGGCCATCGCCATCGCCTGGGAGGTCGCGGCAGGCCGGCTTGCTATGACCCCCCGACCCCCGCCTCGGTGAAACCAAACAAACTTTGGATAGTGGCTCGGCACTAATCCATCTTATCGGCCATCGGCGGGAATCTCAGTAGCAGTTGGGCATGTGCCATAGCCTCCGAGGCGGTGCTTGGCATAGGTGATGATGATGTGGACTGCAGCGTCGCCCGACTCCTGAGGGTGCCGGTGGTGACTGCGCTGTGCCCTCGTCGTTGCGAGCCAGCCGCTTGGACGGCATGTGGACAATGCAGTGGCACTTGAGGGCCAGCGGCTCCGTCGAGCATAGTGGTTTGGTTAGTTAGTTCCGGGGGTGGCGCATGCTCTACGGTCGCGCCCGCGATGGGTGGCGCGAGCCCCCCGCAGGCCTGTCGGGACAATGTTGGAGGCTTGCTTACAGGGCGACCCCGCCCCGCTAGGCTCGCTTGCTCGACAAGGAGAACTCTTCTTCCGATGATGTATTGCTCCTTTGGCTGGTCTTGGTTGTGTTGATCTCCTTGGTCAGCTCTCCGGTTTCTCAAAGAGTTGATCCCTTCGAGTCTTCATCTGATGTTGGTGTAGTAAACTTGCTCCTGGGCCTGTGCACAGTCTGGGGCAATGGACCCAGGGTTTGTTGCACCGACACCCTCACCAAACCACAGAGGTGCCGATGGCCCCGTAGGTGATCATGTTTTCCCACGACAACCACAATAGCATAGTATAAAGCATAAACTAGCTTGAAAATTAACAAACTATGTTCTCAATCAATAATGCAATTGCAATTCATCATATTTTCTGGAACGGTCACATGTCCGGATTTTTTAGCAAGTCGACATACTCAACCATCATGTAGTCTTCTATGATTGGAAACTCTCAAAGCATATATATGGAGCAAAAAAAATTAGCCACACACATCGAAAGAAAGGGGCTCAGAGATTCATCTCCCAACTTATTCACCTCAAGGGTTATGTTTACAATAATTTCTCATGATCACTAATAGCCAACCGGATATATGCGCCTAGATCACTCATAGCCAACTGCATATATGTGCCTAGATCTTTCCCCACAACATGATGCTTGCAAAAGGGAAAAATAAAAAGGAATTGAGGTGACCACTATTATGCCTTGCATAAAAAGTAAATACATAAAAGTTAAATATAGGCCCTTCGTAGAGGGAAGCAGACATTGGCATGCACTTTTATTTTTGGATGCACAATCTCTTAATGCAAAAGAACGTCACATTATATTGCCCCCTATGATTGCAACCTTTATTATGCAGTCTGTCACTTTTATTACTTTGCCATCATAGGTTTGTATAATGCTTATTTTCCCTTACAATAAAAGATCAAACATATTTAGAAGCAATTTCTATTGTGTTATGCACCGATGACAACTTACTTGAAGGATCTTATTCAATCCATAGGTAGGTATAGTGGACTCTCATGACAAGAAATTTGGTTTAAGGGTTTTGGATGCACAACTAGTATCTCTACTTAATGCGGATTTTTGGCTAGCAAATATATTTGAGCAAGCACCACATGTTAGAAGATCTATGACAATATAACTTCTATGTGAATATGAACAAACATAAATTATTAAGTTGTATTCCTTGTCCAAAGTCAACAATTTTGCATAAAATAGTTAATCGGGGCTCACAATCATAAAATAGGTCCAAGATAGTATATTTGGATGTGAATCTTCTATTACCTTGTTAATTCTTTCATGAATTGCATCATTGACTAATGCTATGTTTGTCAATCTTCAATAAATTTTACCACTTATACTCTACCTTATGTAATGTCATAACTTTTCATAAGATTGGCACATGATATTTTTCATTATTTGCTCTATTCTCATTGAAACATAAAAACTAAAGAAACTAAAACTCAAACTAATCGTTATTATATAGCTCTAAACTCGATTACAAAGACAGATAGATCAAGAACTAGCACTCGAAAAATAGACCACACTAAACTTTTATTCACCTGAATCATGAAATAACTAAGGATCAAACTAAAAACTTGTGAAGGTAACAAAAGTGATGGTCATACGATACCGGGGCACCTCCCCCATGCTTGGCACAAGCCAAGGGGAGTGCCCATACCCGTGTATTCAAGTCTCCCTCTTTGATGACGACGATGAAGTGGTGTTGTGCATGTCTTCCAGATCATGTGGCATATGTTCCCCATCATAGAAGGATGGATGGGTCTCTGCAGCCTTGAAACTGATAGTTAAAGTCATAGATCTGATTTTTTTTTTGCTTTCGAGAGAATAGATCTGATCTTGGAGGTAGCTGATTCCCTCATTGAGATCGATGATAACGTCCTCTAGAGACTTGCCATTCAGCTTGTGCCCACGGGTAAATTCCGTGATCGTGGAGTGATTAGCGCTGAGCCCATGTTCCACCATACCTTGGCATTTGAAGATGTCTTGCTCCACCAGTTCAAGCCTGGCTTCCACGCTCCCTGTCTTTTTTGGACCTTGAACATCCCGGACGTGGAGCACCCCCTCACACATCCCAATGGCTCGAGGGTACTTCATCACCTCCGGTAGGTAGGGCTGATAACCTTGTCCTAAGACTTGTCCTTGGAAGAAGTTGGTGGATCCATAGCGATCTAGATCTGTCTTTAAAAGGGGGCGAAATAAGAATATGGGATATTTTTGCGATGCGGTAGGAAAATCGTCCGGGGTGTATATATAGAGAATTTTTATCTTAAGAAATACGTATACTACAAGAAAACAGAGTCAGGAAGGTGCCCACTACCCTCTAGGGCACGCCTGGGGGGGTTAATGAGCACTGGTGCCTAGTGGGCACCTGGGTTGCCTTCCCGTATTTATTTTTCTAGTATTCCAAAACTGACAGAAAATATTTTTGCGGAATTTTTGGAGTCGGCTTACTTACCGTATCACATACCTTTTCCTTTTCAGGGTTCTAGAGTGTTCTGGGAGGTCGCTTTTATGTATTCCTCCGGTGTCATGGTTTGAACAATATTAGTTTCAACATTAATAGGTGTACCTGAAATATAGTGCTTTATTGTTTGTCCATTGACCACCTTCGGATTAGTGCCTTCTGAACTATTGATCATAATAGCTCTAGACCGATAAACTTCTTCAATGATGTATGGCCCTTTGTAACATCCCAAATTTTCAATTTGGAATGTTTTACAATTATTAGCTAAGCATCTATGCATTTTTTTATTTGAGTGTCATTTGGAAATTTCAGAGGCATCTGAATTTTATCTGACTTTGAATTCTGATTGGCAATTGAAATTTATTTCAAAAGTCCCTGACGAGATACTTGTTCAAAAGTATGAGAGGAGCTAACATGACACTCCAAGAAGTCAGAAGAAAACAATGCCGAAAGTTTTGAATTCAAATTTGAGTTTCATTTGGCTTTTGAGAAAAAAAAGTTTTTTATAAAGTTTTTTTTGAGCCTCTGAAAAATAGTTCATCTTGTATGATTTATTTTTCTGAATTTTTTGATATATATATATATATATATATATATATATATATGTTCTATAATAAAATATTTTTATTTTCTATCTATATATTTTTTCTCTCTGTCAAAAAAAACGCAGCCCAATAGGCCCAATCTTCTCACGACCCAACCTGGTAATCTTCTTCCTTACGTTCATGGCAGAGCCAGGAGAACGCACATCCATCGAGCGCCCCACCCCTCCCCTTCCTCTCCCCCGCCCCAAAACGCCTCTGAATGGAACCCCCTCGCGTCCCTCGACCCCTCCCATCCCCTAGTGCGCCTCCTAGACAGCCATAATGGACACCACGAACGTTTCATACTGCAGCCGTTAAACACATCAATTCCGGCAACGCCCCGCTCTCCTCTGGCTTCCCCTGACCCTCTATAAAAGCCCAGAGTGTTGCCCCAGTTCCCCTCGTCTGAAGCCCTCTGTTTGCAAAAGCTATCTCCCACCCTAACCTCGCCAATTGCTCGCCGGAGTTCGTGAATTCCGGCGACCTCCCACCGTGTGTACATGAAGCTATCTTCAACCACAACTTGATCAAGTGGTTCACCACATCGTCCTCTACACCATCCCGTACGCGTCCTTCGCCGAAGCACACCGGAGCCGCCTTCTTCCTCGTCTCCGGCGACAAGTCCGGTGAACACCCTGGCCGATTTTGTTTCTCTTTTTCCAGTAATTTTTCAATCTCAGATTCTATACCAAATCTTATTTCTAGTATATCTTTTAGTCTATATATCCGATTTAGTTGATTCTTTTTCCTACGGTTTTGTAGAAATATCCTCTATCCAGAGAACCAAACGAAATATATTTTTGAAAATTTTAAAATTTGAATTCAAGCAGATCTGAATTCAAACTTTGTTAGGCCATAACTTGAGTGTCGTAACTCTGTTTTGGGTGATTCTTTTTGCAAATCGAAGCTTGTTACATGTACCTTCTGTTAAAACCAAAACCATTTATTTTTGTTGCTTTGAAAATTATATTCTGTACAGAAACTTTATTTTGATATTTTTGGAGTTTTTGAAGTCTTTTATTTGTTTTCTTTTTGGATCTTTGCTTGTATGCTTATGTATGTTATTGCTTGCTTACGCTAGATCATCCGTAGTGTGAAGCTTGCTACTAAGAAGCTTTAGAGTTCAACGAACGTTAGCAAGGCAAGTTCACACTTTGATCATAATTTTCAATACCCAGTTTTTACTATGCATTAGTTTCACCCTCAAAGATTGCATGAGTAGGATTGGGAACATGTGGTTATGCTTTGTAGTTTATGTGGTAGGAACCTATGACCTTTTATCACCCCCTGTAATATTCGTTATATCATATATTGCTTAGCCATGCTCGTAGACGGGTATTGAAATGTGTGGCACATGCAAGTTGCGAGAGATAATAATTTTGGGACAACATAAGGTGGCAATTTTAATACACATCTGGGTGGATTGTTTGGGGCACCTGGAGAAACTAGTGCTTGCCCAAGGGGAATCCCAGAGTACCCGTGTGATTACCCTAGGTCCGCCACCCAGGCTCAAAGGGTTCATAAGATATTTCATGCCTAGAAACTTCCGTGTGCAGCCACAAGCCATTATGGGCTCTGGCATAGTTGAGTAAGTTGTGTGACCTCTTTCCGTGGTAGACTAGCTGATTAGGGGAAAGTAGGTGTACCAATCTACCCAGGGTTTGGAGGAAATACTTCAGAAAGACTATGTCTCGATCTTCCGATCATGGAGGTGGTCTTGTGGTGAAAAGTGCGTAAACGTCTGTAGAGTGTACAAACTAATCATGATTAGCCGTGTCCCCGGTTATGGACAACTTGAGTATCTAGAAGCGAATTGTTGGTTGATCTCATCACTCTATTTAATGAAATTATTGGGTTACTAATAACTTGGGAATTTTGGGATTGAGTTGGAGGAACCTTCTCAATAATGGCATTTTTTACTTAGTAGTAAATAAAAATTTATTCCTTTGTTTTAGGGTAAAATTGGCTTTATGCAAAAATTAAACTTAGAGCCTCCACCAGCTAAATTTGCATATAGAGATAGTCTTCTTCATTATTATTATTCTATGGTGTGAAATTGCCAGCATATTCCATTTGCTGACCTACACGGCTGCAACGTCTCATGTTGTAGAGTTTTCCGACGAGGAGTAAAGCTGCGATAGGTCGTTGTTCTGCACTCAGTTTGCCGTGGAGTTGATGGACTCATTTTACCTTCGATGCTTCCGCAGTTATTTTTATTTTGATGGCCTTTGGCCATATTATTATAATAAATACTCTTTTGATGACCTCGATGTAATAAAGTGTGTGATTGAACTCTGTTATAACTCATCGAGTACTGTGTGTGTCAGCATACCAATCCAGGGATGACACTTAAGCACAGAGACTTCGATCCATTTGGGTCGGGTCGCTACAAGATGGTATCAAAGCACATGCTGACTGTAGGACGCGACCACTAGGAAATGGAATACCATAGGAAGAAAACTCTATTTTACCACTTCCTTATATATCCGTTGGTCTGTACTCTTCTCTATTCATTTCTATCTCTTCTATACTTCAATTCAATAGTTGTTGAACCCCATGACCAAGTTGCTTAGGCGATGAAACCAAGACCCATGAAGACATCATTGATGAAGAAGAAGAAGCTAGAATTGACTTTGATTTGAGAAGATTTAGTTTAGACCACCACTACCAAATGGAGTCCAAAGAATGATTGCGGTAGTATGAAGAGATCATATCTCTTGTGGATATGACCTTACCTATAGGTTTTGCTTGTGTGGTGTGATTTGTGTGAATTGCTTGATTTGAAGTTTTATTGCTATCATAAGCATATGGGTAGTGATTTCTCTCATTAGGCCCTTATTCTATTCTAATTTCTCATCCACTCTAAACCTAACAGATGCCTCCGAGACGTGACCCGGAATTTCCGCCGGAACTTACCCAGTTGATCCAGAACAAGAATGCCCTCATGCAGCTACTCATCCAGAATCAGAACCAGAACAACAACAACAATAACCGACCGCCACCACCCCCGGTCGACAACCTTACCCGTTTCCTGAGGTTGAACCCACCAGTGTTCTCTAGCAGCACGGAGCCGATCGTGGCAGATGACTGGCTTCGCAAGATCGGAAGGGAGCTGACCACCGCAGGATGTACTGACGCAGAGAAGGTGCGCTTTGCCGCACATCAATTGGATGGACCAGCAGCTTCGTGGTGGGATAATTACACCACCACATTCCCCATAGCAAATGTGACTTGGGATCAGTTCCAGCAGGCGTTCCGTACATCACATGTTTCAGCTGGAGCTATGAGTCTGAAGAAGCGTGAGTTCCGCAACTTACGTTCCGCAACTTACGCCAGGGTAATCGATCTGTTGGTGATTATGTGGAGGAATTCAGCAAGTTATCCAGGTATGCTCCCGGAGACATAGATGATGATGCCGCTAAGTAGGAGAAATTTCTGGAGGGACTAAATGATGATCTGGGACTTCAGTTGACCATGGCTACCTTTAACAATTATCAAGAGTTGGTTGACAAGGCTCTCATTCTAGAAGGCAAGCAGCAGCAGGTGGAAAACCGCAAGAGGAAATACGGACAGGGAAAGTACAACTCTGGAGTTCAGCAGAAGCCCCGCTATACCCCGTACACGGGAAATAATGGATCAGGATCCGGCAAGTATGGTGGACACACTCACCATAACCATGGAGGACATTCACATCATGGAGGGAATGGACACAACCATAATGGCCATCGGAGTGGCAATGGAAACAGAGGAAACAACAATCAGCATCACTCCAACCCCGCTACACCAACAAAGAAGGATCTGAGCCACATTACCTATTTCAAGTGCGGGAAGACCGGACACTACGCCAATGAATGTCCCGAGGCGAAGAACGGGAATGGCAATGGAAGCTCTGGAAAGAAGCCAAATCCTTTTACCAGAGGTCAGGTGAACAATGTCAATGTGGAGGAAGTTTATGACCAGCCTGACGCCGTTGTTGGTAAGTTCTTGATTAATTCATTTACAACCCTTGTTCTTTTTGACACTGGTGCATCGCATTCATTCATATCAAGGGGGTTTGTGGATAAGTTTAAGTTGCCGATAGTAGCCCTTAAAACACCAATGTTAGTGAGTTCCCCAGGAGCAGAGAATATGGCTAGTCGGGGATGTTTTCAGTTGCCATTGACCATAGGGAGACACATTTTCCCCACGGACCTCATCATCCTAGAATCACAAGGATTGGACGTAATTCTAGGCATGGACTGGCTATCCAAGTATGAAGGGAATATTGATTGTGCCAGTAAGTCGATTCTTCTCACCACCCCAGAAGGGAAACGGATCAAGTATGTGTCGAGGCATACGCCAAGGAGGACTCGAGTGAATTCGCTTTCGGGAGTTGTTCATGAGGAAGTACCAGTTCTGAAAGATTATCCCGATGTATTCCCTGAGGAATTGCCCGGCATGCCACCAGATCGGGACATAGAGTTTTTGATTGAATTGTTACCAGGCACCGGACCAATATCCAAGAGACTGTACCGGATGCCCGCAAATGATCTGGAGGAAATTAAGAAGCAGATTAAGGAATTATTGGAGAAAGATTATATTCGACCGAGTTCATCACCTTGGGGAGCCCCAGTGCTTCTAGTTGAGAAGAAGGATGGATCCTTGAGAATGGTTGTGGATTACCGTGCGTTGAATGAGGTGACGATCAAGAACAAGTACCCTCTACCGATGATCAATGATTTGTTTGACCAGCTACAAGGAGCAAAAGTTTTCTCAAAAATCGATCTTCGATCTGGATATCACCAGCTGAAGATTCGAGAACAGGATATACCCAAGACAGCCTTTACCACGAGATATGGGCTTTATGAGTATACGATCATGTCTTTTGGTTTGACTAATTCCCCTGCCTATTTTATGAGTATGATGAATAAGGTATTCATGGAGTTCTTGGATAAGTTTGTTGTGGTATTCATTGATGACATATTGATTTACTCGAAGAATGAAGAAGAACACAAGGAACATTTGCGCTTGGTTCTTGAGAAGCTCAGGGAACATCAGTTATATGCAAAGTTCAGCAAGTGTGAATTCTGGTTGAAGGAAGTTGGATTTCTTGGACATGTTATATCAGGAGAAGGAATAGTAGTGTATCCTTCGAAAGTTGAAGCCCTCACCGAATGGAAGGCACCCACCTCAGTCGGAGAGATTCGCAGTTTCCTTGGACTTGCAGGATATTACCGAAGATTTATTGAGAATTTCTCCAAGATCACAAAGCCCATGACAGAGTTATTGAAGAAAGACACCAAGTTTAATTGGACCGAGGAATGTGAGGCCAGTTTTCAGGAGTTGAAGAAACGTTTGGTCACAACCCCAGTGCTAATTGTTCCGAATATATGCAAGGATTTTCATGTATATTGCGACGCTTCTCGTCGGGGACTTGGAGGTGTTCTTATGCAAGAAGGAAGAGTTGTTTCATATGCCTCACGTCAACTTCGACCCCATGAGCGGAATTATGCCACACATGATTTGGAGTTAGCAGCCTTAGTGCATGCGCTCAAGACCTGGAGGCATTTTCTTATTGGAAATCATTGTGATGTTTACACTGATCACAAGAGTTTGAAATACATCTTCACGCAAAAGGAGTTGAACCTCAGGCAGAGAAGATGGTTGGAGCTCATAAAAGATTATGACATGAAATTGCACTATCACCTAGGAAAGGCCAATGTTGTGGCAGATGCATTGAGCCGCAAGAGTTATATCAATACCCTCACAGCAGGAGGATTACCTCAGGAGTTAATTGATGATCTCAGAGATCTTCGATTGGAGATAGTACCACGAGGTTTTGTTGCCGCAATGGAAATTCAATCCACCTTGTTGGGAAAGATCCGAGAAGCCTAGAAGTTAGACAAAGGTATTGCAGAAATAAAGGAAAGGATGAACCAAGGAAAGGCAGAATGATTTCGTGAGGATGAACACGGAACCATATGGTTTGAGCAGCGTATTTAAGTGCCCAATGACACAGAGATCAGGAAGTTGATTCTTCAGGAGGCTCAGGATTCGCCTTATTCGATACACCCAGGCAACACCAAGATGTATTTGGACTTGAAGGAAAGTTTCTGGTGGACAGGAATGAAGAAGGATATTGCCGAGTATGTAACAGTATGCGACGTATGTCAGAGAGTTAAGGCAGAGCACCAGAAACCGGCAGGATTACTTCAACCTTTGCCGATACCGGATTGGAAGTGGGACAAGCTTAGCATGGAATTTATTACATGATTACCCAGGACACGATCAGGCTATGATTCTATTTGGGTAGTAGTTGATCGCTTGACCAAGGTAGCTCACTTCATCCCCGTGAAAACCACATATACAAGTGCTAAGTTGGCCAAGATATATATGACCAGGATCGTATGTCTGCATGGAGTTCCGAGGACCATCGTATCAGATAGAGGAACACAATTTACCTCAAAGTTTTGGCATCAGTTACACGAAACTTTGGGTACCAGCCTAGAGTTCAGTACAACCTTTCATCCGCAGACAGATGGGCAGACTGAGAGAGTCAATCAGATTTTGGAGGACATGTTGAGAGCTTGTGCGCTAGATTATGGATCTAGTTGGGATGATAATTTGCCATACGCAGAGTTCTCATATAACAACAGCTATCAAACTAGTTTGAAGATGGCCCCTTTCGAAGCTTTGTACGGAAGGAGGTGCAGGAAACCGTTGATGTGGGATGGAGTTGGAGACCGCAAATTATTTGGTCCCGACCTTATCAGAGATTTGGAGGAGAAAGTCAAGTTATGCCGATACTAAACGCAAGGAAGTAACTTATGAAGTCGGAGATAGAGCATATCTTCGTGTGTCTCCACTTCGAGGAGTTAAACGGTTTGGAGTTAAAGGCAAACTAGCACCACGATTTTTGGGGCCATACAGAATTTTGGAACGCAGAGGAGTAGTTGCATATCAGCTGGAGTTACCCGAAGCCTTGTCTGGAGTTCATAATGTGTTTCATGTTTCCCAGTTGAAGAAGTGCCATGCAGAGATGGCCGATATTCCATTGAGAGATACAGTGCCACTGGAGGCCATACAGTTGGAGAGTGATCTCACTTATGAGGAGAAGCCTGTCAAGATTATCGAGTTTGCCAACAGAGTTACCCGCAGCAAGGTCATCAAGTTTTGCAAGGTTCAGTGGAGTCATCGTATGAGGAAGAAGCCACCTGGGAACGCGAAGAAGATCTTCGACGGGATCACCCACACCTTTTTGCTAGCCAACCCGAATCTCGAGGGCGAGATTCATCTTAAGGGGGGTAGGTTTGTAACATCCCAAATTTTCAATTTGGAATGTTTTACAATTATTAGCTAAGCATCTATGCATTTTTTTATTTGAGTGTCATTTGGAAATTTCAGAGGCATTTGAATTTTATCTGACTTTGAATTCTAATTGGCAATTGAAATTTATTTCAAAAATCCTTGACGAGATACTTGTTCAAAAGTATGAGAGGAGCTAACATGACACTCCAAGAAGTCAGAAGAAAACAATGCCGAAAGTTTTGAATTCAAATTTGAGTTTCATTTGGATTTTTAGAAGAAAAAAAGTTTTTTATAAAGTTTTTTTTGAGCCTCTGAAAAATAGTTCATCTTGTATGATTTGTTTTTCTGAATTTTTTGATATATATATATGTCCTATATTAAAATATTTTTATTTTCTATCTATATATTTTTTCTCTGTGTAAAAAAAAACGCAGCCCAATAGGCCCAATCTTCTCACGACCCAACCTGGTCGTCTTCTTCCTTACGTTCATGGCAGAGCCAGGAGAACGCACATCCATCCAGCGCCCCACCCCTCCCCTTCCTCTCCCCCGCCCCAAAACGCCTCTGAATGGAAACTCCTCGCCTCCCTCGACCCCTCCCATCCCCTCGTGCGCCTCCTAGACAGCCATAATGGACACCACAAACATTTCATACTGCAGCCATTAAACACATCAATTCCGGCAATGCCCCGCTCTCCTCTGGCTTCCCATGACCCTCTATAAAAGCCCAGTGTGTTGTCCCAGTTCCCCTCATCTGAAGCCCTCTATTTGCAAATTCTATCTCCCTCCCTAACCTCGCCAATTGCTCGGCGGAGTTCGTGAATTCCGGCGACCTCTCACCGTGTGTACATGAAGCTATCTTCAACCATAACTTGATCAAGTGGTTCACCACATCGTCCTCTACACCGTCCCGTACGCGTCCTTCGCCGAAACACACCGGAGCCGCCTTCTTCCTCGTCTCCGGCGACAAGTCCGGTGAACACCCTGGCCGATTTTGTTTCTCTTTTTCCAGTAATTTTTCAATCTCAGATTCTATACCAAATCTTATTTCTAGTATATCTTTTAGTCTATAGATCCGATTTAGTTGATTATTTTTCCTAAGGTTTTGTAGAAATATCCTCTATCCAGAGAACCAAACGAAATATATTTTTGAAAATTTTAAAATTTGAATTCAAGAAGATCTGAATTCAAACTTCGTTAGACCATAACTTGAGTTTCGTAACTCCGTTTTGGGTGATTATTTTTGCAAATCGAAGCTTGTTACATGTACCTTCTGTTAAAACCAAAACCATTTATTTTTGTTGTTGTGAAAATTATATTCTGTACAGAAACTTTATTTTGGTATTTTTGGAGTTTTTGAAGTCTTTTATTTGTTTTCTTTTTGGATCTTTGCTTGTATGCTTATGTATGTTATTGCTTGCTTACGCTAGATCATCTGGAGTGCGAAGCTTGCTACTACGAATCTTTAGAGTTCAACGAACGTCAGCAAGGCAAGTTCACACTTTGATCATAATTTTCAATACCCAGTTTTTACTATGCATTAGTTTCACCCTCAAAGATTGCATGAGTAGGATTGGGAACATGTGGTTATGCTTTGTAGTTTATGTGGTAGGAACCTATGACCTTTTATCACCCCCTGTAATATTCGTTATATCATATATTGCTTAGCCATGCTCGTAGACGGGTATTGGAATGTGTGGCACATGCAAGTTGCGAGAGATAATAATTTTGGGACAACATAAGGTGGCAACTTTAATACACATCTGGGTGGATTGTTTGGGGCACCTGGAGAAACCAGTGCTTGCCCAAGGGGAATCCTGGAGTACCCGTGTGATTACCCTAGGTCCGCCACCCAGGCTCAAAGGGATCATAAGATATTTCATGCCTAGAAACTTCCGTGTTCAGCCACAAGCCATTATGGGCTCTGGCATAGTTGAGTAAGTTGTGTGACCTCTTTCCGTGGTAGACTAGCTGATGTAGGGGAAAGTAGGTGTACCGGTCTACCCAGGGTTTGGAGAAAATACTTCAGAACGACTATGTCTCGATCTTCCGATCATGGAGGTGGTCGAGTCTTGTGGGGAAAGGTGCGCAAACCTCTGCAGAGTGTACAAACTAATCATGATTAGCCGTGTCCCCGGTTATGGACAACTTGAGTATCTAGAAGTGAATTGTTGGTTGATCTCATCACACTATTTAATGAAATTATTGGGTTACTAATAACTTGGGAATTTTGGGATTGAGTTGGAGGAACCTTCTCAATAATGGCATTTTTAACTTAGTAGTAAATAAAAATTTATTCCTTTGTTGTAGGGTAAAATTGGCTTTATGCAAAAATTAAACTTAGAGCCTCCACCAGCTAAATTTGCATATAGAGATAGTCTTCTTCATTATTATTATTCTATGGTGTGAAATTGCCAGCATATTCCATGTGCTGACCTACACGGCTGCAACATCTCATGTTGCAGAGTTTTCCGACGAGAAGTAAAGGTGCGATAGGTCGTTGTTCTGCACTCAGTTTGCCGTGGAGTTGATGGACTCATTTTACCTTCGATGCTTCCGCAGTTATTTTTATTATGATGGCCATTGGCCATATTATTGTAATAAATACTATTTTGATGACCTCGATGTAATAAAGTGTGTGATTGAACTCTGTTATAACTCATCGAGTACTGTGTGTGTCAGCATACCGATCCAGGGACGACACTTAAGCACAGAGACTTCGATCCATTTGGGTCGGGTCGCTACACCCTTCCCACTTGAAGAGAAGTTTTCCTGCAAAAAATCTAAAATGAGAATTTTAAAATAAAACATACTCATCTACTTTGAATGCCTGCTTTTGGAGTCTCTTATCATGCCATCTTTTAATTTTTTATTTGAATAGTTTGGCAGTTTCATAAGCTTATGTTCTCCATTCATCTAGTGAGCTAATATCGAATAACCTCTTTTCACCAGCAAGTTTGAAATTATAATTAAGTTCCTTAATTTCCCAATATGCTTTGTGTTCCAAATCTAGAGGTAGATGCCATGCTTTTCCATAAACTATTTTATATGGAGACATACCCATCGGATTTTTATAAGCTATTTTGTAGGCCCATATGATCTAATTTCTTAAACAAATTTTTTTGGGAACTATTGATTGTCTTCTCTATTACTTAATTCAACTTGACCACTAGATTGAGGGTGATAAGGAGATGAAATTCTATGATTGACATCATATGTAGCAATCAATTTATGAAAAGCACCATAAATAAAATGTGAACCACCATCAGTCATTAAATATCTAGGGACTCCAATCCTTGGGAATATAATCTCTTTAAGCATTTTAATAGAAGTGTTATGACCAGCACTACTAGATGTGAATAGCTTTTACCCCCTTAGTGACATAGTAGAAAACAACAAAAATGTGTGTGTACCCATTAGAGGAAGGAAAAGGTCCCATTGAATCAAAGCCCCAAACATCAAATGGCTCAATCACCAGTGAATAATTCATAGGCATTTCTTGACGTCTACCAACATTACCAATTCTTTGACATTCATCATGAGAAAAGAACAAACTTACGAGCATCTTTGAAAAGAGTAGGCCAATAAAATCCAGACCGTAGTACCTTGTGTGCAGTTCTATCTCCTGCATGGGGTCCTCCGTAGGCCTCGGAGTGACACTTCCGTAGGACTTTGTTCATGTTCATGCTCAACTATACAATGTTTAATAATATCAGTTACTCCTTCTGTCGCGGGATAACCACGGCCACCAATGGATAGAGGTCCCTTTTTTTTCGGCAAGGGGACGACACGTTGCACAAAGAGAAAAGTAGCACCGAGCAACGCGTCAGGGATCACACAGGCAGTTTTACCCATGTTTGGGCCGCCGCGAGGCGTAAAATCCTACTCCTGCTTTGGTGGATTGATGGTGGTGGGAGTGGTCGCGCGTATGAGTGTGTACGGGTTTGAATAGCCGAATCCTTTATACGGTTGCCACGGGCCACCTTTTATAGGTTAAGGGGTAACCATAGTGGCAACTCAATCTTTCCAAGCTGATTAGATAGCAAACAATGCTATCATACCTAACTCTACAGCTGATAGAGTGCATTAAATGCACTGCTTAGTGTCACATCCCAGCTCGTCCGGCAAGCCTTGCCGACTTGTTTTGCCAACATCGTTCCTGTTTGCTTGACACATCTCTAGACGGGTGTCATTTGGTGGTTCTTGTAGTTGGAAATAGCTGCCACGTATCTTGAGGTGGCCACTAAGCCACCTTAAAGCTTGACACCACACTGATTGGCGTTGGGAGTTGCAGTGAGGTGGAGTTTTACATCTGCATGCCCCGGCAAGCCTGCCGGGGTGATCCTGGTGACTTGTTGCCGGGCAAATCCGGCTCCCCTCTAGGCTCACGTGCCCAGCAATGATGATTTCCCTTTTTGTGGCGTCTCGCATCTTGGTTGTCTTGATCTCCTTGACAAGCCCGCGGATTCATCAAAGAGCTGATCTCTTCGTGTCTTGGTCTAGTCACTACTAGAAAAAGGGCTATAGATGGGATTGACACTAATGGCGCACCAGACAAGCGGTGCGCCATTAGTATATACTAATGGCGCACCGCTTGTCCGGTGCGCCATTAGTGTCAATCCCATCTATAGCCCTTTTTCTAGCATAACTCATGTTTCACGCGTTGGTTCAAGCAGAAGCTTCTGTCGTACCCTTTACATGAGGATTCTTCCGCGGAAGAACAACTCATATATGCCTTGTCACAGGACGCCGAGCACAACCTGATGACCTATGAGGCGTACGATATCAAAGGCTACACATTCTACACCGAGGCCAAGGACATGAAGAGCGATGGTTATCAGAACTTCGGGGTAATGATGGAATCCTACACCGGTAATGACAAGGACAGATACTACGGAAGGATCGAGGAGATTTGGGAGCTGAGCTATGCTGGAGAGAAGGTCCCGATGTTCCGTGTCAGATGGGCCAAGAGCGTCCTAAAAGAAGACCGGTATTTCACCACCATGGTTATACCCGAAGCCAAATCCAAGACGGCGGGCGCAAACGTCACCGCGAAAAATGAGCCATGGGTACTGGCTTCCCAAGTTGACCAATGCTTCTTCATTACCGACCCGTCAAAGCCCAGTCGTGTTGTCGTGAGGAGAGGCAAAAGGAAGATCATCAGAATGGATGGAGTAGCCAATGAGCAAGACTTCGACAAGTACGGCGACCCGAGGATCGAACATGACGACGATGATGAAGTAGCAGCATACACCACAAGAAGCAGGACCACCCTACCTAAAGGACGTCCGTTCCACAGAAGAACTCCATTTGCGAAAAAGAAGGGCAAGAAGATTGTGAACAGATAGCTAGCTAAGATCGATTGTATTTAAATTGTAGCCTTCATTTCTCGATTGTATTTCATGGGCACCTTTTGAACTATCATGAATATTTTTAAATTTCATGGGCACTTTTTGAATTCATGAGAACACTCGATCTCGATCCCCCGCCATCTCGATCGTTATCCCCCTCGCCAGATTC
>LR738711.1:461814366-461883809 GCA_902687465.1 Secale cereale
ATGAATGCAACTAAAAAAATTTTGATTATATTTTCAAAAAACAAATTTGATTATACTTTCAAATAACAAATTTGATGGTATTTTCAAATAACAAATTTGATGATATTTTTTATATTCATAAATATTTTCAAATAAAACAATCTGATGATATTTTTTCAAAAATTATTACTGTTTTTTAAAAAAATATTTCATATTCATATTCATATTCATGATATTTTTTTTATTCACAAATATTTTCAAATAAAAAATTATTACTGTTTTTATACAAATTTATTACTGTTTCATATTCATGTTCATATTCATATTCATGATATTTTTTATATTCATAAATATTTTCAAATAAAAAATTATTAATGTTTTTATAAAAAATAATTACTTATGGCGCATCCCTGGCTGGTGCGCCATTGGTATTAAAAAAACATTCTAATGGCGCATCTCTGGCTGGTGCGCCATTGGTATAAAAAAACATTCTAATGGTGCACCGCTAGGGGGTGCGCCATTAGTAATCTTCCTCTCGCACACCAAACCCACTTCTCCCTCTCGCACGCCAGACCCGTCCCTCCCTCTCGCCAGATCCGTCCCTCCCTCTCGCACGCCAGACCTACGACGCCGCCGCCCCTACGTACGCCGCCGCCCCTACGTGCGTCGCCGCCCCCGCCGCCCCCTACGTGCGCCGACGCCCCCGACTCGCTCGACGCCCGCGCCTCGCCTTGCCTCACGACGGAGACAGCTGGTGGTAGGTCGACCTCCATTCCCCCTCCCCCCCCGCGCCCGCATCATCTACCACCACTAACCCCGTCGCCCCCTCCCCTACCCCTGCTCGATCTAGATTTCTAACCTGTTCATCCCTCCCCTCTCGCAGTACAACGTGCTCCGTCGGCGGCAACGGCGACTCCTTCTGGCTGGATAGAGGAGCCGAGGCCAGCAGGAACTCCCCTCATCTAGTGGTATCCCCTCCTCATGTTGTTCTGCCCATTTAAATTCCACATGTTAGGTCAGTGGTACAGCCGCATGGATTAGCAGTATGTATTTCAACTTGTGTTTAAAGGGGCAGTCTGGTGATATGAGAATTTGTACAAACTATCTAGGACCTCAAGTTCACATGGGTGTGCTTATTTACGTACTAACTACAGATGACACCCAGTAGATCAATTAGTGCCATCTGAAGATTTCTATCATCATGTTACTTCATCTACAATAGTGCTAAATGCTACTGCTCCTTGCTTGCTGCTCTAGTTTACATTCTAGCACTATTTTAGATAGCAAATTGCTCTTTGGAAAAGTATCTCTTAGGCCCTGTTTGATAGCAATGTATTTTCTAAGTATTCTAAAAATACTACAGTTTTTTGAGATACCATAGTTTTATTTACTGTGACCTGTTTGCTTAGCACTAAATACTGTGTTATTAAAACTAGAGTATTCTCAAAACTGTAGTAATTTCTCTGCATAAAAAAAGAAACCTGGACCTCTTTTTTAAAAACAGAGCAAGCTAAAGAAACAAGCCAGTCGCTAGCTATTCACAACAAGCTCGTCTCGCTCTCACACCATCGCCTCCGCCGCCGACGCTGCGGTCGTCTCTGTAGATTCTCCATCGGCTACCTTCAGTTTCTGCATGCTCCTATTCTTATGCACGCATATGGTAATACCTAGCTAGCTGCCGAGAATAATGTACCATAAATTGTAAAGAAGCCAGCTACGCGTGTGTGCCCTGCTAATGGTAAGGTATATGCTAGCTAGCTGCATCTGCATGGCCGATTAGTTGATTTCATCGGCTAGTTAGGTGCGAGTGTTTGGAGTGCTAACAGCTAGCCATCTAAACTTACATCGCTGTGCAGGCCACAGCCAAACAGATGCTCTGTATTGTCAATACTCTAAAAAATACTCTGTTATGTTAAAACCATGGTATGTTATGCCTACAGGATAAATTACTGTAGTTTGTTGATACTGCAGTTTTTTTAATACTTTGCTATCAAACAGAGCCTTAGGCTTTTGCTGCTGCTAAGAATTTTTATAAGTGGAAACTAGATAATGGCAAAACATTGCCTTCTATTTTGGGATCTGCCAGCAACAAGATGCCACTGTTGCCTAGGTCTGGGTTGGTGTTGTTTTAAAGCTATTATTTATGAGATGTGTAGATGAACAGAGCTACAACAGTTGGCTTGAATTGTTGTATTTGGTTCAAACTAAAACCCCCTTCTTCTGACGGTGATACTTCTATCAATGTGGTACTGTCAAAAGACACAAAAAGCTGTTGATGTAACTGCAAGCACATGAAATAGCTCATCTATATGTCATCTTCATACATATACTTGATACAGTTAACTAGTTTCAACTTCAGTACACTGATACAGCTTAACATTGAAATGTTTCTGGCCATGATCATCAATAATTACTATAACAACTACATACTAAACAGTTAGATCTCACTACGATGGTTGAAAGGTGGTCTAACAGCAATTCTGAAACACTGAGAGCAGAAACACTTACTACATACATATGCTCAAGAAACACTTACTAACCAGAAAAGGTTTTGACTTGAAATGTTAATAGCACAGAGAGCACCACAAGTTAAACACCTCAATCTGTTAGTATTTGTCTGCATTTTCTCACATTCTTCTTGTATCTGATCCAGTATTGCTTGTAGTGGTTTGTCCAAAATGTTGAATGATACTGCTTGGAGATGCATATATTGTTTCACCTCTTCACATGCCAATGTATTTTCCATGTTGTGATGGAGGCCTTTTTTTAACATTGGGCTTTGCCACCTGTTGTTTGTCTTGTAAATAGCATTGGACAGAGATTTAAGCAAGTAGCACATTGCCTTGTCCACCTAGGATAATGATTTTGCCTTGTCCACCCGAGAGACCCTTGAGTTTGCTGGAATGTCGATTAACTTCCGTTCCGGCAAATTCGGGTACTCCATATGTCCTATTTTCAGCAAAGGTCATGCTGAAATTTTCCGTGAATTTTAGCATGACTTTGCTAAAAATAGGACATATGGGGTACTTGTGAATAATGCATGGGCCGGGGTATCTTAGTAGTTAATTAAGTAGGATCAAGTGCCCCTTTATTCTAGTTGCATTAAACCATAGGCGGCAATAGAGCCTAGTGATTAGGCCCAACTTAGAATTCTCCTTCCCAACTTAGCTTTTAGGATGCCTCGGTGTCGACAAACCATAAATTATAAAACCTCGGCTTTTAGGGTGCCTCGGTGTCGATAAAAACCGAAATGATGAAAGCTTAGGCTTTTAGGGTGCCTCGGCGTCGAAAAACCCTCAATGATAAAAGCTTAGCTTTTAGGATGCCTCAGTGTCGACAAACCCTAAATGATGAGACCATGATCTTGTTCCTTGACAATAACCAACTTTTTGACCAAACTTTTTTCCTATTTAGAGAGAAAGATGGCCAACAACGATGAGGCCGGGGGTTCGGGCGGCAAGGCATTCTGGGAGCTGTCCCAGGAGATGGAGGAACAACATCACTTGTATGAGGACGCCGCCTTCCCCACCGATCCTGAGACCACTGATGGTACCGCCGAGGATTACCCCACTGATGGTGCCGCCGAGGATGCCACCACTGATGGTGCCACCGAGGATGCCACCACTGATGATGGCGGCGCACGCACAAATGGCAGCCAACTGAAGAGGCAACGGAAGGACCGGCGCCCGACCGTGCTCCGCACCCTCAAGGAGGAATTTACTGAAGTGGACTCCGACGGGTATCCAACGGCGCCCGAACGAATAGTCAAGGGGTACTCGGTTCAGCTCGGGTGCATTCTCCGGAGCACCGTCTCGATCAACACCGAGAACCTGAGGCATCCTGACCGAGGGAATTTGCGCGACCTCCTCTTCACGAAGCTGCACGAACGATACAAGTTCCCCGCGGAATTTGAAAACACAAGCCCCAAAGGGAATAAAGTGAACAATACCGCCCTCACGAAGATGAGCACGGCCTTGTCTACTTGGAAAAGCAATGTGAAGAGAATGATCGAGAAAGGTGAGAGTTATGAGAAGATCAAGGAGAAAAATCCTTTGATCACCGAAGATGACTACAACGACTTCAAGATCAAGTGCTCGAGCACCGCAACCTCCGAATCAAGTCAGTGGGGGGAAGAAATGTGGGAGCTGAACTTCGGGGAACACACACTCGGTCCCGGCGGTTACAGAGTGGCGGAGCCTATATGGGACAAGGAGGAGGCGGACCGTACCGAGCAAGGCCTACCGCCCCTCTTCGATAAATACGATAACAAGCAGACCAGGAACTTTGTCAGGGCCCGGTACAAGAAGGACCCGAAAACAAAGGAGCTTACCACGGATCCGAAGACCAGGGCGCTTGAGCTTGTGCTGGTAAGGAATACACCCCCGCGTAATTAGCTCCATATGGTTGCATTCTAATTAATGAAGCCAAATTTCTAAATGGTTCACATTCCTTCTGCAGGCGACTGAAAGCAGTAGCGTGGGGTCGACTAAGAGCAACCCTTGGGACACCACTCTAAATAGGGCGTTGAATGTAATGAAGAAAAAGGATAAGCTTAGTAAGCCGACGTCAGCTGGTCGTGTGGCTGGCAAAGGCTTGTCGACAAAATGGTCGTCATACTATAACGCTGGTGGGCGAAAGGAGAAAAAGACCAGCTCGGAAAGCCAGGCGCGCGAGGTTCAAGAACTCAAGGCACAGGTGGCACGGATTCCGGAGATTGTCCAAGAGCAAGTGCAACAACAACTCGGAGCGACGATCACCGCCATTGTGCCTACCTTGATCGAGGGGTTGCACGCGTGGATTGCGGGCAGCCAACAGGGGCCGCCCCCGATTCCTAGCTTCACGGCCAGCAACTCGCAGAACGCGATGGCGGGGCCATTGGTGTCTCCGGCGGAGGCGGCATTGGTGTATCCGACGCCGGCACGGGAGCTTAATGCACCCGGGTGTACGCCGGCCGGCACCTCTGTAGGAAGCGGTCCCTCCGTCAACTGCAGGCCCGCCATTGGCGGTGCCTCGACATTAGCCGAGCTCGACGCTATCATCACGGTAACAAATTAAGCCTCTCTCGGCCGAGGACTTCATCTCCTTGCCTTTGACGGGGCATCCCTGACGCCCTACATGTTTTCGCAGGGCGCCGACGACGTTCCGTGCACTCTCCTACACTTCGTGAACAACGAGTTGGTCGATGTCGCCAAGGGCAAAATCGTTCAACCGGGCAACCCCGTGTTCCACGGTACCCAGATGCCACCCAGCTTGTTTAGGGTTCAACTGGTTCGGGTGCTGCCAGGCTGCGATGAGTTGTTACCTCCGATTCGACCCGTCGGGGCCGACGATGATGACGTGATGACTCTCAGCGCCTGCCTGAGCTGGCCCCTGCTTTGGCCGAAGAGCCGGATTCGTTTGGGGGCGGGGGACACCACCCCAAAGACAACACCGCCAGTTGTGCCAGCGCCAAGTCGGCCCAATGGCAAGACCGCCGCAACGGTGCCGGACATCCCTATGCCACTAGATCCCAACATGCATATGGCACAGGATCAGAACGACGACGACGACGATACATTTGCCAACGTCGATCAGTACTTTGCCGATCATGGGTACGGTGGAGACTTCATGGGGCCTCCTTCTCAAGAACCGAACCCTACAAAAGACGTGCGCGATCTAGCTGGTATAGCAGAGAAACCAAGTTGCAACAGGCGTCATCTGCCGTTCAGTTCTCAGGAGACGCCTCCATTTGTTGACATCACCGATCCTCAGATAGGCGAGGTGCGAAATATTATCAGCCCCAACACACTCAAGAAGGCAGTCTGTTAGCAAAACTCGGTCCCATTACAGGAGAAGAAGAAGGCACGCAAAAGAAAGACTAACAAGGGTGCGAGCCAGCCGGCACCGAGTACGATCCGTGCTCAGGACGGGCCACCTTCACCTGAGGATGTAATGAGGAGGGTGCATGTGGCGGGTAGGCCGATGCTACCGAGAAATATGCTCGATGCTGCAACCGGTGCTATGCGGAGTCTGCATGACAGTGTTCTTTCTTTGGAGAAGCGGCTTCTCAGAGAGAAGGATGTGGCATACCCGGTTTTTGCGGCCAAGGTGCCAGAGGGCAAGGGCTTTGTGGATAACTCCATCGGGGGTACGATCGTCCTGCGGTTTGATGACATCTACGCTATGTTGAACCTTCATCCGCTGCACTACACCTTCGTTCGGCTAGTTTCGCTGAGTATGAAGATGCAGATCATTCGCGACAAGACCCGGGACATCATGATAGTCGACCCCTTCTACATGCGTGCCAAGATCTTGGGCAGCGCTGGGGACCGACAAGTCGCGAGTTCTTACCTCGAAGGCGTCATTCTGGCAAACCGAGATAAGGATAACTTCCTCGTGCCTTACTTTCCCGAGTAAGTCCTCCCCTCAACCGCCCCGTAACATATGAATTCTTAGATTTCGATCATTTTTCTTTTAACATTCCGTGTTTTCTGCAGTGACACACATTGCACGCTCATCCTCCTAAGCCCCAAATATTCCATGGCCACGTATTTCGACTCGGACCGTCAGTCGAACGTAGACTACACAAATGTCAAGAAGGTTCTTGATGATGTTCTCCCCGGCTACGCCAAATCTGGAGGCACCTTCACCAGGCCTATTCGTAAGACCGGCAAGCACATGTTCTCCCACAATACGACGTTCTGTTGCGTCAAGCAGGCGCCTGGCGGTCAGAAGGGTGCCTACTACGCCATCCATCACATGCGGGCGATCGTACGGGACCATCATCAACTTCTGCTACCGAGTAAACTCAAAGATTGGGCCGCGAGCGTGTCGGCAATCCAGGACGCGGACATCAGACAAGAATTCTTTCGCATCCAGTCGGAGTTGGCGGAAATCATCCAACAAGATGTCCTTCGTACCTCGGGGCAGTTCTACCTCAGAAATCAACCGTCCAACAGTGACATCAACACAATGCTACAAATGCAGGCTGACAACGCCCGCGATTTCATGACTCCCACGATAGACGGCGGCTTCATCCACGCTCCGGTCCCTTTGAGTCGAGTCGAAAGTAGTGATGTTGTGTCTAGTTCTGAAACATCGATTGGCTCATATTGTAATAGAACTTTAATGAACTTGTAGTATGTCTCTTTGGTTTCGACTGTCGTTCAACTTAGATGTAATCGATGCTATTAATGTCTTGCTTTTCTCTTCCGATCGTTCTGTTGCATACTTATATATTGCTTATGTATTGTTTGTGAATTGGTACTCACGTTTCGTTTGGCTAGTGCATAGCGATGCTGTCGTATGTCGTGTACAAGGGTAAGGTTCCTGGAGTCTACAACGACTGGGAGGAGTGTCGGAGACAGGTTCACCGATTCAGCGGTAACAGTTACAAAGAGTACACCACTAGGGCCGAGGCGGAATCTAGATACGCCCGCTATCTAGCAGGAGAGGGGAGGGAGCGTTGGAGGAACCGGATGAAGACGACTTTCATCGTGATGATGCTCATCGTGATGACCGCAGCTCTCTTCTACGTGATGGTAGTTTAGATGATCGATATCGACTTGTAATGTGAAGACAAACTCGCTATTCGTGGTCTCGAGACTTGTAATATAATGTTCTATCTTTGTTCGGTCTTTTCAATTCGGAGACTAATATGATGAATTGTATTCGGAGACTAATATGATGAATTGTATTCAGAGACTAATCTTCTATTGTATTCAATGAATCTGTTGTTGATGTGTGTTGTCTATATTCTGTCCAATAATACATTTTGTAACCTGTGCAAAAAACAGAAAATTAAAAAAATAAAAAAAAAACCTAATATTCATACTAATGGCGCATCACATGACAGTGCGCCATTAGTATGCCAAAGGATACTAATGGCGCATCATTAAACAGTGCGCCATTAGTATGCCTAAGTTACTAATGGCGCATCATTAAGCAGTGTGCCAATAGTATGCCAAAGCACCTGGGTATATATGGCCCCCTGGGAGGCATACTAATGGCGCACCGTGGTATATACTAATGGCGCATCTGAGGTGCGCCATTAGTATACCAGATACTAATGGCATACCGGAGGTGCGCCATTAGTAAAATATACTAATGGCGTGGCACTAATGGCACACCACTAATGCGCCATTAATGGCCAAAATAGGTGCGCCATTAGTAGGCCTTTTCCTAGTAGTGAGTACTTGGTGCTGCAGACTTGCCCTCGAGCATGTGCACAGTTTGGTGCAACGGGCCCAGGGTCTATTGCACCAACAGAAGCCCTCGAGCCTGGCATGATCATGCCGCTGGGCGTCGTCGGGGTAGGCTCTAACTAGTGCACAGGCAAGGGTGAGTGCTTCCTTTGCTTCTTCATTAACTATGAGCTTGGGCCTATTTCCGCTTCCTCCGTGCGTTGTGTAACGCCAATGCTGGTGGGGCCATCCATGTAATGACCCGTGAATTACTTTAACGGAAGGGCTGGTAACTGCCAATTCACTCTTCCCACCACGCCCTTACTCTTAGGCACGTATGTTGCATGCATTGAGTGGGGTAGGTAATCGGAGGCGCCCAGCATGGAAGAGCGTCAAGGCGGGGGACCGGCTTACTTGGATAGGTGGAGGAGGGCGGTTACCTGCCGGGGAATAAGCCCCCACTCGCAGCCCTCTTATAAAGAGGAGGAGCGGAGGAGGAGCGAGGGCATTCATCCATAACCTCTTCTCTTCCGTTGCATGTCCTTTTGGCTATGTCTAAGGAGAGAGCCTCGGGCCAGCCCCCATGTAGAAGCTTGTGCTCGACAAGACTGAATGGCCGTACCAGAGCTCAGGGAGTGGGATTCTTCCTCGTTCTCCCGCAAGTCCAAGGAGGACGCACGGACGGCGGTGGTAGCACCGGTGGTGGCCACTCTGGGGTGCTCATCACCGTGCCGTCTGGAGCTTCAATCTTAGTGGGGGGTGGCGCATGAGACACTCGGCCAGGCGCGAGGCGCGGTAGCCGCTTGCGGTCCATTCTTCTTCTTCATGTGGTGCTCGCAAAAGGTCGTTGTCATGCCCCAGACACACCCTCCGGTGGTCGTTACTCCTGGCAGGATCTAGAATGGCCCCATAGATCAATAGTAGTCTTTTCTGCGCGCAACCGGGAGCAACTTCCCGGTTGGTCACCCATCCTGAAACTATTCCAAGCTGAGCACACTTAACTTTGGATTTCTATCCGAATGGGCTCCCGGAAAAGAAGGAATTCCTTATTGATATGAGTAGTCTATCATCCCTAATAAGCCAGGCTATCACATACACCCCCACTCAAAGGAACCGACGTCCTCGTCGGGTCACAGGAACGTTCCCTCTTGGTACATATGTCTATGCATCCAGTCCGGCACATGTGCCATGTCGTGTGCCACGACGGGTCACAAACGTCATGCACAACATGACCGCGCACCTGTCCGCAAACATCCGTGTAACCTCGAGGGTCGGCTCTGATACCAACTTGTAACGCCCCGGACACACCTGCTGGTGGTAGTTACTCCTGGCAGGATCTAGAGTGGCCCCATGGATCAATACTAGTCTTTTCTGCGCACTCTATCCTCACGCGTGCGCACCTGATGGCTTCTCGCCCCTCGTTGGTTACCCCAAGTGGAAGGTTTGAGATGTAGCGTAACGGCAAGTTTCCCTTGGAAAGATACCAAGGATCGAATCCCGTGAGACTCCGAGGGTCGACAAGAAGGTGTCAACGGCTAACGGCGCCAAATACTTAGCGGTTGACAGGACCTACACACAGATACAAATAACTTTGCTCGCAACGAGTACAGAGAGGTTGTCAATCCCTCCGGCCTTGCTGTTTACAAAGGATCAAATGCAAGAGGTAATAATGATAGCTATGATTGCAACTAGGAAATAGAAACATGAAATAAATATAGGGTGTGATCAGTGGTGGTAATATGGACCGGGGTCCCATGATGTTCACTAGTGATATCTCTCTCCCAAAAGACGATAAAACAGCTAAGCGAGGTAAACAAATTACAGCTGGGCAATTGACAGGATTATGTGCGCAAACCAATGCTAACTATGCTGTAAAGAAAGGTAGAGGCTCTAAGCATGGGCGGTACGCCAACGCAAGTATACCGAAATCCATCTGCATCTACTACTAATCATCCACCTTGAGATATCTATACAGAACATCCCGCTGGTATTAAGTTGCGAGTCCCACCCAAAGTGTAAACTCAAAGCAACGGACAACTGCATTAAAAGAACTTTGCGTAAAGTAAACTATACTTGCACCCGCAAGTACAAGCACCGTTGTTTTCCCCCTTGTGGCAACAACACATCCCCTAGACTCATGTTTCTGTCACTCAAACTAGTCATCAGGGGGCATGAACCCACAATCAAGCATAACGTTCCCTCTTGGAGTTACTACCTACTACTTGGCCAAAGCAATAAACAACAATGGGGAACATGCAAGAATTACTCAAGAACTAAAATATAAAAGAGGTGAATCAAATATATTACTCACACACTTGAGCGTTTGACCCTCCTGAATTTTCTTTTATCATCTTCCCTCGCACACTTGAAAACTCCCTTCATACATAACTCATCATAATCTGATTAGCGAGGTTAGTACCCATAATAAAATAATTTTTCCCTACTGGAAATAAAGATAATCTTGAAGAGCTACTGTTTCTCAAGATTGCCAAAAGGTTTTTGCAAATAAAAAGCAAGCTCAAGGTTTGCAAAACGAAGAAAAGGCAAAACATGACAGAATCTGTGAAAAACAGACCAGCAGGTAGTAAACCTTTTTTTCAGGGCACTTCTGCCACTCGAATCGAAAAACTCGGAACAGACGCTCGAAAGCCAATTGTATAGAGCACGCTGTCAAAACAATTCAGATCAAAAAGATGATCTGTTGATTTTATACGAATTTTTCTGTCCAAGGACAAAATCTGTTTTCTGGGCAGCACGTCACAACTTTTGCACTTTCTTGCAATCAGAGGCTAAACTTGGCACAAAGCTGAAAAGAAAAGATACAATGATGATGCTACTGTAGTAACAAACATCAAGACACAACAAAAGCAAAATAAAACCTTATTCGTTGTGGGCTGCCTCCCAAAAGCGCTTTCTTTTGTGCCTTTAAGCTAGGCATAATGCAAAGAGAGAAGATCAAGTTTTATCAAGAGTAAGAGAATAGCTAGCCCATGTAACGGACTCAAAAGGTAACTTAATCTTCTTTTTAGGGAAGTGTTCCATCCCTTTCTTGAGAGGAAATTGGAATTTTATATTCCCTTCTTTCATGTCAATGATAGCACCAACGGTGCGAAGAAAAGGGCGTCCCAAAATAATTGGACAAGAAGGTTCACATTCAATATCCATAATAGTAAAATCAACGGGAACATAATTGTCATTGACAATGATAAGAACATCGTCGATCTTCCCCAAAGGTTTCTTTACGGAAGAATCAACAAGTCGAACACCAAAAGAACAAGGATCAAAAGGTTTCAATTTAAGCATATCATACATTCTTTTGGGCATAACGGAGGTACTAGCTCCAACATCACATAAAGCATAGCAAGAGAAGTTATTCAACTTAATTTTTATCATAGGATCCCAACCATCTTCTAGCTGTCTAGGTATGGAGGCTTCTACCCTAAGCTTCTCCTCCCTAGCTTTGATGAGAGCATTAGTGATATGCTCCGTGAAGGCAAGGTTAAGTGTGCTAGTGTGGGGATCTTTAGTCATTCTTTGTAAAAAGGTGACAACTTCTGAGAGACTACAATTATCAAAATTAATTTTATCATTATTGAGCAGAATTGTAGTGTCATCTTCTTTGTTTGAATTGCTCTCTATTATAAGAGTTTGGACCTCTTCCCAAGTTTGGGGAAGTGTGGGAGCAACTTTAAACAGAGGCTCATACCTTTTTCCCGGAAGACCATGCCATGGGCATAACTCTCCATTAAAACTAACATAATCACCAGGTTTATTACTTTTGTAGATCCCGACAGTGGTGATTGGCGTGATGGAAGAAGGGGTGTACTCCTCCCACTTAGTGTTTTTGGTGGAACCCATAGCAGCAGCAAGCAAGATAACTATTTTTGTGATTTTTGGTAAAGGAAACTAAAGCAAACACTGAAAGGTAAACTAACAAGACTAAAAAGCAAAGATAAAAGATAGCGTGCAACTCCCCTATCTTGAAGAGTGGAGTCCCCGGCAACGACGCCAGAAACTTTGCTTGATGGCTTCTCGCCCCTCGTTGGTTACCCCAAGTGGAAGGTTTGAGATGTAGCGTAACGACAAGTTTCCCTTGGCAAGATACCAAGGATCGAATCCCGTGAGACTCCGAGGGTCGACAAGAAGGTGTCAATGGCTAACGACGCCAGATACTTAGCGGTTGACAGGACCTGCACACAGATACAAATAACTTTGCTCCCAACGAGTACAGAGAGGTTGTCAATCCCTCCGGCCTTGCTGTTTACAAAGGATCAAACGCAAGAGGTAATAATGATAGCTATGATTGCAACTAGGAAATAGAAACAGGAAGTAAATATAGGGTGTGATCAGTGGTGGTAATATGGACCGGGGTCCCATGATGTTCACTAGTGATGTCTCTCTTCCAAAAGACGATAAAACAGCTAAGCGAGGTAAACAAATTACAGCTGGGCAATTGACAGGATTATGTGCGCAAACCAATGCTAACTATGCTATAAAGAAAGGTAGAGGCTCTAAGCATGGGTGGTACGCCAAGGCAAGTAGACCGAAATCCATCTGCACCTACTACTAATCATCCACCTTGAGATATCTATCCAGAACATCCCGCTGGTATTAAGTTGCAAGTCCCATCCAAAGTGTAAACTCAAAGCAACGGACAACTGCATTAAAAGAACTTTGCGTAAAGTAAACTATCCTTGCACACGCAAGTACAAGCACCGTTGTTTTCACCCTTGTGGCAACAACACATACCCTAGACTCATGTTTCTGTCACTCAAACTAGTCATCAGGGGGCATGAACCCACAATCAAGCATAACGTTCCCTCTTGGAGTTACTACCTACTACTTGGCCAAAGCAATAAACAGCAACGGAGAACATGCAAGAATTACTCAAGAACTAAAATATAAAAGAGGTGAATCAAATATATTACTCGCACACAATCTGAACATAATCTCATAATCCATCGAATCCCAGCAAACTCAGCAGAGCAATAGCATAAAGATTACATATGTGCCTCGATCATGTAGGGCAGCTCACGAGGTCTAATCCATGAAGAATAAAGAGGGGAGGAGAACATCACATAGCTACTGGTCATGGACCCATGGTCCAAGGGGGACTACTCACTACTCATCCGGGAAGCGTCCATGGTGGTGGAGAAGCTCCCGGTGGTGGTCCTCCCCTCCGGCAGGGTGCCGGGAAGAGTTCTCCTGATGCTCCCGATCTTGGAAGCGTTGCAGCGGCGGAAATGAGACAAGATCGTGAAAAAGGGTTCCGTCCTCGAGGGTTTCGGGACGCGAGGAGTATATATGCCAAAGGGGGTCACCAGAAGCGGCGAGGGGGGCCCAGGCGCCCGCCTAGGGCGGCCAGGGGTGGGGCCGCCTGGGCTGCCCCTGGCTCCCCTCTAGCCCCACTTTGGTTTTTCTCGAAGCTTCCTGTACGCTGATTTTTTCTGTATTTTTCCCGGAATTTTTGGAGCACTTTTTATATGGGGGAAATCTGAAATAGAAAAACAGCAAAAAACAGGAACTGGCACTGTGGTGCACTGAGTTAATAGGTTAGTCCAAATATGATCAAAAGTGTATGGAAGTGCATAAATATCATAGCAATATCACACAAAAGAAGCATGGAGCAAGCAGAAATTATAGATACGTTTTGGACGTATCAGCACCCGGGAGCAACTTCTCGGTCGGTCACCCATCCTGAAACTACTGCAAGCTGAGCACGCTTACCTTTGGAGTTCAATCTAAATGGGCTCCCGGAAAATAAGGAATTCCTTATTGATATGAGTAGTCTATCATCCCTAATAAGCCAGGCTATCACAGTCGTGATATGGTTTTGCCATTGTTGGGGGTGAAACCGCCCTTCTCTAGCACTGCAGGCCAGACGTGTGGAGGAGCTTCTTGCTCTTGTACTCGCTTCTCCATCAAGAAGTGGCTCTCAACTATTGTGGTGTTGGGGATGACCATGCTCTGTGTAGAATTGCTCAGAGAGCATGGTACCCGAGCCCCCTGCCACAAAAGGTGCTTCGGGTGTTGGTGCCGCATAAGGCGGCGGCAACCCACGACTCGTCAAGAACGGGGGCGACCGTTCCGACGAGTCATGTTTGCTGGTGACTCCGCTGCTTCCGCTAGGAGCTTTCATCAGTGCCACCATCCGCCCCTGCCCTCTGGTTCCTTCCTCCTAGCTGGGTTTCAAGGCTTCCCAGATCCCGGGGAAGCGCCGGTTCCCAGCCAGGCCCGCCCTCAGCCTTCTTCTCCACCAATCGTAGTGCCTGGAAAAGGAGGCAAAGAAGGGGTTTACGGGGCACTTATCTTTTTTCAATCTTAAGTTTTTAGGCTAATACTAAACTTTAGCTGAAATAAATGTAGTCTTCCTTATCCATGTAATGTTCCGTAACGTTTGTACTTGTTGATCAATATATTAATGGAAAAGATAAACCTTGCCGAGGACTTGTGCGTGTTATACAACCACGCAGAGGTGAAATGCCTCTTTATATCCAAGTAAACAACTTTCCACGTTAAGCTAGGCGGCACCCTCAGATTTGCTGCCGGGGAATGATCCTACCTGGCATAAGCCATAGAGAGGGACCAGGTCCCCGCCAACCCTTTCTTGCCAAAGGACACTGCAACCATCCTGACTGAAGCATCTTTCGAGTCAAAGGATGGGAGCACCTAAGTCTCGAAAGGGAAGGGAGGTCTCCTTATGCACAAGTATTTATAGAACATGTATGGATAATGGAAAGAACTTATCTATTTGGCTTTTCAAAGATTGCAGGGTTGGCTTCTCCTTTGATCTTCTCTTGGGGGAACCAAGTCCACGACAGGAACCTGTGGTTTATAAAGATGAAATGATGCCAAATGCAATCTAAACTATATGAGTATGCAAGACTCATAACATGATCATGCGTTCAAGCAATCTTATTAGGGGGCCTGCTCTACAACCCTTCGATCTTTTATCTGTTTCTCAGGGTCTGCACCTGGCTTTGTATAATGGCTTACATGCAACTATGGCAAGCCCTGTACAAAAGGGTGGCTACCGGGCAGGGCCTGACAGCCACGCCTTACGAGTAGTACTTACGGAGATGCTCAATATTCCATGAGTTTTGCAACTGAATGTCATTTTCGGTCTCCAGATGGACTGCGCCAGGTCTGGTGACTCATACCACCCGGTAAGGGCCTTCCTATTTTGGCATTAACTTGTTTGTACCCTTGGCCGACTAAACGCGCTGAAGGACACGTTCGCCTTCCTCAAAACACCACGTGGTGATAGCGTGCAGCACAGCGTGCTGATAGCGTGCAGCATGCGTAGCGGCCCGGAGACAGTTCGCCTTGAGTAGCACAGCGTCGTCACGCCAGTGCTGATCTTGCACTACTTCATCGTAGGCAAGCACTCGAGGTGACCCATAAATGAGTATCGTGGGGTAACTGCTTCTGCTCCATAGACTAGGGAGAAGGGAGTCTGCCCGGTAGCTTGATTGGTGTCGTTCTGAGGGACCAAAGAACTACCGGGAGCTCCTCAATCCATCGCCTGCCGCATTTCTGCAGCTTATAAAAGGTTCTTGTCCTGAGACCTCGAAGCACTTCGGCGTTCGCCCTCTCAGCTTGTCCATTGCTTATGAGATGTGCAATAGAAGAAAATGAGATCTTGCTTAGGGCATGAACATATTGCATGAAGGCTCGGCTCATGAATTGAGTGCCGTTATCGGTGATGATCCGTGTCGGGACCCTGAAGCGACACACCAATTCTTTCAAGAACTTGATAACTAACTGAGTAGTCACCTTTCTCATGGCAGCTACTTCTGGCCACTTTGTAAACTTGTCGATGGCAACTATCAAGAATTCAAAGCCCCCGGCAGCTCGGGGGAAAGGGCCGATGATATCGAGCCCCCAGACCGAAAACGGCAATGACAAAGGGATTGTCCAAAGAGCTTGGGCAGGCAGATGGATGTTCTTGGAATGGGACTGACAGGCATCACATTTCGTGACGTGCTCGACTGCATCTTGGAGGGCTGTGGGCCAATAGAATCCTTGCCGGAATGCTTTTCCAACTAATGCCCTTAATCCAATGTGGGAGCAGCACATGCCTTTGTGAATCTCTACCAGTAGTTCCTTTCCTTCTTCCTAGAAAATGCACTTCAATTGCACACCATTGGGCATCCTTCTGTACAAAGTATCATCGAAAAAACTGGCCCTCCGGGCTACTCTTTCAGCCTCATCTCGCTCTTCGGGAAGTTCTCCTATTTGGAGGAAATGGACAATGTGCCTTGCCCAAGTTGGAGCCTGGGCTCGGCAACAAGGACTAACGGCACCTCCGCACTCATGGGGGAGCGCTCTTCGACTACGGGGACCGGGGGTCCGGCAGGAGGATATGACCCGGCAAGCAAATGGGAGTTGTTTCTGGCAGGGTCCCTGCTAGGTGCCCCGAAGAGCTCGTCCGGCAGAGGCTTACCAGAGTCCTATTTCCTCCCTTTTCCGGTCATTGTTGCTGGGGATATGGAGGGCTTAGTAAGGTGGAGAACAAAAGTTCCTGGTCCCACAGGAAGCTTTTGCGCAGCGCATTTTAACAGATGATCAGCAATGTTGTTTTTTGCAGTGGGTACGTGCTCTATTTGCAATCCATAAAAAATGCTCCTCCAATCTTCTCACTTCCTTAACGTATGCCTCCATCAATGGGCTTTGATAATCTTTATTAACTTGCCTCACCACCAACTGCGAATATCCTCGGATGATCAGCTTCTTGATTCCCAGTTTGGTGGCAATTCTGAGCCTGGCAAGGAGCCCTTCATACTCTGTAGTATTGTTGTTAGCCTCCTCCCGTTTAAAGTGCATCTAGATGACACACTTCAAGAGTTCCCCAGTGAGGGCGACGAGAAGCACGCCAGCTTCACCGCCTTGCAAGGAGAAGGCACCATTAAAATACATGATCCACTCTTGGGATGATTCATTGCCGGGGATATCTGTCTCTGGCTTTTACTCATCAGGGGTTGGCGTCCATTCTGCAATAAACTCTGCAATGCCCTGCTCTGTATAGTGTATGTGCTCTCAAACTTTAAACCAAAGCTGGATAATTCCAAAGCCCACTCTACTACCCTGTCGGTAGCCTCTAGGTTCCGGAGTATCCATTACAACGGGAATCGTGTGACAACCACTATCTCATGAGCTTGGAAGTAGTGGCATAGTTTCCTTGAGGCCATGACTATGCCAAAAATCATTTTTTGCACACCAGAGTACCTGGATCTAGCCCCTGCAATAGAGAGCTGACGAACTACACTAGGCGCCGCACCACTTTCTTCCTTGCCATATCCTTGGGGTCGCCACTGCTACCATACTCATCCTTATCCTGATCCGGAACTTACTCTGCCGGGCGGTGCTCATCTCTGTTCCCGAAAGGAACAATGGTTGAGGTTGTTGCTTCCTCTAATTCCCACTGCGCAACTAAGGCTGCACTAACCACTTGATTAGTTGCCGCTAGATATAGCAGCAACGTCTCTTGTGGTTTGGGCGAAACCAAGGTAGGCACAGACGACAAGTAGGTCTTCAACTCTTGCAGTGCTAAATCTGCTTCCGGGGTCCATTTTCAAGGGTCATGCCTTCTTCAAGACCTTAAATAACGACAAGGCACGCTCGGCAGACTTGGAGATGAATCTTCTTTGTGCGGCAACGCACCCAGTTAAAAGCCTGACATCCTTCACTGTCTTTGGTGCCTGGATCTGCTCAATGGCTTTGTTCTTGTCACGGTTAGCTTCTATACCACGGTGGGATACGAAGAAACCAAGCAGCTTGTCGGAGGGAACTCCAAACACGCACTTCTCCGGGTTTAGCTTCAAGTTGATCTTGTGCAAATTGGCAAACGTCTCTTGTAAATCTTGGATGAGGGTTGATTTGTCCTTAGTTTTGACCACAATGTCATCCATAAATGTTTCAATATTCATGTGCAACTGTGGTTCAAAACCAATCTAGATAGCTCATGTGAAGGTAGACCCATCACTCTTTAACCCAAAAGGCATACGCACAAAGCAGTAAGTACCACATGGGGTGATGAATGAGGTCCTCTCTTCATCTTCCTTGGACATGAAGATCTGATGATATCCAGAATATGCATCCAGAAAAGAGAGCAGATCACAACCTGAGGTGAAGTCCACTATCTGGTCGATGTGCGCCAAGGGAAATGGATCCTTCGGGCAGGCCTTGCTCAGATCAGTGAAATCTATACACAGCCTCCACTTTCCATTGGCCTTGCGCAGAACCACTTGATTTGCCAACCATGTTGGGTGTAGAACTCCTCTGACCAGACTATCTGCTTCAAGTTTCTTAATCTCCTCGGCAATGAACTGTTGTCGTTCCAAAGCTTTCTTCCAGACCTTTTGCTTGACGGGTCGGGCATGTGGGCAGAGGGCAAGGTGGTGCTCGTTTACCTCCTTGGGAACACCGGGGATGTCAAATGGTTGCCAAGCAAACACATCGACATTCGCCCGCAGGAAGGTAACGAGCGTGCTTTCCTATTTGTCATCGAGGGTGGCACTGATGGTGAAGGTACCATCAGCACCATCCGGCCCTACCGGGACCTTTTTCACAGCAGGTGCAGTAACCTTGGACCTCTTACTGTTGGAGCTCTCCGGCAAATCATCCACATGCAGAACATATCTCGGAAAGATGGGCTTCCCGGGTCCCTTGCCGAGGCTCTAAACGGTTTCCTTCTTCCTCTTGTTCTCCTTTGCGGGATCAGTAATCTTTGTAGCCTCTTCCACAACTGCATGCATGTACATCTTATCTACACAAATGATTGCGTCCTTTTCGTTTGATGGAATGGATAGGAATCCCATGGGCCCTGGCATCTTCAAGAAGTTATAAGCATAGTGGGATGCTGGCATGAACTTAGCCAGAGCTGGTCATCCCAGGATTCCGTTGTACAGCAGGGGAGGTCCGCCACATCAAACACAGCTTTCTCTAGCATGTAATACAATTCTCCCACAAACATTACCAGCAACGTAATCTTTCCCTTGGGATGGCTCCTGCGGGATTAACTCCTTGAGAAGTGCCAGTAACCTCAAGATCTTCCTCTGATATCTCGAGTCTACTGATAACCTTTGGGGAAATTAGATTCAACCCGGCACCGCCATCAACCAACATCTTCGTCACTATGAGGTTGTGAATTGTTGGTGAGACCAACAAGGGCAACCACCCTACGGCGGTAGTGCGGCCAAGGTTATCCTCCACGTCAAAGATGATGGGATTGCGGGACCACTTGAGCGGCTTCTGCAACTCTGATCCCGGCTCCATGGCATTGACTTCTCGTGCCCACCACTTGAGTTGGTAGTGAGAGAATGCAGAGATGCACCCCCGTCAATGCACAGAGCGTCAGTGGCCTTTTGGAACTCCTTCTCACTGGTTTACTCTTCATCCCCTTCATTGCTTTCCTCATTGCAATCCTCCTTCTCGCGGCCCTTGACGAGTTTCTCTTTATTCCTAAAACCCTTGCCGGGGCGGTTTGCTTCACCGCTCCAGCCCTTTCCGCTAGTGCCATTCTGACCGTTCTCCTTATCTCTTTTCTCATATTCAGCTCTATACCTCTTGACAAGCTTATCAACTTGATGGCATTCTTGGAGATCATGGCCCTTAGTCCGGTGGATTTTGCAGTAAGGGCCATCACTCTTCCCAGCGTTGTCGGCAACTGCGGCCTCTAGCAATAATTGCATGAGGCAACCACCTTGCAGGGGGATTCAGCTTTTGACTTCTTACCGGTACTGGGTGTGCTTGAGCCTTCAACTGTCATTACTACCTTATCTTTGTGCTTGTTATTGCGCTTCTTGTTCTGCTTCTTCTGACTAGTGGTTTCGTTACCATCCTCTTCTCCAGGGACTTTCCTCCCCTCCTCCACCCGTGCACACTTGTCCAATAAGGTGTATAGCTCCTTCACAGTATTGGGCAACCGGACGTTCATCTTCGAACGTATCCGGCAGTTGGCCACATTGGACTGGAAAGCTGCTATCACTGCTCCCAGATGGATATCCAGTATGTTTCTCTAGACTCTGCTGAACCTGTGCATGTACTTCCGCAGAGTCTCTCCTTCCTTCTACGGCAGCACCACCTTGGTTCTTGGTGGCCGCCGGTGAAGGCTCCAACGAACTTATGGCACGGGTCAGCCCAAGACGAGATGGAGTTCTCCGGCAGATGCATCAGCCAAGATCTCACATTAGGCTTAAGTGCAAATGGAAAATATTTGGCAAATACCTTCTCATCTCTTCCTCCGGTAGCTTGAACAGAGATGGTATAGATGCACAACAATTCTACCTAGTTAAGCTTCCCATCATACTTCTCTTGGATCTCGGGCTTGAAAGTGCGAGCGGATGCCAACGGATTTGCCACAGCTCATGGGTGAATGCAGGGCACCCAGCCTCGAAAGGGAAGTACCAACCCCCACCGAACGTGGGTTGTTCGACGTTGGAGCCGCCACGCCGGTTGGGCTGGCAGTGGTTGCCGCGGCTTTGGTCAACGGCGACGCATGTGCGCTCCCTCTACCTGCCCTCCGGGGCTCGTTGTTGGCCTTGGTGCACTTGTGGATCTGACGAGGCCATCGAGACGTTATCGGGCTCCAGGGCGCGTGGCCCTCATGCTGGTGGTCGCCATGGAGAATGCACAGCAGGAGCGGCGCCTTCGACGCAGCCAACAGCGTGGGTCGTGGCGGTTGCTTGGGGGGGTCCGTGGCGGGTCCGCCCGCCGTGATCTCTCCGCATCGGTGAAACCATTCAGACTTTGGATTGTGGCTCGCCACTCATCCATCTAAATAGCCGTCGACAGAAATTTCAACAGCATCTGGGCCCGTGCCATAGCCTCCGACGCAGTGCTTGGGAGTGATGATGACATGGACTGGAAGGTTGCTTGGCTCTTGGAAGTGCAACCAGCTATCGCGCCATACCCTCATTGCTGGGAGCCAGCCGATTGGACGGCGTGGTGACGTGGTGGAGGTGCTCGAGGGCCGGCGGTCCCATTGGGTGCATCGGCTGTGTTCACCCGTCCTGGAGGTGGTGCAAGCTCCAAGGTCTCACCCACAACGTGAGCGGCCGGGGAGTTGCGATTCACACCAAAGCGATCAGCATTGCCGATGTTGTGCCCGTCAGTTGGACGAGAACGCCCAGATAGGAGGGATTCTCCGCCCGTACCTCGCGGGACGTTGCCGTCAGGGTGTAGCTGACGCTGTTCTTCTCTGATGTTTCCGGATCCCATTTCGAACACGGCAGAGGTGGTGACGACACCGCCTGCGTCAACCGCATGTCCCGCCGCGTCCGTGTTTCTGTGCCTCTCCTCACGCTCCGCGGCGTTAGCGCACGCAGGCGGCGGGGCCCTTGAGGAGGACGGAATGGCCGCAGTGGTGGACTTCTTTTTGGGCGCCATGGTTGATGGAGCCGAAGAAGATGAAGCTGGCGATGAAGATGATGCGGTGTGGACGCTCTCAGGTTCGCGCAAGTGACCCCCCTACCTGGCGCGCCAAAGATGTCGTGGGATAACCACGGCCACCTATGGGACAGAGGTCCCTTTTGGTTCGGCTAGGGGACGGGTGATGTCGCTTAAAGATACGTTGGTTTTTCCCCAAAGAGGAAGGGATGATGCAGCACAGCGGCGGTAGGTATTTCCCTCAGATGTGAAACCAAGGTTATCGAGCCAGTAGGAGAACAAAGCAACACAACGTAAAATACACCTGCACACAAATAAAAACCTCTCTTAACCCGACGTGTTAAAGGGGTTGTCAATCCCTTTCGGGGTACGGGGCCTCAAGATAGGAAAAACGGACGTGAGGAATTTGTAGTAGATTGGTAGATCGTACACCAAATATAAAAATAAGAATAAATTGCTGCAAGGTATTTTGTATTTTTGGTTTAGTAGATCTGAAAGTAAATGCAAGTAAAAAAGTAGATCGCAAAGGCAAATATATGAGAAAGAAGACCCGGGGGCCGTAGGTTTCACTAGTGGCTTCTCTCGAGAAAAATAGTAAACGGTGAGTAGACATATTACTGTTGGGCAATTGATAGAACCACAAATAATTATGACGATATCCAGGCAATGATCATTACATATGCATCACGTCAAAGACTAGTAGACCGACTCCTTCCTACATCTACTACTATTACTCCACACATCGACCGCTGTCCATCATGCATCTAGTGTGTTAAGTTCATGGGAAAACGGAGTAATTCATTAAGAACGATGACATTATGTAGACAAGATCCGTTTATCTATGGAGTTAGATATGGATCTCGTCGTTTTATCCTTAGTGGCAATGATACATACGTGTCGGTTCCCTTTCTGTCACTAGGATCAAGCAACGTAAGATCGAACCCACTACCGGGCACCTCTTCCCATTGCAAGATAAATAGGTCAAGTTGGCCAAACAAAAACCAAATATCGGAGAAGAAATACGAGGCTATAAGAGATCATGCATATAAGAGATCAAAGAAACTCAAATAACTTTCATGGATATAAAAAGACAGATCTGATCATAAACTCAATGTTCATCGGATCCCAACAAACACACCACAAAAAGAGTAACATCATATGGATCTCCAAGAGACCATTGTATTGATAACAAAAGAGAGAGAGGAAACCATCTAGCTACTAACTACGAACCCATAGGTCTACAAAGAACTACTCACTCATCATCAGAGAGGCACCAATGGAAGTGGTGAACCCCTCTGTAATGTTGTCTATCTTGGATATGGTGGTTCTAGTCTCTGCGGTGGCTGGATGAGTATTTCGTCGAGTCCCCTAGGGTTTTTGGTATATTGTGGTATTTATAAAGCAAAGAGATGGTGCGGGAGGCCACCGAGGTGGGCACAACCCACCTGGGCGCGCCAGGGGGCCTAGTGCGCCCTGGTGGGTTGTGCCCCCCTCGGGGCACCCCCCAGGTGCTCCCTTGGCCCATAAAAATTATCCAAAAAGTTTCGCGGTGTTTGGGCCCCGTTTGATATTGATTTCCAGCGATGTAAAAAACATGCGGAAAACAGCAACTAGCACTTGGCACTATGTCAATAGGTTAGTACCAAAAAATGATATAAAATGACTATAAAACGATTGTAAAACATCCAAGAATGATAATATAACATCATGGAACAATCAAAATTATAGATACATTGGAGACATGCATCCCCAAGCTTAACTCCTGGTCTTCCTCGAGCAGGTAAGTGGTAAAAACAACTTTTTTGATGTGGAATGCTTCTTATCATGTCGTATCATATTCTTTTCTTTATAACATGGACTTTTGGACTTTTATATGGTTCAAAGCAATAGTCTAGTTTTGACATAATAATTTCGGTACTCAAGCATATCAATGGGCAACCATGTCTTTCAAAATATCAATGCTAAAATAAGTTATCCCTAGCCCATTATGCTCAACCATTGATCCATTCATGAAACACATTCGTATATTAGTTACACCCAATGCTCCAGTACGATTGTATGTTTCCTAGTTGGTGCTTGTAAGACAAGATAGAGAATTACATTCAAAAATAAGAATTGCATAAGTAAAAGAAAGGCTCTTCGCAGAGGGAAGTGTGGGTTTGTAGAGGTGCAAGAGCTCAAAGCTTAAATTGAGAGATAATATTTTTGGGAGGTATACTTTTCCCACCAATGAGAACGACTTGAGGTTCCCAACACTTTCCATGCTAGATATATCATAGGCGTTTGCCAAACAAAAAATAAAGTTGATTCCTTTTCCACCAAACTTTCACAAGCAATGGCTAGCCGAATCCACGGTTGCCTTCCATACCAACACTTTCCAGAGAATTTATTATTTAACAACATAAAGTAAATTTGTTTTCTATTTCAGGACTGGGCATCCCTAATACCTTTGCCTTACTCTCGCGCAATGATAAATGACTAAACACTCATCGTGATAATAACACATCTAGCATGGAAAATAGTGGCCACCCCTCACCACCTCGCGAGCGGTATGGGCACAGAAAAGGGGAATTTATTTTGAAAATTAGAAAACAAATTTGCTTAGAACGCCAAGGAAATACCGCATATAGGTAGGTATGGTGGACTAATGTGGCAAAACCGGGATAAAACATTTTGGATGCACAAGTAGAGATCATACTTAGTGCAAAATGAAGGCTAGCAAAAGATTGGGAAGCGACCAACCATGAAACAAATAATCTCGTAAGCGAACTTTGAGCATAAATAACACTGAATAATGCACCACAAGTATGATATACTTTCATTGCATAATTATTGAATTTCGTGCTTGCATAAGGAATCACAAACTTTAACACTAATATTCTTACTAGAGCACAATTACTCATCAACATAACTCACATATCACATCATCATGTCTCAAAACTATTAGAAGCAATCAAGTTTATTTTGTCCAATGATCTTCATGAATTTTTTTTATTATATCCTTCTTGGATATCTATCACTTTGGGACTAATTTTCATGTGCTGCTTTTGATAAGCTCAAACAAATATAAGTGAAGATCATGAGCATAATTTGTCTTTCTTTCTCTCAAAATAATATAAGTGAAGCAAGAGAGAATTTCTTGAAATTTTTACTAACTCTCGAATAAACCTAAGTGAATCAAGAGAGTATTTCTTCAAAAATACTAAGCACACCATCCTCAGAAAGATATAAGTTAAGCACTAGAGCATGTCCTAGCTCACAAAAAATTAAGTGAACCTTAGAGAGCTATTCTAGCAAGTCATGGCATAATTTTGGCTCTCTCGAATAGGTGTGTACATCAAGGATTGATGAGTTAAAAAGAAAAAGAAAACAACCAAGGACTCATATCATACAAGACGCTCCAAGCAAAACACAAATGATGTGACGAATAAAAATATAGTCTCAAGTAAAATACCGATGGTTGTTGGAAGAAAGCAGGGATGCCACTCGGGTGCATCCCCAAGCTTAGTTGGTTGCTAATTTTTGGGTAATGGCTTGGGACGCCAGGGCATCCCCAAGCTTAGGCTCTGCCATCCTTCCTTCATCCATCGTAAGATAACCCAAATCTTGAAAACTTCAATCACACAAAACTTCAACAAAACCTTCGTGAGATCCGTTAGTATAAGAAAGCAAACCACTACTATAAGTACTGTATCAAACCGATTCATATATTTTTGTATTATATCTACTGTATTCCAACTTTTCTATGGCAAAAACTCATCAAAGAAAACAACAGAGCCATCAAAATAAGCACACAACACAAAGAAAACAGAATCTGTCAAAAACAGAACAGTCTATAGTAATCTGGAAGTTTCGAATACTTCTGGAACTCTAAAAATCTTTAACAAATTAGGGAACGTGGGAAATTGGTATATTAATCTTCTGAAAAAAGAATCAATTAAAAATATTTTTATGTTAAAATGAGAATTTTTCTCATCAGTGCAAAAGTTCTGTCTTTTTCAGTAAGATCAAACAACCATGACCCAAGAAGATCCTATCTGTTCTACTTGGCACAAAGACTAATTAAAACACAAAAAACACAACCATACCAGCAGAATAATTTTTCTAACACTCAAGAACAGAAAGCAAAAAGCAAAAATAAATTTTATTCATTGGGTTGCCTCCCAACAAGCGCTATTGTTTTGTGCCCTTAGCTAGGCATAATTCGAAGATTTTAAGTATTGTCAGCCTTGTTTGATGTTCCATAAGTTGCCCTCATTATAGATTCATAACACAATTTGATCTTGGTTCTAGGGAAGTGTTCCATGCCCTTTCTCAAGGGAAATTGGAATTTAATATTCCCTTCTTTCATGTCAATCACCGCGCCAATAGTGCGCAAAAATGGTCTACCAAGTATAATAGGGCAAGGCGGATTGCAATCGATATCAAGAAGAATAAAGTCTATGGGTACATAGTTCCTATTTCCAAGAATAAGAACATCATTGATCCTCCCCAAAGGCTTTTTAATAGTAGAGTCTGCCAAATGCAAATTAAGAGAGCAATCTTCAATATTGGTAAGACCAAGAACATCATAAAGAGATTTCGGAATCGTGGAAGCACTAGCACCCAAATCACACAAAGCAAAACACTTATAATTATTTATTTTAATTTTGATGGTAGGTTCCCATTCATCATGCATTTTTCTATGAATTGAAACTTCTGATTCCAATTTTCCTTCAAAAGCTTTCATCATAGCATCAACAATATGTTTAGTAAAAGATTTATTTTGTTCATAAGCATGGGGTGAATTAATCATGTATTGTGACAAAGAAATAAAATCAATCAAGGAGCAACTATCGTAATTAAAGTCTTTGTAATAAAAAATCGTGGGTGCATCACTAGTTAAAGTCTTGACCTCTCCAAACCCACTTTTATCAATTTTCTCTACATGATTTTCACCCTCCAAAATATTGGGACGCCTTCTACCTAAAGTTGACTCTTCTTCAGTCTCTTTATCATCAAGTTGAACTTTACTAAACAAAGAATCAATCGAAGACCAATCAATCATTTTAATGTCTTCATCATTTTTATGAAAGCAATCACTAGAAAACGCCTTTTCTAAAAATTCCCGTTTAGATCTAAGCATGGTAATTCTTTTCTTACTTTCATCCATAGAAACATAAAGAGCTTTAATCGATTCTTCAACTTTAGGCACAAAAATTTTCAACTTGAGATTTTCTACATCATGACAAATCCTATCAATACTCCTAGACATATCATTGATCCTATTCACTTTTTTCATCTATGGAAGCATTGAAACTTTTTGAGAATTGATAAATTCTTTAATATTATTCTCTAGATCACAGGTATTCCTATTATTATTGTAAGATTGATTTCCATAGGAATTACCTTAATTATTAGAGGAATTACTAGGAAAAGGCCTAGGATTAAATTACCTCTATGAGCATTGTTATTAAAATTGTTTGTAGAGATAAACTTCACATCTATAGCACCACTAGTTTGCTCAATCAAGGTATACAAAGGCATATCATTAGGATCAATAGGAGCACTTTTACTAGCAACCATTTTCACAAAAGCATCAACTTTCTCACTCAAAGAATGAATCTCAACCACACAAATCTTTTTGCTTGTCGGCGCCCTTTCGGTATGCCATTGCGAATAATTCGCCATAATATTATCAAGCAATTTTGTGGCTTCACCCAAAGTGATTTCCATAAAACACTACAAGAAATATGTCAACTTATGACCTTTTGTTAGTGACCCTAGAAGTATTGGTCATAGATCTATGACCATTTCAGACCAATTGGTCAAAAGCTGTTCGGGGGGCTCCAAACCCTAAACTATAACGACCATTTTTGTCAGAAAGGTCATAATTTCCTTACACGAAATGGTCATAAAGCAGATAGCACTGGTTCGCTGCCTTATTTCTAGCTGATCATGACCAATATAGATGGTCATAACCTTGTAAATTGTGGTGGGTTGCTACGACTAGGCGCCACCTCATCAGTTTTGCCTATGTGTCATGTCCATGTGGCAGTTTTTGCGCTAGGTTGTGAAGCAACCTATATTTCTGTCATTCCCAAAATTCCCCAAAAAATCTCATAAATTCTTTGGGTCATATCTTCGTCAAATATGTAAAAAACCTTCCTTGCCTAGTTCAAAAATAATTCAAAAATATTCATTTTCCTATTCTGTTCAAAAAAACACTTTGTGAAGGAAGTACCACTTTGGCATGTCCAAATGGTATCCATTTTCTACAATGCTTTCCTATGCCCAAATAACTATCCTCCACCAAATGCCAGCTCAATCCATTCATTATTTTGAGCCCATCTTCAACATTTGTATTTATGTCCAGTGTGGTACTTTGCAAAGCAAGTACCACCTAGACTCCTCCTTTTGAGCTGAAAATTTGTGAAGATGGTCTTCTTAGTAACTGATCATCCTCAACCAAAACTCACGCCCATTAGCCATGTGCATTTCCCGTACCGCTAATCAAACACTTGGCTGCTAATTCATGTTTGAGCATCGATCGGTCTCCTCGTGAGAATCTTCGTAATTTTCTTCCTAGCACCTACCTGGGTAGTGGCCAACCCACTAGACATGCCTAGGCCGCCCAGAACACATGGCAACGCCACAGTCACGCGGTGACCACGCGGCGGGCATGCGAGTTTACGCGCTCTAGAGTTGGGGCACTCGACCAACGCCCAAACCTCGACGTATCGCCACCAAACCATGTATTTATGATTAAATAGGTACTTATGTAACTAGAAATGATTTTTGGAAAAAATAAATAGCAAACTATGAGGCAGCCGCAGTTCAAATTTGACCCGCTTCCAGCCGAATCGGCGGAAATTTGTCTTTTTCAGGAGAGGTGGATCAAAACTTTTTACACCCAACCATTTTGTCAATTATGCATTAAATATGTCCTAGTATTTTAGAAAATTTATTTGGTCAAATTTTGCAACAATTATTTGGGAGGTCCTTCACAAAAAAAAACCTCCTTTTGGGCACTCGAAAAATGGAAAATGATTTTTTCGTCCAAAGAAAATCAAAACTTCCTTAAGCAATATTGTTTGCCATTCCAAGATGCACCCTTGTGCACAATATGAGATCATTTGAACAAACTATGCTATGAATGTGGCCATAGGATTGATCATTTGGCTTGAAAGCCGTGAATCTTCACGCATGATAGCTCATTTCTGAGAACACTTTTTTAAAAGAATTGCCGTATTACAAGTTTATTATTTTTCCTGGTAACTTGGTCATATATAATGACACAATGCGAAGGTTTTCCAATTTTTTGATTTTTTTTAAATTTTTTATGCCCGTTTCAAAATGCGGACAAAACGGCGGGAATGACCGTTCCTAGCTAGTAGTTGAATCTTGGAATTTTTTTGGTGTTTCTCTGATTAAATAGATACTTATGTACCTAGAAATGATTTTTGTAAAAAATAATGAGCAAACTACAAGGCAGCTACAGTTCAAATTTGACCGCTTCCAACTAAGTCGGCTGAAATTTGTCTTTTTCACGAGAGGTGGATCCAAACTTTTTACACCCAACCATTTGGTCAATTGTGCATTAAATAAGGCCTATTATTTTATAAAAATGATTTGGTCCAATTTTGCAACAATTATTTGGGAGGTCCTTCACAAAAAAACCTCCTTTTGGGCACTCGAAAAATGGTAAATGAATTTTTCGTCCAAAGAAAGTGAAAACTCCCTTAGGCAACATTGTTTGCCATTCGAAGATGCACCCTTGTGCACAATATGAGATCATTTGAACAAACTATGCCATGAATGTGGCCATAGGATTGATCATTTGGCTTGAAAGCCATGAATCTTCACGCATGATAGCTCATTTCTGAGAACATTTTTTTAAAAGAATTGCCATATTACAAGTTTATTATTTTTCCTGGAAACTTGGTCATATATAATGACACAATGCGAAGGTTTTCCAATTTTTTGATTTTTTTTAATTTTTTTATGCCCGTTTCAAAATGCGCTCAAAACGGCGGGAATGACCGTTACTAGCTAGTGGTTGAATCTTGGTATTTTTTTGGTGTTTCTCTGATTAAATAGATACTTATGTACCTAGAAATGATTTTTGTAAAAAATAAAGAGTAAACTACAAGGCAGCTACAGTTCAAATTTGACCCGCTTCCAACTGAATCGGCTGAAATTTGTCTTTTTCACGAGAGGTGGATCAAAACTTTTTACACCCAACCATTTGGTCAATTGTGCATTAAATAAGGCCTAGTATTTTATAAAAATGATTTGGTCCAATTTTGCAACAATTATTTGGGAGGTCCTTCACAAAAAAACCTCCTTTTGGGCACTCGAAAAATGGAAAATGAATTTTTCATCCAAAGAAAGTGAAAACTCCCTTAGGCAACATTGTTTGCCATTCCAAGATGCACCCTTGTGCACAATATGAGATCATTTGAACAAACTATGCCATGAATGTGGCCATAAGATTGACAACTTAACTAGAAAGCCATGAATCTTCACACATGATAGCTCATTTCCGAGAACACTTTTTTAAAAGAATTGTCGTATTACAAGTTTATTATTTTTCCTGGTAACTTGGTCACATATAATGACACAATGCGTAGGTTTTCCAATTTTTTGATTTTTTTTGAATTTTTCATGCCCGTTTCAAAGTGCGGTCAAAACGGCGAGCATGACCGTTGCTAGCTAGTGGGGGGAATCTTGGAAAACTTTTGATGTTTCTTTGATTAAATAGATACTTATGTACCTAGAAATGTTTTTTGCAAAAAATAAAGAGCAAACTATGAGGCAGCTGCAGTTCAAATTTGACCCGCTTCCTACTAAAACGGCGGAATTTTGCCTTTTTCACCAGAGGTGTATAAAAACTTTTGACAACCAACCATTTTGTCAATTGTACATTACATATGGCCTAATATATTATAAAAATTATCTGGTCCCATTTTGCAACAAATATATGGTAGGTCATTTACAAAAAAAACTCAATTTGGGCACTCGAAAAATAGAAAATGGATTTTTTGACCAATTTAGATGGTCATAACGTCGTACTGTATTCTGATTGGTCCGTGGACGTCTCACGCAGATCATGCATCGAACACCGTCGGATGATCGTGGATCCAACGGCAGTCCTCAGCCCTTCCACACCATCCCCGAATCCCTAGCTCTGCCATGTGGTCATTTTGCATCAACCTCCCCGCCTCCTTTCTTTCCCTCGCTCTGTTCTCCTCCTCTCCCCTTCCAGATCCGCCGAGCTCCTCTCGATCACCCTCCCACTCCAGACCTCGCCGCCACCCGCCCCACCCCTCGCTCTCCTCGATCCAGATCGCCGTGCTCTACTCCTCCCTCCCTCCCCTCCCCTCCGACAAGATCCCCACGCTCTGCCTCTCCCTCCCTCTCTCCCCTCCGGCAAGATCCAGCGCGCGACCTCCCTCTCCTCGATCCAGATCGAGGCACCCGGCCGCCCCGCCTGAGTCTCCCTCCGTCTCCCACCCATGGAAAGCTCCACCGCCGCTGCCCCCACCGAACGCCGCCACCTCCACCCAACGCCGACCTCGTCTCCACCACCCACACTCCTCCCCTCCCATGGCCGCTCCCAAGGTCGACCACCACTTCAGCAATGCCCTCCTCGACCACTTGGATGGATGGATGGGGAACCGGAACCGGTGCGCTATCGTCCACCTGTTCCTCGAGGGAGACCGGCCGGCCAAGGAGGCTCGACCCGAACTGACGTATGGACGGACGGATGGATGGATGGCCGGGGTGAAACCCTAGCCCCAGACCCACCCATCCCCATCCCCATCCCCATGGAGCTCTTCTCTGTTCCTCGGTGGAGACCCGAGCTTGCTGATGTGGTGGCCCTCGATCTCCGGCGAAGCCAAAGGTACGTACGCCCCCTCCTTCCCTTTGTCTTCTTCTTCTTCTTCTTCTGGATTTGCCCGTCTGATTTGCGCAGTTGGTTTGTGCAGGCCATCACCATCACCATGGAACAAGTCAAGGAGGAGGCCATCGCCATGGAAGGAAGGTCATGGTCATAGGTGTGTGTGTGTGTGTTCCAGCCATGGTCAGGTCCAGATTTTGTGCTACTATATTTACAGAGTAGTTAAGGATGTTTAGGTTGATGGTCAGATTAGCCCTGTTCAAATTTCATATATTAATCAATGGAGCACTAGCAGCCAACCTTGGAGATGGGCGTGCAAGTGTCTGACCTCCAACCCTGAATGTGTTCTTCCCAAATTTCTACAACCAATAGTACCAAACTACCATTACAAACATGTCAGTCCACTAGCTAGCCGGCAAGATGCATGCATTGCAGCGTGAACATGTAACTACAAGCTGCTGATGCATCGATCCATAGTTTTTCCATTTTATTGAGAATAATGGGCATTCACATTAGTAATATTCATTGGCAAATCATTGGGGTTGAGGGACTCAAGTTAAATCATGTTGATGTCCCTATGGTTGGGAGGGGATATACTAACTGCTACTGTTACACTGTCTTGTTGATTTCTTTTAACAATCATACCTAGCTAAAATCTTCTTGTCCACGGCAGAGCAGCCTCATCCTCTTCATGCTGGCTCGACTGCCTCTGATTCTTCCTGTTTGCTGCCTTTCCTTGCAGATGTGGTAACTCAAGGGCGAGGTCGGCGTCTTCTCCAGGGCCGATGGGTCGGTGCTGTTTGAGATGGGAAACACCAGGGTCATCGCCGCCGTCTACGGCCCCTGAGAGGTAGTCGCTTTTTCTTTGCACACCAACTCTTCTATTCGATGCCATGGCTGTTAGGGATTTGGCCCCCGAGAGGTCTCTAGTTAATGATCGGTACTCAGAGATTTTGGTGGTTACTTATGCTTATTGTGTATCACATTGAAAAAGAAAATGCACAATGAGCTTACCTTTGTATGTCAGGATTTTTTCTTCATCGGCTACCATTCCTTTAGTTGTAGTTCATTTTCGTACAGAAACCAATCTTGGTGTTCTGCCTATTTGCATTTGATTATTTTTTAAAAATCCCTAGCAGAACTATATATAACAATGTGGGTATGTGTTTTCTTCTTTTAGTGTCTATAGTGCATTTGCATGATGTTGTATTATGTGCTACATAATATACATTAGCTGATTTAAACTACTGTTTTCCTTCGCCTAATCAAATGCCCTTTGAATTGAGACAGAGAGTCAACACTAATTCTGTTATACTAAGTGCAAACATAAATGAATTTTTGGAACAATTGGAGCAGTACTGTTGTACCAATTTGTGCAAAGTACTTTGGTACATCAGTTGTAAAGTAGGAGTAAGATTGTAGGGTATGTTGTTAAGAGTTTGTGATTTATACCTAAGCGAATAAGATGGAATGGTCATCGACCACAATGGTTCATACCTTGTCTTGTGCTCTCGTTTAAAAAAATTCAGGACCAACTGTTAGTTTTTTGTGAAGCAAAAACAGTTGGTCAAAAAATCGTAGAAACCCCAAATAACATCGCTCTGCCGTACATTATATTACTTGGGTTGTTGCAATGCTGCCTGCCTGCTACTGTCTTATTCTGCAACGCAGATCAAGTTGATTTCAGTGCATTTTTTCCCATAATTAGACTTATGAAGCTCAAACTGACCATATCAGCACGAGTCTCACATTTAGATTTAAAATGCTAACTGGAAATGCGTGTATCGATATTAGTCTTGTGGCATGGTCAGATTCAGAGACTCAACTCATTTCTTCTTTTGTTCCTACAAGACGGTTCAGCTTAACTTTAAAAAGTAATAGTAAATTTGGATATTGCCAGCCACAAGAGAAGACTGTTACAATGATAGTATGTGCTACATTTGATCCTAGGTTGTATGACATATCTATTACTGCAGGTCACCCATCCTCGAGGAGTAGAAGGAGGGACACATTTAGCTGGCCATCAAGGGCCTGCTCTTCTCCTCTTCTTCCTTGACCATATGTACCACCACGTTCCCAGGTTTCCAAGGCGTGCCAGCACACCGCTGCCATGCCTCCTCTGCTCTCCGGGGTCGGACCAATCACTCGCCCCTTCAGGCACGCACGTCTCCTGCTGTTATCTCAACCCTGTGAGTGCCAACTTGCCTCTTGCCTGCAGAGAGTGTTAACTGAATTTTATCTATGTGAGAACCAACTGGACTTCTTAGATATATCCAAGTGAAGATGTACTGTTACTATGGCAGCGAGTTTTATCTTTGTGAGATTATAATTTGAGTGCCATCATTCATCTTATGGTATCTTGTTCTCTGTGATAACTGTTGACTTGCAAGATACAATGTTGATTTACTATGTATACCCGCACAACAAGTATATGGTGTTGTCTTATGGTTATGCTGCCTACCGATATTTAACTCTGCTATCTCATTCTGTCTTTATTATAAGCTTGGCTAGCCTTGTAGATGTTATCCTTTGTTCATCTACACGACACCATCATGCATATGTTTATTCGGTTTGAACTTTGCATATGTTTTTTTGGCTTGAACTTTGCATATGTTTATTTAGTTTGAACTCTGCATGACATGAAGTAATTATTTCCGGTGTTTTTCTCAAAAAAAAAATCGTTGTCACTTGATATATACTTAGCTTGTACTTGAAGTTGTGGTTTAATGATGGTGATTTTGTTCTACTTGGATGCATTGGTACCCCCATCATTGAGCGCACGGAACCAACGGTGGTAAGAAGATGATGGTCGTGTGCATCATAAAGCACACCATGGTGATCATTTACCTCCTCACAAATGCTAAGTCAATCCAGATCGGCGTTGTCATCCACATGTGTCTCTCTCGGTTCCCTTTATTCTCTCCCGCATTTGTGATGTTAGTTTATGTTCTTTAACTAGTAATGTTAGTTCTTGCCTATTGAATGGATGGCCGCGGTAGTAGAATGGCATTGTTGTTTTAGGTCCAATGTGTTGCGGTGAGGTTACAGACCTGCACTTCATGCATATTCATAGTCTCTGTTTTCTTGTATGAATAAAAAAGCATGGTACTAGCTGGATTTGTGTTATCATTCTATAAACAGAACTATCCTTTTTTTAATGGAATGTTGATAATATATTGGCTCCATTCGTTCTGATTCTTCTCAACTTCTTCATGTAACAGGGTGGAGGGCATGTTGCTATTCTGTTAGCCCAGTCCCGAATATGGTTGTCTAGTGAATTCGGCATATGATCGCTATCGATGGAGCTCCATGCTGAAGAAGAAAACACTTGTAGAGCTTATGAAGTATCTAGTTGTTACCTTATAGAGCTTGTAATTGTGATTGCCATGCCTGTAGAGCTTGTATCGTTATTCCACCTGTAGAGCTTGTAAAGCTTGTGTTAGAGCTTGTATTACATGTTATTTCGAGAGCAGGAGTTGCATGAATCTGGCTGATATAATTTGAAGTATTACACGTGTTTTCTGTCAGTGCAATTTGAATACTGCCAATTTAAATACCAGTTATTTATTTACTATTAAAGTAAAATATGAATAATATGACCCTGACAGGTGGGATCCATGTGACAAGTGGACCCCTTTTTATATAAAAGAAGAAAAAGAAAAATTGTTGAGAAAAAAGGCCTGGACCAAAAATAAAAAGGCTATAATCTTGGGCCTGGCCCATGTGGCTGTCCAGAATTAATAGGGAAAAATATATAAAAGGCCAAATTATTGGGCTCGGCCCATGTAAAACACCGAATTGGGCCGGGCTGAATCTTGTGCCACATCAGCTTGCCACGCTGGATGCCTACGTGGCCTGGGGAGGCTGCTAGTGACCAAAACATGACAATAGGCATATTTTGGTCATAAACGTCTATGACCTTCTCACAGAAAAGGTCGCTATAGTCAGTTTATGACGGCCAGCTTTTGACCTTATGTTTTTGGTCACAAAAAGGTCACAAATGGAAATTTGTGACCATTCAGTGACCAATAGTGGTGGTCACAAGTTGACATATTTCTTGTAGTGAAAGTGCCACCAGCGGCGGAGTCTAAAATATTTCGAGAAACAAAATTCAATCCCGCATTGAAATTTTGTATGATCACCCAACGATTTAACCCATGAGTTGGGCAATTCCTTAGCATCATTTTCATCCTTTCCCAAGATTGTGCAACATGCTCATGTTCAAGTTTCTTGAAATTCATGATCAGGGTTCTAAGGGATATAATTTTTGCGGGCGGAAAATATTTAGTGATAAAAGCATCTTTGCATTTGTTCCAAGAATCAATGTTGTTGCAAGGTAAAGAAGGAAACCAAATTTTTGCATGATCTCGCAAAGAAAACAGTAATAATTTCAATTTCACAATATCATTGTCCACATCTTTTTTCTTTTGCATATCGCATAATTCCACGAAGGTATTGAGTTGGGACGCGACATCCTCATTAGGAGTGCCGGAAAGTTGATCTTTCATGACAAGATTCAACAAAGCAGTATTTATATCACAAGTTTTCGCACTAGTGGCATGAGGAGCAATCAGAGTGCCAATAAAATCATTTTTGTTGGTATTGGAAAATCACACAACTTAGTGTTCTCTTGCGTCATTTTTGATAAATTGTAAACAAGAACACAAGTGGTGATAGGTCCGACCGGAAAAACTGCAAACGAAAAAAAAAGATTGCTTTATGAAAGTGTGTTCTTCTAGTTCTCATGATAATAAAGATGAAGATCTAAAAGTGATTGATGTGTCTCCTATTAAATCCTTGTTTTGTAGTATGAATCTTAATAAAGATGGGACTGGAGATGTGTCTAACTTAGTTAAAAGGCGTCCCAAAGATTCGGAGTTTTTAGATCTTGATGCTAAAATTGTTAAAAGTGGGACTGAAGAGGTCAAGACTTTACATAGAAATGAACCCACTATCTTGGATTTCAAGGGATTTAATTATGATAATTGCTCTTTGATAGATTGTATTTCCTTGTTGCAATCCGTGCTAAATTCTCCGCATGCTTATAGTCAAAATAAGGCTTTTACCAAACACATCGTTGATGCTTTGATGCAATCTTATGAAGAAAAACTTGAATTAGAAGTGTCTATCCCTAGAAAGCTTTATGATGAGTGGGAACCTACTATTAAAATTAAGATTGAAGATCATGAATGCTTTGCTTTGTGTGATTTGGGTGCAAGTGTTTCCACAATTCCGAAAGCTTTATGTGATATGTTAGGTTTCCATGAACTTGATGATTGTTCTTTAAATTAGCATCTTGCGTATTCTACCATTAATAAACCTATGGGAAGGATTAATGATGTTCTTATTGTTGCAAATAGGAATTATGTGCCCGTAGATTTCATCGTTCTTGATATAGATTGCAATCATACATGTACTATTATTCTTGGTAGACCTTTCCTTAGAATGATTGGTGCAATTATTGATATTATGGTAGGAAATATTAGATTCCAATTTCCGTTAAGGAAAGGAACGGAACACTTTCCTAGAAAGAAAATCAAATTACCTTATGAATCTATTATGAGAGCCACTTATGGATTGCCTATCAAAGATGGCAACACCTAGATCTATTCTTGTATCGTGCCTAGCTAGGGGCGTTAAACGATAGCGCTTGTTGGGAGGCAATCCAATTTTATTGTCTTCGTTTTTTGCTTCTGTTTAGGAATAAATATTGCATCTAGCTTCTGTTTATATGTGGTTTTGTGTTTTAATTAGTGTTTGTGCCAAGTAGAACCTTTGGGAAGACTTGTGTGAAGTTTATGCGATCATGCTGTAAAAAACAGAAACTTTAGCGCTCACGAGATTAGCTACCATTTTTTACTCGAGAGTGATTTTTAGTTGATTGTTTTTGAAGATGATTAATAGACAAATTACTCACATCCACAAATTTATTTCAAAAAATTAGAGTTACGGAAGTATTCGAAAGTTACAGATTGCTACAGACTGTTCTGTTTTTGACAAATTCTGTTTTTCGTGTGTTGTTTGCTTATTTTGATGAATCTATAGGTAGTATCGGGGGGTACGAATCATAGACAAGTTAGAATATAGTAGGTTTAACACCAATATAAACAAATAATGAGTTCATTACAGTACCTTTGAGTGGTGGTTTGTTTTCTTATACTAACGGAGCTCATGAGATTTTTGGCTAAGTTTTGTGTTGTGAAGTTTCCAAGTTTTGAGTAAGGATTTGATGGACTATGGAACAAAGAGTGGCAAGAGCCTAAGATTGGGGATGCCCAAGGCACCCCAAGGTAAAATTCAAGGATAACCAAAAGCCTAAGCTTGGGGATGCCCTGGAAAGGCATCCCCTCTTTCGTCTTCATCTATCAGTAACTTCACTCGAGACTATATTTTTATTCACCACATGATATGTGTTTTGCTTGGAGCGTCATGTATGATTTCAGTCTTTGCTTTTTTGTTTGCCACAATCATCCTTGCTGGACACACCTTTTTGAGAGAGATACAAATGAATTGGAATTTACTATAACACTCTATGTTCTTCACTTATATCTTTTGAGCTAGATACTTTTGCTCTAGTGCTTCACTTATATCTTTTAGAGCACGGTGGTGGTTTTATTTTGTAGAAATTATTCATCTCTCATGCTTCACTTATATATTTTTGAGAGTCTCTTAGAACAGCATGGTAATGTGCTTTGGTTATAAAACTAGTCCTAATATGATAGGCATCCAAGATGAGTATAGTAAAAACTTACATATAAAAGTGCATTGAATATTATGAGAAGTCTCTTGTTTTTTCACACTTGTGCTTCAAAATAGCACCATGATCTTCATGATAGAGAGTCTCTTGTTTTGTCACTTTCATATACTAGTGGGAATTTTAATTATATAACTTGGCGTGTATATTCCAATGATGGGCTTCCTCAAAATGCCCTAGGTCTTCGTGAGCAAGCAAGTTGGATGCACACGCACTTAGTTTCTTTTGTTGAGCTTTCATACACTTATAGCTCTAGTGCATCCGTTGCATGGCAATCCCTACTCACTCACATTGATATCTATTAATGGGCATCTCTGTAGCCCATTGATGCGCCTAGTTGATGTGAGACTATCATCCTCTTTTGTCTTCTCCACAACCACCACTCTATTCCACATAGTGCTATATCCATGGCTCATGCTCATGTATTGCGTGGAAGTTGAAAAGTTTGAAAAAATTGAAGTGTGAAACAATTGCTTGGCTGAAACCGGGGTTGTGTATGATTTAAATAATTTGTGTGATGAAGATAGAGCATAGCCAGACTATTTGATTTTGTTGGGATAAACTTTCTTTGGCCATGTTATTTTGAGAAGACATGATTGCTTTGTTAGTATGCTTGAAGTATTATTATTCTTATGTCAATACAGACTTTTGTTTTGAATCTTTTGGATCTGAACATTCATGCCACAATAAAGAAAATTACATTGAGAATTATGTTGGTTAGCATTCCACATCAAAAATTCCGCTTTTATCATTTACCTACTCGAGGACGAGTAGGATTAAGCTTGGTGATGCTTGATACGTCTCCAACGTATCTATAATTTTTTATTGTTCCATGCTATTATATAATCTATTTTGGATGTTTAATGGGCTTTATTATACACTTTTATATTATTTTTGGGACTAACCTACTAACCCAAGGCCTAGTGCAAATTGCTGTTTTTTTGCCTATTTCAGTGTTTCGCAGAAAAGGAATATCAAACGAAGTCCAAACGGATTGAAACTTTCAGGAGAGTTATTTTTGGAACAATATCAACACGAGAGACTTGGAGTACATGCCAGGAAGCGAAGGAGGTGGCCACGAGAGCAGGGGTGCGCCCAGGGGGGTAGGCGCCCCCACCCTCGTGGGCCACTTGTTGGCCCCCCTACATGCCTCTTCAGCCTATATATACTCTCATACCCTGAAAACCTCGAGGCAACAGACGAAACCCTAATTCCGCCGACGCAACCTTCTGTTCCCATGAGATCCCATCTTGGGGCCTGTTTCGGAGCTCCCCGGAGGGGGCATCGATCACGGAGGGTTTCTACATCAACACCATAACCTCTCCGATGAGTTGTGAGTAGTTTACCACAGACCTTCCGGTCCATAGTTAGCTAGATGGCTTCTTCTTTCTCTTTGGATCTCAATACAAAGTTCTCCTCAATCTTCGAGGAGATCTATTCGATGTAATCTTTTTGCGGTGTGTTTGTCGAGATCCGATGAATTGTGGGTTTATGATCAAGATTATCTATGAACAATATTGGATTCTTTTCTTAAATCTTTTATGTATGATTATAATATCCTTGCAAGTCTCTTCAAATTATTGGTTTGGTTTGGCTTACTAGATCTATAGTTCTTGCAATGGGAGAAGTGCTTGGCTTTGGGTTCAATCTTGTGGTGTCCTTTCCCACTACAGCAGGGCGGCAAGGCACGTATAGTATTGTTGCCATCGAGGATAAAAAGATAGGGTTTATATCATATTCCTTGATTTTATCCCTCTATATCATGTCATCTTGCTTAAGGCGTTACCCTGTTCTTATGAACTTAATACTCTAGATGCACGTTGGATAGCGGTCGATTTGTGGAGTAATAGTAGTAGATGCAGAATCGTTTCGGTCTACTTGTCACGGACGTGGTGCCTATATATAATGATCATGCCTAGATATTCTCATAACTATGCGCTTTTCTATCAATTGCTCGATAGTAATTTGTTCACCCACCGTAGAATTCTGCTATGATGAGAGAAGCCACAAGTGAAACCTATGGCCCCCGGGTCTATCTTTATCATATTAATCTCCCTTCAACTAGCTAATTTCTGTTGCCCTTGCTTTACTTTCCTTTATTTACTTCTTCTCTATACCAAAAATACAAAAATATTATCTTATCATATCTATCAGATCTCACTCTCGTAACTGACCGACAAGGGATTGACAACCCCTTTTATCGCGTTGGTTGCGAGGTTCTTATCTGTTTGTGCAGGTGTGAGGGACTAGCGCGTGGTCTCCTACTGGATTGATACCTTGGTTCTCAAAAACTGAGGGAAATACTTACGCTACTGTGCTGCATCACCCTTTCCTCTTTGAGGGAATACAATGCAAGCTCAATAAGTAGCACGCGCCAGGGGGGCCTAGCGCGCCCTGGTAGGTTGTGCCCCCTCGGGGCACCCCGCAGGTGCTTCCCTTGCCCATCAGGTGTCTTCTGGCACATAAAAATTCTCCAAAAAGTATCGCGGTGTTTGGGCTTCGCTTGATATTGATTTCCTACAATGTAAAAAAACATGCAGAAAAAACAGCCACTGGCACTTGGCACTATGTCAATAAGTTAGTAACCCAAAATGACATAAAATGATTATAAAATGATTGTAGAACATCCATTAATGAGAATATAGTAGCGTGGAACAATCAAAAATTATAGATACATTGGAGACGTATCAACGGGCACGTTGCAGAAAGAGCAGAGTAGCGTCGAGCAGTGTGTTGGGGATCACATGAGCAGTTTTACCCAGGTTCGGGCCGCCGCGAGGCGTAAAACCGTACTCCTGCTTTGGTGGACTGATGGTGGAAAGGTGGAAAATGGACTCGCCACACTTGCCCGGCAAGGTCACCTCGGGGTGAGAGTGGTCACGTGTATGAGTGTGTACGGGTTTGAATGGCCGAACCCTTTCTACGGTTTCCATGAGCCCCCTTTTATAGGTTAAGGGGTCACCACAGTGGCAAATCAGTCTTTCCAAGCTGATTAGATAGCAAATAGTGCCATCATACCTAACTCTATAGCTGAGAAAGTGCATTAAATGCACCGCTTAGTGTCACATCATAGCTCGTCCGATAAGCCTTGTCGGCTTGTTTTGCCATCTGCGTTCGTGTTTGCTTGACATGTCTCTGGACGGGTGTCATTTGGTGGTTCTTGTGGTAGGAAATAACTGCCACGTTTCCTGAGGTGGCCACTTAGCCACCTTAAAGCTTGACACCGCACAAATTGGCGATGGGCATTGATGTGAGGTGGAGTGTTACCTCCGCATGCCCCTGGTGAATTGCTGTCGTGCAAATCCGGCTCCCCGCCCGGCTCACATGCCCGACGAGGATGGTTTCCCTTCTGGTGGCGTCTTCCATCTTGGTTGCCTTGATCTCCTTGACTAGCCTGCTAATTCATCAAGGAGCTGATCTCTTCGTGTCTTGGTCTGGTACTTGGTGTTGCAGACTTGCCCTCGAGCCTGTGCATAGTTTGCTGCAATGGGCCCAGGGTCTTTTGCACCGACACCTTCTTTATAAAGATGTGGGTCATCCTGAAAATAATGTCTTAAATCAAAAAAGATTTTTTTATTTTGTTGGTAGGTGAAACTAGGTGGTAAAAATTTAGCAACAATGTAATTAGCATAGTCAGCATAACAAGGAGTGTTATGAGAAGCATTAATGACATCAAGTTGTTCACTAGGGAAGCTATCATCAATAGGCAGTGGGTCATCAAGAATATTTTGTAACCTAGACAAGTTATCATCTACGGGGTTCTCTGCTCCCTTCCTATCAGTGATATGTAAGTAAAATTCTTGGAACAAAAGAACCCACCTAATAAGTCTAGGTTTATCATCCTTCTTACCCATAAGATATTTAATAGCAGCATGATCTGTGTGAACAATTACCTTAGAATCAACAATGTAAGATCTGAATTTATCACAAGCAAACACAACTGCTAAGAATAGTTTCTCAGTAGTATCATAATTTCTCTAGGAACTGTCTAAAGTACAATGGATAAAATTTAATTTCTTATCAACTCATTGTCCTAGAACAACACCAACATCATAGTCACTAGCATCACACATGATTTCAAAAGGCAAGTTCCAATTAGGTGGACGAACAGTAGGTGCAAAAGTTAAGGCTTTCTTAAGTGTTTCAAAGGCTTCTACACAATCATCATCAATAACAGAAGGAACATCCATCTGTAATAAATTGGTAAGAGGCCTAGAAATTTTAGAGAAGTCTTTAGTAAACCTCCTATAGAAACTAGCATGACCAAGGAAACTACGAATACCTTTAATTTCTCTAGGACATGCATTTTCTCAATAACATCAAATTTAGCTTTATCCACATCAATACCTCATTCAGAAATTTATGCCCCCAGATGATACCTTCATTTACCATAAAGTTGCACTTTTCCCAATTCAAGACAAGATTAGTTTTCTCACATCTCTGCAAAACTCGATCAAGGTTGCTTAAGAAATCATCAAAAGAAGTTCCGTAAACAGTGAAATCATCCATGAAAACCTCAACAATATTTTCACCAAAGTCAGAGAATATAGCAGTCTACATCTTTGAAAGGTAGCAGGTGCATTGCATAAACCAAAAGGCGTACATCTATAAGCATAGGTTCCAAAAGGGCAGGTAAATGTGGTTTTCTCTTGATCAGGTTGTGAAACAGGCATTTGAGAGAAACCAGAATATCCATCAAGAAAGCAAAAGAGGGTGTGCTTTGAAAATCTGTCTAGCATTGGGTCAATAAAAGGCAAAGGATAATGATATTTCTTGGTCGCTTTATTTAGTTTTCTAAAATCAATCACCATCTTATAGCAAGTCACAATTCTTTGTGCGATGAGTTCATTTTTATCATTAGGAACAACAGTCACGCCTCCTTTCTTAGGAACACAATGAACGGGACTTACCTATCTACAAATTTTAGGATAAATTATACGTGCTTCTATAAGCTTTAATATTTCATATCTTACCACTTCCTTCAATCGTCGTCCGTGATCAACAACGGGTTTACCATCCGGTTCCATATTAATATTGTGCTAACAGAGAGTGAGACTAATTCCCTTGAGATCATCAAGAGTATATCCAATAGCAGCATGATGCTTCCTCAGAGTTTTTAACAATCCTTTTATTCATGCTCTTTAAGGTTAGCACTAATAATAATAGGATATATCTTCTTTTCATTAATACAAGCATAGTTCAAAGTGGCGGGTAATTGTTTTAATTCAAACACAGGATCACCCTTGGGTGGAGGAGGATCTCCTATAGTTTCAACATGCAAATTGTGTTTAAGGATAGGTTTCTGTTCAAAGAACATCTTGTCTATTTAATTTCGTTCATGCATCTGCATATCATTTTCATGGCCTAGAAAATATTGTTCTAAAGGATTAGTAGGTGGTATGGCAATAGAAGAAAGACCAATTATTTCATCTTTACTTTGTAATTCTTTATTATGAGGTTGCCTATGGAACTTAGAGAAATTAAAATCATGGGACACATCACCAAAACAAACACTGACGGTTTCTTTTTGGTAGTCTATTTTAGCATTAACGTGTTCAAGAAAGGTCTACCAAATATTATGGGACAAAAATCATCTTGTGGAGAACCGAGAACTAGAAAATCAGAAGGGAATTTCATTTTCCCGCATAAGACTTCAACATCTCTAACAATCCCAAGTGGTGTGATGGTTTCTCTGTTTGCAAGTTTACTAGTTACATGATAGCAATGATTTCATGCACAATTTCATGATATAAGGTAAAAGGAATGGCATTCACGCTAGCACCCATATCACATAAAGCATTATAGAAATGATATCCTATTTTGACTAAGACTACAAGCTTGCCAACAACGGGTCTATTTTAATCTTTAGTATTGGGTTTGGCAAATCTAGCAGCTTCATCATAGAAACAAATAACATGCCCATCAATATTATCGACTAAGGGATCTTTAACCATAGTAATACTAGGTTCTACTTTAAATTCGTCAGAGGTGCTTGGTGCTCTAATTCTACTTTTGTTAACGACGACTGAGACTATAGCATGTTCCTTGATCCTAACAAGGAAAGGTCGTTTTTCAATATAAGCAGTGTCGATGCAATAGACCCTGGGCCCATTGCACCAAACTGTGCACAGGCTCGAGGGCAAGTTTGCCACACCAAGTACCAGACCAAGACATGAAGAGATCATCCCCTTGATGAATCAACAAGCTGGTCGAGGAGATCAAGACAACCAAGGTGTGAAACACGACCAGAAGGGAAACCATCCTTGCTGGGAATGAGAGCCTGGCGGGGAGCTGGATTCGCCCGGCAGCAAGGCACCAGGACCACCCCGGCAGGCTTGCCGGGGCATGCGGAGGTAAAACTCCACCACACAGTGACAGTCATTGCCAATCAGTGCGGTGTCAAGCTCTAAGGTGGCTTAGTGGCCACCTCTGGGTACGTGGCAGCCATCTCCTACCACAAGAACCACCAAATGACACCCGTCCAAAGACGTGTCAAGCGAACAAGAGCGCAGCTGGCAAGACAAGTCCGGCAAAGCTTGCCGGACAGGCTGTGATGTGACACTAAGCGATGCATTTAATGCACTCTGTCAGCTGCAGAGTTAGGTATGATAGCACTATCGGCTATCTAATCAGCCTAGAAAGACTGATTTGCCACTATGGTGACCACTTAACCTATAAAAGGAGGCCCATGGCAACCGTAGAAAGGATTCTGCCATTCAAACCCGCACACACCCATACGCGCAACCACTCTCAACCCTACTGGGCAGAGTGGCGTGTCCATTTTCCACCTTTCCACAATCAATCCACCAAAGCAGGAGTAGGATTTTACGCCTCGCGGCGGCCCGAACCTGGGTAAAACTGCATGTGTGATCCTCGACGCGCTTCTCGACACCTCTTCACTCCTTTTGCAACGTGCCCATCCCCTTGCCGAACCAAAAGAGACATCTGTCCCAAGCCACCGTTAGCATCGTGCGCTGCTGCTCACCCTCGTAGCACGTGATACTACCTTGTTAGCTTTCAGCCCTTATTTACCATCTTGTCATCGCACGCCTGGTAACCACGGCGGCGGCGCACATGCACACAACCATAATCGTGGTGGGCTAAGTTCCAACAGTGTGCGCTACACAAGCATAGCTGCAGATGGGCATCCCGCGTGACATCCAGATGTCGGCGTGGAGCAGCCTGCTGGGTGCCCAAGAATGTGGAGCTCGGTGAGATCCCCGCCGAGAGCCTCTTCGAGCTGGAGCCCGACGAGGCCAGCCACTACGTGCTCCTTTGAAACATCTATTTTGTCGCCGACATGTGGGGGAAGTGGGTGCTAGTGCCGGCGAGGATGCCACGGCAGGGCGTGGCCAAGGATCCCGGGTGCAGTAGGGTCGTGGTGCATGCGTACATGGACACACTCTGGACGCGCTCTGGTAGAGGATGCGGTGCAAGGGGTACCTGCACATGTGTACTCCACGATGTCGACGAGGCCGAGAAGGCGGCCATGCTCCGGTACAACAGCGAGAGGCTCGCCTTCGCCTTCGGGCTGCTGCGGGTACCGCCCAGCGCGACCATCAAGGTGGCCAAGAACATGAGGGTATGCATTGTCAGAGCAGAGGTCCACACGTTCAGGGCCTTCCTCACAATGTTTGCCTCGCCGCCGGCAATGCTTACACAATGTGCACCATGTTAGCGACGGAGCGAAGGGCACACCAGAGAATCAATCTAGAGAATGGTAGTTCCTGCTTCTGCTATTAAATCGATCAAGATTCCTCGTGTCCAGTCAATTTCTTCCAGCAAGCTTAGTTTGTGTGTATTGCTACGTATATAAAATCTATAACAGGTGAAGTTTCAAACTTGGTATGGTCAGGCTAAGCGACCTGCGGTAATGGTTGTGGTAGTGGACTCGTAAGAATGATGGCGCACGATATCGCCTTGCATCCTGAGGTAGACGGCGCCTCCTAGAGTGCCGGCGGCTCTGACGATGGTGTGGAGCGATGTGACCGGAACTACCACTAAGCGATGTTTGTCGGTGGTGTTATTGGGCTGGAGAACTGCGTCTCACGAGTTGGCTGATCAAATTGGAGACGAGGAGTAGTTCTTGTCCACATGAAAGAGATATCGGGACCCTGATCCTAAGTCACACCGATCAAGCATGTAACACATCATATCACTTTGTGGCCTCACGCACGGTATCCCCACAGGTGCCACCTTACCTAGCCTGGGACCGTTTGCGCCTTTCGGCTCACGTGTATGATAGTGTCGCTAGCATCCATATGACAGAGAACCCGAGCCAACATGACTAGTTGTAAACCCAAATTGGTGCTAAATTATAGGGGCGAGCATACGTGACCCATGAGTGTACACGTCGGTCAGTGTCGCGCGGAAACGCAGACACCTATGGGGCCTTCGGCCCCTTTGTGGTTCGACAAGGGGGAAGGGCATGGAGCAGCGTGGCAACGATCACACAATCAATTTTTACCCAGGTTCGAGGTGCCGTGAGGCGTAAAACCCTACTCTTGCTTTGGTGGATTGATGGGTGGACTGTGGTGGAAAACACAGCGCTCCTGCCCAGCAAGGGTTGCCTAGGGGCGAGAGCAACTACGTGTGTGCGTGGGTACAATGGTCCAAGGTCTGAATCCCTTCTCTAGCTGCCATGGACCTTCTTTTATAGATTGAGGGGTTACCATAGTGGCAAATCCGTCATTGCGTAATGATTAGATAGCAAACAGTGGTATCATACCTAAGTCTATAGACAGGACAAGGTGCTATAAATGTGCCGCTTAGTGTCATGTCAAGGAGTTGCCCGGCAAGCCTCGTCGGGCCAATATTGCCACCTCCTCGCCTGTCTGCTTGACAAATTGCTGGACGAGTGTCATCTTCAGGTCAAATTCGCTGGAAGTGGCCGCCATGTGGCAAATTTCTGCCACTTAGTCACTTCGGGGATTGACACCACACTGATCGATGACTTGCGTTGCTATGGGGTGGCGCGGTGGTGCCCTGGCGGGATAATCCGCCCCTCGCATCCCCAACAGGCTTGTCGGTGGATTCTTGGGGCTTGCCTTCAGGGTAGCCTCTCCCTTGCCAGGCTCGCCTGCCCAACAAGGGATGCCTTCTCCTTAGTGGTGCTTTACTCCTCTACCTTGGGTTGGGCTTCTTGATCCGCCCCTTGATTAATCAAAAGGGCTATGTTCTTGTGCTTGGTCTTGGTCTTGGGTGCTTTAACCTTGGCTCTGTGCCTATGTACAGTCTGGGCAACACACACCTAGGTTTGTTGCACCGATAGAAGCGCCCGAGCCTGGCGCGAACGCGTCACATGATGTTGTCGGGGTAGGCTCTAACAAGTACACAGGCAACGGTTTTCAGCTGGATCGTCTCTTGATATTTTTCTTGCTTCTTCATTAATCTCTGCTTGAATGAGGTCAGTTTCTGCTTCCCCAGGCATCGCATAACACCAACTGTTGTAGGTCCATCTATGTAATGGCCCGGGAATGACTTTAACGCACGGGGGAGTAACTGCCAATTTTCTCATCCCACCGCGTTGATTCCTTCCGACACGTACGCCGCATGCACCACACGGGATAGGTGATGGAGGCGTGCGGCGCGGAGAGAGCGCCATGATCTGGGCCCGACCTTTTTGGGTTGGCGGAGCGGGACGACGGTTGTCCTTTGGATGACCAGCCCCCCATCTCTGGTTTTTATTATAAAAGAGGGGGAGGGAGGAACGGAAGGCTCATCCACACACTTCTCTCCCCCATCCCCTGTCCCCTTGACCATGTCGAGGGGAGAGGACTAGGGCCAGCCTCCGGGTCGGTGTCGTGGGCTGTGTCCAATGTGGGTAGGATGGATCTTGAATGGGGGTGCGGGCGGAGTGGTGGCAGTGTTGGAGGCAATAGCTCTGGCGTGCTTGTTGTTGGGCCGTCCATGATCCCCTTTCCAGAGAGAGACGTCGCGCAGGGACGTAACAGATACGGGGCGCGGCGGACATTCGTGGCCTGACCTCCATTCTCTGATGAGGGTGGAAAGGGGCAATGATAGCAGTAGCCAACTGAGCGCAGGAGACCACGTGAGTGATCCACCATGGGTCATGGTGGGTCTCTTCTCCCGCGGTACTGCTCATCCAGCACATGAGCGAAAACTTCAGTCGTGCACGTGGTTCTTCAAGGGAGAGTGTTCTTCTACCTCCGGGTTGGCGGGGACGACCATGCTCTCTATGGAGTTTCCCGGAGCGATTGGTGCCCGCCCTTGCCGCTGTGATGGAGGCTTGATCGGCGATGGGGGACGTTTCCTATTGCGATTACTGCGAGGAGGGAAACGACAACCCACAACACGTCAAGAGCGAGGACGACTGCTCCGATGCGGCTTGATTGCCGGCAGCACCATCACCATCGGCTGGCTTCGGCAGCGCCACCATCTGCGCCTGCCCACTGGTTTCTTCCCCCGACTCCTTCATCTCCTCCTGTAATTCTAAGAGAAGAGGAACAGGACGAGGGCATCACAGGGCACTTATCTTTTTTTAGTCTAAACTATGTAGGCACTTGCCAAACTTTAGTCTAAATAATGTTATGTTCTTCATCCATGTTTGTGTTCTGTAAGATCTGTACTTTTTTATCAGCATATTAATGAAAAAGACAGGCTTTGCCGGGTACTAGTGCATGTGTAATATCCATGCAGAGGTGGGATGCTTCTATACTCTTAGGTAAACAAGTTCTCCCAGCAAGCTTTCCTGTTGGGGACCCTCGATTCGCTGTCGCGGGGCTGAGCCTGCCGAGCATTGAACTACAAAGAGGAGCACTACTGTAGGATGTTGCTAACGCGACACTACGATCAGAGACCCTTCGACGTAACTGTGTGCGATGCAATAATCGTAAACGATGGTGTAAATAAAACCGTCAAAAAAGGTGCAAAATGTTTGCGATTACGGATGCATCAAACACGGTTCAGGGTTTAGTTGCGTGTGCGATGTAGGGCATACAGTTCAGTTCAATTAACTATTTGCAATGAGGATGAACAAAAGAAACGGGCAAACATATGAAGGTGTATGCGATATACGGCATACGATTGACTCACATGAACTGTTTGTGATTAGGCAACACAAAAGAAACGGTCAGCCAGATGGTGTGTGAGATATACGACATGCTTTTCACTCGGATGAATTGTTTGCGTTGAGACCAGAGAACATAAACATTTCAATATAACCAGATGTGTGTGGTAAGCGGCAAACAAGTCTGTAAACAGAAATGTGTGCGAAGGCCGATAATAACACACACGATTGCTTCTAATAGGACGTATGCGATATGCTCTATCTACACAACATCTATTGATTGATGGCATTTTATGAACACGCCAACATTTCCCGCCATTTCCTCGCCTGTTTCCTACCACCCAGCGATATTGCGCATAAACCTAGGCGGCGCATGACGCATGGAGGCAACAAGCGCAGCCTGTAGCACATCCACCTTTCCCCAAGCATGCCAACCCACCAGAACACTGCTTTTGTCATCAACCACGTCGACGAGGAAAATGAGATGGTGCCACAACCAGTCAAGGCCGAGGCGCTCCCCGACAACGCGATGGAAGACGCCATGTTTCGTGTCATTGCCAGGCTCTAGCAGACCCTTGGCGCATGGCGCTTGAGCGTCACGGATCAATATAGGCATGTTAGCGCCGAGAGGCTGAAGCTCGCCGCACAACATGATCGATGGCGTGCCGCAGAGCAAGCTAGGCACGTCCGTGCCAATAGGGTGCGGCTCGCCGCATGGCAAGACCGTTGGAGCGCCATAAAGCGAGAGGCGAGGCGCGCCGCACAACAAGAGCGGATCCATCGGCGCTTGCCTGTTGTCGACATGACGTCGCAGCTGGGTACACGTCCCGTCAGTACACCCATTCCTCGCCAGGAGTGGGCAGAGGACCTCTGTGCCATACTTGCACCAGAGACTGGCCGCTCCGTACTTGCACCGGACGCCTACCACACAGTTCGCATGGGTCGCGCCGTTCAACTTGTCCGCGGCCGGCTCGATGCCAACGCGCTGGTCGGTAAGCTCAACCGTCTCCTTGGCCCAGGTGTCCAGCTGGGCGCAGTAGAGGAACATGGCCATCGTATCCTCGAGCTGGTGATCTCCGATGAAATAGCCAACTTGGACCTCGATATCGCGCTCCAGATGTACCTCAAGCGTGTTGACCGCTTGGACGAATGCGCGCATGATTTCAGGCAGCGCCAAGAGCTACCGTAGCCAAGGTCATGGTCTCATGGCAGCGTTTTATTTTGTTGAGTCATTTAGACGTGGATAGCTATGTATTAACAACAATCATAGTATTGCTCTATTAATTGATGTGTTTCAATGTGTGTACTCTGTTTTCCGGTATTATATGTTCTGTTCCAATTTGTGTATATACGCTTTCCATTCTATATATGTGGATGATAACAGCTAGATTGAAATTAGTATACAAAAACAGATAGAAAATGGAATTCATAGCATATGTATACACATTAATTGCTCATTAGTTCATCACAAAATATATATAATATCATCACATATACGTGATGATACTTAACTACTAGGTACAATGCATAAAATTGAAAATGAACAGTACTAAAACTAATAATCACTCCTGATACGCGACATCATCCCAGCGCGGAGGTAGTACTCCGCCTCCTCCGCCTCGCAGCGCTTGACGTACCAATCTGCCTCTTGCTGGCAAACGAGAGCGGATGATCCTGCCATTTTGTTGGGCGCCCATAGGAGCTCCGCATCGGTGGCACGCTGGAGCTTATTGGCCCACCTCCACGCAGCGATGAGGCGCCTATCACCTTTGACCTTCCTCGCGAAGTACCCGTCTTCATACACCTCCTCCGCACGACGATGTGCCCGCCCCCAAAGCTCCACCTTCTCCTTTTTCCAGGCGGCATCACGGGCTTCACAGGCCGCCTGTCTGAAGTCCCAGGACTGATGCTCCAGAGGACTTCCATATATGTCGCGATCGCTGTGTGTTTCACTTTGCTTGCTCTATTTTTTTGCATTGCATCATGTCATCATCCCATCATTTTTTTGCAACCAAGTTAAAACTGAACTAAACAAATTGTATGGACCTTTGGTCCATTTAAATCAAGGGAAATGCACATGGTGATTTCTCTTTATAACATATTTCCTCCTAAAATTATTAGGAGCTATAAAATAATATTCCATTAATTTGGAATTTACCACAACACACGTGCATGTTAAATCCCTTGGCTTTTCCTTCTTCAAGTTTTGACTCTCTAACCTTGCCTATAATTATTTTCCCATTTATCGAGGCTCCTCCTAAATTCTCAACATTTTCAGACACTTCTAAATCCTACTCCTTGTTCAAATCATTTGAATTAAATTCAAATGAATTTGAATTCAATTCTTGCAATATTGCCACTCCATTTTTCTGGGATCATACACATTTTTGTGAGTACAGGAAAATAATCCGCGTGCCCATATCCTTCCTCTAACCCTTTCTTTTCCCTCCTTTCTTTCATTGTGATTTTCTGTTTTCGGAGAAGATTTTGAAATATTTAAGGGAGAGAGAGATTCCAGCGCAGCCCAACTCCTCCTGGCCTTTTTCCCCCTGTTCACCAAGATGGACCAATGCCCAGCTAGTACCTATTTAACCCTAATCGCAGGGAGAGCTCTGCTCGATCCCCACTACCCTCGTCTCCCCCTCTAGCGCCGACAGCCTCGTCCCCTTCTCCCCATCGCCACACCACCTCTCCTCCTCCTATGCTCGAGCACACAGCCCCGCGCTCAATCCTCCACACTCGACATCGAGCCGCGCTCGCCCCTCGGCGCCACCACCGGAGCGGCCAACTCCGGCGGCCCCGTCAACGTCACACCCTTTTGCCACCACCACGAACTACCGTGCCGCCCCTCCGCGTGACTCCTTCCCCACGCCCTGAAGTTCCTGCAAGATCTGCTCTTCCGCGCCAAGCCAAGTCCGCCGTGGTTGCCTATTGCCGCACCGCCGTTGCCTGTTCTGCTTGCTCAGAATCGAGCAAGTCAAGCCGCTCCTTCCTGCTTCGCTCAACCAAGCCGCCACCCTAGAGCTTCTCCGTCGCCGGTGCCCGTCTCCAGCGCACCAAGTCCTACTTCTACCGGGACAAGCGCCTCGTCCCGCTGCTCGCGTTGACCTCGCCCCTGCTTCACCTCAAACAACTTCAGCGCCACCCGCCTCCTACACGCGTATGCGCGTGCGAGCACAAGCACAGCCACCCTGCTCCCTCACTCGATCATGCAAGAAGTGGTGTTTGCATCGTTGCCTACCTATCCGGCCAGTCAGGACCTCCATTGACATCCCGAGGTAGGGCTTCTGCAAGTCCTTCGAAGACTGGAACGCCAAGTGCACAACTACCATCGCCAAGTTCCTCTCCGTCAAGTGCACAAGGACTTCGAGTACGACTACATGGTGATGTGTCAAGTACCTCTACCGCTGTCTCCGGAACCGCCAAGTACCTTGACACTTGATGCCTAGAACGACTGTCGTCACCGAAGACCGTGAAGTGAACAACTACCATCGTCGTAGATTCAACAAGACAACGTGTTCCACTACTGTCACTGAGGAACGCGAGTACAACTACTTCCACTACCGTTGCGAGAACCACTACTTCCACTACGGCCGGTGTACCACTACTTCCTTCGACAAACTTGATTTGCTCCGAAAACACACGCTTCAAAGGTATAACCGCCGAGACGATGCCCGTGGACAAATGGTTAAGTTGTATGAGATGCTCATGTTTGCATCGTGCTCATTTGTTTCGTGCACGTCCCTTGTTTCCTTGCCATCGTCATGTGGGACACCCTGTTACCGGGAGCACCCCACCTATGTTTTGCATGACAAGCTCGCATTCCCACTTTCTTTTGCACCGACATCTCGACAAGTTGTCGGATCAGCGGAATCTTGCCATGGCACCATTTCCATTGTCGGTGCCGTAGCGCCCCTTTCCTTCCACCACGTTAATGAAATACTCCATATCATCTTCATGTCAACTTTTCACAAAATTGCATACAACATGTATATGTCATCTCCATCATGATAACAATGTTTAAAATTGTTGTCTGCTTTAAAAATTGCTAAATAACATGTGGGGATTTGTGATGGCCTAGCTTATTAGGGATGATAGACTACTCATATCAATAAGGAATTCCTTCTTTTCTGGGAGCCAATTCAGATAGAACTCCAAAGTTAAGCGTGCTCAGCTTGGAGTAGTTTCAGGATGGGTGACCGACCGGGAAGTTGGTCCCGGGTGTGCACGAGTGAGGACAAAGTGCGCAGAAAAGACTAGTATTGATATGTGGGGTCAGTCTAGATCCCGCCAGGAGTAACGACCACCGACGGTTGTGTCCGGGGCGTGAGAAGTTGGTATCAGAGCCGACCCTCGTGGTTACACGGATGTTTGCGGACAGGTGCGCGGTCATGTTGTTCATGATGTTTGTGACCCGTCGTGGCACACGGCATGGCACATGTATCGGACTGGATGCACAGACGTTTGTGCCAACAAGGAACGTTCCTGTGGCCCGACGAGGACATCGGTTCCACTGAGTTGGGATGTATGTGATGGCCTAGCTTATTAGGGATGATAGACTACTCATATCAATAAGGAATTCCTTCTTTTCTAGAAGCCCATTCAGATAGAACTCCAAAGTTAAGCGTGCTCAGCTTGGAGTAGTTTCAGGATGGGTGACCGACCGGGATGTTGGTCCCGGGTTGGCACGAGTGAGGACAAAGTGCACAGAAAAGACTAGTATTGATATGTGGGGCCAGTCTAGATCCCGCTAGGAGTAACGACCACCGGCGGGTGTGTCCGGGGCGTTACAAGATTTTTTGGAATTGTTGTTTGTTGTTTTCGGCCCCATTTAAATTGCTTAGATAGTGTAGTTTATTTGTGTTGCACCTCTTGCCATGTTAACCAACATTTAAACTTGTTGGGTGCATATAAGAGATTGAACTAAATAATTGAATATGGTGTTTCTTCAATATGCAACTTGTTGCATATTTAGATCCACTTAACTTGTAGTATTGTTTGTGCACTTTGCCATGTCACGCATATTTAAACCGGACATGCATCATACTTGATTGTCCATCATGCCATGTTTATGCTTGTGTGTTCACCATGTTGTTTGCTTCTGTCTGGTTTGCTTCTCTTGTTAGCTTCGGTTCCATTGCGGAGTTGTGAGCATTCGTTCGACTACGTCTGTTTGTCTTCTTCATGGACTCGTTCTTCTTCCTTGCGGTATCCCAGGCAAGATGATCATTCCTCGATATCACCTCTATCTTTGCTTTGCTAGTTGTCTCGCTCTATAGCTATGTCGCGCTACCCATTCTTGTTTTGTCGGCCTCCCATGTTGCCATGAAACACTCTAACCACCTTCCTAGTAAACCGTTGATTGGCTAAGTTACGCTTTTGCTCAGCCCCTCTTATTGCATTGTTAGTTGCAGGTGAAGATGGAAGATATTCCATGTTGGAACATGGATTCCTTGGGATAACACAATATTTTTTTAATTAATGCACATATATACTTGGTAATGGGTGGAAGGCTTGGCCTTCTACTTGGTGTTTTGTTCCCCTCATGCCGCCTTAGGTTCTGATAAACCGGTTTGATGTTCCTTAATTTTACGTTCCTAACATGGTTGGGGTTTATGGGCCCCCCTCAATAATTTTCTCTGCTTAAAGCTTTTCCAGTAAGGACCAACTTTGGTTTTACCATTTGCCTAACAACTAAAAACTACATATGGAGTAATTAACCCGTGGATTCTTAATAAACCCCCAGGCCAGTGCTCCTCATGAGTGTTGGTCAAACACAGAGCACTTGCTGGGCCACCCCTTGGCAACTTGGGGTCTTTAGCACCTGTACGCTTCGCTCATCCGATCGTGGCCTGAGGCGAGATACGTGCAGCTTTTATTAGGGTGTCGGCGCGTCAGGAGGTCTTGCTGGATTAGTTTTACCTTTGTCGAAATATCTTGTGCACGGGATTCCGAGCACACTAGGGTCTTCCCAGTTTGGATTTGTTACTCCGCTGATCATGAGAGCTTGTGATGGGTTAAGTTGGGACACCCCTGCAGGGTTATGATCTTTCGAAATCCATGCCCACGGTTATGTGGAAGATTGTAGTTGCTTATATCTGGTTGTAGATAACTTGACACCATAACTCAAATAAAAATACACTACCTGTGTGAGTAACTGTGATGGTCTCTTTTCGAAGGGGTTCGGAAAGTGAACACGGTGGGGTTATGTATGAACATAAGTAGATAGGATCACTTCTTGATCACTATTAGTTGCGCTCGTTGGCATATATTCTCATCTCGCACTGACTTTGTAAGCTAGCCTCATAAAATGCTTAGCGCTTGTTGCAGCAACTTTGTAACCTCTCCACACCTAAAAGCCTTGATAGTTCTGACACGCAGAACAAGATTGTTGAGTCGTCGTGACTCACATTTTACTACACAAACAGATGCAAGTACCTCAGAGTTTGACGCATGAGATGTGCAAGAGCTTCCGTGGGAGTTCGATGAAGAGCGCATGCGTATGTACGTGACGTAGTCCGATGATCAGTAGTGGTTCCTACTAGGGCCGATTGGGATTAGCCTATGTGGTATCTTTTTCTTCGTTTGATTTTGTCCACAGTCGGACTCTGTGTTCTCTTGATGAATGTATGTTTACTGTATTAATTGTGTGACGTGGCGAGTGTAAGCCAACTATTAAACTCTCTTTCCTCTTGTTCATTATATGGGTTGTGTAAAGATACCATCCCTGAGACCATTCCAGAATGCGGTTATGGCTCCTAAGTCGTACCTCGACACGTAGGAGCTATAGCGGCATCCTGGGCATTACAAGTTGGTAATCAGAGCCTTCCCCGACCTAGGAGCCCCTGCTTGATTGAACCGCTGCCGATGTTGAGTCTATAAACAAAGTTGTTTTGAATCTTAGGAATATATATATCGGAGAGTAGGAATCCCTTTACTCCTTATCCCCTTCATCGCTCTGGTGAGGACTCCTGACATAGAAGTTTTGACTTCCCTCTCCTCTTTTTCACAAATTTTTTTAGGATCATGCGGCTATTGTTGGGATCATTTCGATATCTTTGTGACGAGAACATTGTTCTTGGTGCCTCCTGTCATTTAGGGGTTGTGGCAGTGTCCCGGGGAGTTGAGCTCCGAGTTGTTGTCGTCACAGTTGTATCGTTGCAGTACCGGAATACCAAAGGTCGCCGACATCATAAACTCTTCTATGCATGTCTGGTTGTGAGATAACCCCTACGTCATCCAGTACTGTGGGATAGTTCGGGAGTATTGCCATAGCTAGTATAGCGGATGCTTTTCGTAGGTCTAAGGTACATGGTTTTCGAAGGTGCCTGGTTATGTGATGACGTATAGATATAGCTGGATGTAGGGATTGTTAGTTGGGTGAGATATGTGTGCTTCCCCTGTATCCCCAGCATCAGATTCCATAATCATAAAGTTTCTAGAATTAGTAGGTGGGAATTCAATTAGCTCTAGGATTTTTTTTCCGACAAATACATGATATGAGGTTGGGATCCAACGTCTAGTGGTTCGCTTGTCACAGTCGATTTTATAGTGGTCTCGATGCTTCTTAATGAATCCTTGGCTATGTCGATTCAGGGACGCTTTATAGTCATATGTCCATTGTAACATCGTGCCCGGGGGACTCATCACGAAAACTTTGAATAGAACCTGACTCTTCTAATTTTTTTCTGAAGTTATTCTCAGATTCTTTTCAACGTGTGATGTAAGAATGAATTTTCATCAGTCATATGCCTTCTCCGAGATAGTTTTCAAATTCTTGTCATTTTTGGTTCATTATTCCTATTCTCCATTGTGCTGGAGTGTCTCAAAAATTTTGGTGGTGCCTTATCGTCATTCTCAGTTTGATGACCGAAGAATAATTTCTCTTAAATCTTGCCCATTCCCTCAAGATTCATGGTTCTAGCTTCATACCATCTTCATAATTGTTTTCTTTGTGAGAATTATTTTCATACCCATCCAAAGCATCTCATGAATCATGTCCATTTTTCATCCTTCGAAGGCCATCATTTCAGAAGATTTATTCATTCTCACCTTCCATATCTCGTTCTTCAATCCCACCGGCGCATTATTCAAGTATACTCTAGTCAGCTCATGATCTCTTCATTCTCTTGTATCTAAATTCCCGCAAGCACCTTCGTTCATTTTCTAATTCTTCACGACGATTCATTCTTTTTTCTTCACTCGGCTTCAATTCTTATGGTGGTTCATTCAAGATTAATTTTCCTTTGTTACCATATCAATTCATTCATTATTCTAAAATCCTACCGGTGAGTTGTTCAAGATTTTTCCCAAGTTTGCGCTATATCAACCCTTCTTCAATAAGAAGAAGCAGGATGCGAAATCCATTGCTTGTCATCAATTAAGTTGGATGAAGGATAAGCATATAATAAATGTTTTTCTAATTTCCCTGAAGTGATAAATCTCTTCTTTCTGGAGCTTGTTCATCATATCATATTCTCAGTTCCAAGTTGTTCATCTTCTTTTCCAGAGCTCCAAGTTATTTCAATTATATCATTTCAAAGCTCCATCTAATCATTGCAAAGATTCACTATTGTTCTTTTCAACCTTCAATTCCTTCCGACCATTTCTTTTCTTACCGGAGTTCTTCATGGAGGTTCTACATGGTGGTTCATCATGATTTAATTCATCCTCTATTTGTTCTTCAAAATTATTGTGGAGGAGCTCAAGTATTCTCCGTCTTGCATTCCAAAGTGCAATTCTTTCTACCTTATCTTTTGAAGTGGTGTTATGTCATTATTGACAATTTCCTTTCGTGTTTCATGATTCACAAGTTATCAAGAATTAGATATTTAAACCCATCATTTCTATTTATTGAGGAGATCCTTGCAAACCCTCAATTTATTAGTTGGAGTAATCTTGGGTTGTATCTCACCTAAAAGCCTTCCATGAGGATTGTTAATATTTATGGTGCTTATAAATGACCCAAGTTCCCTATTTTATCCTCTCGGTGAAAGAAGTTCTTCGTCTCCTTGTTGATCTCAATCCAACCAATTTTTTTTCGTTAGTGGTTAGTTGTCGCCTCATAATTTTGAGATCTTTTCCATAAGCCCACGAGAGCTTATCCTTTTGTTGTTGATTTTTTCAATAACTCCGCTCAACCCTTCTTCGTAAGAATGTTTTCAAATTAATTTCTAGTAGAAGATGTTGTTCTTCTTCATTATTTTCACTCCATTATTTGTTCCGGAGGCTTTGTGATATTGCTATCTTTGAACCATGATCTTGTCATATCAAGATCATGTTGTTTTCCTTTCTGGTCCATTTAACAGGAGTGTCATGTCCACCATCCAATTTTTGTGATCTTATCAAGTTTTGGCTCCCTTTTTCAACCGGAGTGCTGTTGAAATTCTGTCATTCTTGTTCCTTGGCTATCTCGTTATGCCGTTGCGATTTCATATTCTTTTGATTGGTTAAGCTCATGTTTCATGTCGTTCAACCTACAAGGTTCTCGTAATGTTCCTTGAGCCTCTTTGCTAACGGAGTGTTTGAGATCTCGTTCATCTCCATTGTATTCTTTCTTTCAAGTTGTTCAACCTCCCAAAGTTCGTGGTTCCACTCATTTGTTGAAGCAGCAACTTTGTTTTACCTTCTCCTCTTCCGTTTCTCTTTGGTGCCATCCCTAGGATCTCGGGTCGAGATCCTCTGCTAGTGTGGGAGAGTTGTGATGCCCCAAGACTGGCGCTCCGGAGTACTTCCAAATTTGTAGTGATCGTCGTGTGTTTCATTTTTCTTGCTCTATTTTTTAGCATTGCATCTTGTCATCATGCCATCATTTTTTTTGCAACCCAATTAAAACTCAACTAAACAAATTGTATGGACCTTCGGTCCATTTATATCGAGGGAAATGCACATGGTGATTTCTCTTTATAACATATTTCCTCCTAATATTATTAGGGAGCTATAAAATAATATTCCATTAATTTGAAATTTACCACAACACACGTGCATGTTAAATCCCTTGGCTTTTCCTTCTTCAAGTTATGACTCACTAACCATGCCTATAATTCTTTTCCCATTTATCGAGGCTCCTCCTGAATTATCAACATTTTTAGATCCTTCTAAATCCTACTGCTTGTTCAAATCATTTGAATTAAATTCAAATAATTTTGAATACAATTCTTGCCATCTTGCCACTTCATTTTTCTGGGATCATACACATTTTTGTGAGTCCGGGAAAATAATCCGCGTGCCCATATCCTTCCTCTAACCCTTTCTTTTATCCCTTTCTTTCATTGCAATTTTATGTTTTCGGAAAACATTTTGAAAGATTTAAGGGAGAGAGAGATTCCAGCGCAGCCCAACTCCTCCTGGCCTTTTTCCCCCTGTCAACCAAGATGTCCCAAGGACTAGCCGGTGCCTATGTAACCCTAGTCACAGGGGAGAGCTCTGCTCGATCCCCACTTCCCTTGTCCCCTCCTCTAGTACCGCCAGACTCGTCTCCTTCTCCCCATCACCACACGACCTCTCCTCCTCCCGTGCTCGAGCATGCAGCCCCGCGCTCGATCCTCCACACTAGCCATCGATCCGCGATCGGCCCTTCGCGCCACCACCGGAGCGGCCAACTCCGGCGGCCCAATCACCGCCACGCCCTTCTCCCACCACCACGGACCTCCACACCGCCCCTCCGCGCGACTCCTTCCCCGCGCCCTCAAGCTCCTGCACGCCCTACTCTTCCGCACCAAGCCAAGTCCACCATCGTTGCCTGTTCCCGCACCGTCGTTGCTTGTTCTGCTCTGCTCGAAATCGAGCAAGTCAAGCCGCTGGGGCCTGCTTCGCTCGACCAAGCCGCCTCCCTGGAGCTTCTCCATCGCCGGTACCCGTCTCCAGCGCACCAAGTCCCGCTTTTGCCTGGCCCTGCTCACGAGGACCAGCGCATTGTCCCGCTGCTCGTGTTGGCCGCGCCCCTGCTTCTCCTCAAACAACTGCGGCGCCACCCGCCTCCTACACGCGTGTGTCCGTGCGAGCACACGCACAGCCACCCAGCCCCCTCGCTCGATCGTGCAAGAAGTGGCGTTCACATCGTTGCCTCCCGATCGTCCAGTCAGCACCACCATTGACATCCCGAGGCAGGGCTTCTGCGAGTCCTTCGAGGGCAGGAACACCAAGTGCACAACTACTGTCACCAAGTTCCTCTCCGTCAAGTGCACAAGGACCTCGAGTACGACTACATGGTGATGCCTCAAGTACCTCTACTGCCATCTCCCGAACCGCCAAGTACCTTGACGCCTGATGCCTAGAACAACTACCATCGTCGAAGACCATCGAGTGAACAACTATCGTCACCGTGGATTCGACAAGACAACGTGTTCCACTACCGTCGCCAAGCACCATCAGTACAACTCCTTCCACTACCGTCCCAAGAACGACTACTTTCACTATGGCCCGTGTACCACTACTTCCTTCGACGAACTTGATCCGTTCTGAAAACCCATGCTTCAAAGCTATAACCGCCGAGACGACGCCCGTGGCCGAATGCTTGAGGTGTATGAGATTCTCGTGTTTGCACCGTGCCCGTTTGTCTCGTGCACGTCCCTCGTTTCCTTGCCTCCTTCATGTGGCACACATGGTTACCGGGAGAACCCCGCCTATCTTTTGCATGACACGCTCACATTCACACTTTCTTTTGCACCGACATCTCGACGAGTTGTCGAATCAGCGGAATGTCGCCGCGGCACCATTTCCATTGTCGTTGCCTCGGCACCCCTTTCCTTCCACCATGGTGACGAAATAGTCCATATCATCTTCATGTCAAGTTTTCAGAAAATTGCATAAAACTTATATATGTCATCCGCATCATGATAACAACATTTAAAATGTTTAAAATTGTTGTTTGCTTTGAAAATTGCTAAATGACATGTGGGGATTTTCCAGAATTGTTGTTAGTTGTCTCCGGTGCCATTTAAATTGCTTAGATACTATAGTTTATTTGTGTTGCACCTCTTGCCATGTTAAACAACATTTAAACTTGTTGGGTGCATAAACGAGATCGAACTAAATAATTTAATGTGGTTTTTCGTCAATATGCATCTCGTTGCATATTGAGCTCCACTTAACTTGTAGTATTATTTGTCCACTTTGTCATGCCATGCGTATTTAAACCGGACATGCATCATACTTGATTATGCATCATGCCATGTTTATGCTTGTGTGTTTACCATGTTGTTTGCTTCTTTCCGGTTTTCTTCTCTCGTTAGCTTTGGTTTTGTTCCGGAGTTGTCAGGATTCGTTCGACTACGTTTGTTTGTCTTCTTCAAGGACTCGTTCTTCTTCCTTGCGGAATCTCAGGCAAGATGACCGTTCCTTGCTAGTTGTCTCGCTCTATAGCTATGTCTCGCTACCCATTCTTGTTTTGTCAGCCTCCCATGTTGCCATGAAACACTCTAACCACCTTACTAGCGAAACGTTGATTGGCTAAGTTACGCTTTTGCTCGGCCCCTCTTATAGCGTTGTTAGATGGAGGTGAAGATGGAAGATGTTCCATGTTGGAACATGGATTCTTTGGGATAACACAATATATATATATATATATATATATATATATATATTTCAATTAATGCACATATATACTTGGTAATGGTTGGTAGGCTTGGCCTTATGCTTGGTTTTTCGTTCCACTCATGCCGCCTTAGGTTCTGATAAACCGGTGTTATGTTCCTTGATTTTGTGTTCCTAACCCCGTTGGGGTTTATGGGCACCCCTCGATAATTCGCTCTGCTTAAAGCTTTTCCAGCAAGGCCCAACTTTGGTTTTACCATTTTTCTAACAATTAAAACCTGCATAGGGAGTAATTAACCTATGGATTCTTAATCAACCCCCGGGCCAGTGCTCCTCATGAGTGTTGGTCCAACCCAGAGCTCTGTGCGGGGCCACCCCTTGGCAACTTGGGGTCTTTGGCACCTGCACGCTTCGCTCATCCAATCGTTGCCTGAGACGAGATACACGCGGCTCTTATCAGGGTGTCGGCACGTCGGGAGGTCTTGCTGGTTTAGTTTTACCTTTGTCTAAATATATTGTGCACGGGATTCCTAGAACACTCTGGTCTTCCCAATTTGATGATGTTACTCTACTGATCATGAGACCTTGTGATGGGCTAAGTTGGGACACCTCTGAAGGGTTATGGTATTTCGAAAGCCGTGTCCATCGTTATGTGGCAGATTGGAGTTGTTAATATCCGGTTGTAGATAACTTGGCACCATAACTCAAATAAGAATACACTACTTGTGTGAGTAACCTTGACGGTCTCTTTTTGAAGGGGTTCAGAAAGTGAACAACGTGGGGTTATGTATGAATGTTTGATCACTATTAGTTGCGATCGTTGGCATATATTCTCATCTCGCGCTGACTTCGTAAGCTAGCCTCATAAAATGCTTAGCACTTACTGCAGCCACTTTGTAACCTCTCCATACCTAAAAGCCTTGATAGTTTTGATACCCGGGAACAAGATTGTTGAGTCCTTGTTACATACAGTTTACTACACAAACAGATGCATGTACCTCAGAGTTTGACGCAGGAGATGTGCAAGAGCTTCATTAAAAGTTCGATGAAGAGCGCGGGCGTATGTACGTGACGTACCCCGACGATCAGTATTGGTTCCTACTAGGACCAATCGGGATTAGCCTGTGTGGTATTTTTCTTCGTTTGATTTCGTCCGTAGTCGGACTCTGTGTTCTCTGGATGAATGTATGTTTATTTTATTAATTGTGTGACATGGCGAGTGAAGCCAACTATTAAACTCTCTTTCATCATGTTCATTGCATGGGTTGTGTAAAGATACCATCCTTGGTACCATTCCAGAATGCTGTTATGACTCTTAAGTCGTGCCTCAAAACGTAGGAGCTATAGCCGCATCCTAGCCGTTACAACGTGGTACCTGGCTTCCTCCTCCATGATATCCTTCTTAAATACCACTTGTCTGGCTTTCTCAGCCGTCGACAGTGACTTCCACAGACAAAGATTGTACTAGCCCCAAAACCAATCCAAAGTTGGGGGTCGCGCGCAACCTCGTAAGGCAGCGTGTAGGGGTCCTCCTCGTCGCTGCTCTTCGACTAAGCATCCTTGGGGGGCGTCGACTCCTGGTCGATGTATGGGCAGATCGACAGCGCCATGGCAGAGCTTTGAGAGAGAGAGGGCGAGTGAGGGGAGGATGTAGATGAGAATAACGGCAAGATGACATGAGCAAGGTAGTATTTATTGGCGGCCGGAATCTAGGACGACGGGGAAAGTATTTATTTACGAGTACTTTAGTTTGAATTACAAACGATTCCTGCATTAGAATCCATGTGTGAACATAATAGCTGACGGTTTCCAATACAGAACTGTGTCTGATTAATAACCCCCAACATTCACCTTCCAAACCTCGAGGCGCGAAATAGAGTGCCAATCGTGTGGGGGCCGGTTGTCTTGCCAGATCTTTACATTTTGTTTTTTGAACACCAGATATTTACATCGTCTGGAGATTTTTGAACTCGCACACAAGTACACAAAAAAATGATTTTTCAAACCGTTGTGGTTAGCCGTTTTATGTAGATGTAGTTCAAATTTGAATTACGATCATTAAATGGCTCAAAAATCACTTAAATATCTTTAAAAGGTCAAATGATCCCTGAAATTTTCCAAATTTTCACTTGATAGTTGTATTAGTGCATGTTAAATGTAGAAACAATTTGAAGGCCGTAAGGGGAAGCTGTCTTTCGTTCATCATCAAACATGCATTGTTGCCTCTCGGAACCACTAGCCTTTTAGTGAGTTGCTCCGGTTTGTGAGGGATGTGTGTCCAAACTTTCGTCAAATAGGCCAATTTTTTTACCACATCATACTCGTGGCATGACATTACATCAAGCAAGGTTTCATGTTTTTCTGATCATTTTTTTATTTTTTTGGAATTTAAATGCCATGTCACTCCATGCATGTACATGTGTCCAAGCCGTAGGACCAATATGTTTGAAAATTCCTTCTAATTTACTGCATATGGAATTAACTCGCACACAAGTACACAAAAATATGATTTTCAGACCATTATGGTTAGCCATTGCATGTAGATGTAGTTCAAATTTTAATTACGGTCATTAAATGGTTAGAAAATCACTTAAATGTCTTTAAAAGGTCAAATGACCCTTGAAATTTTCCAAATTTTCACATGACAGTAGTATTAGTGCACGTTAAATGTAGAAAAAAAATTGAAGGCCGTAAGAGGAAGCTATATCCAGTTCGTCATCAAACATGCATTGTTCCCTCTCAGAACCACGGGCCTTCTAGTGAGTTGCTCCGTTTTCTGAGGGGCGGTGTCCAAAATTTCGTTAAACAAGCCAATTTTTTTACCACATCATCTTGGTGGCATGACATTACATCAGGCAAGGTTTCATGTTTTTGATCAATTTTAATTTTTTGGAATTAAAATTCCATAGCACTCCATGCATGTGTGTCTGTGCCATGATACCAATATGTTTGAAAATTCTTTCTAATTTAATGCACATGGTTAGCCATTACATCTAGATGTAGTTCAAATTCGAATTACTATTAATTAAATGCCTAGAAAATCACTTAAATGTTTTTAAAAGATCAAGTGACCCTTAGAATTTGCCAAATTTTCACATGACATTTGTAGTAGAGCACGCTCAACGTAGAATTTTTTTGAAGGCCGTAAGAGGAAGCTATCTCTTATTCATCATCAAACATGCATTCTTCCCTCTCGAAACCATGAGCCTTCTAGTGAATTCCTCCAGTTTGTGATGGGTGTTTGTCTAAACTTTAGACAAACATGCCAATTTTTTTACCACATCATCTTGATGGCATGACATTACATCAGGCAAGGTTTCATGTTTTTCTAATCACTTTTTTTCAATTTTCTGGAATTAAAATGCCATGCCACTCCATGCATACATATGCATGTGTCCATGTCGTGCGACCAATATGTTTGAAAATTCCTTCTAATTTACTGCACATGGAATTAACTAGCACACAAGTACACAAATATGATTTTTCAAAGCATTATGGTTAGCCCTTGCATGTAGATGTAGTTCAAATTTGAATTACGGTCATTAAATGGCTAGAAAATCACTTAAATGTCTTCAAAAGATCAAATGACCCCTGAATGTTTTCAAATTTTCACATGACAGTTGTATTAGTGCACGTTACACATAGAAAAAAAATGAAGGCCGTAAGAGGAAGCAATCTCCCGTTCGTCATCAAACATGCATTGTTCCCTCTCGGAACCACAAGCTTTCTAGTGAGTTGCTCCAGTTTGTGAGGGGTGTGTGTCCAAACTTTTGTCAAACAGGCCAATTTTTACAACATCATCTTGATGGCATGACATTACATCATGCAAGGTTTCATGTTTTCCTGATCATTTTTTAATATTTTGGAATTAAAATTCCATGGCACTCCATGCATGTGTCGATGCCATCAGACCAATATGTTTGAAAATTCCTTCTAATTTACTGCACATGGAATTAACACGCAAACAAGTACACAAATATGATTGTTCAAACCGTTATGGTTAGTCGTTGCATAAAGATGTAGTTCAACTTTGAATTGCGGTCATTAAATGGCTAGAAAATCACTTAAATGTCTTTAAAAGATCAAATGACCCCTAGAATTTTCCAAAATTTCGCGTGACAATTGTAGTAGTGCACGTTAAACGTACAAAAAATTAGAAGGCCGTAAGAGGAAGCTATCTCCTGTTCGCCATCAAACATGCATTGTTCCCTCTCGGAATCACGAGCATTCTAGTGAGTTGCTCCGGTTTGTGAGGGGTGTCTATCCAAACTTTCAACAAACATGCCAATTTTTTTACCACAACATCTTTGTAGCGACCACGATCCCAATGGATCGAAGTCTCTATGCTTAAGTGTCATCCCTGATTGGTATGCTGACACACACAATACTCGAGGAATTATAACAAAGTTTCAATCACACACTTATTACATCGAGATCCTCATAAAGAGTATTATTACAAAAATATGGCTGAACGCCAACTAAATAAGATATCGCGGAAGCTTCGAAGATAAAAGAGTGCATCCAACTCCATGGCAAAATTGAGTGCAAGACAACGACCTATTGCACCTTAATCCTCGTCTGAAAACTCTGCAACATGAGACGTTGCAGCTGTGTAGGTGAGCACATGGAATATGCTGGCAAAGTCACACTATAGCAATAATGATGAGCAAATATCTAGCACTACATGCATGTTTGGCTGGTGGAGGCTCTAAGTTTAATTTTGCACAAAGCTAATTTTTCCCTACAACAAAGGAATACATTTTATTTGCTACTAAGTTTAATTAATCAATATTGAGAAGGTTCCTCCATCTCAAATCCCAAAATCACCAAGTCACTAATAACCCAACAATTTAATTTAATAGAGTGATGAGATCAATCAATAATTCAAGTACCAGGATACTCAAGATGTGCATAACCGGGGACACGGCTAACCATGATTAGTTTGTACACTCTACAGAGGTTTGTGCACATTTTCCCACAAGACTCGACCGCATCCATGATCGGAAGATCGAGACATAGCCTTTTAGAAATATTAACTCTTTACTTTGGGTATACCGCTACACCTACTTTCCCTTACATCTGCTAGTCTACCACTGAAAAAGGTGACACAACTTACTCAACTATGCCAAAGCCCATAATGGCTTGTGGCTGCACATGGAAGTTTCTAGGCATGAAATATCATAAGATCCCTTTGAGCCTGGGTGGCATTCCATAGGGTGATCACACGGGTCCTCTGGGATCCCCTAGGGCAAACACTAGTTTCTCCAGGTGCCCAGGCAAGCCACTGGTTTCTCCAGAGTTCCCCAAGCATTTCACCCAGATGTGTGTTAATGTTGACACCTTAAACTTTCCCTTAATTATTATTTCTCTCATAACTTGCATGAATCTCACATATCACTCCCCGTCTACAAGCATGGTTAAGCAATATATGACACAACGAATATTCCCGGGGTGTTTTAAAGATCATAGGTTCCTACCTCATGAACTACATAACAAAGCCCCAATTCCCAATCCTATTCATGCAAACTTGTAAGGGTGTGAACTAATGCATAGTAAAAACTAGGTATCGGAAAAATATGATAAAACTATAAACTGGCCTTGCTGATGGTCGTTAAACCCTAGAGACTCGTAGTAGCAAGCTTCACACTCCAGAAAGTCTATCGCAAACAAACAATAGCATACATAAGCACTCGTGCACAAGATTCAAAGAAAAGATCTCGAAAACTTCGAAAACAAGAAAATAGCTCTTGCAATAGAAAAACAATTTTCAACAGTACAAAAACTATGTGGATTAGATCCTAACAAAAAATTTAGATCTAGGGCTTCGATTTGCAAAAATAATCAACTCAAACGGAGTTACAAAACTCAAGATACGATCTAAAGACGTTCAAATTCAAATCTGTTTGAATTCAAAATTTAATTCTTTCAAAAATAAATTTGAGTGGGTTTTCTGCATAGATGAGGTCATACTAAAAAGTTTCGTGTTGGTTTCATCGAAATCGGACAAACGAGCAAAAAGTAATAAGCGTTTGAAAAATAGGGACTAATATGTAAAATAAATAATCGCATCTGGGTCCCTGGCGGAAAATAAAAGAAAAAGAAAAAACTAACGAACGAACGTTCGCTAAACATATCTAAACAGAGAACGTTCACTAAATAAATAAAATTAAAAAAATCGAGTTTTTTAAATAAAACCGAAAACGAAAAAAACGGATCGGACCGGTGGTTTTTACTGGTCGGGACGGTTCGGCGTTTCATAGACGACGGCTGCGGGGTTCGGCGGCTTCGCCGAAGGCGGCGGGGTCCGGCGGCTTCGGCGACGGCGGCCTCGGGGTGGGCGGTAGCGGCACACGGCGACGACGCGATGGCGAACGGTGGCAGCGGCGGCTGGCAGCAATGGCGAGCGTCGGCGGCGAGTTGGGGCGGTGTCGGCTGAGGGCAGAAAAGGGCCAGGTGCACCATATATAAAGGAGGGGGCGGTGACTTGGGGAAGGGGCGGGGGACGGCGGAGTCGGACACGGCGTCGGGGTGCCTGGCGGCGGCGGACTCCGGCGGGAGTCCTGCCTGCGGACGGAGATGATGCGTCGGCTCGCTGGGCCGGCTGGGCTGGCGTGGCCCAGGTCGGTCAGAACAAAATTTTTTTTACCAGATATACGAAAAATTAGAAAAACATAACAAATATTTTTGACTATAATAATAAATATTTTTTAAAAAATCACAGAAAAATTCTCACATAACTAGGGCCTTATTAATGACCTTGTGAACATTTTTTTAGGTCTAAATGCCTAAAATAAAAACAAACATTTTAGTACCAATAAAATTGCATAAAATAAATATTTTTCCAGATATAAATCCAATAAATATATTTTACTCAAAATTTAATTTTCAACATGTTTATTCTGTTTTTGAAGAAGTCATATTATCTTCTCTCATTATTTTATTTATTTATAAAATATTGGAAATGAAAATTAGCAAAAATTTATTTGATCCAAACCCGCTTGGAAAGAAATAAAATTGTGGGTCCTTTTTGGAAAACTTCCAACTCTCTCATTTCGTCCATGAGTTGCTTAAAGTCTCTTTGATCAATTTCCAATAAACTTCAAAATCAAAAATAATCAAATGATGAATGATCTATATGATATAATCCAAATAAAAAATTGAGATATTAGACTCTTGATGCCATGACATTACATCTAGCAAGGTTTGATGATTTTCTGATCATTTTCTTAATTTTTTGTACTAAAATGACATGGCACTCCATCAATCCATATGCATGCGTCCATGTCGTGAGACCAATATGTTTGAAAATTCCTTCCAATTTACTGCACATGGAATTAAATCGCACACAAGTACACAAAATATGACTTTTCAAACTGTTATGGTTAGCTGTTGCATGTGCATGTAGTTCAAATTTCAATTCCGTCATTAAATGGCTAGAAAAACACTTAAATGTTTTGAAAGGTCAAATGACCCCTGAAATTTTCCAAAATTTGACAAGACAGTTGTATTAGTACTACAAATTTTCTCGTACATTTAAATCACCATCCATTGCCACTTTACTCCAAATTGGTCTTTCGCGGCTAATAAAAAATATCTACAACATCACACACAGTTGTTTTGTAGGAACCGGTTGCGATGAAAATATCTTCTTCTATTTAAGTCTTCCTCCTTAAGCTTCGCCGGCTAGTCTCCTCCAGTGCCGGCAACCCCCCC
>LR738711.1:461883935-462008988 GCA_902687465.1 Secale cereale
GCCTACGCCGAGAGTGCCGCCGCATACGCATTGAGCGCGGCCACTTCCGCAGAGAGGGCGTCCGCGGTAGCCGACAGGGCAGCTGCAGCAGCCGAGACGGCTACAGCTGCTGCTGTGACGGCGACTGCAAACGTCGAGAGCGCTCGAGCTGCCATCCGTGACGCCGATGTCATCCTGGCCCGGGTCGAGGCCATCCATGCCAAGATCGAGGATGCACACGCCAAGATATTCCAGGCCACCTTGGAATTCGGCATGCAACCCACGTCCGACAAGGCGACGGTGGCCATGGAACACCTTCTTCCTCATGAGGTCGCCGAGCGGGAGCTGGAGATGTAGGAGGCGGCGGAGATCGAGGAGCGCCGGGAGGAGGAGTTGTGCGCGGCCGAGGTCCAGGTAGAGAAGAGTCTATCCGTTGAGGAATCGGCGGTGGAGTACAGACACGAGCTCTGGCGCAGCAACTACCACGACCACTACAACCTTGAGGGCGGCGCCAAGGACGAGGACGAGGTCAAGGACGCGGCCGACTTCATCAGGGGGACGCAGAGTCCACGAACGGCGGCATGTCGCTAGGACAAGTCATCGACGTCTCATCTCATACCGGCGATGCATAGGCCGGCGCCGTGCCAGATTTGTTAAAATTATGCGTACTTAGGCTTTGTTTTTAATGCTCGTCTTTTGTTAGAGCTATGTTAAAGTCAACTAGCTCTGTTCAATTACTAAAATTGCTCGATTCAGTAAGTGTGGTCTTTCTGTTGTACTCTCTTTTGTGTGCCCAAATTAGCAAGCAATGTTAAATTATGCAATGACGTACCCTGGGAAATTTCCACCAAAATTTGAATTATCAAAGTTATCCAATGCGCGTAAAGCGGAAGAATTATTTGCGATGCACACAATCGTTCAAAGTGAATGGTCCGGCGGCACCGCACGCTAAGTTTCCAACCACATTTCCAAAAATTTGGCCTACCGCCAAAATATCTACCCCCGCCCCTCGCCCCTTCCCCACCCCATTTCTCCCCGACCACAAGTCACATTTCTCTTGTATCCTCCTTCCTTCCTTCCTTCCTTCCTAAGCTATAGCCGCTTCTTCAGTTGCTTCCACGCTCTTGCCATCTCGTATCCTACCGTCGGGTTCGCCATGGTCTTCTCCAGAGGTTCCTCCTGCGGTGACGACACTTTCACCACCCGAGTATGCCTCTCTTCTCTCTCTCAGGCTATGACTTGGAATCAAGGATTTTTACCCGGCGGTCGATTTGAGTCATTTCTTCCTCTTGTAGCTCCCTAGGACCATCAGTGGCAACGAATGGAGAAGGGTGGCTGAAGATCTATCTTCTTGTTGTCACCATCAATCTCCACGCGTGAAGCTAGTTGCGTTTGAATCTATGGACAGTGGGAGGAAGTTTCTGGCATGTGCAGAGAAGGTAAGACCCTCTTTCATTGTTACAAATCATTTGTTAGATGTGATTCAGACACTGTCACGGTCCCAACCCATTCATACCACACCTTCAACAAAACGCATCCTAAGAAAGTGTCTCAGTTTGTACCTAGTATCTAAAATTGTTGCCATCTCATCAGCGGTGCCATTAGAAAATTATTTGGCACCGCTTCAGCAGTTTGTGCAGCCAACTTTGGTCCACACATCCGAGCAGCCAAGCAGTAAAATACTAAATCTTTATAGCACGAAGGAACTGGTCATCGGAGCAACTAGGTGCTCCAGAGTCCGGGTCCCTGCTTTTTTTTCCGCCGCATCGGCTCGCCATTGCAGGGCACTGGTGCGAGATGTAGCAACAGTTGTCTTTACAGCAGTTTTGGCATACATAGTGGACGGACTTAGTGCTATTAGTTGTATGTTACTAAATTTGTGCATGCACACACCTGTTAGTATTAATTTGCTGTCATCCAAGCACTATCGCTATGGTGTTGCAGTTATATTTACCTTCCTCATAAAATGTTTAATTTGTTATTTATTGTACATGAGTAAGAACTTGTACAGTTATTGTAGTTAAGTATAGCTTCTGATGTTTCATAATTTGGTTGTTGTCTCAGTAGCAATTAATTCATTTGCACATTGAACTATTTGAGAAGATGTGTCATAATTAACATGTTTCTTCAGGTTTTCAAAATAAGCATTGGTGATTTTCTATGTTGCTATAAACCCATTTCCCCTACAATTGTTACTAATCTAGTTTTAAATATTATAGGGTGAACGGAAGTGTTCTTACTTGGAATGGGTTGATAAAGAGTGGCCACAGTCTTTCAAGATGTGCCTAGCAAAGCTCTGGAGGATGTATGAGGAAGAGAACAGAGGAAGGCTTAGAGAAAGTGTTGTCAACTCTGAAGAATATTTGAAGATACGAGATAAAAAGAGGAAGGTGGAGAATGAGCTCAGATTTTCTAAAATCAGACTTTGCTAAGATGGTGTTGGCGAAGGAGGAGCACTTTCCCAATTGGCCTGTGCAAAACATGTTCTTACGAAACGGAAAGTAGAGGTGGATAAGACAAGCCTGTATGATCTAGATGAGGGAATGAATATATTGTTCTACTTTCTTATGAAGCTGAACTAGCTATCTATTCTACTGTGTTGTTCTCATGTAGCTATCGTAAAGTGATGTTATAATATATTTATGTGCCAGATATGAAATTGGCAAACATCTGTTCGATATGAAATGTGAATTCGCATAATGTTGGAATTATTAATTGTAAACTAATAAACCTGCTAAATGTGTCATGGAACTTTGCAAATGGTTTTAGCAGTAAAAGCGCTTGTGATGGATAGCCCAATGCCACAAAGTTTTCTTCATCAAATCGTGTGTGATGTAGTTGATAAAAGCAAACAATTAACTAAGGCAGAGCATGCGTGATAGTTACACCTTTCACACATGAGCCTACACATAAAACTGTGTGGAATGTACATAGAACGGAATCGTTTTCCCTGGATTTACTATGTGGGATGTACATAAGATTGGAAACGTATTCCTTGGATTGACTGTGTGTGACATACATACGAACGGAAACATTTTCCCTGGATTGACTGTGTGGGATGTAAATAAGAATGGAAACATATTCCTTGGATTGACTGTGTGTGATATACACACAAACGGAAATGTTTTTATGGGATTCACCATGTGGGATGTACATACGAACAGAAATTATTGGGTTTCGATGCCTCGCCCGATCGCACACGAGCTCATTTTGCCCCAGCCTGGACAAATCCCCAACGGTTTCTGGGTCATGCGGAAAGGACCCCCTATCGCCAACACTCACTTGGCGACGGTTCGAAATGCCGTCGCGGAAAGGGGTTAAAAACCGTTTGTATAGCACTGACGCGTACCAGTGGGGCCAGCCCCCCGCCAATCCCTTTCTGCCAAAGGCCAGTGCGACCATCCTGGTCGAAGCAAAGTTTGAGCCATAGGACAGGAGCACCTATACTTCGAAGGTGGCGGGGTTTTCATATGCGCAAGTCTAGGGTTACAAAACACGTTTGGATAAAAAGAGAACTTATCTATTTGGCTTGCCAGGGATTGCAGTGTAGGCTTGTCTTCATTTCTTCTCTTCGGGACCCAGTCCACGGCAAGAACCCTACAACTTGATGTAGATGAAGAAAATGACATGCATGATCTTATCTATATGAACATGCTATGCTCATGATATGCTTATGCACGCATGCAATCTTCTTCGCCGCCCAACGCTTCATTTATTTTTGTCGTGCTTAGGGTCTGCGCCTGGCTTTGTATAAAGGGTTATATGCAATTGAAGCAAAGCTTGTACAAAAGGGAGGCTGCCGAGGCAGGCCCTGACAGCAGCGCCTTACGGGTAGAACTTACGGAGATGCTCATTGTTCCATGAGTTTTGCAATTGAATGCCATCTCAGGTCTCCAGACGGACTGCGCCAGGTCTGGTGACTCGTACTACCCGGTAAAGGCCTTCCCACTTTGGCGTTAGCTTGTCCGTACTCTTGGAGGACTGAACGCACCTAACACTACATGAATAAGCTAGTTTGCCGTCACTGGGCTTCTTTGTCGTGAGCATAACGTCGGGGCAGACGGCAAAGAGCTGATTTGCCGTCAATGGGTGACGACAAAGAATAACTGACGGTAAAACAGAGGAACAACAAACGGCAAAGAAATACAGACGGCAAACCTAAGTAAAAGGTGACGGCAAAAACAAGACAGATGACAAAGACATGTTCTTTACCGTCATCTCCGACCCTATTGATGGCAAAGACGGCACCAGGATGGACGTCGGTAGGCGTGTACTTTACCGTCAACCTATGCGTTAACTAACAACTAAGATTGTTAGTTTGCCATCAACTCCGCTAACTTGCAGACGGCAAAGAAAACACGGCCATGTAGCACATGCCCCCGAAGAAATAAAAAAAGGGTTTGCCATCAGCCCAGCCCAGTGGCAGACGGCAAACAACCCAGTCCGCGGGTCAACCCCTGGTCGGACGCGTTGACAAAGAAAACAGATCGCGCCCCGCACCCCTCCCCTTGACCCGCACTCTCCCCTCGACCCTCACCACCACAACAGAGAGCAACTAGCTAGGGTTCCTCGCGTGGTCGCAGTTCTCCACCGCCGTCGCCGCCGTTCTTTAGCGCCGCCGCCACCCCCTCCTACACCTCGCCCCTCCTACACCACACCCCCAACCAGTCCACCAATGGTCGCGCCATCGCCGAAATCTCCTCCCGTGCCCTAGTGATGCCGCCGCCGGCACCAGCACTGCCGGCCACCACCTCCGCTGTCGACGCCGCCGTAGGGCACCACCACCTCCTCCGCTGCCGCTGCAAGGCACCACCTCCGCTGCTGGACTACAAAGGAGAGGCAGATGCACCGCAGCTGGGCACCATCTCCCCCACTGCCCCCTCTTCCCCCACGGTGAGCACCCTTTCCCTCTCCTCCCCCTCTACCCCAGATGGATGGATGCATGGCTGCATGGATGGATGAATGGATGTTGTAATTGGGGAAAATAATAGGTGCTCATTTTTGCTACACACATTTGTTAGAAATTATGTTATGTTCAGGAGTTTGCACTCCTTAGCATGATGAGATGGGGAAAAAGAATCTGTAATCTAGTTTTGTTGAGGAATGTTAGCATGGAAATAGTATTGTTGTTATAACTGAAGGAAATCTTGTTTGAGCAACTAATGATGTGGATTAAATATAGGTAAATCTGATCCATATTATAACTAAATGTAGATACTACATATCTTTGTTTTCAGGTGTGTTGCCTTTGTTCAAATGCTTGTCCATAAGATATGCAGGTAAACCAATTATATGAAGAAGATTGATGCATCGTTTCTTTATACTTGTTCATCTTTGTTTCTGTTCAAATTTTCCGCGAGTGCTTATGTTGGTTGTGCCGGTGCTTTGATGTTCAAGGATCAATCTTTTCACCTCCAGGAGCACTAGTCATGTTGCCTTCGCCATCGCCATCTACTGCCTCCTCTACGGATCATCTAGGGGTGAGCTCGACTGTCATCGCCACTCCCCCTATTTATTCTGTTCTGGTCATCGTGCCGATGCCACTAGATTTAATTTTCACGTTAAGTCGCGTAACCTAAGCGTCTCTCGTTCGAAAGGGTGGCATTTATAAGTATGCATGTATTGGCATATTTATAACCGTCGTCCTTTCGAATTTTCCACGTTATCCATGGATAACCCGGGTACGTGTAGATTGGATTTCGTTTCCTGTGCTCTACTTCGGTCTGAGGCAAAATTTCGTCAGCGCCACCCCATTGTTCTCCGGGTACACTTTCTCTCGGCTTGTTGCCGAGATGTGTATCTGGAGAATAGCAGGGAGGTGCTGCCAAAATTTTGCCTCAGACCGGAGTAGATCACGGGAAACGAACCCAATCTACACGTACTCGGGTGGGATTAGGACCCATCTTTACCAATTAGAGATAGGATTCAACCCGTGAATACCCGTTTCTCTTTTGTATGATCAAAAATAAAACTAACGCGTAAATAATATGTCAAAAGTAATTTCTTGTGTATCTAGTCACAATTACATTGTACATGACTTGATGAATATATATTTGGTGCACCTACTGTTACTGCAAGTATGGGTGATCGTTCGTGGATGTAAATGAAGACCCACAAGTGTAGGGGATCTATCGTAGTCCTTTCGATAAGTAAGAGTGTCGAACCCAACGAGGAGCAGAAGGAAATGATAGGCAATTTTTAGTAAGGTATTTTCGGCAAGCACTGAAATTATAGGTAACAGATAGTTTTGTGATATGGTAATTGGTAGCAAGTGACAAAAGGTAAAAGTAAATAAGGTGCAGCAAGGTGGCCCAATCCTTTTTGTAGCAAAGGACAAGCCGGGACAAACTCTTATATAAAGGAAAACGCTCCCGAGGACACATGGGGATTATCGTCAAGCTAGTTTTCATCACGATCATCTGATTCGCGTTCGGTACTTTGATAATTTGGTATGTGGGTGGACCGGTGCTTGGGTGCTGTCCTTACTTGGACAAGCCTCCCACTTATGATTAACCTCTAATGAAAGCATCCGCAACTACAAAAGAAATATTATGGTAAACCTAACCATAGCCTAAAATATATGGATCCAAATCAGCCCCTTAGGAAGCAACGCATAAACTAGGGTTTAAGCTTCTGTCACTCTAGCAATCCATCATCTACTTATTAATTCCCAATGCCTTCCTCTAGGCCCAAATAATGGTGAAGTGTCATGTAGTCTACGTTCACATGACACCACTAGAAGATAGACAACATACATCTCATCAAAATATCGAACGAAGACCAACTTCACACAACTACTAATAGCAAGACTTCTCCCATGTCCTCAGGAACAAAAGTAACTACTCACAAGACATAATATGGTTCATGATCAGAGGGATATTAATATGCATAATGGATCTGACATATGATCTTCCACCAAATAAACCAACTAGCATCTGATGGGCCTCGAACCCCTCGTTGGTTACCCCAAGTGGAAGGTGTAAGATGCAGTAAGTAGAAGTGTTTTCCCTTAGCAAAGATGCCAAGGATCGAATCCCCAGAGACTCCTAGGTTCAACAAGTAGGTGTCAACTGCTAATGGCGCAATTAGCAATCAACGTGGACCTGCACACAGATACTAATAACTTTGCTCCCAACGAGTACAGAGAGGTTGTCAATCCCTCCGGCCTTGTAGTTCACAAAGGGTTAAAAGCAATGATAGTAGTGATAGATAGTGTTTTGCAATAGTAAGTAATAACGAAAAGTAAATAGCGGGTGTGATCAATGATGGTAATATGGACCGGAGTCTCATGATGTTCACTAGTGATGTCTCTCTCCCAAAAGACGATAAAACAGCTATGTGAGGTAAACGAATTACAGCTGGGCAATTGACAGGACCACGAACGCAAACCAATGCTGACTACATTGCAAGAAAGGTTGAGGTTCAAAGCATGGGCGGTACGCCAAAGTAAGTAGACCGAAATCCATCAATGCCTACTACTAATCATCCACCTTGAGATATCTATCCAGAACATCTCGCTGGTATTAAGTTGCGAGTCCCACCCATAGTGTAAACTCAATGCAACAGACAACTGCATTAAAAGAACTTTGCGTAAAGTAAACAATCCTTGCACCCGCGGGCACAAGCACCGTTGTTTTCCCCCTTGTGGCAACAACACATCCCCTAGACTCATGTTTCTGTCACTCAAGATAGTCATCGAGGGGCATGAACCCACAATCAAGCATAACGTTCCCTCTTGGAGTCACTACCTACTACTCGGCCAAAGCAATAAATAACAATGGAGAACATGCAAGAATTACTTATGAACATAAATATAAAAGAGGTGAATCAAATATATTACTCAAGATCAATCTGAACATAATCTCATAATCCATCGGATCCCAGCAAACTCAACATAGCAACAGCATAAGGATTACATAGGTGCCTCGATCATGTAGGGCAGCTCACGAGGACTAATTAGTGAAGCACAAGAACGGGAGGAGAACATCACATAGCTACTGGTCATGGACTCATGGTCCAAGGGAGACTACTCACGAGTCATCCGGGAGGCGTCCATGGTGGTGGAGAAGCTCCCGGTGGTGATCCTCCCCTCCGGCAGGGTGCCGGGAAGAGTTCTCCTGGTGCTCCCGATCTTGCAAGCGGCGGCGGCGGCGGAACAGAGATGGGATCGCGAAAAAGAGTTCCTCCTCTGAGGGTTTCGGAGGACCCTCTAAATATATGCCAAAGGGGGGCACCGGACAGGCTTCGGGGGCCCTGGCGCCCCCCCGGCGCGGCCCAGGGGGGGCGCGTCGCCAGGGCGCCTGGAGCCCTGGTGGCCACCCCCAGGCTGCCCTTCGGACGCAGTGTTGTTTCCGGAACGCTGATTTTTTATATAATTTTTCTGGATTTTTCTGGGCAGTTCTCGAAACGTGAAACCTGAAATACAAAAATAGCCGAAAACAGAAACTGGCACTAGAGTGCACTGGATTAGTAAGTTAGTCCAAATATGATCAAAAGTGTATGGAAGTGTATGAATATCATAGCAATATCACCCAAAAGTGGCATGGAGCAAGCAGAAATTATAGATACGTTTTGGACGTATCAACATCCCCAAGCTTAATTCCTGCTCGTCCTCGAGTAGGTAAATGATAACAAGAATAATTTCTGTGGTGACATGCTATTAACCATATAGGACTTTTTATAGTCATATGACAAAAGCTTACTGAGACAATGAATCTATAGTAATTAAGTTGCCTCATGAGAAAATCACAAATGACTGAAAGTTTTACAACATGAAACTGAAACATCAAAAAGATTTGCAATGAACATGATGTGCAAATATGATAAAGTAATATCTAGCTTGCCCCCTTTAGTGATGCAAAACATAAATGCAGGGGCACCTTCAAGGTTTAAGTGATGACTAGATACAATGATTTCAGAATAAACGATATCACAATCATGCAAAAGACAATGCTACTTTGGGACAATGCACATTACACTCAGAATGACAATCATGCTCTCAGTAGTTGGTGCTTTAACATAAAAGTAAAAGAATGGTTATGTGCTAGAGCTTTTTATTTTGAAAACATGGAAGCAATTTTGTCAACGGTAGTAGTACTTCATAGGTGTCATGCATAAGACATCCTATAAGTTCCAAGCCTCATGCATCGAATACCAATAGTGCTCGCACCTTGTCCTAATTAGCTCGGATTTCCATGGGTTATCATTGCATTACATATGTTTCAACCAAGTGTCACAAAGGGGTACCTCTATGCCACCTGTACAAAGGTCCAAGGAGATAAATCGCATTTGATTTCTCGTTTTTGATAGATCTCAACTTGAGGACATCCATACCGGGACAACATAGAAAATAGATGATGGACTCCTCTTTAATGCATCAGCATGTTCTCATAAGAGATTGAGGATCAACGTCCAAGCTAAAACTTCCACCATGATACATGGCTTTGGTTGGCGGCCCAATTTTCTTCTCTAACAATATGCATATTCATTCAACCCACGGCAAATCACCCTTACTTCAGACAAGACGAACATGCATAGCAACTCACATGATATTCAACAAAAGTGTGACAGTTGATGGCGTCCCCAGAAACATGGTTACCGCTCAGCAAGCAACTTATAAGAAATAAGATACATAGGCAACATATTCTTTACCACAATAGTTTTTAAGCTACTTTCCCATGAGCTATGTATTGCAAAGTTAGTTTGCTTAGTACAGGTGGAGGTTAGCAAAAGACTGGGAGCGACCAACTAAGAGAGCAATGACGGTCATAATCATGCAGAGCGACAAAGCAACATTGAATCAGGCATGGAAGTTATATCGCTACTCAGAAATAAAAGATCATCAAGGCTTGACAGACTTTCTTTACAGTCTTAAATATGCGTGAGCATACACCAAGTCAATCAAAATAAATTCTCGAAGGAAGATATCACTAAACCATACCACATCATAGTTAAACAAATCATGTTGGTACTCCAATAACACATTGGGAACCCCCCAGCTATTTGAGATTAACCATAAGAAAACCTGAACTACTAAGCACCATTATGCAAGTAGCATCTTTATCATAGACACATTAACCAATGCAACGGAAGCAAACTCTCTTAATAAGGTGAGCATGATAATTAAAGAGAGTTCAAGCAACCAACTAAACAAAAGCTCTTTGAAAAGATAAGCAAGGATACTAAGAGCAGAGCATGATAGTAGCTATTAAAAGACAAAGAACACACACAGCATAGATAGACATGAAAATTCTATGTTATGTTCTAGGTAGAAGTGGAGCGTGTTTCTCTCCCACATAAAGGAATGCGGAGTTCCGACTCGCTATGAAAAACTAAAAAGAAAACTAAAAGCAAGATGCTCCAAGCATAGCACATAACACATGAAGTGATAAAAATATAGCGGAATGAAAGACGAACTGATAATGTTGATGGAGAAGGGGATGCACGGGGGCATCCCCAAGCTTAGACGCTTGAGTCTCCTTGAATATTTCTTGGGGGTGCACGGGGGCATCCCCAAGCTTGAGCGCTTGACACTCCTGAATCTTTTTTATCATCTTCCCTCGCACACTTGAAAACTCCCTTCATACATAACTCATTATAATCTGATTGAAGGAAGTACCCTGGCGAAGATGCCGATGCGGAAACCGACTCCACAGACGGAGACGCTGTCGCCCCAGCGAAAAGGGGCCGATGCCGCAACCGGAAGCGAAAGGGCAAGGCTGTGCTTGCCGTAGAGGGATCCGACGACCCCGGCGCCGCCAAAATTGCCAAGGACCCGGGCAAGGAAGTTGTCGGGTGCACCACTTGCTGGGCCTTGGCGGCCACCGACTAGCTAGGGAGCTCTATCAAGCAGTACTGCAAGATTCATCGCACCAAGGGCCATACCTCCATAATTGCCGGCAGGTCGAGCTGCTCGCAGAGAAGCAGAAAGCCGAGTATCAGAGGCGTGATAAGGAGAAAGGCCCGAACGGTGCCGAGGTGCCCAGCAAGAAGCATGGCGGCCGAGGTGGTCGCCGCGGCCAAGACAACCAACCAGAGAGGCCCACTCGGGGCTGCGACAAGAAAGAGGAAGACGATGATCACGGCGAAGACGACTAGTCCAGCGAGCATGAGTTCCAGAAAGCTACAGAGGCCATGTGCGTCGATGGTGGCACCTCGCTGCATACCTCTCACGCCCAACTAAAATAGTGGGCGCGTGATGCCACTGCGGCAGAGCCATCGTTCGACGCCCAGAGGCTGCTGAAGTGGTCCAGCACGCCTATCATTTTTTACACCAAGGATCACCCTCACAGTACAACTCCGGTCGGGTGTTTCTCGTTAGTTGTTTCACGAATAATATGCAACCTCAAGGTAACGAAAGTTCTGGTTGACGGTGGGGCCGGTCTAAACCTGATCTTACCCGCTCTGATCGAGAGGCTACAGATCCCCGACGGAGATCTCGAGGAGACGGGCACATTTCAAGTGGTCAACCCGGGAAGGAGTCAGCCAAAAGGAAAGATCGCACTGCCCGTCATGTTCGGGGGCGAGTTGAATTACAGGACAGAGAAGATTGTCTTTGACGTTGCCAAGATCCCCATGCCCTATAATGAGATCCTTGGCCACCCAGCGCTGGCCAAGTGTATGGCGGCGTCACATTACGCCTAGAACACGTTGAAGATGCCTGGCCCAATGAGCATCATCACCGTCCCCTCCGACAAGAAAGACGCGCTCATCTACGCCGACCAGCTGTACCGAGAGGCAGTTGCAGCAGATGCCGCCAATGCACTTGCTCCTACCACCGAGGCCCCGAAGTAGAAGAAAATCGGCAAGACCTTTGCTTCTGCCGGGAAGGCCCCTTCTAGCAAGGCCTCTGACCCCGGCAAGAGCTCCAGCTCCCCCTCCGGCAAACACGCCACTTCGGAGCGCCGCGTTCCCATTAGGGACGTGATGGAGAGCTCCTCCAATGGGAGCAAGAGGTCTAGAGCGGCCCCACCTGACACCAAGAAGGTCCCCGTGAAGGAAGACGACACCCTTGACAACAAATAGGAAGGCATGCTCATCACCTTCTTGTGGGAGAATGTCGACGTGTTTGCATGGCAAGCATCCGACATCCCCGGTGTTCCCAGGGAGGTGATTGAGCACCACCTTATTGTCTGTCCCCATGCGCGGCCCATCAAGTAGAAGGACAGGAAGCAAGCGTTGGAGCACCAAGAGTTCATCATCGAGGATATCAGGAAGTTGGAGGTGGCAGGCTTAGTCAGAGGAGTGCTCCACCCCACGTGGTTGGCCAATCTGGTAGTAGTGCATAAGGCAAACGGGAAATGGAGGCTGTGTATCGACTATACGGATATCTATAAAGCATCTCTGAAGGACCCTTTCCCTTTGCCACGCATTGACCAGATAGTGTACTCCACTGCCGAGTGTGACCTCCTATCATTCCTTGAAGCCTCCTTAGTATACCACCAAATCTTCATGATGAAGGAAGATGAAGAGAAAACAACGTTCATCACCCCATGTGGCACGTACTGCTTTGTACCGATGCCTTTCAGGTTGAAAAGCGCTGGTTTGACGTTTGCCCGAGCAGTCCAAATTGGTTTTGAGCCCTGGCTACATGGGAATATGAAAGCTTATATGGATGATATAGTGGTCAAAACCAAGAACAAGGCCACGCTCGTGCAAGATCTAAAGGAGACATTTGCAAACTTGCGCAAGATCACCCTCAAGCTCAACCCAGAGAAGTGTGTGTTCGGTGTCCCATCCGGCAAACTCCTTGGGTTCTTCGTGTCTCAACGCGGGATCGAAGAAAACCCTGACAAGATCAAAGCAATTGAGCAGATTGAGGGGCCAAAACGAGTCAAGGACCTCCGTAAGCTCGCTGGTAGCGTTGCTGCACTAAGTAGGTTCATCTCCAAATCTGCTGAGCACGCCCTACCATTTTTCAAAATTTTGAAAAAAGGCGGGTTGAATGAAATGGACTCCGGAGGCAGAGGCGGCGCTGCAATATTTGAAGAGATACCTCTCCTCCACGCCAACACTAGTCGCGCCCAAACCACAAGAGCCGTTGCTGCTATATCCAGCGACAATGAATCAAGTGGTCAGTGCTGCGCTAGTGGCGCAAAGAGAGTTTGAGGAAGAGGCAACGATGGCGGCGAATTCGTCGCATGATGGACCAGAGCTCTCCACGGCAAGGCCCGATACCGGCAAGGCGGGGTCCCCGGCAAGGCTTGGTCCCGGCAAGACAGAGTGTCGCAAGAAGGCGAGGTCGCCCAGAAGAAGAAGATGGTGCAGCACCCGGTCTATTTTGTAAATTCCCGCTTGCAGGGGGCTAGATAAAGGTATTCCAGTATGCAGAAGCTATTTTTCGGCCTCCTTATGGCCTCGAGGAAGCTACGCCACTATTTCCAACCACATGAGATCACCATCGTCACTCGCCTCCCTTTGCAACGGATCTTGTACAACCCAGATGCAACATGGAGGATTGTGGAGTGGGCGTTGGAGCTGTCAAGCTTTGGCCTCAAGTTTGAAATTACATCAACCATCATGAGCCGAGCCTTCGCAGAGTTCATCGCGGAATGGACCTCAACACCCGACGAAGAGGTTCAGAAGATCACCCTTCCCGCCAAGGAGACGAGCCGTGATTGGATTATGTACTTAGATGGAGCTTTCTCACTGCAAGGTGCTGGTGCCGGCGTGCTACTCGTCACTCCCACCAGAGAGCACCTCAAGTACGTAGTCCAAATGCGCATTCCCCGGGAACAATCAACGAACAATACTGCAGAGTACGAGGGATTGCTTCCTGGTCTTAGGATCGCGGCCTCGGAATCAGGAAGCTTATCGTCAGGGGTGATTTGCAGCTTGTTGTCAGGAAAGTTAACAAAGATTACCAGATCCCGTTGATGGAGGCCTATATGGATGAGGTGAGGAAGTTGGAGGATGATAACCCACAAGTGTGGGGGATCACAACAGTTTTCGAGGGTAAAGTATTCAACCCAAATTTGTTGATTCGACACAAGGGGAGCCAAAGAATACTCTTAAGTATTAGCAACTGAGTTGTCAATTCAACCACACCTAGAAACTTAGTATCTGCAGCAAGATAGTTTAGTAGCAAAGTAAGATGATAATGGCGGTAGCAGCGATAGAAGTAACGATAGTGTTTTTGTAATTTTTGTAATAGTAGCAACGGAAAAGTAAATAAGCAACAAACAATATAGGAAAAGCTCGTAGGCATTGGATCGGTGATGGGAAATTATGTCGGATGCAATTCATCATGTAGAACTTATAACCTAGGGTGACACAGAACTAGCTCCAGTTCATCAATGCAATTTAGGCATGTATTCCGAACATAGTCATACGTGCTTATGGAAAAGAACTTGCATGACATCATTTGTCCTACCCTCCCATGGCAGCGGGGACCTATTGGAAACTAAGGGATATTAACACCTCCTTTTAATAGAGTACCGGACCAAAGCATTAACACATAGTGAATACATGAACTCCTCAAACTATGGTCATCACCGAGAGTGGTCCCGATTATTGTCACTTCGGGGTTGCCGGGTCATAACACATAGTAGGTGAATATAGACTTGCAAGATAGGATCAACAACACACATATATTCATGAAAACATAATAGGTTCGGATCTGAAATCATGGCACTCGGGCCCTAGTGATAAGCATTAAGCATAGCAAAGTCATAGCAACATCAATCTCAGAACATAGTGGATACTAGGGATCAAACCCTAACAAAACTAACTCTATTACATGATAGATCCCATCCAACCCATCATCGTCCAGCAAGCCTACGATGGAATTACTCACGCACGGCGGTGAGCATCATGGAATTGGTGATGGAGGAAGGTTGATGATGACGATGGCGACGATCTCCACTCTCTGGAGCCCCGAACGGACTCCAGATCAGCCCTCCCGAGAGAGATTAGGGCTTGGCGGTGGCTCCGTCTCGTGAAACGCGATAATTCTTTCTCTTTGATATTTTTCTCCCCAAAAGTGAAGACAGAGGATCCGGGGATACGTCGGTGGAGCACCAGGGGGCCCACGAGGCAGGGGGCGCGCCCTGGGCAGGGGGACGCGCCCCCCACCCTCGTGGACAGGGTGTGGGCCCCCTAATGTGGATCTTCTTGCAGATATTTTTTATATTTTCCAAAATAAATCTCCGTGGAGTTTCAGGTCATTCTGAGAACTTTTAATTTCTCCACAAAAACAACACCATGGCAATTCTGCTGAAAGCAACATCAGTCCGGGTTAGTTCCATTCAAATCATGCAAGTTAGAGTCCATAACAAGGTCAAAAGTGTTTAGAAAAGTAGATACGTTGGAGACATATCAACTCCCCCAAGCTTAAACCTTTGCTTGTCCTCAAGCAATTCAGTTGATAAACTGAAAGTGATAAAGAAAAACTTTGACAAACTCTGTTTGCTCTTGTTGTTGTAAATATGTAAGCTAGCATTCAGGTTTTCAACAAGATCATGAACTAACCACATTCACAATAACTTTCAGGTCTCAAGACTACTCACATCAATGGCATAATCAACTAGCGAGCAATAATAATAGATCTCGGATGACAACACTTTCTCAAAACAATCATAATATGATATAACAAGATGGTATCTCGCTAGCCCTTTCTGAGACCGCAAAACATAAATGCAGAGCACCTTTAAAGATCAAGGACTGACTAGACATTGTAATTCATGGTAAAAGAGATCCAGTCATGATCCTACTCAATGCAAATTAATAGTAATACATGCAACGACAGAGGTGCTCTCCTACTGGTGCTCTTTGATAAGAGGATGATGACTCTGCATAAAAGTAAATAGATAGGCCCTTCGCGGAGGGAAGCAGAGATTTGTAGAGGTGCCAGAGCTCGATTTTTAAATAGAGATTGAATAACATTTTGAGCAGTATACTTTCATTGTCAACATAACAACCAAGAATCTAGATATCTCCCATGCTACGCACATTATAGGCGGTTCCCAAACAGAATGGTAAAGTTTATACTCCCCCAACCACCAACAAGCACACTCCACGGCCATCCGAATCCACGGGGTACCGTCCAAACAAGCAACAACCCTAGGGGAGTTTTGTTTAATTATTATGATTTGAGCATGGGACTGGGCATCCCGGTTACCAGCCATTTTCTCATGAATGATGAGCGGAGTCCACTCATCGTGAGAATAACCCACCTAGCATGGAAGATATAGACATCCCTTGTTGATACATGAGCTGTTCGAGCATACAAAACAGAATTTCATTTGAAGGTTTAGAGTTTGGCACATACAAATTTACTTGGAACGGCAAGTAAATACCGCATATAGGAAGGTATGGTGGACTCACATGGAATAACTTTGGGGTTTATGGAAGTGGATGCATAAGCAGTATTCCCGCTTAATACAAGTGAAGGCTAGAAAGAGACTGGGAAGCGACCAGCTAGAGAGCAACAACGGTCATGAACATGCATTAAAATTAATCAACAATGAATGCAAGCATGAGTAGGATATAAATCACCACGAACATAAATATCGTGAAGGCTATGTTGATTTGTTTCAACTACATGCGTGAACACGTGCCAAGTCAGATCACTTAAATCGTTCAAAGGAGGATACCACCCCATCATACCACATCACAACCATTTTAATATCATGTTGGCACGCAAGATAGACCATTATAAACTCTCAGCTAGCAGCTATGATCTCTAATTGTCATTGCAAGCATGTTTCATATATAACAAGCTAAATCAGGAACGATGAGCCATCATATTTACAGAAACAAGAGAGGTCGAGTTCTTACCAGCTTTTCTCATCTCAATTAGTTCATCATATATCATCCTTATTGCCTTTCACTCGCACGACCAAACGGTGTGGATAATAATAATAGTGCACGTGCATTGGAATAAGCTGGAATCTGCAGACATTTATATACAAGAGAGAAGACAAGGTAATATGGCTCAAGGTTAAATCAACAATAAAGCATATGAGAGCCACTAAGCAATTTCAATCATGGTCTTCTACTCTTAAGCCACAAAGAAAAGAAAAGAAACTATTTACACGGTAAAGCTCCCAACAAGCAAAAGAAGAACGAGAAATCTTTTTGGGTTTTCATTTTAACTACTACGACAAGAAAAGAAAGTAAACTAGCTAGAAGCTATAACTAATATTTTTGGGTTTTTCTAGGTTTTTCTAGCACACAAGAAAAAGACTAATAAAAAGAAATTGAAACTAAGCATGGATGGTACAATGAAAGAGTGTGAGCACCGACAACTAGAATAAGTGTGTGAACATGAATGTAAAGTCGGTGAGAAACACGTACTCCCCCATGCTTAGGCTTTTGGCCTAAGTTTGTCTATGGCCAGTATTGGCCTGACGGATATCCAAAGTCGTAGTTGGGGTTGTACTAGGATGCAGCAGATACTGCATGATGAGCTGCAGCTCGAAGGCGGGCTGCCTCCGTCATGTTATAATAAGCATTTGCCTCCTCCATAGTTATAGTGTATCTCCCTTTTGCCTGAAAGTTAAACAAAGTGGGGGCAGGAAGAACAATAGGAATGGCGTGCTGCTTGTTAAAGATTAGTCGATATTTGAGGGTTTGATCATCCCACTCTATAAACCGATGACTAGTCATAGCATGGCAATCTAAATAATCATGAGGTAAAGGTTCATCATTGTCGTGCACAGGAACACCAAGAAAGCGGGCTATGCGAGTGGCATAGATCCCACCAAATAAATCTCCATGCAAACCATTAAGATGTAGCCTACGTGCAACAATGGCTCCCTAATTATATTGTCTATCACCTAATACAGCACTCCTGAGAACACTAAGATCACGGACACACATGTGGCAAGCCTCATCCTTACCGTTTATGCATCTACCGATAAAGAGAGCAAAGTAATGAATAGCAGGAAAATGGATGCTCCCTATGGTAGCCTGCGTGATTTCCCTGGATTCCCCCACTGTAATACTAGCAAGGAACTCTCTAAATTCAGATATACGAGGATCACCCATACTGCCCCACTGCGGGAGCTTACAAGCATCATTAAAATCCTCTAAGTCCATGGTATAAGATTTATCATATAGGTCAAACAGGACAGTGTGAGAATTACGCAAAGATGAAAATTTAAACCTTCTCACAAAGCTATCAGTTAAGCCACGATATTGAGGGTACTTATCTTGTATGAAGCCCTTGAGGTCAGCGTTGCGCACATATGTGTAAAATTCATCCTTGATGCCAGCCTGATCCATAAAGTCATCTGACGGCCATTCACAAGGCCGTACATCAGCATCCCTGGGTGGTTCATCGTCCTGCTCACGGAACGCGAGCCTCGGTTCTTGCATCCTTGAAGAACCACCTTGGAAGTTTTTCCTATGCATTTTTCTGAAATTTTTAGTAACTCACAATAAAAGTTAACCAAACTCAACAAGATTGATAGCAACAACTCCTATAAGTGCATAGAGACTATATCATGCATTAGAACTACTTGGGACCAAGAAAATTTGACATGCAAGCTCAAGAACAAGGTCACCATAGCAGCATAAATTTGCAATAAATAAAGCACTAGAACAAAAACTAATTGGACCAATGGAGGAGTCACATACCAACGAACAATCTCCCCAAATAGTTTCGTGAATGGTTGTAGGATCGAAAGTAGGTCTAGAGGGGGGGTGATTAGACTACTTGACAATATAAAAAATCTGCCTTTAGATCATGCAATGTTTTTGGCAGTTTCACAAACAAGATCAGTCCAAGTAACACCCTACACATGCAATTCTAGAGTTTATGCAGCGGAAAGTAAATTGCACATGTAAAAGAGAGGTGGAGAAGATCAAACGCAGTTTGGTGACACGGAGATTTTTGTCGTGGTTCCGATAGGTGGTGCTATCGTACATCCACGTTGATGGAGACTTCAACCCACGGAGGGTAACGGCTGCGCGAGTCCACGGAGGGCTCCACCCACGAAGGGTCCACGAAGAAGCAACCTTGTCTATTCCATCACGGCCTACGCCCACGGAGGACTAGCCTTACTCGGGGTAGATCTTCACGAAGTAGGCGATCTCCTTGCCCTTACAAACTTCTTGGTTCAACTCCACATCATGACGGAGGCTCCCAAGCGACACCTAACCAATCTAGGAGGCACCACCCCCCAAAAGGTAATAGACGGTGTTGATGGTGATGAACTCCTTGCTCTTGTGCTCCAAGTGATAAACTCCCCAACACTCAACTCTCCTCACTGATATGGCTGTGGTGGAAGAAAGATTTGAGTGAAAAGCAACTTGGGAAGGCTAGAGATCAAGTTTCATATGGTAGGAATGGAATGGCTTGATCTCAACACAAGGGTAGGTGGTTCACTTCTCAGAAAGTATGTGGTAGAAGTGGTGGTACTTTCTGATGGCTCTCCTCACGAATGAGGAGGGGGTGGAGGGGTATATATATAGCCTCCACACAAAATCCAACCGTTACACACACATTTGACCAATCTCGGTCAGACCGAAGTGAAAACTCGGTTAGACCGAAAGTTCAAATCTAGTGAACGTTGGGATTTTCGGTGGGACCGAAAATACCATCTCGGTGAGACCGAAGTGTATCTGATATGAACGTTGGAGATTTCGGTGAGACCGAGAAAGAAAACTCGGTTTGACCGATTTGAGAAAGAGTAGAAACATGCCAGAATCGGTTTGACCGAAAATGAATTATCGGTGCGACCGATTTGAGTCAAGGCAGAACCTTGCCCAATTCGGTGAGACCGATAATGCAAACTCGGAAATTCCGAAATGATGTGAAGTGGTTACAGAAGGTTGGCAGTTCAGTTTCGGTGTGACCGATCTCAAACTCGGTGGGACCGATTTTTCTAGGGTTTGGAATATGGCAGAAGTGGTTCATCTCGGTGGGACTGAATTGGAAGAATCGGTTTGTCCGAGATTACTTATGGGTGTGTGTTAAGTAGTGAATAGTGCTGATAGTTGAGGGAGTTAGATCACCAAGCACTTGAGCAACCAGATCATCAACACAACCTCATCCCCTTTTAATAGTATTGGCTTTTCCTATGGACTCAATGTGATCTTTGATCACTACACCAAAAATGGAGTCTTGAGCTTTTGCCAATGCTTGCCTTAGCATTTTGAGGGGTCCACTTCTTCAATCATCTTGCCATACCAATGTGATTGGGTTTCCTGAAACATACTTGATAAAAGCATTAGTCCAACCACAAAGTATGTTGTCATTAATTACCAAAACCACCCGGAGAGCAAATGTGCTTTCAATCTCCCCCTTTTTGGTAATTGATGGCAACACACTGAAATTATATTGAACGAAACATCAAAGCTTATTAAAAGGAAGACATGATTATCATGAAAGCTTTGACAAGCATGTAGTACACAGGCTCCCCCTACAAGTGTGCAAGATTTTCATAGATTATGGTTTTGGACTACCACAAGCACACAAGAGAGATAAGCAAGATGTGCTACATGCAGCTTGGCTATATGCATCAGAGCAGAAGAAAAGAGAAAGTGAGTGATAATGCATATGTGCATGGTGATTTCTTGCAAACAAGTATTTACAAGCAAGTCACCATCATGCACATTCTGCAAGATGCATATACTTACCTTGAGGTTCCTTGGCACTTGTACCTGAAGGGATAAACTTGAGAAAACAAGGTTAGATAACACAAGAGTATTCCTTCAACCCACTGCAAGAACATCAAGAGTACCAAGCCAGGGAGGACATGTATAAAGAGTGTCTCATATTGAGCACAGGCTTGAATCAGCAAACATGTCTCCGAAGCTAAGAGATTTTCAATGAACTCTGAGAGATTTTGCTTTTCATAGGATATCAATTGTGAAGATTCCTCTAAGTCTTCTCCCCTTAAGCTAAAAGATTCCATGAGATACCAATTGTGAGAAAGATACCAATTGTAAGAACAAGGGGTGTGAAGGAAAAAGCAAAATCAAAAGAAAGATGCCAATTGTAATGTCCAATGTAAAATACGACAAAGCTTTGATGTGATTCTCTCCCCCTTAAGATAAGATTGCTTTTCTTCTTCCCTTAAGTCTTCTCTTCTCCCCTACTCCCCCTAGTCCTCTCCCCCTAAGTTCTCTCCCCCTTTGACATCAAGTGCCGAAAAGGACAGCAAACTAGGTAGGACAGGAAAGATGGAAAGAAAGAAAGAAAGAAAGAAAGAAAGAAAGAAAGTGGGATCCTTAAGAATCACAACTGGACAAACAAGAACATGCACAGAGAAACAATTTGAGTCCAAATTTGAGTCCTCTCCTCTTTAAAATTTAAGAAATCGAGTCTGAATTTGAGGCCTCTCCCCCTTAAAAGTAGAGAAAGAATTCAGATCACTTTGCGAGGAGTATTTCAAAAGATTTGCAAGGAATTTGTAAAAGATTTTCAAGGAATTGATCGCGCGCAGCCCTCAGTATATATAACCCCGTACTGTCGGTGGGACCGAGTTGAAAAACTCGGTGTCACCGAGATGTATTTCTGCTGTGCAGTTACACATATCGGTCAGACCGAGATTTTGAACTCGGTTTCACCGAGATGAAACCTAGATCAATCTAAGTGTTTCGGTTGGACCGAGATTGAGAAGCCGGTCAGACCGAAATAGACTTAGAAGGTTTTGGAAGTCAGCCTTAGACGAATCGGTGGTTCCGAGCGCTCCTCACTCGGACTGTCCGAAAAAGACTTGTTCAAAGTTGTGATATAAGCACGAATAGAATTTTGAGACAAGAAAGCATAGATAGCTAGGGAAGGTGCTTAGGCATTCTTGTCCATCCATTTGGCCAGAAAAAGAAACCAAAACAATCAAAACAACAAATGGATGTCCTTGAATGGATAAAATCATGCATCCAACATGCTCACACAATAAGATAGCAACTGAAATATGTGTCAAACATGCACAACCAAAACTCTAGCTACTAGCACACAAATTGTCGATGACTAGGTCATCTATATATGAGTATATTGACTTAGGAGTCAAATGAGAACATTTGATCATAGGTCATACTCATCGTTTAAGCACAAGTGGGGTTACCACTTTTACATAAAGCATTTATGTGTTCACATCATTTGGAGATGCTTTAGCTCATTTTTAGAGCAAAGCTCCCCCTAGATGTGAGAACCCCTTTTAAAGGGTCAAACTAACCTTGGGTTGTCGTAGAAGACTTCATGTAGATGTTGAAGATGTGGATGCTCAATGTTGATGTAGATCATCATGAGTTGGGAGCAATCCTTTGGATTAGGGCACTTTCAATACCTACATGGGTTAGTCCCACAAGGAACAAACAGGAATATCCATGGACATAGAGTGAAGTGCACAAAAGATGATGTCCATGAAAGCAATGATTACCTTGTCCCTTGACTTACCAACAAGAGGGTTTGTGACTCCATGAACAAGTGCATGATGTGGAAGTTGATTGCACAAGTTCTTGCCAAAATGAATATGAGTGAAGTTTGTTGGCGGAATCGCCCTCAAGAACCTACTAGTTCTTCTTCTTTGGGATCCACATCATCTTGATGGGAATCCTTGGTGTTGTAGTTGAGCTTGACGAAGTAGAACTTGATGTGTCCTTGGGAACCCACTTGACCATGGCTTGAGGTGCTTCAATGAATGCATCAATCTCCTCTTGAAGCTTGTCCTTGGCCTTGGGGCCTTTAGCCATGAAGCATCTTCCAATTCCCTCATTCGGTGAATCAAATAAGTCGTAGGAGTTGGAGTTGGAGGATACGAGTGCAAGTCCGGCAACACCTTCATCTTGACTATAGTCGGAGTCGGAGTGATAGCTTCCATCGGATTGACTGTCAGAGTCGGAGCCGGAGACCCATTCACCAACATGAGCTTGATGTCTTCTTCTTGTGTAGCTCCTTGATGACTTGTCTTTCCTCTCCGAATCCTTGCTTCTCCGAGAAGGTCTTCGTTCATAACGATCATCTCTACTCCTTCTCTCTTTCCGAGGTGACTCATCTCTTGCTCTTCTTCTTGGAGATTCTTCTCTTCTCTTGTGGGGAGCCGTACACTCATTTGAGAAGTGTCCGGGTCTTCCACAATTGTAGCAGTTTCGATCACGACTAGAAGATCTCTTTCCATCATATGATCTAGACTTTGAGCTTCTCTCTTTGCCTCTATTCTTGTAGAACTTGTTGAAGTTCCTGACCATTAGGCTTATGTCTTCATTGGAGACTAACTTGTCACTTGAGGTAGTAGGAGCATCACTTGTAGCTTTGTAAGCACCACTTTACTTGTTGTGAAGCTCTTCCTTATCCTTAAGTGTCATCTCATGAGCAACAATCCTTCCAATGACTTCAGTTGGCTTGAGAGTCTTGTAGTTTGGCATCATTTGGATCAAAGTGCACACGGTGTCATACTTTCCATCCAAAGCTCTGAGAATCTTCTTAATGATGAATCGGTTGGTCATTTCTTCGCTTCCTAAGCCAGCAATCTCATTTGTGATGAGAGCAAGCCTAGAGTACATTTCAGCGACTCCTTCACCATCCTTCATCTTGAACTTGTCAAGCTGACCTTGAAGAATATCCAGCTTTGATTCCTTCACAGATTCAGTACCTTCGTGCATTTCAACCAAAGTATCCCAAATCTCCTTAGCATTCTCAAGACGGCTGATTTTGTTGAACTCTTCGGGACACAAGGCATTGAAGAGAATGTCACAAGCTTGAGCATTGTTTTGCAACATCTTCAGTTCTTCGGGTGTAGCTTCGCGATCCGGAACTTTTCCTTCTTCAAAGAAGTCACCTTGCATGCCAACACAAATAATGCCCCATGCGGCTGGGTTATGACCAAGAATATGCATTTTCATTTTATGCTTCCAACTAGCAAAATTTGTACCATCAAAGTAAGGACCTCTACGATAATTACCCTCACTAGACGCCATACTCTCCTAGGTTGTGAAACCAAGCTTATGGAGTCCAATGCAATGGAAACCAAGGCAATGGAGACCAAAGCTCTGATACCACTTGTAGGATCGAAAGTAGGTCTAGAGGGGGGGTGATTAGACTACTTGAAAATATAAAAAATCTGCCTTTAGATCATGCAATGTTTTTGGCAGTTTCACAAACACGATCAGTTCAAGTAACACCCTACACATGCAATTCTAGAGTTTATGCAGCGGAAAGTAAATTGCACATGTAAAAGAGAGGTGGAGAAGATCAAACGAAGTTTGGTGACACGGAGATTTTTGTCGTGGTTCCGATAGGTGGTGCTATCGTACATCCACGTTGATGGAGACTTCAACCCACGGAGGGTAACGGCTGCGCGAGTCCACGGAGGGCTCCACCCACGAAGGGTCCACGAAGAAGCAACCTTGTCTATTCCATCACGGCCTACGCCCACGGAGGACTAGCCTTACTCGGGGTAGATCTTCACGAAGTAGGCGATCTCCTTGCCCTTACAAACTTCTTGGTTCAACTCCACATCACGACGGAGGCTCCCAAGCGACACCTAACCAATCTAGGAGGCACCACCCCCCAAAAGGTAATAGACGGTGTTGATGGTGATGAACTCCTTGCTCTTGTGCTTCAAGTGATAAACTCCCCAACACTCAACTCTCCTCACTGATATGGCTGTGGTGGAAGAAAGATTTGAGTGGAAAGCAACTTGGGAAGGCTAGAGATCAAGTTTCATATGGTAGAAATGGAATGGCTTGATCTCAACACAAGGGTAGGTGGTTCACTTCTCAGAAAGTGTGTGGTAGAAGTGGTGGTACTTTCTGATGGCTCTCCTCACGAATGAGGAGGGGGTGGAGGGGTATATATAGCCTCCACACAAAATCCAACCGTTACACACACATTTGACCAATCTCGGTCAGACCGAAGTGAAAACTCGGTTAGACCGAAAGTTCAAATATAGTGAACGTTGGGATTTTCGGTGGGACCGAAAATACCATCTCGGTGAGACCGAAGTGAGTCAAAGGTTAGGGTTTGCCATCTCGGTGAGACCGAAAGTATAAACTCGGATATTCCGAATTGATGTCAACTGATCACAGAAGGTTGGCAGCCCTTTTTCGGTGAGACCGAAACTCAGAATCGGTGTGACCGAGAATTTAGGGTTTGGAGAAACAACTGAAGTGGTTCATCTCGGTGGGACTGAGTTGGAGAAATCGGTGTGACCGAGATTACTTATGGGTGTGTGTTAAGTAGTGAATAGTGCTGATAGTTGAGGGAGTTAGATCACCAAGCACTTGAGCAACGAGAACATTAACACAACCTCATCCCCTTTTGATAGTATTGGCTTTCCTATGGACTCAATGTGATCTTTGATCACTAAACCAAAAATGGAGTCTTGAGCTTTTGCCAATGCTTGTCTTAGCATTTTGAGGGGTCCACTTCTTCAGACATTTCCTTACCCACATCATCGAACTTTTCTGAAATGATTCTCAAGAGAATATTAGTTCAATGATGTATATGTTGTTATTAATTACCAAAACCACCCGGGGATTAGTTGCACTTTCAATGGTGCTTTGAGCAAGGAGATCGAAAATGGCAGCAAGAAGAGCTAGAACTCGGGTTTGAGCTGGTTGGTGATGTTTTTTGGGAGGAAGAAGAAGAGCATTGGTGCAAGAATAAGTGGAGGGGGGCCACGTGGGGCCCACGAGGCAGGGGCGTGCCCTGGGCAGGGGGGGCGCCCTGGACCCTCGTGGCCAGGAGCTGGCTCCCCTTGCTGTGTGTTCTGTGCCATATTTTCTCAAATATTCTAGAAAAAATCATATTTCATTTTCATGGCATTTGGAGAAATTTTATTTTCGGGATAATTTTTTATTGCACGGATAAGTCTGGAAACAGACAAAAAAATACTATTTCTGCTTTATTTATCCTAATTAACATAAAGTTAAAGGAGGGTACATAAGGTTGTGCTATCTAGTTTCACCTATCCCATGCTCATCAAAAGGAATCCATTAACAAGGTTGGTCCGGTCTTGTTAATAAACTCTTTCTGAGTAACATGAAACCGGAGAATTTTCGAATAACACTAGGTTACCTCAATAGGGATATGTATGTCCCCAAAAATAAGGATGACATATGTCTTCTTGACAGCAGGGAGAGGAAATTCAAAACCTCCAATAGTAATAGTTGAAACTTTTCCAATATAATTGATACTGTGGACCTGAGGTTGTTTCCTTGGAAACTGTACCGTATGCTAATTACCATTGACATGAAAAGTGACATTGCCTTTGTTGCAATCAATAACAGCCCCTGCATTATTCAAAAAGGGTCTTCCAAGAATAATAGACATACTATCGTCCTCGGGAATATCAAGTATAACAAGGTCCGTTAGAATAGTATCATTTGCAACTACAATAGGCACATCCTCACAAATACCGACGGGTATAGCAGTTGATTTATCAGCCATTTGCAAAGATATTTCAGTAGGTGTCAACTTACTCAAGTCAAGTCTACGATATAAAGAGAGAGGCATAACACTAACACCGGCTCCAAGATCACACAAAGCAGTTTTAACATAGTTTTTCTTAATGGAGCAAGGTATAGTAGGTACTCCTGGATCTCCTAATTTCTTAGGCATTCCACCCTTAAAAGTGTAATTGGCAAGCATGGTGGAGATTTCTACTTCAGGTATCTTTCTTTTGTTGGTAATGATATCTTTCATATACTTAGCATAAGGATTTGTTTTAAGCACATCAGTCAAACGCATACGCAAAAAGATAGGTCTAATCATTTCAGCGAAGCGCTCAAAATCCTCATCATCCTTTTTCTTGGATGGTTTCGGAGGAAAAGGCATGGGTTTCTGAACCCATGGTTCTCTTTCCCTACAGTGCTTCCTAGAAACAAAGTCTCTCTTATCATAACGTTGATTCTTTGATTGTGGGTTATCAAGATCAACAACAGAACAACAGGTTCAATCTCTACATCATTATCATTGCTAGGTTGAGCATCATCATGAACATCATCATTAATATTATTACTAGGTTCATGTTCATTACCGGAATGTGTCTCAGCGTCAGAAACAGATATATCATTGGGATTCTCAAGTGTGTCAGCTACAGGTTCGCTAGAAGCATGCAAAGTCCTATCATTTTTCTTTTTCTTCTTCTTAGAAGAACTAGGTGCATCTAAATTAGCTCTCTGAGAATCTTGGTCAATTCTCTTAGGGTGGCCTTCAGGATACAGAGGTTCCTGAGTCATTTTACCACCTCTAGTTGCAACTCTAACAACATAGTCATTATTCTTGCTATTTATTCATTGAGCAAATCATTCTGAACCTTAAGTACTTGTTCTACTTGAGTGGTGACCATAGAAGCATGTATACTAATGAGTTTCAGTTCACCTTTAGCTCTAGACAGCTAATCACTCAAGCGTTCAATCATATAAGCATTGTGTTGTAATTGTCTACCAACATAAGCGTTGAAGTTCTCTTATTTCACAATAAAATTGTCAAACTCATCTAAGCATTGGCTAGCAGACTTATAACAAGGAATATCACCTTCATCAAATCTATAAAGAGGATTTATTACCTGTGTCGGGTTATAAAGACCATGTATTTCTTCAATAGGTGGTAAATTTGTAACTTCTTCACCTTTAATACCTTTTTCTTTCATAGATTTCTTTGCCTCTTGCATATCTTCAGGACTGAAAAATAGAACACCTCTTTTCTTCGGAGTTGGCTTAGGGGCTGGTTCAGGAAGTGTCCAATTATTTTCATTGGCCAGCATATTATTCAACAGTAGTTCAGCTTGTTCAACAGTTCTTTCCCTGAAAACACAACCAGCACAACTATCCAGGTGGTCTCTGGAAGCATCAGTTAGTCCATTATAAAAGACATCAAGTATATCATGCATCTCAAGAGGATGATCAGGCAAAGCATTAAGTAATTGGAGGAGCCTCCCCCAAGCTTGTGGGAGACTCTCTTCTTCAATTTGCACAAAGTTATATATTTCCCGTAAGGAAGCTTGTTTCTTATGAGCGGGAAAATATTTAGCAGAGAAGTAATACATCATATCCTGGGGACTACGCACATAACCAGGATCAAGAGAATTAAACCAAGTCTTAGCATCACCCTTTAACGAGAAAGGAAATAGCTTAAGGATATAGTAGTAACGTATCTTTACATCGTTGGTAAACATGGTGGCTATATCATTTAACTTAGTAAGATGTGCCACAACAGTTTCAGACTCATAGCCATGGAAAGGATCTGATTCAACCAAAGTAATTAACTCAGGATCAATAGAGAATTCATAATCCTTATCACTAACGCAGATAGGTGAAGTAGCAAAAGCAGGGTCATGTTTCATTCTAGCATTCAAGAACTTTTCTTTTAGATTAGCTAATAATTTCTTAAGATCATATCTATCATTGCAAGCAAGAAAGTCTCTAGCAGTTTCTTCATCCATAACATAACCCTCAGGAACAACATGCAATCATATCTATTGGGAGTACCCTCATCATCACTTTCATAAATATCATCAGTTTCAATATTTGCATTCTTCCTAACCTTCGCAATTTGTTCATCTAGAAATTCACCTAGTGGCACCGTATTATCAGGCATAGAAGTAGTTTCATCATACATAGCAGAAGTAGCATCATCAAGAACATACGACATATCAGATTCAATAGCAGGAGTAGGTGTCGCAAGTTTACTCATAACAGAAGGAGAATCAAGTGCAGAGCTACATGGCAGTTCCTTACCTCCCCTCGTAGTTGAGGGTAAGATCTTGGTTTTTGAGTCCTTCAAATTCTTCTTAGTGATCAACAGATATAAATCCCAAGTGACTTAAAGAATAGAGCTATGCTCCCCGGCAACGGTGCCAGAAATTAGTCTTGATAATCCACAAGTGTAGGGGATCGCAACAGTTTTCGAGGGTAAAGTATGCAACCCAAATTTGTTGATTCAACACAAGGGGAGCCAAAGAATACTCTTAAGTATTAGCAGCTGAGTTGTCAATTCAACCACACCTAGAAATTTGTATCTGCAGCCAGATAGTTTAGTAGCAAAGTAATATGATAATGGCGGTAGCAGTGATAAAAGTAACGATAGTGTTTTTGTAGTTTTTATAATAATAGCAACGGAAAAGTAAATAAGCAACAAGCAATATAGGAAAAGATCGCACGCATTGGATTGGTGATGGGAAATTATGTCGGATGCAGTTCATCATGTAAAAGTTATAACCTAGGGTGACACAGAACTAGCTCCAGTTCATCAATGCAATGTAGGCATGTATTCCGAATATAGTCATACGTGCTTATGGAAAAGAACTTGCATGACATCTTTTGTCCTACCCTCCCGTGGCAGCGGGGTCCTATTGGAAACTAAGGGATATTAAGGCCTCCTTTTAATAGAGTCCCAGACCAAAGCATTAACACATAGTGAATACATGAACTCCTCAAACTATGGTCATCACCAGGAGTGGTCCCAATTATTGTCACTTCGGGGTTGCCGGATCATAACACATATTAGGTGACTATAGACTTGCAAGATCGGATCAAGAACACACATATATTCATGAAAACATAATAGGTTCAGATGTGAAATCATGGCACTCGGGCCCTAGTGACAAGCATTAAGCATAGCAAAGTCATAGCAACATCAATCTCAGAACATAGTGGATACTAGGGATCAAATCCTAACAAAACTAACTCTATTACATGATAGATCCCATCCAACCCATCACCGTCCAACAAGCCTATGATGTAATTACTCATGCACGGCAGTGAGCATCATGGAATTGGTGATGGAGGAAGGTTGATGATGAAGATGGCGACGATCTCCACTCTCCGGAGCCCCGAACGGACTCCAGATCAGCCCTCCCGAGAGAGATTAGGGCTTGGCGGTGGCTCCGTCTCGTGAAACGCGATAATTCTTTCTCCTCGGTTTTTCTCTCCCCTAAAGTGAAGATATAGGATCTGGGGATATGTCAGTGGAGCACCAGGGGGCCCACGAGGCAGGGGGCGCGCCCCCCACCCTCGTGGACAGGGTGTGGCCCCCCTGGTGTGGATCTTCTTGCAGATATTTTTTATATTTTCCTAAATAAATCTCCGTGGAGTTTCAGGTCATTCCGAGAACTTTTTATTTCTGCACAAAAACAACACCTTGGCAATTCTGCTGAAAACAGCGTCAGTCCGGGTTAGTTCCATTCAAATCATGCAAGTTAGAGTCCATAACAAGGGCAAAAGTGTTTGGAAAAGTAGATACGTGGGAGACATATCAGAGGAGCACTTCGATGGTTTGCAGGAAGAGCATGTTCCCCGAGCAGAGAACAGCATTGCCGATGACTTGTCCAAATGCGTTGCCCTCAAGCTGCCTGTGGAACCAGGTACCTTTGTGCTTCAATTAACCCAACCATCCGTTGAGCCATCTGCGGGGCAGAACAAATGAAGGAAGGTGGGCCCCGGCAAGTCTTTCCTGCTGAGCTCCCAAGAGCCGCCGGCAAGGACGTTACCAGGTACCCCAAGCTTGTCGGGGAGCAGCAACCTCTGGCAGGGGCCCTAGCCCCGACCGTAGAGGCAGCTGCCCCCATGGCCGAAGATGAGCCTTTAGTCCTTGCCGTCGAGCCCCAGGCTCCAGCATGGGCACAACACACCGTCCGTTCCCTCCAAACAGGAGAACTTCCTGAGGAACAAGAAGAGGCAGATAAAGTAACTCGTCGGTCCAGCATGTACTAGTTTGTGGATAATGCCCTGTACGGAAGGAGATCGAATGGTGTGAAATTGAAATGCATTCCTCGGGAGGCCGGACTGGAGCTATTGGCAGAGATACACGGAGGCATGTGTGGCTCCCACGTAGGTTCAAGATCCCTTGCCGGCAAGGCATTCCAGCAAGGCTTTTTATGGCCCACCGTGCTCCAGGATGCAACTGCACTAGTAACCATATGTGAAGCGTGCCAGTTCCATTCAAAGAAGCTTCATCAACCAGCTCAAGCTCTTCAGACGATCCCTCTTTCCTGGCCATTTTCGGTTTGGGGGCTCGACATACTGGGCCCCTTTCCCCGTGCCATCGGGGGCTTTGAGTACTTGTACGTCGCAATCGACAAGTTCACAAAGTGGCCGGAAGTGGAACCAATGAGGAAGGTGACAGCACAATCAGCCGTCAAGTTCTTCAAGGGACTAGTCTGCCAATTTGGTGTGCCAAACAGAGTCATCACCGACAACGGCACATAGTTCACAAGCCACACTTTCATGCAGTACATCCAAGACCTCGGGAGCAAGGTTTCTTTTGCTTCTATTGCTCATCCCAGAAGTAACGTCCAAGCTGAGAGGGCGAATGCAGAAGTGTTGCGAGGTCTCAAAACCAGGACTTTCAACAGGCTGCACAAGTGCGGAAGACGCTGGATTGATGAGTTGCCAACGGTTCTTTGGTCAATCAGGACGACACCAAATCGAGCCACTGGCTGGACATCCTTTGCCTTGGTATACGGGGCAGAAGCAGTTCTCCCCACGGAACTCATATATGGGTCGCCTCGAGTGCTTGCTTACGATGAGCATGAGCAAGAGTAGCTGCGCCAAGATGACGCGACGCTCCTTGAGGAGGATCGTCTTCAGGCTGCTGTGCGAGCCGCTCGCTACCAGCAAGCCTTGTTGTCACATCCCTAACTTGCTATGCACTTGGACTAGATTGGTTGTTACATCATGTCTAATTTTTTTCATTAAACTTGAAATGGGGATTAACCAACCCTAGCACCCCTTTGAAAAACTAGGTTCAAACAAATATGATTTCGATGAACCCAAAATGCCCTTCACAAAATGTTCATCATTTTTGGTCTTGGCTAAAACCTCTGCCAAAAATGGTTTCATAATTTTAAGAGTCATTCTAGATCTTTGAATTAAGTCATAACTATTTGCATATGGACATTTAAAATGATATAAATATTTCTAAATGTCCAAATAATTATGAAAGCAATTTTAGGCTGTTGGGAATAATCACAAAATTGCCTCTGATTATTCTCAGAATTTTCCAAAGTGGTTTAGTGCTTGTACTAAATCAAAACAGACAAAAGAAAATAGAAAAACAAAACAAAACAGAAAAGGGAGAGAGAGAGAAGAGCTCACCTGGCTTACCTTCGGCCCAGCCGCTTGGCCCAGCCCCAGCGCCGTTTCCTTCAACCTCGTGCCAGAAGGCACGAGGGCGTGTGCTCGTGGTGCGCCAGCACGCGCACGGCCACCGACGGCCACCTCCTGCTTGCTGCTTCGCCTGGCCCTCCCTGGTGCAGCCACGCACTCCCCCTCGGTCCCCACTATTTTGGAAGAGTGTCAACTTCACATGCATGTGGATCGTGTTGAGAATATGTTATGTGATAGCTATACTGCTAAATTTGCTTATGATCCTACATGCAATTATTATGAGAGAGGGAAATATGGTTGTAGAAATTTTCATGTTACTAAATTACCTCTCGTTATGTTGAGATTGCTATTGTTTCTTTCTTCTTCCTTGCATATGCTAGATCTTGCTTGTCTTGCTAATTTGTTTTCCTATAAAATGCCTATGCATAGGAAGTATGTTAGACTTAGATGTGACTTTCACATGTTTATGATGCTCTCTTTGTGCTTCAATTCTTATCTTTCATGTGAGCATCATTGAATTCTCAAGCCTATCTTAATGGCTATAAAGAAAGAGCTTGTTGGGAGGCAACCCAATTTTATTTTCTTTGCTTTATACTTATGTTTAGAAATAAATAATTCATCTAGATTCTGGTTAGATGTGGTTTTGTGTTTTAATTAGTGTTTGTGCCAAGTAGAACCTTTTGGAAGACTCGGGTGAAGTCTTTGCGATCTTGCTGTAAAAAACAGAAACTTTTACGCTCACGAGATTAGCTTCCATGTTTTACTAGAGAGTGCTTTTAAGTTGATTCTTTTTGTAGATGATTAATAGACAAATTCTTCATGTCCACCAATTCATTTCAGAATTTTTAGAGTTACAGAAGTATTCGAAAGTTACAGATTTCAATAGACTATTCTGTTTTTGACAGATTCTGTTTTTCGTGTGTTGTTTGCTTATTTTGATGAATCTATGAGTAGTATCGGGGGCTATGAACCATAGAGAAGTTGGAATACAGTATGTTTCACACCAATATAAATAAATAATGAGTTCATTACAGTACCTTAAAGTGGTGGTTTATTTTCTTATACTAATGGAGCTCACGAGATTTTTGCTAAGTTTTGTGTTGTGATGTTTTCAACTTTTTGGGTAAGGATTTGATTGACTACGGAACAAAGAGTGGCAAGAGCCTAAGCTTGGGGATGCCCAAGGCACCCCAAGGTATAATTCAAGGACAACCAAAAGCCTAAGCTTGGGGATGCCCCGGGAAGGCATCCCCTCTTTCGTCTTCGTCTATCGGTAACTTAACTTGAGACTATATTTTTATTCACCACATGATATGTGTTTTGCTTGGAGCGTCTATATGATTTGAGTCTTTGCTTTTTAGTTTAACACAATCATCCTTGCTGGACACACCTTTTGAGAGAGATACACATGAATCGGAATTTCTTAGAATACTCTAGGTGCGTCACTTATATCTTTTGAGCTAGATAGTTTTGCTCTAGTGCTTCACTTATATCTTTTTAGAGCATGGTGGTAGTTATATTTTATAGAAATTATTGATCTCTCATGCTTCACTTATATTATTTTGAGAGTCTTTTAGAACAGCATGGTAATTTGCTTTTGTTATAAAATTAGTCCTAATATGATAGGCATCCAAGATGGGTATAATAAAAACTTTCATATAAAGTGCATTGAATATTATGAGAAGTTTGATACTTGATGATTGTTTTGAGATATGAGGATGGTGATATTAGAGTCATGCTAGTAGAGTAGTTGTGAATTTGAGAAATACTTGTGTTGAGGTTTGCAAGTCACGTAGCATGCACGTATGGTAACCGTTGTTTGACAAATTTGAAGCATGATGTATTTCATTGATTGTCATCCTTTGTGTGGAGGTAGGGATCGCGCGATGGTTAACTCCTACCAACCCTTCCCCTTGGAGGATGCGTGTAGTACTTTGTTTTGATGACTTGTAGAGTTTTGCAATAAGTATGTGAGTTCTTTATGACTAATGTTGAGTCCATGGATTATACGCACTCTCACCCTTCCACCATTGCTAGCCTCTCTTGTACCGCACAAATTTCGCAGCTACCATACACCCGTCATATACCTTCCTCAAAACAGCCACCATACCTACCTATTATGCCATTTCCATAGCCATTCCAAGATATATTGCAATGCAACTTTCCACCGTTTCGTTTACTATGACACGTTTCATCATTGTCATATTGCCATGCATGATCATGTAGTTGACATCGTATTTGTAGCAAGGCCACCATGCATAATTTTTCATGCATGTCACTCTTGATTCATCACACATCCCGGTACACCGCCGTAGGCATTCACATAGAGTCATATTTTGTTCTAGCATCGAGTTGTAATATATGAGTTGTAAATAAATAGAAGTGTGATGATCATCATTATTAGACCATTGTTCCAAATAAAAAAAGAAGGAAAGGCCAAAGAAAAAAGGCCCAAAAAAGGAAAAGAAAAAAAAAAGAAAGAAAGAAAAAAAAGGGGACAATGCTACTATCCTTTTCCACACTTGTGCTTCAAAGTAGCACCATGATCTTCATGACAGAGAGTCTCTTGTTTTGTCACTTTCATATACTAGTGGAATTTTCATTATAGAACTTGGCTTGTATATTCCAACGATGGGCTTCCTCAAATGCCCTAGGTCTTCCTGAGCAAGCAAGTTGGATGCACACACACTTAGTTTCTTTTGTTGAGCTTTCATACATTTATAGCTCTAGTGCATCTGTTGAATGGCAATCCCTACTCACTCACATTGATATCTATTGATGGGCATCTCCATAGCCTATTGATACGCCTAGTTGATGTGAGACCATCTTCCTCTTTTATCTTCACCACAACCACCACTCTATTCCACCTATAGTGCTATATCCATGGCTCATGCTCATGTATTGCGTGAAAGATGAAAAGGTTTGAAAAAAAATTAAGTATGAAACAATTGCTTGGCTGAAATCGGGTTTGTGCATGATTTGAGTATTTTGTGTGACGAAGATGGAACATAGCCAAACTATACGATTGTGTAGGGATGAACTTTCTTTGGCCATGTTATTTTGAGAAGACATAATTTCTTTGTTAGTATGCTCTAAGAATTATTATTCTTATGACAATATTAAACTTTTGTCTTGAATCTTTCGGATCTGAACATTCATGCCACAATAAAGAAAATTACATTGAGAATTATGTTGGGTAGCGTTCCACATAAAAATTCTGTTTTTATCATTTACCTACTCGAGGACGAGCAGGAATTAAGCTTGGGGATGCTTGATATGTCTCCAACGTATCTATAGTTTTTAATTGTTACATGCTATTATATTATCTGTTTTGGTTGTTTAATGGGCTTTATTATACACTTTTATATTATTATTGGGACTAACCTACTAACCCAAGGCCCAGTGCAAATTGTTGTTTTTTTGCCTATTTCAGTGTTTCACAGAAAAGGAATATCAAACGGAGTCCAAATGGAATGAAACCTTCGGGAGGATCGTTTTTGGAACAAACGCAACCCAGAAGACTTGGAGTACACGTCAGAGATACCATGGGGTGGCCACAAGGCAGGGGCGCGCCTAGGGGGGTAGGCGCGCCCCCACCCTCATGGGCCCCCCGTAGCTCCACCGACATGCATCTTCCTCCTATATAGACCCATGTACCCTGAAAACATCCGAGAGCACCACGAAACCCTAATTCCACTGTTGCAACCTTCTGTACCCGTGAGATCCCATCTTGGGGCCTATTCCGGAGCTCCACCAGAGGGGGAATCGATCATGGAGGGCTTCTACATCAACACCATAGCCTCTTCGATGAGTTGTGAGTAGTTTACCAGAGACCCTCGGGTCCATAGTTATTAGCTAGATGGATTCTTCTCTCTCTTTGGATGTCAATACAAATTCTCCTTGATCTTCTTGGATATCTATTTGATGTAATTCTTTTTGCGGTGTGTTTGTCAAGATTCGATGAATTGTGGGTTTATGATCAAGATTATCTATGAACAATAATTGATTCTTCTCAGAAATCTTTTATGCATGATTTAAATATCTTTGCAAGTCTCTTCGAATTATCAGTTTGGTTTGGGCTACTAGATTGATCTTTCTTGCAATGGGAGAAGTGCTTAGCTTTGGGTTCAATCTTGCGGTGTCCTTTCCCACTGACAGTAGGGGCAGCAAGGCACATATTGTATTGTTTCCATCGAGGATAAAAAGATGGGGTTTATATCATATTGCATGAGTTTATCCCTCTTCATCATGTCATCTTGCTTAAAGCGTTACTCTGTTCTTATGAACTTAATACTCTAGATGCATGCTGGATAGCGGTCGATGTGCGGAGTAATAGTAGTAGATGCAGAATCATTTCGGTCTACTTGTCACGGACGTGATGCCTATATACAATGATCATGCCTAGATATTCTCATAACTATGCGCTTTTCTATCAATTGCTCAACGGTATTTGTTCACCCGCCGTAGAAATCTGCTATCTTGAGAGAAGCCACTAGTGAAACCTATGGCCCCCGGGGTCTATCTTCCATCATATAAACCTTCCATCAACTATTTGTCTTTACTTTACTTTTTTTGCAATCTTTACTTTTCAATCTATAACAAAAATACCAAAATATTTATCTTATTATGTCTATCTAATCTCACTTTTGCAAGTGGCCGAGATGGGATTGACAACCCCTTTATCACGTTGGTTGCAAGGTTCTTATTTGTTTGTGTAGGTACAAGGGACTCGCATGTAGTCTCCAACTGGATTGATACCTTGGTTCTCAAAAACTGAGGGAAATACTTACGCTACTTTGCTGCATCACCCTTTCCTCTTTAAGGGAAAAACAACGCAAGCTAAAGAGGTAGCAACGGAGAGCAGGCCGTGTGCCATTAATTTGAAATGGAGAACGTGCCCCTCCGACAAGCTATGGTAGCGGGCAAAAGTCTTCCACCCACGACAAAGATACATCGACGTCGACCCGCATGCTGCCATTCCCGCAGCCCCTCATATGTAGCCTCAGGGCCTGCGGTGGGTCGAGCTCCATTTCCCGAGCAAACAAGCTGGGGAGGCGGAGATGACCACACGATGGCTTGTACAACCTGATGAAGAACTCACGGGGTTGGTCTCTAACATGACCCTCCAGCGGAGGAAGAGCAGCTGGCGGGAGCACGGCTGGTGCGCCGCCCCGTCCCCCTCTTCCCCGAGCACCACGGTGACCTCAGCCTCGCTCCCTCCCTCTTCTTCTCACAGCGGGCTCCGCTGCTATGCGTTCTGGAGGAGGGGGACGCACTATCAAGCAGAAGGCCTCGTCGCCGCCATTGGAGCGCCGGCACGCCCTCTAATCATGGCGACTGGAAGAGAAGAATCGAGCAAGAAGGAGATGAATGCAGAAAGATGCTACCCCTCTCCCCTTTTATAGAGGGGCGGGCCGGGGCTCGACCCCCCAACCTAAGGGCGCCCACCCCACTCGACCAATCGAGCCACCGGGGGCGCAGGGAAGCAGGACCGACCCGCTGCTCCAGTTAGCGACGCCCGGTTTGCCGCCTCAGCGTTAATACCCATGCCCTCCATATCCGCCACTAACCCTCCCTAAGGCATGGGGGACACGTGGCGGGCAAGCCAGCATCAAGAAGACAGGTGGGGCGACCATAAATGAGCAGCGCCCCTGTGGTTTCCTCTTTTTATGGGGAAGGCGAGGGACGCCTCTTTACTATTCATCGCGATGTGATGCGAGCACACTGCAACCGCTCCACGCACAACCCCCACGTCACGCGCCCAATGTGGGTCGTGGGGAAGCACAACCGGCGAAGGAATCACCACAGTTAAAACCCTGCCACGCATGCCCGCGCACTATTCTGGGCATGGCCCAACAATGCTCCGCGCTTATGTGTGTCCCAGGCCTGGGGGCTCCTGTCGGTGTACAAAAGTAGGGGCCCTTCTGCACCCCTTCACTTGTGCACGGGCAGTTGTAGCCACGCCCACGGCCACGCTTGGCGGAGCAGAAGAAGGAGGGGCACGAGACAGCCAAGGAAACACCCAGCCAGAGACATGAAGGACAGAGGGGCAAGGTGGACTCCTCCCCGGGCAGCGCCCTTCCCGGGCGGCCTATGTAACCCCGGCAAGAGCCTTTCCGAGGCAACTTTCCCAAAACAGCAGCAAATCCACCATCGTTGGGTCTGAGAGCTCTGACACCATCGACAACGTCAAGGCCAAGATTCAAGGGACGCCTGCGTAGTGGCATGCAGATCAGGACCAGAGGCCTGCAAACCTAGACAAGGGACCAGTAGACAAAGACCCCTGGCAAGAGCCTTGCCGGGGACGACCAAAGACCCCCGGCAAGATCCTTGCCAGGGAAAGCCACAAGACCCTGGCAAGACCGCTTGCCAGGGGCGTCTACGGGGCCACAGCAAGGCCCCCGCCAGCCAAGGTTTCGCCGCCCCGCGGCCACTCCTACGCGACGACTGACTCGCCAACTGGACAAGCACCTGTGTGGAAACATCTAGCCCCTAAGCCAACTATAAGCACCTGCGTGGTGGCATGCAGATCTTCGTGAAGACCCTGCCACCCTAGCAGTCAACAGCCAGCATGGCGTCGCATGCCTCGTCAGCCTGGACGCATGTCGGAGCGAGGTGAGGTAGCAAAGGGCGGGACAAGCTTCCTTGCCGTCCCCGATAAAGCTAGAGGACACATAGGCGGCGCCTTAAATGTGTTTGTCCTATGATGTCGGAAGATAACCTTGTACACTATAGTAACTTTCCACCTCCTGTGTGTCGCTGTGGCAACCCCTTGTCATATAAAAGGAGGCCCAAGGCATACTGAGAGAGGATTCAGACTTTTGGGACAGGCACGCATAGTAGCCAGTTGAAGAGCTCAAGAACACCAAATATAAACAACAAGCAGGACTAAGGTTTTACGCACCATTTTGCGGCCCGAACTTGCGTAAAAATTTCCACTCATTGATCGTCTAGACCTACTCTTTGCATAGCTCTACGCCCCCGTAGTAGGGGCCCCGGGATCCCATAGGTGTCGTTTCCCCCGACAGGCTACATGCGAGCAGGCCGTTAGCAGGCTTTCGATGGGCCGGCCCATTATGCTTTTACCAAGTCAAACGGGCCAGCCTTTTGACCTGAATGGGCCCTTGTTGGGCCATGCCACGTGTCGACATATCATTGGCGCCTCCTGTCCATTGGTTGGTTGGCATTTGTCCACACATGGAGCTGACACGTTGATAACCCACAAGTGTAGGGGGTCGCAATAGTTTTCGAGGGTAAAGTATTCAACCCAAATTTATTGATTTGACACAAGGGGAGCTAAAGAATACTCTCAAGTATTAGCGGTTGAGTTGTCAATTCAACCACACCTGGAAAACTTAGTATATGCAACAAGGTAATTTAGTAGTAATATAATATGGAAGTAATGGTAACGGTAGCAAAAGTAGCGATAGTAGTTTTGTAGTGGTCGTAACAGTAGCAGCAGAAAAGTAAATAAGCAACAAGCAATATGTGAAAAGCTCGTAGGCATTGGATCAGTGATGGATAATTATGTCGGATGCGATTTCTCATGTAATAGTTATAACATAGGGTGACACAGAACTAGCTCTAGTTCATCAATGTAATGTAGGCATGTATTCCGAGTATAGTCATACGTGCTTATGGGAAAGAACTTGCATGACATCTTTTGTTCTACCGTCCCGTGGCAGCGGGATCCTAGTGGAAACTAAGGGATATTAAGGCCTCCTTTTAATAGAGTACCAGACCAAAGCATTAACACATAGTGAATACATGAACTCCTCAAACTACGGCCATCATCGGGAGTGGTCTCGATTATTGTCACTTCGGGGTTGCCGGATCATAACACATAGTAGGTGACTATTGACTTGCAAGATAGGATCAAGAACACACATATATTCATGAAAACATAATAGGTTCAGATCTGAAATCATGGCCCTCCGGCCCTAGTGACAAGCATTAAGCATAGCAAAGTCATAGCAACATCAATCTTAGAACATAGTGGATACTAGGGATCAAACTCTAACAAAACTAACTCGATTGCATGGTAAATCTCATCCAACCCATCACCATCCAGCAAGCCTAGGATGGGATTACTCACACACGACAGTGAGCATCATGGAATTGGTGATGGAGGAAGGTTGATGATGATGATGGCGACGATCTCCCCTCTTTGAAGCCCTGAACGAACTCCAGATCTGCCCTCCCGAGAGAGATTAGGGCTTGGTGGCAGCTCCGTATCGTGAAACACGATAATTCCTTCTCCTTGATTTTTTTCTCCTCGAAAGTGCATATATGGAGTCGGGGAAGACGTCGATGGAGTAACAGGGGGCCCACGAGGGAGGGGGGCGCGCCCAGGGAGGGGCGCACCCTCCACCCTCATGGACAGGGTGTGGGCCCCCTGGTCTTGTTCTTTCTGCAGATATTTTTTATATATTCCAAGATAAATCTCCGTTGAATTTCAGGTCATTTTGAGAACTTTTATTTCCGCACGAAAATAACACCATGGCAGTTCTACTGAAAACAGCGTCATTCCGGGTTAATTCCATTCAAATCATGCAAGTTAGAGTCCAAAACAAGGGAAAAAGTGTTTGGAAAAGTAGATACGTTGGAGACGTATCACACGCGGTTCCTTCGGCCAAGGAGAATTTTACACCTGAAAAATTCACATTGGTCCTCTCTGTTAGCGGCTTATTGGATCCAAAATCGAACCTGGTAGCTTAACGGCATCCCGTTACGGTGGATGCCACGTGTCGGTTACCCTTGACGAAAGCACATCCATGACGCGCCATTTATCGTCAAGGAAGTGAACACTTCCCTGATGGTAATTTTGGTATTGTCATGGAACACTTCTACGATAGCACATGTATGACTATCTTGGTTCTATCATAAAATCGTCATGGATGTACATGCAGGACAAAAAACATGACCTACTATGACAAACACATATTATCACGGAAGTTTTTTTTTGTAGTGAGTCCATAGAACTTTGTCTACTATTCTTAGGACTGTTTTGAAGAATAACAAGAAAATGTGGTTTCCTACTTATAATCGTTCACCGCATTCTACTACTAAGATATGCCCTTTTAAAATTGTATATGGTTTCCTACCTCATGCACCTATTGATTTGTTGCCTCTTCCATCTTCGGAGAAGATTAATTTTGATGCTAAACAACGTGCTGAATTGATCTTAAAAATGTATGAGTTAACTAAGGAAAATATTGAGCGTATGAATGCCAAATATAAACTTGCTGGAGATAAAGGTAGAAAACATGTTGCCTTTGCACCTGGAGATCTTGTTTGGTTACATTTGCGTAAGGATGGGTTTCCTGATTTGCCCAAATCAAAGCTAATGCCACGTGTTGATGGTCCTTTTAAGGTGTTAGAGAAAATAAATGATAACGCATATAAATTTGAGCTGCCTGCATATTTTGGGCTTAGTCCCACTTTTAACATTGCAGATTTGAAGCCTTATTTCGGTGAGGAAGATGAGCTTCCGCTGAAGACAACTTCACTTCAAGAAGGGGAAGAAGATGAGGACATCAATACCATTGTTACACCCAGAGCGCCTGTTGCTACACATACTGGACCAATTACTAGAGCTCGCGCACGCCAATTAAATTACCAGGTACTTTCGTTTCTTGGTAATGATTCTAATGTTCATGAGAATATGATGCTTCCTAAATTGGATACATTTGTCTTGCTTACAAATGAAGGGCCTAGCTTGGATAAGAAGGATGGACATTGGAGCAAGATCAAGCATGGAGATGATAGCATGCGCAAGGAGAACAAGAACGGAGTTACAGGTGATGATTTCAGGACTTTGAAGCCACCACAATGAGTGCATGAAGCCTTGGACGAAATATACAAGATGTCACTTCATAAATTTCATCCAGAGGCTATTATATGTGATGTGTCACCCTATTATTGGGCCAGGCCGCTGTAATTTCAAAATACTTGAGTATAGGCTGTTTTTAGAGTCCGTATGTGTGGGTAAACAAGAGTTAGGGTTGGTTTCGGACCCCTCCTCCAAGGGCCACAAAATTCCCCCTCTTCCTCCATATATGCAGCCCTTAGGGCGTCGTTTAGACTTTGAGTTTTGTTTAGATTAAAGCTCACCATAGCTGCAACTTCGCGTACTTCATTTGTGTTCAAGGACCAGACAAAGATGTCACAGAATCCCACCTTGACCAATAAGCTTTCCTCTTATATTCGCAATATCCACATTACAATCTCAGTTTCTTGCTTGTTCTTTGTTTGCTTGCAGGAAATAGTCCCTCGTGGTCAGGTTGATCTGCTCTGGTGTGGTCAATGACCTCTCCGAGTTGGTTTAGCGATTGCTAAGGCGCGACGTCTTTGCACGTTCTTAGTCGGATCATCAAAGTCTACTCCTACAAAAACGATAACCACCATCCCATCGAAATACGGGACACCTTTGCATCTATCACAACACATGTCTGACAAGTGACAAGCTGGTCTCTGAGGTGGAGCGATGGCCAAGTAGTGGGTGCTTGCCGGGTGCGGAGCTCCCGGGCCATTGCTACCTTGCCGTCAACTCTAGCTTTACTATTATGCTTTCTTGATTATTGGCTTGGATGTCTTCTATGAATCTTGCCATCTTAGCCTTGAACTTGTCTTCAGCAGTCTTCCGGCAAGCCTCGCCACTAGGAAGGCTACTACTGCTTGTGCATAAGTCTAGGGTACTAAGGGCCCAAATCTTAGTACACCGACACCATAGTTCCTAGATCCACAACTGGGGACCCCTATTCAAGATCCGCCAGTTTTAGTACCAACACCCGAGAGCTGAATTCATACTAATGAAAGGAACTCGCCTGCCAAGCCAAAGACTTCAAGCCGGAGACATTGATCCGAAGATGGAAATTCCATCCTTGGCTTTGAAGACAAGTTCATGGGCTACTGACGGTGTCCTAGACTAGCGGTACCAACCTAGTTGGCCCACAGTCCATGGGCCGAGCTTACGGCCCACCGATCTCTACAAGGACTCCAGAAGCCTCGAATCCCGACGTAATCAAGATGGACACTATCGAAGATTTGACATACACTTCAAGGATAGCTCCTGCCGCCGGCATGTTTATTCCTAGTTGGCAACCAACCATGTGTAACCCTCAATATCCCCGGTACCTATATAAGCGAGAGGGTTTAGTCCGTAGAGATAATCACAATTTATCATCCTTAGGGTTTTGAACACAACGTACGATGTCAAGGTAGATCAACCTATACTCGATAGTCCAATATTAATATAATCAAGCAGAACATAGGGTCTTACCTCTTCGAGAGGACCTGAACCTGGGAAAATACCGTGTCCCTTGTCTCCTTTTACCCATCATTCCCAGATTTATAGCTCAGGACCCACTACATGAGATTCGCTGGTTTTAGTATCGACAATGGGCATGCATCATGTGCGTATGTGTACTATCCGTTCGAACGCAAAAACGGTTCATATTTAGGCCAGAAATGGGTCTGGGACGAACATCCGGCCATTTGTGTCGGAGCGTTTGGCCGTGTTTTTTTCGACGAAAGAGAGAAATGAACCGGGAGCACATTGGAGTTGGGCCTGACCGCCCAAAGCCGAGGACGTTCCGGCTGAGCAAACGACCCTAAAAAGAAGAAAAATGGCGAAGCAAACCACCCCGGGTGGTCATGGAGTTTACAGATGTGTTTGGTTTGAGGGACAGGCTAGAGTGGTTGTGGGTATCCCCAACCACATGGCTAGGGATAGCCCTTTTTCTGTTTGGTTGGATGTGCGACGTTATCCATTTTGTGTTTAGTTTGAAGGATGAAACATGGTTGAGAATTATTCATTGGAGTGTTTGGTTTGAGGGATGAATACTGGATAGATGCTGTGGTGATATTTTTTTGACTGAGCTGTTGAGATTACTCCCATAATTTGCACTGTATTCCATGAAAATAATTATTCATCAGCATAGATCAACAATACATGAGTGAACACACACAAGAACCCATTCCACATCATGCATGCACTCACACCACACATCGAGGACGCCTCAATAGCACGCAACATCACATACATTCTGTTTCATCGGTGGCAAGAGACACAACAAGCCGGAAATACAATAGCAGAAGATACAGACGCACATTGTGCATACAACAGAAGAAAATACAACAGCAGGAAGATCGATCCAGCTCCATACACGCAGTCACCGCACCAACCTCAAACGCTGGCCGCATGCGACTCATCAAGCCCCTAGTCACCGCCCTCCTTGAGATCCAGCCACGTCGGCCTCCTCCTTAAGAACCAGTTGCGCGGCCCCCTCAAACCCCGGCCTGCATAGGCCGTGCCCACTCTCCACAATAGCCAACCGCCACAAGAAATTGATGGAGAGAGAAGTAATGGGGTAATCTCGAGGGCGAGCATAAGTCAATAGCCGAAAAAATGAGTCACATGTGAGAGTGCGAGGGGCACATGGAGTGGTTGCCACCACAATCCACTTTTTCACGGCTGACCAACAACCTCTTTTTTTATAATATTCCCATCATGTGGCTGCCTCTATCCCTCCTTGCCTCAGATCCAAACGGGTGGCAACCACATCAAAAAGGCGGTCATCCCTATCCATGTGAAGATACTGATGCGGGGTCAACCTGATAATAGGCTGATCTTTCATGAAAAGGAGAGATCCCGAGGGTGAACACGAAGAACACGAAGGAAACACGAGAGACACAAGAGGAAAACACTCAAATCAACAAGTTTAGGTCACACATATGCTAGATCCGAAAACACAAAGAGTGATACACGATCCACGATCAACTAAGGACGATACAAGTAGCGATAGTCTTCTCCGTGAGGAGGTCTTGAATCTGCTCCCATAGGAGGTCTTGAATCCGTGTGGATCTTCTCCGTAGAGGCCGCGGTCTGTCGTGGAGATGAACCACTAAGGATGAGCAATGCTCTAAGTCTAGATGAGCTATCACAATGATAACCTTAAAAAGAGGGAGGAGGAGGTCTATAAATAGTCTAGAGACACGAGGGGTACATGGGCCTCGGCCCGGAAGGAAATGGTGCGCACAGGTAGCAGACGTCTGCTGGGTTCCGGACGTCTGGTAGCTCATGAGGGACCGGACGTCCGGAAGTCCTCGGGTTTCCACTATATTGTTCTGTAGTGAAATTACGGGCGTCCGGAGGTGGCTAGACGTCCGGTTGCCGATCGTCCGGTGGGTAGCTGTCATCCGGAGCCTAGGAGGTGTCGGACGTCCGGTGCGGGGCGGATGTCCAATCGCTTTAGCTCGATCTGGCCTGGACTTTGCGGGCAGGAGGGACTCTTCAGGCGTCGGACGTTCGCTCCCGGCCGGATGTCCAGTGGCTGTAGCTCTTCGGGCAGCTTCTTCTCCTGGTCGATGAACTTGTCGTCTTTGCCACCTTGGCGAATAGGTGTAGCTGCACCGTGTCCTTCGGCATAGTACCTGATCATGCATAGTGCACTGGTGTGCGTCGGTCCTAAACAAACAGTTTAAAATCCCTTTCCGCGACGGCATCCGGAACCGTCGCCAAGTGACTGTGGGTGATAGGGGGGTCCTTCCCACACGACCCAGAAACCGTAGGGGATATGCCCTCCTGGCACACACGTTCGGCAAAATGAGGTCATGTGCGACCGACGAGCACTCAAATACGGAAATACATACAGTAGATCTAAAAAATACAATTATACAGCGAAATCGTTTCCGGTCGCTAGTACATCCCACACAGTCAGTCCCCGCCAAACGTTTCCATTCGTATGCACATCCCACACAGTCGCTCCACAAAAACGTTTCCATTCACAGGTACATCACACACAATTTTTCCCGTTAAATCGTTTGCGTTATTGAATGTATCACACACGGTCCGTAGAAGTAACTGTGTGGCAAAGGATGTCCATCACACACAACATTTATCTGGTAAACGTTTGCGCAAGGTGGCCTAACGCAAACAGTTTTCAAGAGAAAGTCGTGTGTGATAGTTCATTGATCCAACACGGTTTATTCCTAGAAACTGTGTGCGTTGCCTGAGGTCATCGCCCACGGTATTTTTTCAACAACCGTTTGCAATAGCAAAACATAATTAGGAGGCTAATTCACCATTAGCAGGCTAATCATCCGATTATTCATAATCCATTTATTAATCTAATTGACATTTCATATTAAGCATGCAATATATTTCATTTCCATATTAAGGAAGCAGAATTTCATAATTGAAATACATCAGAGTATAACATGATATAGCTTCAGCACTCAGTTACCCCATTAGACAACTGCACCAGCAACAAGTTCCACAAGCAACTTGTAGAACCTTTCGAAATTAGCAACATAAACGTTATACAGGCAGATACATCTCATTTGGAAAACTGCTAAAGCGAAAGGCGAATATTGAGCCTTCATTCATGTTGAAGGTCTTTGCAACTTTAGGCCAGTGCCTATGGATGATTGACCGTCCGTCCTTCGTCCTCTTCAGGAACACTTCAATATTGAGCCATGGGTGTTGTATGAAAACCTTCCTCACCTCCTGACCATAGAGGTGGTTTGAGAGGTAATTGCTACTTCTCGAGCTTGCATTGTATCCCCTCGAAGAGGAAAGGGAGATGCAACACAGTAGCGTAAGTATTTCCCTCAGTTTTTTAGAACCAAGGTATCAATCCAGTAGGAGACCACGCGCGAGTCCCTCGCACCTGCACAAACAAATAAGAACTTCGCAGCCAACGTGATAAGGGGTTGTCAATCCCTTTACGGTCACTTACGAAAGTGAGATCAGATAGAGATGATAGTTTATATTTTTGGTATTTTTGTTTATAAGAACATAAAGTAAAAGCGTTAAAAGTAAAGTAGATGTAGATTGATATGTTGAGAATAGACCCGGGGGCCATAGTGTTCTCTAGTGGCTTCTCTCATGATAGCGATATTCTACGGCGGATAAACAAATTACTGTTGAGCAATTGATAGAAAAGCTAATAATTATGAGACTATCTAGGCATGATCATTGTATATAGGCATCACGTCCGAGACAAGTAGACCGAAACGATTCTGCATCTACTACTATTACTCCACACCTGGACCGCTATCCAGCATGCATCTAGTGTATTGAGTTCATAAGAACAGAGTAACGCCTTAAGCAAGATGACATGATGTAGAGGGATAAACTCAACCAATATGATATAAATCCTATCTTTTTATCCTCGATGGCGACAATACAATATGTGCCTTGCTGCCCTACTATCACTGGGAAAGGACACCGCAAGATTGAACCCAAAGCCAAGCACTTCTCCCATTGCAAGAACTATAGATCTAGTAGGCCAAACCAAACCAATAATTCGAAGAGACATGTAAGGATATTATGAGCACACATAAAAAGTTCAAAGAAGAACCAAATATTTCTCGTAGATAATCTTGATCGTAAACTCACAATTCATCGGATCTCGACAAACACACCGCAAAAAGAGATTACATCAAATAGATCTCCTCGAAGACCTAGGAGAACTTTGTATTGAAATCCAGAGAGAGAGAAGAAGCCATCTAGATACTAGCTATGGACCCGAAGGTCTGTGGTAAACTACTCACAACTCATGGTGAGGGCGATGATGATGATGAAGAAGAACTCCATGATGGATCCCCCTCCGGTGGAGCTCCGGAACAGGCTCCAAGATGGGATCTCACGAGAACAAAAGGTTACGGCGGTGGAATTAGGGTTTTCTCTCTGTTGCTGATGGTTTCGGGGTACGTAGACTTATATAGGAGGAAGGAGGACACCGGGGGACGCTCTGGGGGCCCACAAGGCAGGGGGCGCGCCCCCCACCCTCGTGGACACCCCGAGGCTGGGGGCACGCCCCCCACCCTCGTGGACACCCCGAGGCTGACGTTGTTCTCAAGTCCCCTGTGCGTGATTTTCTCCAAAAATATCTCTCGCGAAGGTTTCATTCCGTTTGGACTCCGTTTGATATTCTTTTTCTGCAAAACCCTGAAAGAGGCAAAAAACAACAATCTGGACTGGGCCTTTGGGTTAGTAGGTTAGTCCCAAAAATGATATAAAAGTGTATAACAAAGCCCATTAAACATCCAAGACTTCATAAATAATAGCATGGAACAATAAAAAATTATAGATACGTTGGAGACGTATCAAGCATCCCCAAGCTTAATTCCTGCTCGTCCTCGAGTAGGTAAATGATAAATAAAGAATTTTTGATGTGGATTGCTAACCAACATAGTTTTTCAATGTAATTCTCTTAATTGTGGCATGAATGTTTAGATCTGAAAGATTCAAGATAAAAGTCTATATTGACATAAGAAATAATAATGCTTCAAGCATACTAACAAAGCAATCATGTCTTCTCAAAATACTATGGCTAAAGAAAGTTATCCCTACAAAATCATATGGTCTGGCTATGCTCCCTCTTCATCACACAAAATATTCATATCATGCACAACCCCGATTTCAGCCAAGCACTTGTTTTCATACTCTATTCTTTCAAACCTTTCAACTTTCACGTAATACATGAGCGTGAGCCATGGACATAGCACTATGGGTGGAATAGAGGTGGTTGTGGAGAAGACAAAAGGAGGGAGATAGTCTCACATCAACTAGGCGTATCAACGGGCTATGGAGATGCCCATCAATAGATATCAATGTGAGTGAGTAGGGATTGCCATGCAACGGATGCACTAGAGCTAAATATGTATGAAACCTCAATAAAAGAAACTAGTGGGTGTGCATCCAACTTGCTTGCTCACGAAGACCTAGGGCATTTGAGGAAGCCCATCGTTGGAATATATAAGCCAAGTTCTATAATGAAAATTCCCACTAGTATATGAAAGTGACTACACATGAGACTCTCTATCATGAAGAACATGGTGCTACTTTGAAGCACAAGCGTGCAAAAAGATAGTAGCAATTGTCCCTTCTCTCTTTTCTCTCAATTTTTTTGAGGGGCTTTCTCTTTTTTTTTACTAGCCCCTCTCTATTTTTTTGTTGGCCATCTATTTTTTTATTGGCCTTTTCTCATATGGTACAATGCTCTAATAATGATGATCATCACACTTTTATTGATTTACTACTCGATATTAAGACTCGATACTACAGCAAGTATGACTCTACATGAATGCCTCCGGCGGTGTACCGGGATGTGCAATGAATCAAGAGTGACATGTATGAAAAATTATGCATGGTGTCCTTGCCACAAATACGATGGCAACTACATGATCATGCATAGCAATATGACAATATGATGCGTGTCATATGAACGAAACGGTGAAAAGTTGCATGGCAATATATCTCGGAATGGCTATGGAAATGCCATGATAGGTAGGTATGGTGGTTGTTTTGAGGAATAATATGGTGGTTGTTTTGAGGAAGGATATATAGTGGGTTTATGGTACCGGCGAAAGTTGCGTGGTACAAGAGAGGCTAGCAATGGTGGAAGGGTGAGAGTGCGTATAGTCCATGGACTCAACATTAGTCATAAGAACTCATATACTTATTGCAAAAATCTACGAGTCATCAAAACAAAGCAATCAACGCATGCTCCTAGGGGGTAGGTTGGTAGGAGTTAACCATCGCGCGCCCCCGGCCTCCACACAAAGGTTGGCACTTTACAAATACCTCATGCTCTAACTTCGTCACATAGCGGTTCACCATACGTGCATGCTATGGGAATTACTAACCTTAACACAAGTATTTCTCAATTTCATAATAACTCCACTAGCATGACTCTAATATCACTATCCTCATATGTCAAAACAATTATCAAGCATCCAACATCTCATCATATTCAATGCACTTAGTGAGAAAGTTTTTACTACATTGACATTGGATGCCTATCATGTGAAGACCAATTTTTTTAGCCTATACACATTACCATGCTGTTTTAATAGACTCTCCAATAGATATAAGTGAAGCATGAGAGTTCAAAATTTTCTACAAAATATAATCACCACCGTGCTCTGAAATATAAAAGTGAAGCACTAGAGCAAAAACTATTCAACTCAAAAGATATAAGTGAAGCACATAGAGCGTTCTAACAATTCCTAGGCCATATTTAACTCCCTCAAATAGGTGTGTCCAGCAAGGATGATTGTGACAAACTAACAAGCAAAGACTCAAATTATACAAGACGCTCCAAGCAAAACACATATCATGTGGTGAATAAAAATATAGCTCCAAGTATAGTTACCGATGGATGAAGACGAAAGAGGGGATGCCTTCCCGGGAGTCGGTGTATTGGATCGACACCTATGGGATCACAAGAAACCCGACTACGGTTGCAGGGTGCGGGGTTGAGAGAAGAGCGGATCAAACAGATAGCACACTGTTCGTTTATCCAGGTTCGGGCCGCGAGGATGCGTATAACCCTACTCCTGCTTTGGTGGATTGTATATCTGTGTTCTTCAGCTAGCTATGGGGTGTGAGGAGCTCCAAAAAGCCGAATCCTCCTCCTGGTCGCCTCGGGCCTCCTTTTATAGGGAAAAGGGGTTGCAATAGTGGCACACAGGAGGTGGAAAGGGTATAGTGATGCGAGGTTATCCCTTGCATTACATGACAAGGTGCATTTAATGCGTCTTGCCTAGGTGTCCTTGCTTTATTGGGGACGGGGGAGATATCCATCTTGTCCATCACCGCTCCTTCTTGTGTTGACACGCGCCCTGGCCACCGATGCCTGAGATGCCATGTAGGTAGGCAGGCAGCTGAGGTGGCGCAAAGGTGGGTCTTCACTAAGATCTACATGCTGCCACGCAGGTGCCTCCTAGCTGGTTGGGTCGGCAGATGCATAATGCGGTGGTAGTTTAGTCGACATGGGCCTGACGGTGGCCCCATGGATGTCCTTGGCGAGGGCCTTGCCGGGGCCCCGGCAAGGGTCTTGCCATGGCGCCTGCTGCCATCCCCGGCAAGGTGCTTGCCGGAGGTCTTGTGATCTTCCTTGGCTGGGATCCCGCCAAGGGTCGTCGTCTTCTTAGTGCGTGTCTGATCCTGAATGTCTTCACAAAGATCTGCATACCACTACGGGGATATCTCCCGAATCCTTGCCCAATGGGGGCAGTGGACTCAAGGGTGATTTGCTCCGTAGGCGAGGGGCGAGTTTCCGCGGCAAGGGTCTTGCTGGGGCTGCTAAATCCGGCCCCGGCAAGGATCTTGTCGGGGCTGCTAAAACTGGCTCCCGGCAAGGATCTTGCCGGGGGAACCCGCTTCGTCCCTTTGCTCTTTGTGGTCTTATTCTTTGGTGTTCCTCCAGTTCAATTAAGCTCCGGTCTTACCCTGGCTTACCTCCCTTGCCTTGCTTGGTGCGGCGGTGCCCGTGGCTCAGACTGCCCGTGCACAGTTATAGGGGTACAAAAAGTGTACCCCTCTTTTTGTACACCGACAGGAGCCCCCGGGCCTGGGCCACACGTAAGCGCGACACGTTGTTGGGCTAGGCCCAGAACGGTGCGCGGGCAGGCGGGACGGTTTTTACCGCGGTAAGATTTTTCGCGTGCTTCGCCTCCCATGATCCGCGCGCGCGACGCGGTGTGGAGGGGTGTGCGCGACGTGGGCGGCAAGCGCGGGGTGATTCCCGCAGGCATGCGTCACGTCGCAGTTAATGCGAAAGGAGGCGGCCCACGTTTTCCCCCATAAGAAGGAATAACCGCGGGCGCGCTGCTCACTTTGTCCTTTTTCCTCGCGCCTTCTCCAATCTCAGAACCGCCGTATCCTCTCTTCTTTCCTTTCCAAGCTTCCGCCGTCGCATGCCGCCGTTGCTTTGCCAACCCCCTCTCTCAGTCCCCTAACTTTCTCAGCCGCCATGGCGTCCAAATCCGCCAAGGGCAAGGGGGTGGCCAAGGGCACCGGGTCTGTGGAGCCGCCGGAGAACGCGCTATTGGGGGACCGGACGAAGTCTGCCTTCTTTTTCCCCTTGACGGTTGACGTCCACGAGCTCCGGGCCTCCTTCAAGCCTCTTTGGGGGGTGAAGACGGGGGGAGAGAATTTGGGACATCCGGTGACGCGCGTCATTCCTGCCGCTTGCGCCGGCCCTGCCGCAAATCGGTATCCCTTTTTCGTTGATTACCTTTCTTGCGGGTTATGTCCCCCTTTCTCCGATTTCTTCTGCGACATCATGCACACCTTTGGCTTCCTCCTCTTGGATTTTACTCCGAACGCGGTGGCGTGCATGGCTTTCTTTGCGCACCTTTGCGAAGGCTTCGTCGGGGTGCAACCCAACACGGCGTTTTTCCGCCATTATTTTTCCCCTCGGATCCAGCCTGGAGGTGCCGTCTCTGGATGCATCACCTGGATCCCAAGATCCAAGGGGGCGTACTCGGACGGTGCCGTGAAGGAGAGGTGGGATGAATGGCATGGCCGGTGGTGCTAGATTGAAGACGAAGACCCGCCAAGATTCTGCAAGGTCCGCCGAGCGCCGCCGGTCTGTGGCAGTGACTGGAGCGATGTCGATGCCGCCGACGGGAGGCTCACTGTCCCCACTACCAGGATTCTCCGGCTCAGCCAGGCTGGACTCACCCTTGAGATGATCGAGGCGGACTTCATTCGCCGTCGGATCGCTCCGTTGCACAACAAGGGGAAGCCAGCCTGGCTCTTCACGAATCCAGCTGACGTTATGCGATTCCGCCCTGGCCTCGACCACAACTTCACGATGATGGCACATGCCCATTTCTGCCAGCGACTTTTCCAGCTTGATGTGGGCCGTGATGGCGAGGTCGAACGGACCGGCAAGGCCGCTGAAAGCACATTTGCTCTCCGGGTGGTTTTGGTAATTAATGACAACATACTTTGTGGTTGGACTAATACTTTTATCAAGTATGTTTCAGGAAACCCAATCACATTGGTATGGCAAGATGACTGAAGAAGTGGACCCCTCAAGTGCTAAGACAAGCATTGGCAAAAGCTCAAGACTCCATTTTTGGTTTAGTGATCAAAGATCACATTGAGTCCATAGGAAAAGCCAATACTATTAAAAGGGGATGAGGTTGTGTTAATGTTCTTGTTGCTCAAGTGCTTGGTGATCTAACTCCCTCAACTATCAGCACTATTCACTACTTAACACACACCCATAAGTAATCTCGGTCAAACCAACTCTGTCTCACCGGGATGAAGTTATCTCTACAAACCCTAACATCTCGGTCACACCGATTCTTTCAAATCAGTCCCACCGAGATGAACCACTTCTGCCATATTCCAAACCCTAGAAAAATCGGTCTTACCGAGTTTGAGATCGGTCATACCGAAACTGAACTGCCAACCTTCTGTAACCACTTCACATCATATCGGAATATCCGAGTTTGCATTATCGGTCTCACCGAAATGAGCAAGGTTCTGTCTTGACTCAAATCGGTCACACCGATAATTCATTTTCGGTCAAACCGACTCTGGCATGTTCCTACTCTTTCTCAAATCGGTCCAACCGAGTTTTCTTTCTCGGTCTCACCGAAATCTCCAACGTTCATATCAGATACACTTTCGGTCCCACCGAGATGGTATTTTCGGTCCCACCGAAAATCCCAACGTTCACTATATTTGAACTTTCGGTCTAACCGAGTTTTCACTTCGGTCTGACCGAGATTGGTCAAATGTGTGTGTAACGATTGGATTTTGTGTGGAGGCTATATATACCCCTCCACCCCCTTCTCATTCGTGAGGAGAGCCATCAGAAAGTACCACCACTTCTACCATACACTTTCTGAGAAGTGAACCACCTACCCTTGTGTTGAGATCAAGCCATTCCATTCCTACCATATGAAACTTGATCTCTAGCCTTCCCAAGTTGCTTTCCACTCAAACCTTTCTTCCACCACAGCCATATCAGTGAGGAGAGTTGAGTGTTGGGGAGTTTATCACTTGAAGCACAAGAGCAAGGAGTTCATCACCATCAACACCGTCTATTACCTTTTGGGGGGTGGTGCCTCCTAGATTGGTTAGGTGTCGCTTGGGAGCCTCCGTCTTGATGATGTGGAGTTGAACCAAGAAGTTTGTAAGGGCAAGGAGATCGCCTACTTCGTGAAGATCTACCCCAAGTAAGGCTAGTCCTCCGTGGGCGTAGGCCGTGATGGAATAGACAAGGTTGCTTCTTCGTGGACCCTTCGTGGGTGGAGCCCTCCGTGGACTCGCGCAGCCGTTACCCTCCGTGGGTTGAAGTCTCCATCAACGTGGATGTACGATAGCACCACCTATCGGAACCACGACAAAAATCTCCGTGTCACCAAACTGCGTTTGATCTTCTCCACTTCCATTTACTATATATGCAATTTACTTTCCGCTGCCCATACTCTAGAATTGCATGTGTAGTATGTTACTTGACTTGATCTTAATTGCAAAACTGCCTAAAACTTTGCACAACCAAAAGGCAGATTTTTTATCTTGTCAAGTAGTCTAATCACCCCCCCCTCTAGACCTACTTCTTCGATCCTACAATTGGTATCAGAGCTTTGGTCTCCATTGCTTTGGTTTACACACCATTGGAGGAAGATGGACGTGTCTACGGAAGGGAGTGTTAGCCATAGAGTGCCTGTTCTTGATGGAAGGTTTTATAACTCTTGGAGGTCTGAAATGCTTAGTATCTTTAAGGTGTACAATTTGTGCAAATATGTTAAGACCCCCTATGTGCCTCCTGTTGATCCCTTGCACCCTACCATGGATGAAGAGCTTGATTTGCTTCGTAACCTTAGAACTGTGAATCTTATCATTAGAGGGTTACCCGATGACTTGCTTAATCTTGTTACAAATTTTGAGTGTGCCTATGCTATGTGGAAGTTCTTGGAAGAACTTTATCCGGACTACTCTATGAGAGGTCTTGATGAAATTCTACACAAGACTATTGAATTTGATAGGTTGCACCCCAATGATCCTAACTTTGATAAATGCTTCTTTGAGCTTCGTGATCTTATGAAAAAGAAGGGTGATCCCGGTCTTATCAATATTAGAGTTAGAAATGCTCTTGCATTGCATTCCGAAGATTATTATTCCATTGACCAAACTAATGCAAATACCTATCAAATTGACCTAGGTGTTGATGATGAACAATCTATGGGTCAATATGATGATGAGCATGAGCATGATGATGATTACTCTGATTCGGACACCGAGCTAGACAAAGTCATGAAGAGTCTAAATCTTATGGCAAATATGAGAGACTACATGTCCGGTGGAAAAGAGTGGATTCTTGATAGTGGATGCACCGATCACATGACCGGAGACAAAGACATGTTTCGAGAGCTTGCAAAGAATGATGGTCCACGCAAGTATGTGACTTTTGGAGACAACTCCAAGGGTAAGGTACTTGGCCTTGGTAAGGTGGCCATATCTCATGATAGCTCTATTCAAAATGTCATGCTTGTAGAATCTCTTGGATACAATTTACTTTCCGTGTCTAGATTAGCTGACTTTGGATTTAATGTGCTATTCACCAAAGTAGATTGCCAAGTCTTTCGTCGTGATAATCAAAACATGGCCTTTACTGGTATCCGTAGAGGTGATCTATATATTGTTGATTTCACTAAGAAAGCCCAACCTAGAGCTTGTTTCATTGCTAAATCCTCTAAAGGTTGGTTATGGCATAGAAGGCTAGGACATGTTGGTATGCGGAATTTAGACAAGCTAATCAAAGGTGATCATATTCTTGGTGTTAAAGATGTTTTCTTTGACAAAGATAGACTTTGTAGTGCTTGTCAAGCAGGAAAACAAGTTGGTGGAAGTCATCCCGTGAAAAACATCATGACCACTAGGAGACCGCTTGAGCTTCTTCATATGGATCTTTTCGGTCCCAATGCTTACAAAAGCCTTGGTGGTAACTCCTTTGGTCTAGTTATAGTTGATGATTATTCCAGATTTACGTGGGTATTTTTCCTTGATGATAAATCGCAGGTTCAGAGGATCTTCAAGACCTTTGCCAAAAAGGCCCAAAATCAATTTGAGGTGAAGATCAAGAAAGTTCGGAGTGACAATGGAACGGAGTTCAAGAACGCCAATGTAGACTCTTTTCTCGATGAGGAAGGAATTCTACATGAGTTCTCGGCTACGTACACGCCTCAACAAAATGGAGTTGTTGAGAGGAAGAACCGAACGCTCATTGAGATGGCAAGAACGATGCTTGATGAATACAAGACACCGAAACACTTTTGGGGAGAAGCGGTCGAGACAGCTTGTCATGCTATCAACAGGCTTTATCTTCATAAGCTCCTCGGCAAGACATCATACGAGCTTCTCACCGGTAACAAACCCCAAGTGGGATACTTTCGTGTCTTTGGTTCAAAATGCTATATCCTTGATAAGCATCGTCGGTCTAAATTTGCTCCTAAATCTCATGAAGGCTTTCTTCTTGGTTATGGATCAAACTCCCACACCTACCATGTCTACAATAATTTCACCCGAAAGGTTGAAGAGACGGTAGATGTGAAGTTTGATGAATCTAACGGCTCGCAAGTAGAGCAAATGCCTATTGATGTAGGAGACAAGGACCCATCGGAAGCAATCCAAGATTTATCTATTGGAAAGATCCGTCCCATGGAAGTGAAGGAGAGTACCTCATCTACATATGTGGAGCCACCTACCTCACAGAGAGATGAACCTCAAGGCAACATGGAGGCCTCCACAAGTGGAACTCACCAAGATGAGGAAATGCAACAAGAAGATCCACCACAACCTCCTTCTCCACCACCTCAAGACAACACCAACAACAATGAAGAAGAAGAAGAAGAAGAAGAAGAAGAGGAAGATGAAGATGATGAGGAAGCTGAGCCACAACATCAACAAAAGCTATCCCGAGTCCGAGCAAGAGTCAAGAAGAATCATCCCGTGGAACAAATGATGAACGACATCAACTCCGGGAGAATTCCTCGCTCTAAAACTCGCTTAGCTAACTTTTGTGAGCATTACTCATTTATCTCTAGTATTGAACCTATGAAGGTAGAAGAAGCACTTGATGACCCGGATTGGGTGAACGCTATGCACGAAGAACTACACAACTTCGAGAGGAACAAGGTGTGGACTTTGGTAGAGAAGCCCAACGATGATCAAAACATCATTGGAACCAAATGGGTGTTTCGGAACAAGCAAGATGAAGATGGACAAGTCATCCGCAACAAGGCTCGTCTCGTAGCTCAAGGTTACACACAAGTCGAAGGTATGGACTATGGTGAGACCTATGCCCCCGTTGCTAGACTTGAGTCCATTCGCATTCTTCTTGCTTATGCCAATCACCATGATATTACTCTCTATCAAATGGATATCAAAAGTGCTTTCCTAAATGGTGAAATTGAGGAGGAAGTATTTGTTAAACAACCTCCCGGATTTGTGAATCCTAAAAAGCCTAATCATGTTTACAAGTTGCATAAAGCCCTTTATGGTCTTAAACAAGCTCCTAGAGCTTGGTACAAATGCTTAACTAGCTTTCTTCTTGAAAAAGGCTTTGAGATTGGAAAGATAGACTCAACGCTGTTCACGAAAAGGGTTAATGGTGAACTATTTGTGTGCCAAATATATGTTGATGATATTATCTTTGGTTCAACTAACCCCCATTTTAGCAAGAAGTTTGGACAGCTCATGTCGGAGAAGTATGAAATGTCCATGATGTGTGAACTCAAATTCTTCCTTGGGTTGCAAATCAAGCAATCTAAGGAGGGTACTTTTGTCTCACAAACAAAGTACACCAAGGATCTCTTCAAGAAGTTCAACATGCAAGAAAGCAAAGGTATGAGTACCCCCATGCCTACTAGTGGACATAATGACTTGACAAAAGATGGAGAACCCGTTGATCAAAGGGTTTATCGTTCTATGATTGGTTCTCTACTATATCTTTGTGCTTCTCGTCCTGACATAATGTTGAGTGTATGCATGTGTGCGCGATATCAAGCAGCCCCTAAAGAATGTCATCTTAAAGCTGTTAAAAGGATAGTGAGATACTTGATACACACACCAAACTTTGGCATCTGGTATCCTAAGAGGGCCTCTTTCGATCTTGTTGGCTATTCCGACTCGGACTATGCCGGTGACAAGGTTGATAGAAAGTCAACTTCGGGTACATGTCAATTCCTTGGTCGATCCCTTGTATCTTGGTCCTCCAAGAAACAAAATTCGGTATCTTTATCCACTGCCGAAGCAGAATATATTGCTGCTGGTTCGTGTTGTGCTCAATTGCTATGGATGACACAAACGCTTAAGGATTATGGGATACATGTAAGACGTGTTCCCTTGCTTTGTGACAATGAGAGTGCAATCAAGATTGGACACAATCCCGTGCAACACTCTCGAACAAAGCATATTGAAGTTCGTCACCATTTTATTCGTGATCATATTGCCAAGGGTGATATTAATCTTAAGCATGTTCGTACTGACAAACAACTTGCTGATATCTTTACAAAACCTCTTGATGAGAAAGTGTTTTGTCGCTTAAGGAGTGAGTTGAACATCATTGATGCTTCAAACTTGGAGTGATAACTCCATTGATGCATGCAAGGCATGAGCCTCTTGACTAATCCTTGATATTTCTCTTATGATGATGATCATATGTCTTGGACACATTTGCCTCCTTGTATTGCATCTAACTCTTTGCAGGTACTTGGATGATCTACATTCCACGGGATTACCACAAACTCAAATCATGAGTAATCTTGTCATTGACCAAGTATGTAGCCCTTTGGGATGTTGAGCTCAAGGAACAAAATTCCACATATCCTTTTTGACACCTTATACATCTAGTATTTCACTCTTGTCATCTTGGATATTCTTGAGTATTTCCTTGCTTGCCTAACCCATGTAGGAAGATGAACTATACAAGTAGAAAAGGCGCTCCAACTTCACATTCAATGAGCACCTACATCAAGCTTACCTACATGAGTAAAGCAACAACAAACCCAAGGTATGTTCTTCACATCTTTGAGGAGCTTTGCTCAAAGTCATGAGTACAAGCAGCTTCATAAGATGTGATCACATCAAATGCTTAATCGAAAAATGGCAATCCCATTTTGAGCTTAAACGATGAGTATGACCTATGATCAAATGTCCTCATTTGACTCCTAAGTCAATATACTCAAACATAGGTGACTTTGTCGCCGACCTTTATCTAGATGAAGTACATATGCTTTTGGAGTTTTTCTGTTTTCTCTTATGTTCTCTCATTGAGTTTTCTTTTACAAAAAAAAAAAATCTTTTTTATTTCTTTTCTTATATCCTTCTGGAAATCTTTTATGGCTCTGATCAATTCCCCGAAAATCTTTTACAAATTCATTGCAAATTCCTTGAAACATCCCTCGCAGAGTGAGCTGGATTATTTCTGTGTTTCCTTGGATTTATCTTCCAGGACATCACCTTCTGCAGCTCCACTCAGACTTAAAATCTTAAAGAGGGAGAGGACTCAAATTTGGACTCAAATTGTTTCTCTCTAAATGTTCTTGTTTGTCCCGTTGTGATTCTTAAGGATCCCACTTCTTTCTTTCTTTCTTTCTTTTCATCTTTCCTGTCCTACCTAGTTTACTGTCCTTTTCGGCACTTGATGTCAAAGGGGGAGAGAACTTAGGGGGAGTAGGGGGAGTAGGAGAGAAGAGAAGACTTAGGGAAGAAAAGCAATCTTATCTTAAGGGGGAGAGAATCACATCAAAGCTTTGTCGTGTTTTACATTGGACATTACAATTGGCATCTTTTCTTTTGATTTTGCTTTTTTCCATCACACCCCTTGTTATCACAATTGGTATCTCATGGAATCTTTTAGCTTAAGGGGAGAAGACTTAGAGGAATCGTCACAATTGATATCCTATGAAAAGCAAAATCTCTCTGAGTTCATTGAAAATCTTTTAGCTTCGGAGACATGTTTGCTGATTCAAGCCTGTGCTCAATATGAGACACTCTTTATACATGTCCTCCCTGGCTTGGTACTCTTGATGTTCTTGCAGTTGGTTGAAGGAATACTCTTGTGTTATCTAACCTTGTTTTCTCAAGTTTATCCCTTCAGGTACAATGTCAAGGAACCTCAAGGTAAGTATATGCATCTTGCAGAATGTGCATGATGGTGACTTGCTTGTAAATACTTGTTTGCAAGAAATCACCATGCACATATGCATTATCACTCACTTCCTTTTCTTCTGCTCTGATGCATATAGCCAAGCTGCATGTAGCACATCTTGCTTATCTCTCTTGTGTGCTTGTGGTAGTCCAAAACCATAATCTATGAAAATCTTGCACACTTGTAGGGGGAGCCTGTGTACTACATGCTTGTCAAAGCTTTCGTGATAATTCTGTCTTTCTTTCAATAAGCTTTGATGTTTTGTTTAAGTATAATTTTAGTGTGTTGCCATCAATTACCAAAAAGGGGGAGATTGAAAGCACATTTGCTCTCCGGGTGGTTTTGGTAATTAATGACAACATACTTTGTGGTTGGACTAATACTTTTATCAAGTATGTTTCAGGAAATTCAATCACATTGGTATGGCAAGATGACTGAAGAAGTGGACCCCTCAAATGCTAAGGCAAGCATTGGCAAAAGCTCAAGACTCCATTTTTGGTTTAGTGATCAAAGATCACATTGAGTCCATAGGAAAAGCCAATACTATTAAAAGGGGATGAGGTTGTGTTGATGATCTGGTTGCTCAAGTGCTTAGTGATTTAGCTCCTTCAACTATCAGCACCTTTCACTACCAAACACACTCATAAGTAATCTCGGACAAACCGATTCTTCCAACTCAGTCCCACCGAGATGAACCACTTCTGCCATATTCCAAACCCTAGAAAAATCGGTCTTACCGAGTTTGAGATCGGTCTCACCGAAACTGAACTGCCAACCTTCTGTAACCATTTCACATCATATCGGAATATCCGAGTTTGCATTTTCGGTCTTACCGAAATGGCCAGGTTCTGTCTTGGGTCAAATCGGTCTCACCGAGATTGCATTATCGGTCTCACCGATTCTGGCAAGTTCCTGCTCTTTCTCAAATCGGTCCAACCGAGTTTTCTTTCTCGGTCTCACCGAAAACTCCAACGTTCATATCAGATGCACTTTCGGTCCCACCGAGATGGTATTTTCGGTCCCACCGAAAATCCCAACATTCACTATATTTGAACTTTCGGTCTGACCGAGTTTTCACTTCGGTCTCACCGAGATTGGTCAAATGTGTGTGTAACGGTTGGATTTTGTGTGGAGGCTATATATACCCCTCCACCCCCTCCTCATTCGTGAGGAGAGCCATCAGAAAGTACCACCACTTCTACCATACACTTTCTGAGAAGTGAACCACCTACCCTTGTGTTGAGATCAAGCCATTCCATTCCTACCATATGAAACTTGATCTCTAGCCTTCCCAAGTTGCTTTCCACTCAAATCTTTCTTCCACCACAGCCATATCAGTGAGGAGAGTTGAGTGTTGGGGAGATTATCACTTGAAGCACAAGAGCAAGGAGTTCATCATCATCAACACCGTCTATTACCTTTTGGGGGGTGGTGCCTCCTAGATTGGTTAGGTGTCGCTTGGGAGCCTCCGTCTTGAGATGTGGAGTTGAACCAAGAAGTTTGTAAGGGCAAGGAGATCGCCTACTTCGTGAAGATCTACCCCGAGTAAGGCTAGTCCTCCGTGGGCGTAGGCCGTGATGGAATAGACAAGGTTGCTTCTTCGTGGACCCTTCGTGGGTGGAGCCCTCCGTGGACTCGCGCAGCCGTTACCCTCCGTGGGTTGAAGTCTCCATCAACGTGGATGTACGATAGCACCACCTATCGGAACCACGACAAAAATCTCCGTGTCACCAAACTGCGTTTGATCTTCTCCACCTCTCTTTACTATATGTGCAATTTACTTTCCGCTGCCATTACTCTAGAATTGCATGTGTAGTATGTTACTTGACTTGATCTTATTTGCAAAACTGCCTAAAAACTTTGCTCAACCAAAAGGCAGATTTTTATCTTGTCAAGTAGTCTAATCACCCCCCCTCTAGACCTACTTCTTCGATCCTACAGCCGCGAGGGCTACCGCAAAGGCCGGCAAGGCCATCAAGGGGCCGTTTTTCAAGCTGCCAGCGGGGGTGGTCCTGTTGTGCAACAATTCGCGTCGGCCTGAGATCATTGCTATGATGCCGGACTGCAACGCGCACGGCCCTGTCCCGAGCTGGAAGGAGCCGGCGGACGCGGATGTGCAGCAATTCTTTGACTCTCTGGTTCAGGTGTATGTCAATGTGGACGCCGAGCGGTGGCTTGTCATGGACACCACCCAGGCAGAGCTGGACTACATCGCCACTAGGGCGAGGGAGGCGCAGCTTGCCGTGGAGGCCGGCAGCGCCGGGGGTGTGGAGGACAAGGCCGCAATGGCTGCGGAGGAGGAGGAGCTCACCCGATGGGCGGCGGCCACCGGGGAGGCTAGCAGCACCGGCACCGAAGCTCCGCTTGTCGAAGATGCGGGCGACGAGTCGTCGGAGGAGGAGGACGTGGCGGCGGGCTCGACGCCAGCTAGGGGAAGAGGACGAGTCCTGCGGCAGGCTAGTTCCGGCGAGCCGGTCCGGCCCGGCAGGGCCACGCGGCCTCAATTGACCCTGGAGGGGTCCGGGCGCCACACGAGGGCCACGGCAGCGAAGAAGGTTACGAAGGCCGCCGAGAAGAAGAAGGCAACAGCCCCTTCTCCATCTGGGCGCGCACAAACCCCGCCTTCTTCGCCTCCTCCGGCAGACGTTGACTCGGATGTTGACGCGGAGCTCCCTTTTGATCTTGGGCCTCTCAGCCCGAAGAGGAAAAGGAAAGTGGTGGAAGAGGAGGAGATTGATGATGAGTAAGTACTCCGTTCCTTAATGCCATTTCCATTCCCCTGAACTAAGTCACTCATCTTGATCCGCTTTTGCTTCTGCAGGGATGCAGAGACGTTGGCCCAGAGGGTGAAGAGGGCGACGGCCTCAGCGAGCGGTCAGCCCTCGGCTGGGGCTTCAGAGACGCCACTGGTGGTGTTGAGCAGCCCGAACAGCAGCCCCCAGCACAGCCCCCAGCGTAAGTTCGTCACCCTCCTCTTACTTGACATGTGGTAGGTGTTCGATGCTATGGTGCTGACCTTGCCGGGTTTGTAGGAAGGGAGTGGCAGCAGGAGGAGCCGCAGAGGGCTACCCCCAACACACCACCCCCATCGACTACGTCGCCGCGAGGGGCATCCCCAGCAAGGGCACCAAGCACGGAGCCCACACCCATGGAGGAAGAGGGGAACTTGGGCGCTGGTGGCTCTGCCACGGCGCCAAATACTGGCGGGGAGGGGGCTTCTGCTTCACAGCCTGGCACTGGTGAGTCGCCTGTCCTTCGTCTCTGTTTTTCCCTTATTCTTTTTCTTGGCTTAATTGCTCCCATTACTGACCAGGCCCTCCTTCAACAGATATGGAGGACGTGGACACTTTTGTTGGTAATATTGCTGAGGAGGCCGTGGCGGAGGCCGACGGGATTGCCGCCGAGGAGGCTGCCAAGGATGCTGACGATGCCGCCACTGCGGGGGCCGCCAAGGCGACCGGCGAGGCTTCTGCTGAGGGCGCCAGTGGTGGGCCTGCCGGGGAGGCCAGCAAGGCCACAGCCGAGGAAGAGGTGGTCATTGATCAGCCTCCTTCCCCCACAACTTCGGGCCCCGGCAGATATGTGAAGGTGGGTGACAATCTTTTCGCCCATCTTCCAGGGGCGTCAAGTTCCCGAGCGCCTGCCGGAGGGGAAGTCTTCGACGGCGAGGTGCTCGCCGCCACCGGGCTCGAGGTGGTCGATGAACCGGGCGTTGGCGGCAATGGTTCTCCAGAAGAGCAGCTTTTTCGTGCTATGGGGGCCAATTTCCGAAAGCTCCAGGTGCTCTACCGTGCCCGTCTGGACAAGGTTAAGTCCAGGATGGCAACGCTGGACGAGGCGGAGGTGGACTTCAAGGCGCGCGTTGCTGAGGCGCAGACCTGGTTTCACCAGACTCGCGAGGAGCAGAGGGCCTTTCAGGGGGAATTGGCCAAGCGCGATGTAGAGCTCTCCATGAAGATGTCTGACATCGAGAAGGCCCAGGAAGAGGCAGCGTATTTGGCTGCCACGGCCGAGGCTGCCCGGAACCAGCATCAAGCCGCATTGGACTCCCAGGAAGAAGACCTCTCCGCGTGTGAGGCGAAGCTTGCCGCAACGCTCCGCAGCAAGGATGAGGAGCTCGAGGCCCTTGTCGTGCGGCGGAATCGCGAGCTAGAGCAGAGGCACAAGGAGGCACTCGATGCCCAGGCTCTGGCCCATGCCGGCAAGGTGAAGGAGCAGGAGGTAGAGCGGGACGAGCTGAAGGAACAGGCCCTCAAGTTGTCCGACGAGAAGAACACGCTCAACTGCGCCTTGGTAGAGGCGCAAGGAGCGGTCATCAGTAGGGCTGGGGAGCTCTCCGAAGCGCAAAACTCCATCAGAGATCTCAAGCTGAAGCTGGAGAATCTCGAGAAGATGTTGTCGGAGAGCTCGGCTCGGGAGGAGACCTTGACCAGGAGTCTGGAGGAGGAGAAGCAGCTGCGGGCGGACGAGGCCGCCTCCCACCAGGAATATGTGGCAGGCGAGAACAGATGGATCAGCCGGATGGAGGACGTCGCCGGTAGGGTCACCTCGCAGTTGGCCATCATGGGGATGCCAAACATGAGGTATGCCCCTGAGTGGAGCGGGACCGTCAACGCCAAGCTGACCCAGTTCTTCGAGGGCGTCCTTGGAGCCTTGGCTGATCTTCACTCCAACAGAGCGGCCATGTTGGCCGGGGAGGCCCGGCGACTTTGCCGGGGGGTCGTGACCAAGGTCCTCACCAAGATGGCGTACTGGAATCCCGACCTCGACTTCGAAGCCGCGATGGATAGCTTGCCAGAGGGTACTGACCTCACGGTGCTCAAGGAGCGCATGAAGCCCGTCATCAGCTGCATCGACGAAATCATGAGGGTGGAAGGCCAGCGCTGGGATTAGGCATCCCGTTCTTCTTCGCCGCTGCGGGTTCATGACCAAGATAGGTTTTATCTTTAGTTAGAACCACAGCAATGATGTGATGTAACATAACTTTGAAGTACTTTTGGGATTATGCAAGCTATTTCCCTGTTTGTTGCCTCTTTGTACGTCCACCCTATGCTAGCTGGGTAGGCTTGCCGGCGCGGAAACCCAGGGCGGCGTCTTGGGGACGGGTTCCCATTGGCCTGCCGGGTGAGCGTGCTGCCGGGTGAGCCACCTTACCACCCTTAACAAAGCCGCTCGCACTGTCGAGTTTGACTCGAGTCAGAGTCGGGAGCCTTGCCAATTGCGGAAGGCTACCCTACCGTTTCCAACGCAGCCATTTGAACCATTGAGCGGACTCGAAACAGAACAAAGGCATTGTCGATCGGGAAGGGCCCCATTTGCGTAGAGGTTTCTTTTTGTACAAAGAAAGATAGCTCCGAGGATAATGACTTTATATAATAGAATGGAAATATCCAGGGTTCATTGTAACTTAGCTTCTATTTGTAGCCGCTCGAGTGCTGATCTTCCAGCCTCCTTCTTTCTCAAAGAGCCACGAAGACGAAGGAGTGTTGGGCTAACTTCTAGAGCCGATTCTCACAACTGCACCCCCTACCTGGCGCGCCAAAGATGTCGGTGTATTGGATCGACACCTATAGGATCACAAGAATCCCTACTACGCTTGCGGGGCGCGGGGTTGAGAGAAGAGCGGATCATACAGATAGCACACGGTTCGTTTATCCAGGTTCGGGCCGCGAGGATGCGTAAAACCCTACTCCTACTTTGGTGGATTGTATATCTGTGTTCTTCAGCTAGCTATGGGGTGTGAGGAGCTCCAAAAAGCTGAATCCTCCTCCTGGTCACCTCGGGCCTCCTTTTATAGGGAAAAGGGGTTGCCACAGCGGCACACAGGAGGAGGAAAGGGTACAGTGATGTGAGGTTATCCCTCGCATTACATGACAAGGCGCATTTAATGCGTCTTGCCTAGGTGTCCTTGCTTTATCGGGGACGGGGGAGATATCCATCTTGTCCGTCGCCGCTCCTTCTAGTGTCGACACGCACCCTGGCCAGCGATGCCTGAGATGCCATGTAGGTAGGCAGGCAGCTGAGGTGGCGCAATGGTGGGTCTTCACGAAGATCTGCATGCCGCTACGCAGGTGCCTGCCCAGCTGGTTGGGTCGGCAGCTGCATAATGCGGTGGTAGTTTAGTCGGCGTGGGCCGGACGATGGCCCCGCGGATGTCCTTGGCAAGGGCCTTGCCGGGGCCCTGGCAAGGGTCTTGCCGTGGTGCCTGCTGCCATCCCCAGCAAGGTGCTTGCCGGAGGTCTTGTGATCTTCCTTGGCTGGGATCCCACCAAGGGTCGTCGTCTTCTTAGTGCATGTCTGATCTTGAATGTCTTCACAAAGATCTGCATGCCACTACGGGGATATCTCCCGAATCCTTGCCCCATGGGGGCAGTGACTCAAGGGTGATTTGCTCCGTAGGCGAGGCGCGAGTTGCCGCGGCAAGGGTCTTGCCGGGGCTGCTAAAGCCGGCCCTGGCAAGGATCTTGCCGGGGCTGCTAAAACTGGCTCCCGACAAGGATCTTGCCGGGGGAACCCGCTTCGTCCCTTTGCTCTTTGTATTCTTGTTCTTTGGTGTTGCTCCAGTTCCATCGAGCTCCGGTCTTACCCTGCCTTACCTCCCTTGCCTTGCTTGGTGCGGCGGTGCCCGTGGCTCAGACTGCCCGTACACAGTTATAGAGTACAAAAAGTGTACCCCTCTTTTTGTACACCGACACCGGGGCATCCCCAAGCTTAGGCTTTTGATTATCTTGAATTTTACTTGGGGTGCCATGGGCATCCCCAAGCTTAGGCCTTTTCTACCCTTTGTTCCATAGTCCATCAAAGCAATACTCAAAACTTGAATACTTCACAACACAAAACTTAGACAAAGATTCTCGTGAGCTCTGTTAGTATAAGAAAACAAATCACTACTCAAAGGTACTGCAATGAATTCATTCTTTGTTTATATTGGTGTTAAACCTACTGTATTCCAACTTCTCTATGGTTCATACTTGCCAATACTACTGATAGATGCATTGAAATAACCAAACAACACACGAAAAACAGAATCTCTCGAAAACAGAACAGTCTGTAGTAATCTGCAGGTTTCGCATACTTCTGTAACTCCAAAAAATTAAACTAAATTGGTAAATATGAGGAATTTGTCTATTAATCATTTCCAAAATAAATCAACTAAATAGCACGCTCCAGTAAAATATGACGACCATTCTAGCGAGCGCTAACGATTCTGTTTTTCACAGCAAGTACACATAAACATCACACACATCTTCCCAAAGGTTCTACTTGGCACAAACACTAAACAAAACATGAAACCACATCTAAACAGAAGCTAGACGCAATATTTACTCCCTAACAGCAACAAAAACAAAAAAATATAAAATTGGGTTGCCTCCCAACAAGCGCTATCGTTTTACGCCCCTAGCTAGGCACGATACAAGAGAGATCTAGGGAATGCCATAATGATACGATATGTCGCGAAAGATCATCTCATATTCCCTACGTTCAGCAGCAAGCTTTCTTTGTGGCAAGCAAAAGTAATCAAAAGGGCTAAATTTAATAGGACAAAAGTCCCCTACATCAATCTCAGGAGGAATAGGTTCCTCTTTTGGCCCTTTGTAGTGGACAACCAATTCATCATTATAGGCATTCATTTGGCAGAAGGCCATAAGCCTTCGCTCAAGGGAGAAGCCTAACCCATTGTTTTGAACAGCAAAATCATCATTTATCTCAGAAATTCTATCAATTAAGACCTTAGTAGGAACCTTCTTTCTAAGGTTTTCATTAAAAGCAACATGATCAGGAGATCGCAACCGCATTATGTCTTCTTGATTGAACAAGATAGCCTCTATGGGAGGTCGACCAGCATCTACTCCGTAACGAGCAAAGATTTCTTTGGCCTCTTTCATGATAAATCTAAATTCATGAGCCAAAAAGATAGTAGTTGCATGATTAACAGAAGAATGCTTAATATTGGAAAACTCCAAAAAGATTCTCTGGATACAGGGATGCATATGGATAAATTGCCTTTCAATTTCTACTATGAGCATAGATACAGCATCCGCAAGGCTACTAGTTCTGTGAAGAATAGAGCCACCCATAGTGGGTAAAGCACCGACACAAGTACGGAAGTCTGGAAGAACTCTGTTTCCAATAATATTACCGCTACCAACCCGGAACTTCTTAATATGTAAAGTGGTAGCTTCATCCGGGGGGTCAACATAGACGTTGCCCTCGACATTGCTACCCTTCTAGATAAAATCGTCCCCCATCTCAGACAAGAGGGCACTCGGGCAACCAACACACAAGCAAACAAGAAGCAAGCGAACGATAAACACACGGTAGAAGAAGGGCAAATAAAACGGCAAGGGTGAAGTGGGGGAGAGGAAAACGAGAGGCAAAAAAAATGTAATGCGAAGGATAAGGGTTCACGATAGGTACTTGGTATATGACTTTTGCGTAAGCCTCCCCGGCACCGGCGCCAGAAATTCTTCTTGCTACTTCTTGAGCTTGCGTTGTATTCCCTCGAAGAGGAAAGGGAGATGCAGCACAGTAGCGTAAGTATTTCCCTCAGTTTTTGAGAACCAAGGTATCAATCCAGTAGGAGACCACGCGCGAGTCCCTCGCACCTGCACAAACAAATAAGAACTTCGCAGCCAATGCGATAAGGGGTTGTCAATCCCTTTATGGTCACTTACGAAAGTGAGATCTGATAGAGATGATCGTTTATATTTTTTTGATATTTTTGTTTGTAAGAACAAAAATTAAAAGCGGTAAAAGTAAAGTAGATGTAGATTGATATGTTGAGAATAGGCCTGGGGGCCATAGTGTTCTCTAGTGGTTTCTCTCATGATAGCGATATGCTACGGCGGGTAAACAAATTACTGTCGAGCAATTGATAAAAAAACGAATAATTATGAGACTATCTAGGCATGATCATTGTATATAGGCATCATGTCTGAGACAAGTAGACCAAAACGATTCTGCATCTACTACTATTACTCCACACATCGACCGCTATCCAGCATGCATCTAGTGTATTGAGTTCATAAGAATAGAGTAACACCTTAAGCACGATGACATGATGTAGAGGGATAAACTCAAGAAATATGATATAAACCCCATTTTTTATCCTCGATGGCAACAATACAATACGTGCCTTGCTGCCCCTACTGTCACTCGGAAAGGACACCGCAAGATTGAACCCAAAGCCAAGCACTTCTCCCATTGCAAGAACTATAGATCTAGTAGGCCAAACCAAACCAATAATTCGAAGAGACTTGCAAGGATATTATGAGCACACATAAAAAGTTCTGAGAAGAACCAAATATTTCTCGTAGATAATCTTGATCATAAACTCACAATTCATCGGATCTCGACAAACACACCACAAAAAGAGATTACATCGAATAGATCTCCTCGAACACCGAGGAGAACTTTGTTTTGAGATCCAGAGAGAGAGAAGAAGCCATCTAGATACTATATATGGACCCGAAGGTCTGTGGTAAACTACTCACAACTCATGGTGAGGGCGATGATGATGATGATGTAGAACTCCGTGATGGATACCCCTCTGGTGGATCTCCAGAACAGGCTCCAAGATCGGATCTCACGGGAACAGAAGGTTACGGCGGTGGAATTAGGGTTTTCTCTCTATTGCTGATGGTTTCGGGGTGCGTAGACTTATATAGGAGGAAGGAGGACAACGGGGGACGCTCAGGGGGCCCATGAGGCAGCGGGGCGCGCCCTGGGAAGGGGGGCGCGCCCCCACCCTCGTGGACACCCGGAGGCTCCCCTGACGTGGTTCCAAGTCCCCTGTGCGTGATTTTCTCCAAAAATATCTCTCACGGAGGTTTCATTCCGTTTGGACTCCGTTTGATATTCTTTTTCTTCAAAACCCTGAAACAGGCAAAAAACAGCAATCTGGACTGGGCCTTTGGGTTAGTAGGTTAGTCCCAAAAATTATATAAAAGTGTATAATAAAGCCCATTAAACATCCAAGACTTGATAAATAATAGCATGGAACAATCAAAAATTATAGATATGTTGGAGACATATCAGTAATCATCAGTGAACTACTTTGGAAAGGCTTGAAAACAGGGATGTGCATAAATATCTTCTCTATATTGGAAATGGGGCAAAGGAATAAAAAAAAGGCAATGTATAATAGTTAGTACCATATTGTAGTGAACTGATGTCTTCTTCATTGTGCAAACAAAGATCATGTTATTTTTTGTCGCTAATTTCTTTATCCTAAGAATCTTTTTGAGTTTCTTGATTTGATTGATATTCATGGACAACTCATTTCCCCATATGCAAAAAGGGTCGAACAGTGGGTCAAAACCTCTGACAGCAGGACCTACATGTGCAAGACCAAATTGTTAAAAACCAAAATATTAGAATGGTTCCTGCAATTGCACAATAATGTGCTATTAGACAACGGACCATGCACGTGCTTACCTCGATTGTCAACCTCAGTGCTTCCCATTGTTTCCCTGCAACACATATAAGGTAGTTAGTCATCAGGTTAAGGAAGGGTTCGCATGCTATTAGTAAAATATGTTGATGAAAAATAAGCACATTGCAGATTCATCAGATTAATTGAAGCCACACGGAAAACCCATTTACCCAAATCAAGCATGATTAAGAACTAGGAAATATAGCACTTGTATATGTTTCTCATGTATTAAGTGTAGCCAAATTCAATTTATTCCTCACATGCACAACGATACAAAATTCTACCCACGACAATTGGACATCGCATTGCAGAATTGAACCAAGCAGTTAACTAAACACCACAACAAATGAACCAAACATTAACTGGGCACCACATTGCACAATATAACATACTCCTAATAGAAGATCAGAGAGTTAACCAAACAGTTAACTACAGCCAATTGTAGCAATTGTATTTGTTTCTCATGTATTCACTACAGCAAATTCAGTTTATTCCTCACATGGCATACAATAACAGAATGCACCCACGATTTTGTAAAGATAAATTCAATTTATTTCTCACATGAAAGACAATACAAATTGTAGCCTGAATAATTGAACATCACATTTGCAGAATTGAACCAAACAGTTAACTGAAGAGTGAAGACCACAACTAATTAACAAAATAGTTAATAAGTGAGCACCACACTGCATGACATGTAGAACATATACACTAGAGCAATGGTGAAATTAGATAGCACAATTCACTAGAATTTGTGAAGGAAAGGCAGGAGCATCACACGCAACGGGTAAACCAAGCATGCTTAACCGGCGTAGCTAGCAAATGGCAAGGTGCTCCTTCAAGATCTGGGGGTCGGCACGAATGGCAGCCATTGCGACCTCATCCACGCGTGCGGCCGCGATTTGCTTCTCCGCTGCCAAATGCTCCTTGAGGTCCTGGCTATACTGCGTGCACCATGGCTTAGGCCGGCACTTTTTTGGTGGAGGGGTCGGTCATTTGGGTGGAAGGTGTCGCGCTCACGCCGGCGGTCGGGGCATGTGGGATGTGGAAGGAGGAGGAGGATGGGGGTCGGGTGTGGATTACCTGCCTGGATAGAGGAGGCTGAGTAGTGTGAAGGAGGGTCACCGGCGAGGAGGTGGCGGCGCTGCAAGCAAGGAGTGAAGGTTTCAACTTGGAAAGGAAGGCAGAAAGAGGGGAAATGTGGCTTTTGGCAAGGGGCAGGGGCGGGGAGGTAGATATTTCCGCGGAAGCTGAAAATTTGGAATCGCTTCATGTGACGCCCCAAGACCGATGCTCGAGAAGACTTCCATATGTTCCGGGTTTCACCGTGTGCTTCACTTGTGCTTGCTCGATTTATTTTTGCATTGCATCATGTCATCATGCCATCATGTCATTTAATTTTTAAAAACTCAACTAAATAAATTGCATAGATCTTTTGATCTATTTAAATTGAGGGAATTCACTTGTGTTTTCTCTTTATAACATATCCTCCTAATAATTATGGAGCTACTATAAATATTTCAATAATTTGGAATTTACCACAACACACTTGCAATCTCGGTCATATGTCTTTTCTGCTTCAAGTTTCATCACCAAACCTTGTCTATAGTTCTTTCTCCATTTATCGAGGCTCCTCCTAAAATCTCGACATTTTTTGGGACCTACCAAACACTCACTTCCTATTTAAAACTCTTTTGAATGTAATTCAAATAAGTTTTTGGCAAGCCCCTTCAACACGTCTCTTTGCTATTTTTCTGGATCAAGCCCACTTTGGTGAGCCCACGAAAATTAATCCCGTTCCCAAATTGCTTCTCTAACTTTTCTTCTCTCTTCTTTTTCTTTCGTCCTTTTTTCTTCCTGTTTCTGTAGAGAAAGGGGGTGGGGAGAGCTTACCTGGGCCGGGCCGGCCAGTTGAAGTCCCCAGCACCACAGCAGCCGGGCCCAGCCACCGGCCTCCCTAAGGCCCATCTGCAGCCTAAGCCCAACTATACCTCTTAACCTAGCCGACCCCCTGCTCGACCCCTCCTCCCTGTCGAGCCCCTCAGCGCCGCCACCTATCTCCCTCCTCTCGACCCCCCTCGTCCTCCTCCCTTTTGAGCCGCCAGGGCGAAGCTTCGCCGCGCCAAGCCCCTCTTCTCCTACCCGTGATCCACCGCCGGCTAGAACCCTGCTGCCTCGTGCCTCCTGCTCCGCGAGCCTCCCCTTGACGTCGTTCCTTCTCCTTCTCCGACGGGTCGCTGCATTACCTCCTCTGCCTCCTCCCTCCAGCGCCAGGAACAACACCGTGCCCGATCCCCTTGGTGTCCCTGTCTACGTCGTCCGCCGGCCTTCCCTAGCTGCTGACGGCGCCGCCTCTTGCTGCCTCAACCACCTCGCCGGAGCTGGTCGCGTCCCCATCCATAGAGCCGCACGCGCAGCTGCCTACGTCCGCGAGCAGAGCTCCAAAGCGCTCCAGCCGCCAAGCTATTAGAGCAGTCATCCAGGCGCATCGGGCTCCCGAGCGACTCCTACTGCCGGCCCGGCATGCAGCAGCAGCGACCACCTCGTCACCCTTGCCGTCGCCTTGCCAGCAAGCAGCCACAGCCACCCAGGTCATGTCGTCGTTCGACCTCGTCGGGGCCCTTTTGCACGACCTCCTGAGGCCCTCAAGTTCGTCTACGGTGTGCTTCCCAGGCAGACCGCAAGTGCCCGCGACGCCATGCAAGTACCTCTACGCCCGAAGACGTTGGATGCACCAAGTTTGTGTCCGATACGAGTACGACTATCGTCGACCTGGTGGACACCAAGTTCATCTACCGCGTTTCCGGAATCGCCAAGTACCACGACGACCGTTGTTCTCCAAGTACCCCTTCAAAACATCAAGTTCCTCGACGACCCGTGTACAACTACCGTCATTGTGGATGCGACAAGAAAACATGTACCACTTCCGTCGCCGTGTACCACTACTTCCACTACGACCGACCCGTGAACGACTGTTCCGTCAAACTCGAACCACCCCGAACCGCACGCTTCAAAGGTCTAACCCCGAGATGACACCCGAGAACGAATGCTTGTTGTGTTATATGAGATGCCCGTGTTTGCCTCCAGTCCGAATTGATGTTGCACGTTTCTCTGCGTTTGCCATGCCATCGACCCGTGGGAACCCGGTAACGGGATCACCCCACCATCTTGCTTGACACACTCAAGCCGCCCTTCTTTTGCTCGACATCTCAATGAGTTGTCGAAACCCGGAACGTTGCCGTGACATCGTTTCTGCCGCCATGACACCCCTTTCTTTCCGTCATGGCGACAAGTGCTTCATATCTCTTATGTCAACTTTTAACAAAAAATGCATAAAACTTGAATGTGTCATTCGCATCATGATAACAACATTTAAAATGTTTTAATTGTGTTTGCTTAAAATTGCTAATTATGCACATGGGGATTTTCCGGTAGTGTAGTTTGCTCATGCTTCACCTCTTGCCATGTTAAAAACATTTAACTTTTTGGGTTCATAACGAGAGCAAACTAAATAATGGAATGTGGTGTTTCGTCAATAGGCAACTCGTTGCATATTGAGCTCCACTTAACTTGTAGTTTTGTTGTTGCACTTTGCCATGCCATGTATATTTAAACCGGACATGCATCATACTTGTTTGTGCATCATGCCATGTTTGAGCTTGTTTGTTTACCGTGTCGTTTACTTCTTTCCGGTATGCTTCTCACGTTAGCTTCGGTTTCGCTCTGGAGTTGCGAGGATTCGTTCGACTACGTTGGTTCATCTACTTCATCGACTCATTCTTCTTCCTAGCAGGATTCCAAGCAAGATGACCATTCCCCGATATCACATCTATCTTTGATTTTCTAGTTTTCTCGCTCTATAGTTATGCCTCGATGCCTATTCTTGTCTTGTCAGCCTCCTATGTTGCCATGAACTGTTAATTGGCTAAGTACGCTTTTTCTCAGCCCCTCTTATAGCATTGTTTGTTGCAGGTGAAGTTTGAAGATTGCTCCACGTTTGGACTTCTTTATTGGGATAACACAATATATATCTTATTTAATTAATGCACATATATATATTGGTAATGAGTGGAAGGCTTGGCATTTTGCTTGGTGTTTTCTTCCACTCATGCCGCCTTAGGACCCGATAAACCGGTGTTATGTTCCTTGATTTTGCGTTCCTAACACGGTTGGGGTTTATGAGCCCCCTTGATAATTCGCATTGCTTAAAGCTTTTCCAGAAGGGCCCAACTTTGGTTTTACCATTTGCATAACAACTAAAACTTGCATAGGGAGTAATTAACCCGAGTTCTTAATCAACAACCCGGGCCAGTGCTCCTCATGAGTGTTGGTCCAAACTGGGCGGACTGCAGGGCCGCCTTGGGGAAACCCGAGGTATTTGGTATATACCTATAGGCTGACCTATCCGGTCGTGGCTTAAGACGAGATACACAGGGCTACTATCAGGGTGTCAGTACGCCGGGAGGTCTTGCTGGATTAGTTTTACCTTTGTCAAAATATCTTGATGCTACTTCTTGAGATTGCGTTGTATTCCCTCGAAGAGGAAAGGGTGATGCGGCACAGTAGCGTAAGTATTTCCCTCAGTTTTTGAGAACCAAGGTATCAATCCAGTAGGAGACCACGCGCGAGTCCCTCGCACCTGCACAAACAAATAAGAACTTCACAGCCAACGCGATAAGGGGTTGTCAATCCCTTTACGGTCACTTACGATAGTGAGATCTGATAGAGATGATAGTTTATATTTTTGGTATTTTTAGTTTATAAGAACAACAAATAAAAGAGGTAAAAGTAAAGTGGATGTAGATTGATATGTTGAGAACAGACCCCGGGGCCATAGTTTTCTCTAGTGGTTTCTCTCATGATAGCGATATTCTACGGCGGGTAAACAAATTACTGTCAAGCAATTGATAGAAAAACGAATAATTATGAGACTATCTAGGCATGATCATCGTATATAGGCATCACGTCCGAGACAATTAGACCGACTCCTGCCTGCATCTACTACTATTACTCCACACATCGACCGCTATCCAGCATGCATCTAGTGTATTGAGTTCATAAGAACAGAGTAACGCCTTAAGTAAGATGGCATGATGTAGTGGGATAAACTCAAGCAATATGATATAAACCCCATCTTTTTATCCTCGATGGCAACAATACAATACGTGCCTTGCTGCCCCTACTGCCACTAGGAAAGGACACCGCAAGATTGAACTCAAAGCCAAGCACTTCCCCCATTGCAAGAACTATAGATCTAGTAGGCCAAACCAAACCAATAATTCGAAGAGACCTGCAAGGATATTATGAGCACACATAAAAATTTCAGAGAAGAACTAAATATCTTTCATAGATAACCTTGATCATAAACTCACAATTCATCGGATCTCGAAAAACACACCGCAAAAAGTGATTACATCGAATAGATCTCCTCGAAGACCAAGGAGAACTTTGTATTGAGATCCAGAGAGAGAGAAGAAGCCATCTAGATACTAGCTATGGACCCAAAAGTCTGTGGTAAACTACTCACAACTCATGGTGAGGGCGATGATGATGACGAAGAAGGCCTCCGTGATGGATCCCCCTTCGGTGGAGCTTCGGAACAGGCTCCAAGATGGGATCTCCACGGGAACAGAAGGTACGGCGGTGGAATTAGGGTTTTCTCTCTGTTCACGGAATTTCTGGGGTACGTAGACTTATATAGGAAGAAGGAGGGCACCGGGGGACGCTCGAGGGGGCCACGAGGCAGGGGGCGTGCCCTGGGAAGGGGGGCGCGCCCCCACCCTCGTGGGCCAGCCCTCTGTCCCCTGACATGGTTCTCAAGCTCCACGTGCGTGATTTTCTCCAAAAATATCTCTCGCGAAGGTTTCATTCCGTTTGGACTCCGTTTGATATTCTTTTTCTGCAAAACCCTGAAACAGGAAAAAAACAGCAATCTGGACTGGGCCTTTGGGTTAGTAGGTTAGTCCCAAAAATGATATAAAAGGGTATAATAAAGCCCATTAAACATCCAAGACTACATAAATAATAGCATGGAACAATCAAAAAATATAAGTACGTTGGAGACGTATCAAGCATCCCCAAGCTTAATTCCTGCTCGTCCTCGAGTAGGTAAATGATAAAGAAAGCATTTTTGATGTGGAATGCTAACCAATATAGTTTTTCAATGTAATTCTCTTAATTGTGGCATGAATGTTTAAATCTGAAAGATTCAAGATAAAAGTCTATATTGACATAAGAAACAATAATACTTCAAGCATACTAACAAAGCAATCATGTCTTCTCAAAATACTATGGCTAAAGAAAGTTATCCCTACAAAATCGTATAGTCTGGCTATGCTCCCTCTTCACCACACAAAATATTCATATCATGCACAACCCCGATTTCAGCCAAGCACTTGTTTTCATACTCTATCTATTCAAACTTTCAACTTTCACGCAATACATGAGTGTGAGCCATGGATATAACACTATGGGTGGAATAGAGGTGGTTGTGGAGAAGACGAAAAGAGAGGAAGATAGTCTCACATCGACTAGGCGTATCAACGTGCTATGGAGATGCCCATCAATAGATATCAATGTGAGTGAGTAGGGATTGCCATCTAACGGATGCACTAGAGCTAAATAAGAATGAAAGCTCAACAAAAGAAACTAGTGGGTGTGCATCCAACTTGCTTGCTCACGAAGACCTAGGGCATTTGAGGAAGCCCATCGTTGGAATATGCAAGCCAAGTTCTATAATGAAAAATTCCCACTAGTATATGAAAATGACTAAGCATGAGACTCTCTACAATGAAGAACATGGTGCTACTTTGAAGCACAAGTGTGGACAAGAAGATAGTAGCAATTGTCTCTTTTCCCCCTTTTTTCTTGTTTTTTTCTTTTTTGAACCTTTTTTTGCCTTTCTTTTTTTTTGCGGAGGGGCTTTTTAGATTTAGCCTTTCCTCCCATGGGACAATGCTCTAATGATGATGATCATCACACTTTCATTACAACACGATATTACAACTAGATACTACAACAACAAAGTATGACTCTATATGAATGCCTCCGGCGGTGTACCTGTATGTGCAATGAAACAAGAGTGACATGTATAAAAATTATGCATGGTGGCTTTGCCACAAATACGATGTCAACTACATGATCATGCAATGGCAATATGACAATATGATGCGTGTCATATGAACGGAACGGTGGAAAGTTGCATGGCAATATATCTCAGAATGGCTATGGAAATGCCATGATAGGTAGGTATGGTGGCTGTTTTGAGGAAGGATATATAGTGGGTTTATGGTACCGACGAAAGTTGCGAGGTACAAGAGAGGCGAGCAATGGTGGAAGGGTGAGAGTGCGTATAATCCATGGACTCAACATTAGTCATAAGAACTCATATACTTATTGCAAAAATTTACGAGTCATCAAAACAAAGCAATCAACACATGCTCCTAGGGGGGGGGGGTTGGTAGGAGTTAACCATCACGCGCCCCCGACCTCCACACAAAGGTTGGCACTCTACAAATACCTCATGCTCTAACTTCTTGACATAGCGGTTCACCATATGTGCATGATACAGGAATCACTAACCTTACCACAAGTATTTCTCAATTTCATAATAACTCCACTAGCATGACTCTAATATCACTATCCTCATGTCTCAAAACAATTATCAAGCATCCAACATCTCATTCTATTAAATGCACTTAGTGTGATTTTTTTACTACATTGACATTGGATGTCTATCATGTGAAGACTAGTTTATTTAGCCTAAACACATTACCATGCTGTTTTAATAGACTCTCAAAAGGATATAAGTGAAGCATGAGAGTTCAACAATTTCTACAAAATATTACCACCACTGTGCTCTAAAAGATATAAGTGAAGCACTAGAGCAAAAACTATTCAACTCAAAAGATATAAGTGAAGCATATAGAGTGTTCTAATAACTTATAGGCCATATTTAACTCTATCAAATAGGTGTGCCAGCAAGGATGATTGTGGCAAACTAACAAGCAAAGACTCAAATTATACAGGACGCTCCAAGCAAAACACATATCATGTTGCGAATAAAAATATAGCTCCAAGTATAGTTATCGATGAATGAAGACGGAAGAGGGGATGCCTTCCCGACGCATTCCCAAGCTTAAGAATTTGATTATCTTGAATTTACTTGGGGTGCCATGGGCATCCCCAAGCTTAGGGCTTTGCTACTCCTTGTTCCATAGTCCATCAAAGCAATACTCAAAACTTGAAAACTTCACAAAACAAAACTTAGACAAAAATTCTCGTGAGCTCCGTTAGTATAAGAAAGCAAACCACTACTCAAAGGTAAAGAAATGAATTCATTCTTTGTTTATATTGGTGTTAAAACTACTGTATTCCAACTTCTCTATGGTTCATATTCTCCAATACTACTCATAGATGCATCGGAATAAGAAAACAACACACGAAAAACAGAATCTGTCAAAGACAGAACAGTGTGTAGTAATCTGCAAGTTTTGCCTACTTATGAAACTCCAAAAACTCCAAACTAAAGTGGTAAATTTGTGGAATTTGTCTACCAATCGTCTGCAAAAAGAATCAACTAAAAAGCACGCTCCACTAAAATATTAAGACTACTTTAGCGAGCGCTAACGATTCTGTTTTTCACAGCAAGATCACATAAACTTCACACAAGTCTTCCCAAAGGTTCTACTTGGCACAAACACTAAACAAAACATGAAACCACATCTAATCAGAGGCTAGATGCAATATTTATTCCCTAACAGCAACAAAAACAAAAAACATAAAATTGGGTTGCCTCCCAACAAGCGTTATCATTTTACGCCCCTAGCTAGGCATGATACAAGATAGATCTAGGTATTGCCATCTTTGGAAGGCAATCCATAAGTGGCTCTCATGATAGATTCATATGGTAATTTTATTTTATTTATAGGAAAGTGTCCCATGCCTTTCCTTAACGGAAATTGGAATCTAATATTTCCTTCCTTCATATCAATAATTGCACCAATCGTTCTAAGGAAAGGTCTACCAAGAATAATAGGACATGAAGGATTGCAATCTATATCAAGGACGATGAAATCTACGGGCACATAATTCCTATTGGCAACAATAAGAACATCATTAATTCTTCCCATAGGTTTCTTAATAGTGGAATCCGCAAGATGAAAAATTTAAAGAACAATCATCAAGCTCATGGAACCCTAGCAAATCACACAAAGTTTTTGCGATAGTGGAGACACTAGCACCCAAATCACAAAAATCATAGCATTCATGATATTTTATTTTTATTTTGATAGTAGGTTCCCACTCATCTTTCTAGGTATAGGAACTTCCAACTCAAGTTTTTCTTCATAAGATTGCATCAAAGCATCAACTATGTGTTTGGTGAAAGCTTTATTTTGACTATAAGCATGCGGAGAATTTAGCACGAATTGCAACAAGGAAATACAATCTATCAAAGAGCAATTATCATAATTGAATCCCTTGAAATCCAAAGTAGTGGGTTCATCACTATGCAAAGTTTTAATCACTTCACTCCCACTTTTAGCAATTTTAGCATCAAGATCTAAAAACTCCGAATCATTGGGACACCTTAAAGCGGAATCATCTCCAATCCTATCTTCATCAAGATTTATACTAGAAAACAAGGATCTAATAGGAGACACATCAATAACTTTCAGATCTTCATCTTTATTTTCATGATAACTAGAAGAACACGATTTAATATAATCTTCTCTTTTAGTACGCATTCTAGCGGTTCTTTCTTTGCATTCATCAATGGAAATTCTCATGGCTTTGAGAGACTCATTGATCTCATGCTTAGGTGGGATAGATCTAAGTTTCAAAGAATCAACACCAAGAGTAATTCTATCCACACTTCTAGCCAATTCATCAACCTTAAGCAATTTCTCTTCAAGCATATCATTGAAATTCTTTTGCGAGATCATAAACTCCTTAAGACTAGTTTCAAATTCAGAAGGCATTTTTCCATAAGTGTTGTTGTAGGAATTACCATAATTATTAGAGGAATTACTAGGAAAAGGCCTAGGATTAAAATTACCTCTATAAGCATTGTTACCAAAATTATTCCTACCAACAAAATTCACATCCAAATATTCATTGTTATTCTCAATCAAAGTGGACAAAGGCATATCATTAGGATCAGAAGAAGCACTCTTAGCAGCAAATAATTTCATAAGGTCATCCATCTTTCCACTCAAAACACTAATTTCTTCGATAGCATGCACTTTTTTACTAGTAGATCTTTCGGTGTGCCATTGAGAATAATTAACCATAATATTATCTAGGAGTTTGGTAGCTTCTCCTAAGGTAGTTTCCATGAAAGTGCCTCCCACAGCCGAATCTAAAAGATTTCTAGAAGCAAAATTCAAGCCAGCATAAAAGTTCTGAATAATCATCCATAGATTCAAACCATGTGTAGGGCAATTACGTATCATCAATTTCATTGTCTCCCAAGCTAGTGCAACATGCTCATGATCTAGTTGCTTAAAATTCATAATATCGTTTCTAAGAGAGATGATCTTAGCAGGAGGGAAATACTTAGAGATAAAAGCATCTTTGCACTTATTCCACGAATCAATACTATTTCTAGGCAAAGAGGAAAACCAAGTTTTAGCACGATCTCTAGGTGAAAACGAAAATAACTTCAATTTAACAATATCGTTATCCGTATCCCTTTTCTTTTGCATATCACACAAATCAACAAAGTTGTTTAGATGGGAAGCGGCATCTTCACTAGGAAGGCCGGAGAATTGATCTTTCATGACAAGATTGAACAAAGCAGCATTGATCTCACAAGATTCAGCATTGGTAATAGGAGCAATTAGAGTGCTAATAAAATCATTGTTGTTGGTATTGGAGAAGTCACACAATTTGGTATTGTTCTCAGCCATACTGACAAGCGAGCAATCTAACACGCACAAGCAAACAAGAAGCAAGCGAACGATAAATACACGGCGGAAGAAGGGCAAATAAAACGGCAAGGGTAAAGTGGGGGAGAGGAAAACGAGAGGCAAAAATGTAATGCGAAGGATAAGGGTTTGTGATAGGTACTTGGTATATGACTTTTGCGTAAGCCTCCCCGGCAACGGCGCCAGAAATTCTTCTTGCTACTTCACGAACTTGCGTTGTATTCCCTCAAAGAGGAAAGGGTGATGCAGCACAGTAGCGTAAGTATTTCCCTCATTTTTTGAGAACCAAGGTATCAATCTCGTAGGGGACCACGCGCGAGTCCCTCGCACCTGCAGAAACAAATAAGAACTTCGCAACCAACGCGATAAGGGGTTGTCAATCCCTTTACGGTCACTTACGAAAGTGAGATCTGATAGAGATGATAGTTTATATTTTTGGTATTTTAGTTTATAAGAACAACAAATAAAAGCGGTAAAAGTAAAGTGGATGTAGATTGATATGTTGAGAATAGACCCGGGGGCCATAGTTTTCTCTAGTGGCTTCTCTCATGATAGCGATATTCTACGGCGGGTAAACAAATTACTGTCGAAGAATTGATAGAAAAGTGAATAATTATGAGACTATCTAGGCATGATCATTGTATATAGGCATCACGTCCGAGACAAGTAGACCAACTCCTGCGTGCATCTACTACTATTACTCCACACATCGACCGCTATCCAGCATGCATCTAGTGTATTGAGTTCATAAGAACAGAGTAACGCCTTAAGCAAGATGACATGATGTAGAGGGATAAAATCAAGCAATATGTTATAAACCCCATCTTTTTATCCTCGATGGCAACAATACAATACGTGCCTTGCTGCCCCTATTGTCAATGGGAAAGGACACCGCAAGATTGAACCCAAAGCCAAGCACTTCTCCCATTGCAAGAACTATAGATCTAGTAGGCCAAACCAAACAAATAATTTGAAGAGACTTGCAAGGATATTATGAGCACACATAAAAAGTTCAGAGAAGAACCAAATATCTTTCATAGATAACCTTGATCATAAACTCACACCTCATCGGATCTTGACAAACACACCGCAAAAAGAGATTACATCGAATAGATCTCCTCGAAGACCAAGGAGAACTTTGTATTGAGATCCAGAGAGAGAGAAGAAGCCATCTAGATACTAGCTATGGACCCGAAGGTCTGTTGTAAACTACTCACAACTCATGGTGAGGGCGATGATGATGATGAAGAAGGCCTCTGTGATGGTCCCCCCTCTGGTGGAGCTCCGGAATAGGCTCCAAAATGGAATCTCCACGGGAACAAAAGGTACGGCGTTGGAATTAGGGTTTTCTCTCTGTTCACAGAGTTTCTGGGGTACATAGACTTATATATGAAGAAGGAGGGCACCGGGGGACGCTCGAGGGGGCCACGAGGCAGGGGGCGCGCCCTGGGAAGGGGGGCGCGCCCCCCACCCTCATGGGCCAGACCTCTGTGCCCTGACATGGTTCTCAAGCTCCGCGTGTGTGATTTTCTCCAAAAATATCTCTCGCGAAGGTTTCATTCCGTTTGGACTCCGTTTGATATCTTTTTCTGCAAAACCCTGAAACAAGCAAAAAACAGCAATCTGGACTGGGCCTTTGGGTTAGTAGGTTAGTCCCAAAAATGATATAAAAGTGAATGATAAATCCCATTAAACATCCAAGACTTCATAAATAATAGCATGGAACAATAAATAATTATATATACGTTGGAGACGTATCACTTGAGCACGGGATTCCGAGAATACTCGGGTCTTCCCAACATGGAGTTGCGACTCCACGAATCGTGAGCTTGTGATGGGCTAAGTTGGGACGCCCCTGCAGGGTTATGAACTTTCAAAAGTCGTGCCCACGGTTATGTGGCAGATGGGAATTTTTTAATATCCGGGTTTAGATAACTTAACACCATATCATTAAGAATACACTACCTGTGTGAGTAATCGTGATGGACTCCTTTCGAAGGGGTTTTCGAAAAGTGAACACGGCGGGGTTATGCATGAACATGAGTAGCTAGGATCTCTTACTGATCATCTTTGGCGACCGTTGGCACATATCCTCATCTCGCTCTGACTTCGTAAGCTAGTTGCTTAGTGCTTGCTGCAGCCACTTTATTACCTCTCCACACCTAAAAGCTTTGTTAGTTTTGATACCCGGGAATAGGATTGTTGAGTCCTTGTGACTCACATATTACAACACACACCAGATGCAGGTACAACTAAGTACGACACAGGAGATGGAAAAGAACTTCCCTGGGAGTTCGATGAAGAGCATGGTCTTATGTATGTGACATATCCCGACGATCAGTAGTGGTTCCTACTAGGGCGATCAGGACTCGTGGTTGTGGTATCTTTTCTCGTTTGATTTCGTCCGTAGCCGGACCCTGTGTTATTTGGATGAATGTATGAATGTTGAATTAATTGTGTGACGTGGCGAGTGTAAGCCAACTATTTAACTCTTTCATCCCTGTTCATTACATGAGTTGTGCAAAGATACCACGCTTGCGATCATTACAGAATGCGATTATGTCTCTAACTCGTGCCTCGACACGTAGGAGATATAGTCGCATCTTGGGCTTACAAGTTCGTATTCAGAGCCTTCTCCGACCTAGGAGCCCCTGATTGATCGAACCATTGTCGCTAGAGTCTAGACACACACACAAAAATGTTTTGAGTCCTATATATATGTCAGAGAGTAGGATTTATTTTTACTCATCATCCCCTTCGTTGCTCTGGTGAGGATTCCTGATGTTGTTTTAACATCACTATCCTCAATTTTCACCCAAAAAAATTTTAGGATCACGCGGGTATTATTTGGATTATTCCGATATCTTTGTGATGAGAATTCTGTCTTGGTGCCTCTCGTCTGTTTAGCTGAGTCCCGGGGAGTTGAGCTCCGAGGTATTGTCGTCCCATTGTGTATCGTTACAGTTCTAGAATACCAGAGGCGGCTGACATCGAAAACTCTTCTATGCATGTCTGGTGGTGAGATAACCCCGACGTCATCCAGTACTGGGGGGATAGTTCGGGAGTATTTGCACAGCTAGTATAGCGGATGCGTTTTGAAAGTCTGAGGTAAACGGTTTCCTAAGGTGCCTGGTTATGTGTTGACGGATGGATACAGCTGGATGTAGGATTTATTAGTTGTGTGATATGCGGTGCTTCCCCTGTATCCCCAACACCAGATTGCATAACCGGAAAGATTCGGGAATTAATAGGTGGGATTCAAGTAGCTCTTAGGTAATCTTCCAACGGGTGCATGATACGAGGTTGGAGTTCGACATCTAGTGGAGAGGTTATCATGGTCATTGTTACACGGGGGGTTTCATATTAAAGAGTCATTGGCTATGCTGACTCGGGGATTGCAAGGCCCTTTGTAACATCGTGCCACGGGGCCTCAGCACGGACATGTGGAATGAAACCTCTATTGTGTATTTGTTCCATCTATTACCTTGTTGTTTTATTCTATCATTTTGTTCTCCCAAGTGGCTTCTCGACAAGTTGATGTACCATTAAACTTATGGAATTCATTCGTTCAATTCTATGTTCGGATGATATTGTGAAGATTATGTTGCAACATATCTATCCTTTGTTTTGTTTTGATTATGGTATCCGAGTTGCTTCGATGTCAAGTGTTGATTCCATTCCTTTCCTAGTCGGTGTTCTCATATTTCTATGGGAGTGCTAGTCCTTCTTAATCATCGAGATTGTCATGTAAATTCTTTTCAACCGGCGTGCTTCTCTTCTAGTTAACCCGATCCTTTTAATAAGTGCAAGACCAAGTCTTGGTTTTTCTCAACGGGGTCTGTTTCTTTCATCCAAGTTGTCTTTGTTTTTTCCCACCCTCCCACCCCTTTTCTTTATGGAGCCAGAGTCCTTAATCAAGTGTCCTTATATTCTTGTGATGCCTCTTCATCAATCTTCTTTAATGTTTCATCCGGTGATTTCTCGTGAAGATACTCAGGAAGATTCAAGTTCATCATTCTTCGTTCTATTTTTCTTCTCCGGTGGACTAAATTCAAGCTTTGGTCATGATCATATCTCTTCCTTTTTGTTTCACATGTTTTCCCATGTTGAAATTTCTTATCCAAGGCTCTCTTATTTATTAAAGGGCCATTCGCATTTCTATCCCTAACTCGAACCACCTAATCAGATTTGCCCCTAACTTCGAAGCCTACTCAAATTTGCCCCTCCGCCATTAGGTGACCTTATAGAAATGCCCTTCTGTGCCATTTCCGTTAGGTCAAAGGTCTTTGACCGTCTACTGGACGTTTTCTGGACACTTTGCCCCTGCCCGTGTGTGTCACTTACATGTGGGACCCACTTAGAAAAAAGAAAAGGAAAAAACGCTTTCTCTCACCCCTCTATTTCTCACTTACATGCGGGCCTAGAAAAAGAAAATGAAAAAACTCTCTCCCAAATTTCTCTCTAACTTACACGTGAGTACCTAACAAAAAAAGTAAAAAAAAACCTATATCTCTCTCCCGACCTCACCGTCTCTCTCATCTCCGGCAACTATATGCGTCGGCCGGTGGCCCAGTCCTTGCGCCGCCCCTGCGGCTGGCTCGCCACCCTCCTCCGCGAGATCACCGCACTTCGCCACCAGCTCACCGCGGTCCTCCACCCTCTTTATCTCTCTTGCCAGGGAACGGCAAAACAACCATTGCCGGTGTTGACTCACACGCACGGCCAATGACATCGCAGAGCCCCAAAAAATGGCCGATAGTCCCACTGCTCTCCGATTCGTTTTCCTGTCCGATTAATTGGATTGAAGCGCCCCATATTGACGGATCCTTCCTTGTCTTCCCCAACTCTGGTGTCACACCGCCGCCACCCGATCTCCTCCAACCTTGAGTACCACCGGCTTACCTCGGGTTCTTCAGCTCCGAAATATCCTCCTGAACATCCTCCGCCAACTCCCAATTATCCTCGCCTCCCGTAGCATCTCTACCAGCGAGCGCCGCCTGTCGCCGCCGCTCAAGCTCGCTGCTGCTCATCCTCCTGGGCACCCCACGTTCCTTGGCCACCTTAGGCTACTCAGGCTTCTCTCCCGCATTGTCACAAGCCCAATCTTGCAGTCAGTGAACTGCTCCGGCGTCCTCCTGTACATCGTCGCCATGTCTCGGAGCACGGGCGCCGGCGTGTTTTTAATTGGACTAATCACAGATTAGCTTAAACCATTATTAGTTCTTAATTGAGACCTATTTTACAGAATCTGGCCAGTGGGTCTAGCCCTCACATAAATCGGTAAATAACGTTTCAGAGATAATAGAACAATAACATGTGGGCCTTCTATGGAGTTTGACCGGTCCATGTCTAATTTTATTTTAATTTTTATATTTATTAGTTGGGACCCACATGTAAGTGAGAGTTAGAGGGGGTGAGAGAAAGTGTTTTTTCATTTTCTTTTTTCTCTGAGTTGGTCCCACATGTAAGTGAAACACGGAGGCAAGGGCAAAATGTCCAGAAAACGTTTGGTAGACGGTCAAAGGCCTTTGACCTGACAGAAACGGCACAGAAGGGCATTTCTATAAGGTCACCTAACGGTGGAGGGGCAAATTTGAGCAGGCTTCGAAGTTAGGGGCAAATATGATTAGGTGGTTCGATTTAGGGACACAAATGTAAAAGATCCTTTATTAAACTCTTTCTCATCCTTCTCCGAAGTGTTTAAGATATCTCAGAAGATTCACGTTTCCATTCTTAATCCGTTCAAGCTATTTCGAGGTTTTTATTACCTCATCCATGCCATTGAATTCAACTGGTGCAATCTCCCTTTCTAGCAGTCTTTTCCGATGATGTTTCTTTTGAGTGGGCCCTAACCCACTGGTCTTTTCCAGGATCTTACCTGACTCTTCTAATTTTTCCGGAGCTATTCTCAAATTCATTTCAAGGTTTGACGTAAGAATGAATTTTCATCAGTCATATGCCTTCTCCAAGATCGCTTTCAAATTCTTTTCATCGTTGGTTCAACCTTTTAGTTCTTCATTCCAGAGTGCCTCAACAATTCATGGTGTTGTATCTCGTCATCTTTCTCAGGTTTTCAAGACCGAAGAAGCTTTTCTCTTAAATCATGTTCTTTTCCCTTGAACATTCATGGTTCTAGCCTCATATAATCCTCATAATTGTTTCGATTGTGAGAATTATTTTCATGACCGTCCCAAATCCATTTCAGAAGTTGTTTTCCATTTTGATTCTCCAGAGGCCATCATTTCAGAAGATTTCTTCGTTCTCGGTTTTCAACTTCGTCCTCCAACTATTCTTAATTGATGCCTCTTCATTCGTTTTATAATTCTTGCCGGCGATTCGTTCTCTTTTCTTCATTCGTTTCAATTCTTACGGTGGTTCATTTAACATTCCTCTTCCTTTATTATCATATCATTTCAATCGTTCTTTCCAAATCCTATCGGTGACTTGTTGAATTGTGACATACATCTCTCCAATCCTTTTCAAGAAGAATAAGTAGTATGCCAAATCCGTTGCTTGTCATCAATTTAAATTGGTGAAGGATATGTAATTCTTATTCTTGTTTCATCCAAGTGATTAATCCCTTCCTTCGGAGTTTATTCGTGAGGAATAAATTCTTGGTTCCAACTTGTTCATTTTTCCTGACGGAGTTCAAGTTTTCTCGTTATCTTGTCACGAAGCTCCATCTAAATCATTGCAAGGCATCAATCTTATTCTTTTCATCCTTCATTTCTCAACCTTTTATTACCGAGTTCTTCATGGTGGTTCATCAAGGATTTAATGCATTCTTCAAATGTTCTCCAATATTCTTGTTGAAGGAGCTCAAGTATTCTTCTTCTTGCATTTTGAAGTGCAATTCTTGCTCCCTTATCTTTTCAGGTGGTGTTGTGTCATTCTTGACAATCTCCTTCATGTTTCATGATTCACAAGTTATCAAGAATGAAATATTTAACCCCATCATCCTTATTTCTTCAGGAGATCCTTTCAACCCCCCATTTTATTTGTTGGAGTTGTCTTGGGTTGTGTCTCACCTAAAAGCTTTCCCTAAGCATCGTTGCTATTTGTGGTGCTTATCAATGGTCCAAGTTATCTCTTCATCAATTTGGTGGAAGAAAGCTTTTCATCTCTTCGATGATCTCAAATCAATCATTTTGTAGTTTTCACCTCAATTTTGAGATGTTTTCAATAAGGCCACAACAAGCTTATTATTTTCGTTGTTGATTTTCCATCAACCCCATTCAATCCATCTTTGTAAGGATGCTTCCCAAATTCAATTGGGGGATAAGTTGTCATTTTCTTCTCCGTTCATTTCTTTCATTGATCTATATTCTATTCTTTCATTTCGGAGGCATTGTGATATTGCTCGCCTCGAACCATCATCTTTTCATATCAAGATCATGTTCTTTTCCTTTCTGTTCAATTTAACAGGATTGTTGTATTCTCCATTCAAGTTCTCTCATCCTATCAACTTTTTCCTCTCTTTTCAACCGGAGTGCTGTCTGAAGCATTTATTACTGTCAGACCCAAGATGTGATTCTATCCCGATCACGTGACGCTTACCTGATTGGGACACAACTGCATTTCGGACGCTTAGCAAGACGGATATCATTACATCGTACCATTACATACATACATGGGGGATACAACAATACATACAAGCCACATGAATACAACATCATCAATACAAGGCATCCGACTACGGATGCAAACATGAAAAGCACAACGACATCCATCTGCTAGCCCAGGCTGCCGACCCGGAACCTTACCCAAGACTGAAGAAGAAGAAGAAGAAGAAGAAGAAGAAATAACTCCAACAAAGATCACATCGCTCTCACGTCAAGTCATCGGAAACCTGCACCTGCAACTGTTGTTGTAGTATCTATGAGCCACGAGGACTCAGCAATCCCATAACCATGGGTATCAAGACTAGCAAAGCTTAATAGGTAGGAAGAGGTAAGTGGAGAGGTTGCAGCAGCGGCTAAGCAATATATGGTGGCTAACTTACGAGTTAAAGAATAAGATGAGCATCTACGCAAACGGTAGAAAACTAGTAGTGATCGCTAAAGATCCTGAACTACCTACGAGTCAAACATAACCCCACCGTGTTCTCTTCTCAAAGTGAAAAGAGACAGTCACGGTTACTCACACAGCTCTGTGTTTTACTTCGGATCCTCTGTCAAGTTTTCTACAACCGGACATTAACAAATTCCAATCTGCCACATAACCGCGGGCATGGCTTTCGAAAGATCATAACCCTGCAAGGGTGTCCCAACTTAGCCCATCACAAGCTCTCACGATCAGCAGAAGTAATAATAATATTATCACCCCTTATCTTAGGGACAATCCGATCAGGCTCAGTATCCCGGTGCACAAGACATTTCGACAATGGTAAAACAAGTCCAGCAAGACCTCCCGGTGTGCCGACACCCTGATAGTAGCCGCGCGTATCTCGTCTCAGGCCACGACCGGATGGGACATCCTACGGGAGCCAGATACCTCGAGTTTCCCCGAGGCGGTCCCGCAGTCCGCCCGTTTGGGACCAACACCATCAGCACTGGCCCCCCTGTATGTAGAAAGAATCCTCGGGTAGCGCTAACTCCCTATGCAATTAATTAATTAATTAAGTTTTTTTATTATGTTGCAAATTAAAACCAATGTTGGGCCTTGCTGGAGGAGTTTTATTCAAAGACTTAGTGTCAAGGGGTCCCCATATACCCAACCGTGTAAGGAACGCAAAATCAAGGAACATAATGTCGGTTTATCGGCTCCTAAGGTGGCATGAGTGGAACCAAACACCGAGCAAAAGTCCAAGCCTTCCACCCATGCCCAGTATATAGGTGTGTTAATAATAATAATATATATTGTCATATTCCAACAACAAGTTCCAACATGGAATGATCTTTATCTTCACCTGCAACTAACAACGCTATAAGAGGGGCTGAGCAAGCGGGTAACATAGCCAAACAATGGTTTGCTAGGAAGGTGTCAAAGGTTAGAGGTTTCATGGCAACAAGGAGAGGGGCTGGCAATAATGATGGGTAGCGCGACATATAACGATAACATCGAGACAACTAAGCATGGCAATGATAGTAAAGGTATCCAAGGTGATGGTCATCTTGCCTGAGATCCCGCAAGGAAGAAGAACGGATCCATGACGTAGACGAAGAAGAAGCCTCGAAGACGAACCACGAGTAGTCGAACGAATCCTCACCGTCGCAACAGAAAAGCACTAACAAGAAGAAGCAAGCAACACGGTAAACACACAACACAAGAACATGACAATATGCTCAACCAAGTATGATGCAAGACAAGTATATATATGATGCAATACATGGCAAGGGATGTAGCACACAAAAACAACACAAAACAACAAGTTTAAATGAGGCCGGAATCAAGACATAACAAATCCGGTAAGTCCTCATATGCATAATTTGAAATTAGTCCAGGTCTGTACAAACCTTAAGTTAAAGTTGTTAAACAGCAGGTTAACATGCACCATGATGATTTACACGAAATTCTAATCAATTTTCATATAAAGTTCGTTTAATTCGGAGCTACGGCCTAGAAGATATGAGCAAAACAAGTCAAGCATTGCAACGGTGCAAAATGCACCCAAACATCAAGCAAACACACTCCAAATAGCTAAACAACGTGATATTATGATTCTACATGCAAAATCACACAAGTTTCATATAGGGCACACTCAAAACGGAGCAACGGTTCAACACATACAAATGAAACAAGATATAAGAACAAGCTGAAGTTAACAGTCACATAGCATCTTTGGAGCAAGATATATATATGCTACAGCACCCAAACATGACAACAAGAAGCATGGATGTGAAGTAGACATTATACTTAACAAGCATGAACTTAGAACACACCCAAAAGCTTGCTGGAACACACATAACCAAGCATGGCAAGTTGCAATAAAATTATCCAGACTTTGTCAAAATCTGGGAAGGCAAAAACATCATCACGATGCTGCCTTCGGAGGCACAAAACAACAAGCATATCAACTCTACTAAGTATATAAAGAGCATGGACATGTAGTAGACATATCATACAGCAAACAACTCCATTGGAGCATCTCCATAGGAGGCATGGATCAATAGCAACAAGCTCCACCAAATTGAACATGCTGATAAAATCCTGACAGGTATAATTTATAGCAACTTGAGAGCAAGAAATAAATAAGCTACAACAGGTCATATGAGCAAGTAAGGGCATGAATGGATAGACAATAACATGGACAACAAGACATGATCATTAGCCACTCCAAAACAAGCATGGATTTGAGTGGGGCATCAATCAAACATAGCTTCAGGTTATAACAGATTCTAGACTTAGCAGTTTTTTCTCTAAGTATAAAACAGCAATAACGACATGGCATGTTTATAAGCTTGTTTAAGTTAACACAAGGCATACTATGGAAAATGTATTGCACCACAGCAAAGACCATATGATGGTGCTTCTAAAACATATAGACATGTGGCATGAAGACAAACACATCAATAGCAATGAGCAAGTGAAATCGGCATCTCATAACAAGTTTCAGCACTTAACAGCCACATACACTTATGCAACAGAGATAAACATGACAATATGGCACCTAACATGAATGCTACAGCAACCATCATGTAGAGCACTTCACAATGAACACTTTGACATATCATATGCTCCATTTGGATAAACATGCACAAAGGTACCACATCTCAAACATGGCATCAAATTAACAAGTAACAGCAGTTTATAACAAGTAGCACTCTTGCAACAGATATTATGGCATCTAGATGAAGTCAAACAAGCATGGTACAATGGAACAAAGTGTAGAGCATATGACAACGATCATTTTGACATATCATTCACTCAATTTGGATCACCCCACAAAAAGTTATCACTATGCAAACATGCACACTTAATTACATATACTCAGGGACTTAGTAAAAAAACACAAACAGTAAAAAAAAACACACCGGGCCGAAAGTGGCTGGCCCAACAACAAGGAAAAAAAGGAGGCGCTCGGGCGGGCCTCACCAAGTGGGCTGAGGCCCATCGGTGGAGACGGACCGGGCCGGCTGTGGCCCACGCGCTACCACGCAGCGCCGTCGTCCTCCTCATGCGCCAGGACGAGGCAGGAAACCATGTCGGCGGCTTGGCGAGGTGGGGCGGAAGGGGGGTCGCGGGGCAAGGAGGAGGCCGAGGAAGGGCGCCGTCGGGCCGGATCCGGTGGCCGCCTTCCGTTCCCGGCGGCGACGTCGAGATCGGCGAGCCCAAGGGCGCCGGCTGAAGCGGCGGCGGCGGCGTTCTTGAGAGCCACGGGAGAGAGAGAGGGTTCGTGAGAAAGGGAGAGCAGGAGAAGGAGAAGGGAGGGCGCGACGGATCTGGCCTAGCGAGGTCGCCGGCGGCGACGTCCCGGCGAGGTGGCGGGGCACCTGACGGACGGCAGGGTCGGGTCGAGGGGCACCTCCCCTCGATCCAGACCGAAGCGAGGACGAGAGGTGCGGGGCGCTCGGGCCCGGGAGTGGCGGCGGAGTCTGGGTCGAGCGGGCCCGCGCGGTGGGAGGTGTGGGGTGGCCACGTGGCGCGCCTGGAGTGGAGGGGACGGCAGTCTCGGCGGCTGGTGGCGGGATTGCTCGCCTGGATCTGCCAAGTGGCAGATATGGAGCGGCTGGGCACAGAAATCTGAGGAGGGGATGGCTGGAGCTAGGGGAACGGTAGGTTAGGCCAAAAATGGAATATTGGGGGTGTATATATAGCAAAAGGACTAGGGTTAGGGGGTTTTGGGGCAAAACGGAGCCATCGGATCACGATCCAACGGCACCGGAGCGGAGGGGGAGTAGGCTGGGCCTAGTGGGCTTTGTAGAGGGGTGTGGGCTGAGATAAGAGGAGAGGAGAGAGGCCCGCGGGGGTTTTCGGAGACCGAAAACGTCCGACATTTTATCCGGCGACTAGTGCTGCTATATTTATCCGTTGGGCTATCAAACAAGCTCCGAATGCGATGAAATTTGGCAGGCGGCGTCTCTACACTATAATAAGACCATACACCAAGTTTAAACCCATTCCATGAACGTTTTTCGGCCACTCACAAAACAACTATTCGGAGGCGCGGTGGGCGCGTGCAAGTGTGTCTGGGCTCAGAACGGACAACGGAGAGGACGAGGGGGCTCGGGTGGATGCAAGTTTGAAAACATGATGATGCAACACACATGATGACATGGAAAGATGCAACATGCAAGCAGATGACATGGCAACGACGACGAATAACTGGCTGACACATGGCGCACCGGTCTCGGGGTGTCACAACACTCCCCTACTAACAAGAGATCTCGTCCCGAGATCTTAGGAACGAGACGGAAGGGAAAAAGGAAGAACAAAGTTCTTCGAGGGCAAAAGAGTGAAACCAAAGAACCTTGAGAGGTTGAGCCACTTCGAAAGAAAGAATATAATGGAGAAGAACGAGAAAGAGGAGCTCTGTTACAAAAGAGGAACAGGGAACACAGGAGAACATAGGGGTTGAAGGAATAAGGATGAATTCGAAACCAATCCGGTTAACGGAGATAGAAAAGAAATTCGAACGAAGGAATTTAGGCAGCACTCCAGCTGGAACTGAAAGAAATAGCACACCAGTTGAACATGAATGGAAAGGAAAAAGAATCTTGAAAAGATGAAATGATACTCGACGAGAGCAACAACACAATGCCTCCGGAAGAATTGAAAAAAAAGTTGAATGAAAGAACAGAGAAAAGATGACACTTGAGAACAAGTGACATGAACGAGAATTTATAAGAGAAAGACTTGAACGGAGTTTTGAGAAAATCAACAACAAAAGAATAAGCTTGTCGTGGACTTATGACAACATCTCAAAACTTGAGGTGAATTACCGCCGCAACAAAAAGAAGGACTAGCTGAGAATGAAGAAACGCAAAACTCCACTTCAAAAGAAATAGGGAGAATTATCTGCATCTCGGGACACAAAAGAATAATGCTTGAGCTGTTCAACAAGAATTTGATGAACACTTGAAGAATGAATTAGTCATGAAGAATCACCCTGAAGAACTCCGGTAACAAAAGGATGATGATTTAGAAATGACGAACTAAAGGAATAAGATTAAAGCCTTGCGATGATTAGACGGGGTTCCGACGAGATAGCCGAGGAAACTTTGAACTCCGGGGAAGAAAAGATTAAGGCACTTGGAACTAGAATTTATTCATTAAGAATAAACTCCGGAGAATGGAATAAATCAACTTGATGAAAAGAATAAGAATTATGTTAAGCTTATCCTCCACCAAATAAATTGATGAGAAACAATGGATTGGCATATCACTTATTAGCGTAGAATTTGATTAAGAGGGATATAGAACAAAACTTGAGAAAGTCTTCATGAACCACCGTAAGAATTAAAATCGACTAATGAAAGAGAACGACCACCATGAAGAATTTAAATCGAGTGAATACAAGAGCATGAATCCCCGGGAAGAATAAATCACTTGGGGAATTTAGGTACAAGAGAACGACGAGATCGCGAACCGATTAAAGAATACTTGAACGAAGCACCGGACGGATGTGAGACGAACGAAGAGGCATCGATGAAGAATATTTGAAGGACGCAGTTGAAAACTGGGAACGAAAAAATCTTCTGAAAGGATGGCCTTCGGAGGAACACGACGGAAGGAACTGATGAAATGCTTCGGATGGTTAAGAAAGAATTTATGACAATCAGAATAATCCGAGAGGATAGCATTAAGCTAGAAGCACGAATCTCCGAGAGAACGGACAAGACTCAGGGGAAAACGCTTCTTCGGTCTTCAAATGACGACGCGGAACACAACCAAAATTATTGAGATACTCCGGAAGAATTAAAAAAAGGAAAGGTTGAACCAAACATGAAAGAATTTGAAAGCGGTCTTGGAGAAGGCATATGACTGATGGAATCCATACTTATGTCACATTTGAAATAATTTCGGAACACTCCAGGAAATTAGAAGAGTCAGGTAAGATCCTGGGAAAGACCTGTGGGTTATGAGCCCACCGAAGATAAAACACCGTTGAAAAGGAGATGATGCACCGGAACAAATAAAAGGCTCGAATGAGGTGCCAACCTCGAATTAATCGGAAGACATACGTATCTCCTGGAATGTCTTTGGAACACCGGAACAATTAATGGCGAGAGACGAACGAGAGAATGGGAAAACATTTGAGCCGATGAAAGAATAAGAACAACACCGAAAACTTGAATTGAAATCCACCGGAAAAGAAGGAGAGGTGAAGAATATCAAACGAGAGGAGAATTCTTGGGAGAAGAAAATAGAAGAATGATGACAAACTAGAAGAGAATTCACCAGTTGAAATAATTGAGGAAAGAATGCACAGGATTCACACGACTAAGATGGTTACTCGATTAAGAAATCCGACTCCGAGAGGCAAAAGGGTAGGCGGGTGGGAAAAAGAAAGACCACTTCGGACGGGGAAAACACCGTCGGTTGAGAAGAACTGAGGGTTGAACTTGAAAAGAAGAAGAGGGTCGAATCCACTTGACGAGAGATGCACCAGATGACAGAACTGACAACGCAACAAACAAAAACTAACCACGTGATCCTAAAAAAATTGAAGGGGAAGAGGAGTAATTCAAAACACCTACGTCAAGATTCGTCACAAGAGCGACGAAGGGGCAGGGGAGTAAAAAGAATTCCTACTCTCCAATATAACTAGACTCCGAAAAAGTTTTTGCTAGACTCGACAACGGCCAAGCTACGATCAATCAAGGGGGCTCCTATGGTCGGTCGAGGCTCTGATACCAACTTGTCAGACCCAAGATGCGATTCTATCCCGATCACGTGACGCTTACGTGATTGGGGCACAACCGCATTTCGGGCGCTTAGCAAGACGGATATCATTACATCGTACCATTACATACATACATGGGGGATACAACAATACATACAAGCCACATGAATACAACATCATCAATACAAGGCATCCGACTATAGATGCAAACATGAAAAGCACAACGACATCCATCTGCTATCCCAGGCAGCCGACCCGGAACCTAACCCAAGACTAAAGAAGAAGAAGAAGAAAGAACTCCAACAAAGGTCACATCACTCTCACGTCAAGTCATCGGAAACCTGCATCTGCAACTGTTGTTGTAGTATCTGTGAGCCACGAGGACTCAGCAATCCCATAACCATGGGTATCAAGACTAGCAAAGCTTAATAGGTAGGAAGAGGTAAGTGGAGAGGTTGCAGCAGCGACTAAGCAATATATGGTGGCTAACTTACGAGTATAAGAATAAGATGGGCATCTACGCAAACGTTCGCAAACTAGTAGTGACCGCTAAAGATAATGAACTACCTACGAGTCAAACATAACCCCACCGTGTTCTCTTCTCAAAGTGAAAAGAGACAGTCATGGTTACTCACACAGTTCTGTGTTTTACTTCGGATCCTCTGTCAAGTTTTCTACAACCGGACATTAACAAATTCCAATCTGCCACATAACCGCGGGCACGACTTTCGAAAGATCATAACCCTACAGGGCTGTCCCAACTTAGCCAATCACAAGCTCTCACGATCAGCAGAAGTAATAATAATATTATCACCCTTATCTTAGGGACAATCCGATCAGGCTCGGTTTCCCGATGGACAAGACATTTCGACAATGGAAAAACAAGTCCAGCAAGACCTCCCGGCGTGCCGACACCCTGATAGTAGCCGCGCGTATCTCGTCTCAGGCCACGACCGGATGGGACATCCTACGGGAGCTAGATACCTCGAGTTTCCCCGAGGCGGTCCCGCAGTCCGCCCGTTTGGGACCAACACCATCAGCACTGGCCCCCCTGTATGTAGAAAGAATCCTCGGGTAGCGCTAACTCCCGATGCAATTAATTAATTAATTAAGTTTTTTTATTATGTTGCACATTAAAACCAATGTTGGGCCTTGCTGGAGGAGTTTTATTCAAAGACAAAGTGTCAAGGGGTCGCCATATACCCAACTGTGTAAGGAACGCAAAATCAAGGAACATAATGCCGGTTTATCGACTCCTAAGGTGGCATGAGTGGAACAAAACACCGAGCAAAAGGCCAAGCCTTCCACCCATGCCCAGTATATAGGTGTGTTAATAATAATAATAGATATTGTGATATTCCAACAACAAGTTCCAACATGGAACGATCTTCATCTTCACCCGCAACTAACAATGCTATATGAGGGGCTGAGCAAGTGGGTAACATAGCCTAACAATGGTTTGCTAGGAAGGTGTCAAAGGTTAGAGGTTTCATGGCAACAAGGAGAGGGGCTGGCAATAATGATGGGTAGCGCGACATACAACGATAGCATCGAGACAACTAAGCATGGCAATGATAGTAAAGGTATCCAAGGTGATGGTCATCTTGCCTGAGATCCCGCAAGGAAGAAGAAAGGATCCATGAAGTAGACAAAGAAGAAGCCTCGAAGACGAACCACGAGTAGTCGAACGAATCCTCACGATCGCAACGGAAAAGCACTAACGAGAAGAAGCAAGCAACACGGTAAACACACAACACAAGAACATGACAATATGCTCAACCAAGTATGATGCAAGACAAGTCTATATATGATGCAATACATGGCAAGGGATGTAGAACACAAGAACAACACAAAACAACAAGTTTAAATGAGGCCGGAATCAACACATAACGAATCCGATAAGTCCTCATATGCATAATTTGAAATTAGTACAGATCTGTACAGACCTTAAGTTAATGTTGTTAAACAGCAGGTTAACATGCACCATGATGATCTACACGAAATTCTAATCAAGTTTAATATAAAGTTCGTTTAATTCGGAGCTACGGCCTAGAAGATATGAGCAAAACAAGTCAAGCATGGCAACGGTCCAAAATGCACCCAAACATCAAGCAAACACACTCCAAATTGGTAAACAACGTGATATTATGATTCTACATGCAAAATCACACAATTTTCATATAGGGCACACTCAAAACGGAGCAACGGTTCAACACATACACATGAAACAAGATATAACAACAAGTTGAAGTTAACAGTCACATAGTTAACAGTCACATAGCAACAAGATATATATATATATATATATATATATATATATATATATATATATATATATATATATATATATATATATGCTACAGCACCCAAACATGACAACAAGAAGCATGGATGTGAAGTAGACATTATACTTAACAAGCATGAACTTAGAACACACCCAAAAGCTTGCTAGAACACACTTAACCAAGCATGGCAATTTGCAATAAAATTATCCAGACTTAGTCAAAATCTGGGAAGGCAAATACATCATCACGATGCTGCCTTCGGAGGCACAAAACAACAAGCATATCAACTCTACTAAGTATGTAAAGAGCATGGACATGTAGTAGACATATCATACAGCAAACAACTCCATTGGAGCATCTCCATAGGAGGCATGGATCAATAGCAACAAGCTCCACCAAATTGAACATGCTGATAAAATCCTGACAGGTATAATTTTTAGCAACTTGAGAGCAAGAAATAAATAAGCTACAGCAGGTCATATGAGCAAGTAAGGGCATGAATGGATAGACAATAACATGGACAACAAGACGTGATCATTAGCCACTCCAAAACAAGCATGGATTTGAGTGGGGCATCAAGCAAACATAGCATCAGGTTGTAACAGATTCCAGACTTAGCAGTTTTTTCACTAAGTATAAAACAGCAATAATGACATGGCATGTTTACAAGCTTGTTTAAGTCAACACAAGGCATATTATGGAAAATGGATTGCACCACAGCGAAGACCATATGATGGTGCTTCTAAAACATATAGACATGTGGCATGAAGACAAACACATCAATAGCAATGAGCAAGTGAAATCAGCATCTCATAACAAGTTTCAGCACTTAACAGCCACATACACTTTTGCAACAGAGATAAACATGACAATATGGCACCTAACATGAATGCTACAGCAACCATCATGTAGAGCACTTCACAATGAACACTTTGACATATCATATGCTCCATTTGGATAAACATGCACAAAGGTATCACATCTCAAACATGGCATCAAATTAACAAGTAACCGCAGTTTATAACAAGTAGCACTCTTGCAACAGAGATTAGGGCATCTAGATGAAGTCAAACAAGCATGGCACAATGGAACAAAGTGTAGAGCATATCACAACGATCATTTTGACATATCATTCACTCAATTTGGATCACCCCACAAAAAGTTATCATTATGCAAACATGCACACTTAATTACATATACTCAGGGACTTAGTAAAAAAACGCAAACAGTAAAAAAAGCACACACCGGGCCGAAAGTGGCTGGCCCAACAGCAAGGAAAAAAAGGAGGCGCTCGTGCGGGCCTCACCTAGTGGGCTGAGGCCCATCGGTGGAGACGGACCAGGCCGGCTGCGGTCCACGCGCTGCCACGCAGCGCCGTCGTCCTCCTCATGCGCCAGGATGAGGCAGGAAACCATGGCGGCGGCTTGGCGAGGTGGGGCGCAAAGGGGGGTCGCGGGGCAAGGAGGAGGCCGAGGAAGGGCGCCGTCGGGCCGGATCCGGTGGCCGCCTTCCGTTCCCGGCGACGATGTCAAGATCGGCGAGCCCAAGGGCGCCGGCTGAAGCGACGGCGGCGACGTTCCTAAGAGCCAGGAGAGAGAGAGAGAGAGAGAGAGGTAGAGCAGGAGAAGGGAGGGCGTGACGGCTCTGACCTGGCGAGGTCGCCGGCGGCGACGTCCCGGCGAGGCGGCGGGGCACCTGACGGACGGCAGGGTCGGGTCGAGGGGCACCTCCCCTTGATCCAGACTGAAGCGAGGACGAGAGGTGCGGGGCGCTCGGGCCCAGGAGCGGCGGCGGAGTCCGGGCCGAGCGGGCCGTGAATGGGCCCCGGTGGGCCCGCGCAATGGGAGGTGCGGGGTGGCCACGTGGCGCGCCTGGAGTGGAGGGGACGGCAGTCTCGGCGACTGGCGGCGGGATTGCTCGCCTGGATCTGCCAAGTGGCAAATCTGGAGCGGCTGGGCACGGAAATCTGAGGAGGGGGGTGGCTGGAGCTAGGGGAAGGGTAGGTTAGGCCAAAAATGGAATGTTGGGGGTGTATATATAGCAAAAGGACTAGGGTTAGGGGGTTTTGGGGCAAAACGAAGCCATTAGATCACGATCCAACGGCACCGGAGCTGAGGGGGAGTAGGCTGGGCCTAGTGGGCTGTGTAGAGGGGTGTGGGCTGAGATGATAGGAGAGGAGAGAGGCCCGCGGGGGTTTTCGGAGACCGAAAACGTGCGACGTTTTATCCGGCGACTAGTGCCACTATATTTATCCGTTGGGCTATCAAACGAGCTCCGAATGCGATGAAATTTGGCAGGCGGCGTGTCTACACTATAATAAGACCACTCGCCAAGTTTCAACCCATTCCGAGAACGTTTTTGGGCCACTCACAAAACAACTATTCGGAGGCGTCGCGGGCGCGTGCAAGTGTGTCTGGGCTCAGAACGGACAACGGAGAGGACGAGGGGGCTCGGGTGGATGCAAGTTTGAAAATATGATGATGCAACACACATGATGACATGGCAAGATGCAACACGCAAGCAGATGACATGGTAACGACGACGAATAACTGGCTGACACCTGGCGCACCGGTCTCAGGGTGTCACACTTACCCCTTGTGCCATTCATTCAATAGTTTCAGAGGCAGTGTGTTGTTGATTTCATCAAGTTTCATCCCAACTTGGCAAGTTGATGTTAAATTTCTTCCATTTTCAGTCGGAGTGTTGTCCGAATTATTTCATTCTCATTCCTTCTCTATCTTATTTAACCGGAGTGGTCTCAATAACTATCTTGTCACCTAACCTCTTGGTTCTCGACGTATTCCTTATTACTCTTGTCTAACAGAGTGTTTTCAATTTCGTTCTTCTCCATTGTTTTCTTTCATTCAAGTTGTTCATCCCTCCAAGGTTCGTGGTTTTAATCATTTGTTGAAGAAGCAACTATGTTTTACCTCTTCCTTTTCCTCTTCTATCTGGTGCCATCTCCAGGATCTCGGGTCGAGATCCTTAGTTAGTGTGGGAGAGTTGTGACGCCCCAAGACCGATGCTCGAGAAGACTTCCATATGTTCCGGGTTTCACCGTGTGCTTCATTTGTGCTTGCTCTATTTATTTTTGCATTGCATCATGTCATCCTGCCATCATGTCATTTAATGTTTTTAAACTCAACTAAATAAATTGCATAGATCTTTTGATCTATTTCAATCGAGGGAATTCACTTGTGTTTTCTCTTTATAACATATCCTCCTAATAATTATGGAGCTATTATAAATATTCTAATTATTTGGAATTTACCACAACACACTTGCAATCTCGGTCATATGTCTTTTCTGCTTCAAGTTTCACCTCCAAACCTTGTCTATAGTTATTTCTCCATTTATTGAGGCTCCTCCTAAAATCTCGACATTTTTGGGACCTACCAAACACTCACTTCCTATTTAAAGCTCTTTTGAATGTAATTCAAATAAGTTGTTGGCAAGCCCCTTCAACACGTCTCTTTGCTATTTTTTTTGGATCAAGCCCACTTTGGTGAGCCCAGGAAAATTAACCCCACTCCCAAATTTCTTCTCTAACTTTTCTTCTCTCTTCTTTTTCTTTCGTCCTTTTTTCTTCCTGTTTCTGGAGAGAAAAGGGGTGGGCAGAGCTTACCTGGGCCGCACCAGCGAGTTGAAGCCCCCAGCACCACAGCAGCGAGGCACAGTCGCCGGCCTCCCTAAGGCCCATCTGCAGCCTAAGCCCAACTATATCTCTTAACCTAGCCGACCCCTTGCTCGACCCCTCCTCCCTGTCGAGCCCCTCAGCACCGCCACCTATCTCCCTCCTCTCGATCCCCCTCGTCCACCTCCCATTCGAGCCGCCAGGGCGAAGCTTCGCCGCGCCAAGCCCCTCTTCTCCAACCTGTGCTCCGCCGCTAGCTAGAACCCAGCCGCCTCGTGCCTCCTACTCCGCGAGCCTCCCATTGCTGTCGTTCCTTCTCCTTCTCCGACGGGTCACTGCATCACCTCCTCTGCCTCCTCCCACTAGCGCCAGGAACAGCACCGCGCCCGATCCCCTTGGGGCCCCTGTCCGCGTCGTCCGCCAGCCTCCCCTAGCTGCTGACAGCGCCGCCGCTTGCTGCCTCAATCACCTAGCCGGAGCTGGTCGCGTCCCCATCCACACAGCCGCACGCGCATCCGCCTACGTCCGCGAGCAGAGCTCCGAGCGCTCCAGCCGCCGAGGCTGTAGCAGCAGTCATCCACGAGTGTCGGGCTCCCAAGGGACTCCTACTGCCGGCCCAGCATGCAGCAGTAGTGACCACCTCGTCACCCTCACCCTCGGCTCGCCGGCGAGCAGCCACAGCCACCCAGTTCATGTCGTCGTTCGACCTTGTTGGGGGCCCTTTTGCACGACCTCCTGAGGCCCTCAAGTTCGTCTACGGTGTGCTTCCCAGGCAGACCGCAAGTACCCGCGACCCCGAGCAAGTACCTCTACGCCCGAAGACGTTGGATGCACCAATTTCGTGTCTGATAGGTGTACGACTACCGTTGACCTCATGGACACCAAGTTCATCTACCACGTTTCTGGAATCGCCAAGTACCACGATGACTGTTGTTTGCGAAGTAACCCTTCAAAACGTCAAGTTCCTCGACGACCCGTGTACAACTACCATCGCCGTGGATGCGACAAGAAAACTTGCACCACTTCTATTACCGTGTACCACTACTTCCACTATGACCGACCCGTGAACGACTCTTCCGTCGAACTCGAACCACCCCGAACCGCACGCTTCAAAGGTATAACCCCGAGACGACACCCGAGAACGAATGCTTGTTGTGTTGTATGAGATGCCCGTGTTTTCCTCGAGTCTGAATTGATGTTGCACGTCACTCTGTGTTTGCCATGTCATCGACCCGTGGGAACCCGGTAATGAGATTACCCCACCATCTTGCTTGACACACTCACTCCGCCCTTCTTTTGCTCGACATCTCAACAAGTTGTCGAAACCCAGAACATTGCCGTGACAACGTTTCCGCCGCCATGACACCCCTTTCTTTCCATCGTGGCGACAAGTGCTTCATATCTCTTATGTCAACTTTTAACAAAAAATGCATAAAACTTGAACGTGTCCTTCACATCATGATAACAACATTAAAATGTTTAAATTGTGTTTGCTTAAATTTGCTAATTATGCACATGGGGATTTTCAGGAATTGTTGTTGTTATTTCTGGCCTCGTTTAGAAATGCCTAGGTAGTGTAGTTTGCTAATGCTTCACCTCTTGCCATGTTAAAAACATTTAACTTGTTGGGTTCATAACGAGAGCAAACTAAATAATGGAATGTGGTGTTTCGTCAATATGCAACTTGTTGCATATTGAGCTCCACTTAACTTGTAGTTTTGTTGTTGCACTTTGCCATGCCATGTATATTTAAACCGGACATGCATCATACTTGTTTGTGCATCATACCATGTTTGAGCTTGTTTGTTTACCGTGTCATTTGCTTCTTTCCGGTATGCTTCTCTCGTTAGCTTCGGTTTCGCTCCGGAGTTGTGAGGATTCGTTCGACTACGCTGGTTCGTCTACTTCATGGACTCGTTCTTCTTCCTAGCGGGATTCCAGGCAAGATGACCGTTCCCCGATATCACCTCTATCTTTGCTTTGCTAGTTGTCTCGCTCTATAGTTATGCCTCGATGCCTATTCTTCTCTTGTCAGCCTCCTATGTTGCCACACTCTAACCGCCTTCCTAGCAAACTGTTGATTGGGTAAGTATGCTTTTGCTCAGCCCCTCTTATAGCATTGTTAGTTGCAGGTGAAGTTTTAAGATTGCTCCACGTTTGGACTTCTTTATTGGGATAACGCAATATTTATCTTATTAAATTAATGCACATATGTATTGGTAATGGGTGGAAGGCTTGGCCTTTTGGTTGGTGTTTTCTTCCACTCATGCAGCCTTAGGACCCGATAAACTAGTGTAATGTACCTTGATTTTGCGTTCCTAACACGGTTGAAGTTATGGGGCCGCCTTGATAATTGGCATTGCTTAAAGCTTTTCTGGCAAGGCCCAACTTTGGTTTTACCATTTGCCTAACAACTAAAACTTGCATAGGGAGTAATTAACCCGAGTTCTTAATCAACAATCCGGGCAAGTGCTCCTCATGAGTGTTGGTCCAAACTGGGCGGACTGCAGGGCCGCCTTGGGGAAACCCGAGGTATTTGGTATATACCCGCAGGCTGACCTATCCGGTCGTGGCCTGAGACGAGATACGCGCGGCTACTATCAGGGTGTCGGCACGCCGGGAGGTCTTGCTGGATTAGTTTTACCTTTGTCGAAATATCTTGAACACGGGATTCCGAGAATACTCGGGTCTTCCCAACATGGAGTTGCGACTCCGCGGATCGTGATCTTGTAATGGGCTAAGTTGGGACACCCCTGCAGGGTTATGAACTTTCGAAAGCCGTGCCCGCGGTTATGTGGCGGATGGGAATTTTTTAATATCCGGTTGTAGATAACTTGACACCATATCCTTAAGAATACACTACCTGTGTGAGTAACCATGATGGTCTCTTTTCGAAGGGATTTTCGGAAAGTGAACACGGTGGGGTTATGCATGAACGTGAGTAGCTAGGATCTGTTACTGATCATCTTTGGCGACCGTTGGCACATATCCTCATCTCGTTCTGACTTCGTAAGCTAGTTGCTTAGTGCTTGCTGCAGCCACTTTATTACCTCTCCACACCTAAAAGCTTTGTTAATTTTGATACCCGGGAATGGGATTGCTGAGTCCTTGTGACTCACAGATTACAACACACACTTAATGCAGGTACAACTGAGTACGACGCAGGAGATGGACAAGAACTTCACTGGGAGTTCGATGAACAGCGTGGTCGTATGTATGTGACGTATCCCGACGATCAGTAGTGGTTCCTACTAGGGGCGATCAGGACTTGTGGTTGTGGTATCTTTTCTCGTTTGATTTCGTCCATAGTCGGACCCTGTATTATTTGGATGAATGTTGAATTAATTGTGTGACGTGGCGAGTGTCTTTCATCCCTGTTCATTACATGAGTTGTGCAAAGATACCACGCTTGCGATCATTCTAGAATGCGATTATGTCTCTAACTCGTGCCTCGACACGTAGGAGATATAGTCGCATCCTGGGCATTACACTTCAGCCAAAAAACTAGGGCGCAAAGTGTCATCAGACACGGTCCCTTATTCAGAACTGTGTACAATATGTGGACATCACAAACGATTCAGATAACTTAACCCATGTGTGATGAGTTTGAACATCAAAAGTTTTGGTTCGAATTTCCATGGTTACAGTGGTCATCCACATCATTGCATAATTTGGGTACACAAAGGAGACTACAACACACCCACACTTCTTAATTGAGTAAGTTCAGCAATTGACAAGAGCTAGCTGACCTAAATATTACTCTAACAAATTAAAGACCGGCCCTCTTAATTAAACATAACAAAGAGTAATACTACGGCTGGTGCTCGTCGATCTCCGCCGCCGCCTCCATGTCCAGCTCGCGCCCGACGGTCTCCTAGGGAAGGGGCTCCATGGCATCCATCGCACCATACTCTTCAAGCATCTCGCCATCCGCGGCTGCCGTCTCTTTGGAAAAGGCCGCCATGAGATGGGAATGGGCGAAAGCGATCTAGGCTTGGACGGGCTCCATCGTCGCAAGATATGCGCCGGAGGAACGGACGATTACTCGAACGCTCTCGGTGATTGGCAGCTCTTCGGCCGTGGGTTGCCGACCGTTGTCGGAGAAGCTTCGTTCGATTTGTGCGGTGACCGCTAGGAGCTGTGCGTGGGCGGCCTCATCGTGGATGGTCTCCATTAGGGCTAAGGTCGCCGCTGCGGAACGAACAACTGTTGTATTGCTCTCGCCAGTTGCTATCCCCGAGGTAGATGTTGTTGCCGCCACCTGAGAAGAAACAGCGGCCATTTGGGCTACCTTTGCCGCCCGGTCGCAAATTACGACCGCGCTCATGCACCTTGTTAGCACGCGCATGGCGGCTGGGCCGCGCTCTCGCTTGAGTGGGCCATCGAAGTTTCCCTCACGACGCGGTCCACATGCCCATCTTTCATCGGCGACGATTGAACAGTGAAATGATATTTGGGGAGCGAGCTAGTGTGCTTGAGACGCCGGCTGTGGACTGTAGCCGACGCACCTTCTCGCATAAGCCCTAGACGTACTATACACCGACGATGCTCCAAGATATTTTGTACTACATCTCACACGGTTGCTGATAGTAAACTATGTGCGGTCTACTTGATTTTTCATCTTGATTTGAATTACATAATGGGGTCACAGCGGCAATGGACGGTGTTTGAATTGCTAGACCTATTATCTGGAGTGAACATGCAACTATATGTGTGTCGTAAAAGAATTGGAATTATTCAAGGTTCTTTTGAACATTTTGTACATTAAATTTATTTTCTAGCCATTTCAGGTGAACAATTCAAATTTGAACTACATGCAAGAAATCAAATCTGTGTCCTCGGGTGCATGCTTAGGTCCCATGTAAGAAATGGGAATGAATTTCAAACACCGGGGCACCGTTGATTACCGGCAAAACATTGAGATGCCTGGTTTTTAAATTCTAGTAAATCCAAAACTCGTCTGAAATTCATGAAACTTCGCATGCTATCATGGAGCGGCATCAACATGCCGTGGTACAAATTTTGTCCCATTTGGGGCAGTTTGGGTATATGCTTCTCACAAACTGGAGCTTCTCACAACAAGCGTGATGGTTTTCGGTAGGGAATGTCCCACCTTTGGGACGAAACTATATCCATTGCCTCTTATTGCTTTCAATTTTTTTCTCATGTCAAAATAGAACAACAGGAGTGTTGTGTGATTTTTTTTGATTTTTTGGGGTTCGTTTGGACATTTTTATGCATTAACTGAGTTTTCAATGCATTTTATGTGCATAATTCAAATTTGAACTACATGCACATGCTGCATTGCATATAAATTGGTTGAAAATAAAATCTGTGTCCTTGGGTGCATGCCTAGGTCCCATGCAAGAAATGGGAGTGAATTTCAAACACCGGGGCACCGTTGATTGCCGGCAAAACATTGAGATGCCTGGATTTTAAATTCTAGTAAATCCAAAACTCGTCAAAAATTCATGAAGCTTGCCATGCCATCATGGAGCGGCATCAACATGTCGTGGTACAAATTTTGTCCCATTTGGCGCAGGTCTGGGTATGTGCTTCTCACAAACAGGAGCTTCTCACAACAAGCATGATGGTTTTCGGTTGGGAACGTCCCACCTTTGGGGACGAAACGATATCCATTGTCTCTTATTGCTTTCAAAACTTTTTCTCGTGTCAACATAGAATAACAGGAGTGTTGTGTGATTTTTTTGTGATTTTTCGGGGTTTGTTTTGGACATTTTTATGCATTAACTGAGTTTTCAATGCATTTTATGTGTATAATTCAAATTTGAACTACATGTGCATGCTCCCGTGCATATAAATTGGTTGAAAAATCAAATCTGTGTCCTTGGGTGCATGCTTAGGTTCCATGCAAGAAATGGGAATGAATTTCAAACATCGGGGCACCGTTGATTGTCGGCAAAACATTGAGATGCCTGGTTTTTAAATTCTAGTAAATCCAAAACTCGTCTAAAATTCATGAAACTTGGCATGCTATCATGGAGCGGCATCAACATGCCGTGGTACAAATTTTGTCCCATTTGGGGCAGGTTTGGGTATATGTTTCTCACAAACCGGAGCTTCTCACAACAAGCATGATGGTTTTCGGTAGGGAATGTCCCACCTTTGGGGACGAAACGATATCCATTGCCTCTTATTGCTTTTAATTTATTTTCTTTTGTCAACATAGAACAACGGAAGTGTTGTGTGATTTTTTGTGATTCTTCGGGGTTCGTTTGGACATTTTTATGCATTAACTGAGTTTTGAATGCATTTTATGTGCATAATTCAAATTTGAACTACATGAACATGCTCCTGTTGGGGAACGTAGTATTTTAAAATTTTCCTACGATCACGCAAGATCTATCTACTAGATGCATAGCAACGAGAGGGGAGAGTGTGTCTACGTACCCTCGTAGACCGGGAGCGGAAGCGTCAAGTGACGCGGTTGATGTTGTCGAACTTCTTCGCGATCCAACCGATCAAGCACCGAACGTACGGCACCTCCACGTTCAGCACACGTTCAGCTTGATGACGTCCCACGAGCTCTTGATCCAGTTGAGCTTCACAGGAGAGTTTCGTCAGCACGACAGCGTGGTGACGGATATGATGTATTCACCGGCGCAGGGCTTCGCCTAAGCACCGCGACGGTATGACCGAGGTGTGTTTCTGTGGAGGGGGGCACCGCACACGGCTGGAACAATTCAACTTGTGTGTCTTTGGGTGCCCCCCTGCCCCCGTATATAAAGGAGCAAGGGGGAGGCCGGCCGGCCCTTGTTTGGTGCGGCTAGGGGAGCAATCCTACTAGGAATAGGATTGCAATCCTATTCCTAGTAGGAATCACCAAAGAAGGAAGAGAGGGAAAGGAAAAGAGGGAGAGGTGGCGCCCCCGAATCCTAGTCCAACTAGGAACCCTAGGTGGGGCGCCGGCCAGCCCTATGGGCTGCCTCTCTCTTTCCCTTAAGGCCCACTATGGACCATCCCCCTTCGTAGGGGGTTCCGGTAACCCCTTCCGGCAATCCCGTCAAATTTGAAACTTTTCCGGAACACTTCCGGTGTCCGAATATAGTCGTCCAATATATCAATCTTTATGTCTCGGACATTCCGAGACTCCTCGTCATGTCCGTGATCTCATCCGGGACTCCGAACTACCTTCGGTACATCAAAACTCATAAACTCATAATACCGATAGTCATCAAACGTTAAGCGTGCGGACCCTACGGGTTCGAGAACTATGTAGACATGACCGAGAGTCATCTCCGGTCAATAACCAATAGCGGAACCTGGATGTTCATATTGGCTCCTACATATTCTATGAAGATCTTTTATCGGTCAAAACCGCATAACAACATACGTTGTTCCTTTTGTTATCGGTATGTTACTTGCCCGAGATTCGATCGTCGGTATCTCCATACCTAGTTCAATCTCGTTACCGGCAAGTCTCTTTACTCGTTCCGTAACACATCATCTCGTGACTAACTCATTAGTCTTTTGCTTTCAAGGCTTATTGTGATGTGTGTTACCGAGAGGGCCCAGAGATACCTCTCCGACACTCGGAGTGACAAATCCTAATCTTGATCTGTGCCAACACCACGAATACTTTCGGAGACACCTGTAGGGCATCTTTATGATCACCCAGTTACGTTGTGACGTTTGATAGCACACAAGGTGTTCCTATGGTATTCGGGAGTTGCATAATCTCATAGTCATAGGAACATGTATAAGTCATGAAGAAAGCAATAGCAGTAAAACTAAACGATAATAGTGCTATGCTAACGGATGGGTCTTGTCCATCGCATCATTCTCCTAATGATGTGATCCCGTTGATCAAATGACAACTCATGTCTATGGCTAGGAAACATAACCATCTTTGATCAATGAGCTAGTCTAGTAGAGGCATACTAGGGACATACTGTTTTGTCTATGTATCCACACATGTACTAAGTTTCCGGTTAATACAATTCTAGCATGAATAATAAACATTTATCATGATATAAGGAAATATAAATAACAACTTTATTATTGCCTCTAGGGCATATTTCCTTCAGTCTCCCACTTGCACTAGAGTCAATAATCTAGCTCACATCGCCATGTGATTTAATACCGATAGTTCACATCGTTATGTGAATAACACCCATAGTTCACATCACCATGTGACCAACACCCAAAGGGTTTACTAGAGTCAATAATCTAGTTCACTTCGCTATGTGATTAATACCCAAGAGTAATAAGGTGTGATCATGTTTTGTTTGTGAGAGAAGTTTAGTCAACGGGTTTGTCACATTCAGATCCGTATGTATTTTGCAAATTTCTATGTCTACAATGCTCTGCATAGAGCTACTCTAGCTAATTGCTCCCACTTTCAATACGCATCCAGATTGATACTTAGAGTCATCTGGATTTTAGTGTCAAAGCTTGCATCGGCGTAACCCTTTACGACGAACTCTTTATCACCTCCATAATCGAGAAACATTTCCTTAGTCATCTAGTTACTAAGGATAATTTTGACCGCTGTACAGTGATCTACTCCTGGATCACTATTGTACCCCCTTGACAAACTCATGGCAAGGTACACAACATGTTTGGTACACAGCATGGCATACTTTATAGAACCTATGGCTGAGGCATAGGGAATGACTTTCATTCTCTCTATATTTTTCTGCCGTGGTCTGGCTTTGAGTCTTACTCAACTTCACACATTACAAGTCAGGCAAGAACTCCTTCTTTGACTGATCCATTTTGAACTACTTCAAAATCTTATCAAGGTATACTCATCGAAAGTCTTATGAAGCGTCTTGATCTATCTCTATAGATCTTGATGCCCAATACGTAAGCAGCTTCACCAAGGTCTTTCTTTGAAAAACTCCTTTCAAACACTCCTTTATGCTTTCCAGAAAATTCTACATTATTTCCGATCGACAATATGTCATTCACATATACTTATCAGAAAGGTTGTAGTGCTCCCACTCACTTCTTGTAAATACAGGCTTCACCGCAAGTCTGTATAAATCTATATGCTTTGATCAACTTATCAAAGCGTATATTCCAACTCCGAGATGCTTGCACCAGTCCATAGATGGATCGCTGGAGCTTGCACATTTTGTTAGCACCTTTAGGATTGACAAAACCTTCTAGTTGCATCATATACAAGTCTTCTTTAATAAATCCATTAAAGAATGCAGTTTTGTTTTCCATTTGCCAGATTTTATAAAATGCGGCAATTGCTAACATGATTTGGACAGACTTAAGCATCGCTACGGGTGAGAAAGTCTCATCGTAGTCAACTCCTTGAACTTGTCGAAACCCTTTCGCAACAAGTCGAGCTTTGTAAACAGTACCATTACCGTCAGCATCAGCGTTCCTCTTGAAGATCCATTTATTTTCGATGGCTTGCCGATCATCGGGCAAGTCAACCAAAGTCCACACTTTGTTCTCATACACGGATCCCATCTCAGATTTCATGGCCTCAAGCCATTTTTGCGGAATCTGGGCTCATCATCGCTTCCTCATAGTTCGTAGGTTCATCATGGTCCAATAACATGACTTCCAGAACCGGGTTGCCGTACCACTCTGATGCGGAACGAACTCTGGTTGATCTACGAAGTTCAGCAGAAATTTGATCTGAAGTTTCATGATCATCATCATTAGCTTCCTCACTAATTGGTGTAGGAATCACTGGAACTAGTTTCTGTGATGTTCCACTTTCCAATTCGGGAGAAGGTACAATTACCTCATCAAGTTCTACTTTCCTCCCACTCACTTCTTTCGAGAGAAACTCCTTCTCTAGAAAGGATCCACTCTTAGCAACAAAGACCTTGCCTTCGGATCTGTGATAGAAGGTGTACCCAACAGTTTCTTTTGGGTATCCTATGAAGATTTACTTCTCCGATTTGGGTTCGAGCTTATCATGTTGAATCTTTTTCACATAAGCATCGCAGTCCCAACCTTAAAGAAATGACAGCTTAGGTTTCTCGTCAAACCACAGTTCATACGGTGTCATCTCCCCGGATTTAGATGGTGCCCTATTTAAAGTGAATGTAGCTGTCTCTAATGCATAACCCCAAAAGCAATAGTGGTAGATCGGTAAGAGACATCATCGATCGCACCATATCTAATAAAGTACGGTTATGACATTCAGACACACCATTACACTATGGTGTTCCGGGTGGCGTGAGTTGTGAAACTATTCCACATTGTTTCCAATGAAGACCAAACTCGTAACTCAAATATTCTCCTCCACGATCAGATCGTAGAAACTTTATTTTCTTGTTACGATGATTCTCTACTTCACTCTGAAATTCTTTGAACTTTTCAAATGTTTCAGACTTGTGCTTCATTAAGTAGATATACCCATATCTGCTCAAATCATCAGTGAAGGTCAGAAAATAACGATACCTGCCGCGAGCTTCAACACTCATTGGTCCGCATACATCAGTATGTATGATTTCCAACAACTCTGTTGCTCGCTCCACGGTTCCGGAGAACGGAGTTTTAGTCATCTTGCCCATGAGGCATGGTTCGCAAGCACCAAGTGATTCATATGATTCCAAAAGTCCATCACTATGGAGTTTCTTCATGCGCTTTACACCAATATGACCTAAACGGCAGTGCCACAAATAATTTGCACTATCATTATTAACCTTGCATCTTTTGGCTTCAATATTGTGAATATGTGTATCACACGATCGAGATCCAACAAACCATTTTCATTGGGTGTATAACCATAGAGGGTTTTATTCATGTAAATAGAACAACAATTATTCTCTAACTTACATGAATAACCGTATTGCAATAAACATGATTAAATCATATTCATGTTCAACACAAACACCAAATAACACTTATTTAGGTTCAACACTAATCCCGAAAGTATAGGGAGTGTGCGATGATGATCATATCAATCTTGGAACTACTTCCAATACACATCGTCACTTCATCCTTTAACTAGTTTCTGTTCATTATGCAACTCCCATTTCGAGTTACTACTTTTTAGCAACTGAACCAATATCAAATACCGAGGGGTTGCTATGAACACTAGTAAAATACACATCAATAATCTGTATATCAAATATACCTTTGTTCAATTTGCCATCCTTCTTATCCGCCAAATATCTAGGGCAGTTCCACTTCTAGTGACCATTTCCTTTGCAGTAGAAGCACTTAGTTTCAGGCTTGAGTTTAGCTTTGGGTTTCTTCATGGGAGTGACAACTTGCTTGTCATTCTTCTTGAAGTTCCCCTTCTATCCCTTTGCCCTTTACTTGAAACAAGTGGTCTGGTTAACCATCAACACTTGATGCTCTTTCTTGATTTCTACCTTCGCCGATTTCAGCATCGTGAAGAGCTCGGGAATTACTTTCGTCATCCCTTGCATATTATAGTTCATCACGATGTTCTACTAACTTGGTGATAGTGTCTAGAGAACTTTGTCAATTACTATCTTATCTGGAAGATTAACTCCCACTTGATTCAAGCAATTGTACTACCCAGACAATCTGAGCACATGCTCACTGGTTGAGCTATTCTCCTCCATCTTGTAGGCAAAGTACTGTCAGAGGTCTTATACCTCTCGACACGGGCATGAGTATGAAATACTAATTTCAACTCTTGGAACATCTCATATGCTCCGTGGCGTTTCAAAACGTTTTTGAAGTCCCGGTTATAAGCCGTAAAGCATGGTGCACTAAACTATCAAGTAGTCATCATATCGAGCTTTTGTCAAAACGTTCATGACGTCTACATCTGCTCCTGCAATAGGACTGTCACCTAGCGGTGCATCAAGGACATAATTCTTCTGTGCAGCAATGAGGATAATCCTCAGATCACGGAACAATTCCGCATCATTGCTACTAACATCTTTCAACTTGGTTTTCTTTAGGAAAATATAAAAAATAAACGTGGAGCAACATCGCGAGCTATTGATCTACAACATAGATATGCTAATACTACCAGGACTAAGTTCATGATAAATTAAAGTTCAATTTAATCATATTACTTAAGAACTCCCACTTAGATAGACATCCCTCCGGTCATCTAAATGATCACGTGATCCAAATCAACTAAACCATGTCCGATCATCACGTGAGATGGAGTAATTTCAATGGTGAACATCTTATGTTGATCATATCTACTATATGATTCACGCTCGACCTTTCGGTCTCCAGTGTTCCGAGGCCATATCTGCATATGCTAGGCTCATCAAGTTTAACCCGAGTATTCTGCGTGTGCAAAACTGGCTTACACCCGTTGTATTTGAACGTAGAGCTTATCACACCCGATCATCACGTGATGTCTCGGCACGACGAACTTTCGCAACGGTGCATACTCAGGGAGAACACTTATACCTTGAAATTTAGTAAGGGATCATCTTATAATGCTACCGTCGTTCTAAGCAAAATAAGAAGCATAATAAGATAAACATCACATGCAATCAAAATATGTGACATGATATGGCCATCATCATCTTGTGCTTTTGATCTCCATCTCCAAAGCACCTTCATGATCACCTTCGTCACCGGCGCGACACCTTGATCTCCATCGTAGCATCGTTGTCGTCTCGCCAACTATTGCTTCTACGACTATCGCTACCGCTTAGTGATAAATTAAAGCAATTACATGGCGATTGAATTTCATACAATAAAGCGACAACCATATGGCTCCTGCCAGTTGCCGATAACATTACAAAACATGATCATCTCATACAAAATCGTATAACTCATCATGTCTTGACCATATCACATCACAACATGCCCTGCAAAAACAAGTTAGATGTCCTCTACTTTGTTGTTGCAAGTTTTACGTGGCTGCTACGGGCTTAGCAAGAACCGTTCTTACCTACGCATACAAAACCACAACGATGTTTCGTCAAGTATGTGCTGTTTTAACCTTCACAAGGACCGGGCGTAGCCACACTTGATTCAGCTAAAGTGAGAGAGACAGACACCCGCCAGTCACCTTTAAGCAACGAGTGCTCGTAACGGTGAAACCAGTCTCGCGTAAGCGTACGCGTAATGTCGGTCTGGGGCGCTTCATCTCACAATACCGCCGAAGCAAAGTATGACATGCTGGTAAGCAGTATGACTAGTATCGCCCACAACTCATTGTGTTCTACTCGTGCATATCATCTACGCATAGACCTGGCTCATGATGCCACTGTTGGGGAACGTAGTATTTTAAAATTTTCCTACGATCACGCAAGATCTATCTACTAGATGCATAGCAACGAGAGGGGAGAGTGTGTCTACGTACCCTCGTAGACCGGAGCGGAAGCGTCAAGTGACGCGGTTGATGTTGTCAAACTTCTTCGCGATCCAACCGATCAAGCACCGAACGTATGGCACCTCTGCGTTCAGCACACGTTCAGCTTGATGACGTCCCACGAGCTCTTGATCCAGTTGAGCTTCACGGGAGAGTTTCGTCAGCACGACGGCGTGGTGACGGATATGATGTATTCACCGACGCAGGGCTTCGCCTAAGCACCGCGACGGTATGACCGAGGTGTGTTTCTGTGGAGGGGGGCACCGCACACGGCTGGAACAATTCAACTTGTGTGTCTTTGGGTGCCCCCCTGCCCCCGTATATAAAGGAGCAACGGGGGAGGCCGGCCGGCCCTTGTTTGGTGCGGCTAGGGGAGCAATCCTACTAGGAATAGGATTGCAATCCTATTCCTAGTAGGAATCACCAAAGAAGGAAGAGAGGGAAAGGAAAAGAGGGAGAGGTGGCGCCCCCCAATCCTAGTCCAACTAGGAACCCTAGGTGGGGTGCCGGCCAGCCCTATGGGCTGCCTCTCTCTTTCCCTTAAGGCCCACTATGGACCATCCCCCTTCGTAGGGGGTTCCGGTAACCCCTTCCGGCAATCCCGTTAAATCCGAAACTTTTCCGGAACACTTCCGGTGTCCGAATATAGTCGTCCAATATATCAATCTTTATGTCTCGGACATTCCGAGACTCCTCGTCATGTCCGTGATCTCATCCGAGACTCCGAACTACCTTCGGTACATCAAAACTCATAAACTCATAATACCGATCGTCATCAAACGTTAAGCGTGCGGACCCTACGGGTTCGAGAACTATGTAGACATGACCGAGAGTCATCTCCGATCAATAACCAATAGCGGAACCTGGATGTTCATATTGGCTCCTACATATTCTACGAAGATCTTTTATCGGTCAAAACAGCATAACAACATATGTTGTTCCTTTTGTTATCGGTATGTTACTTGCCCGAGATTCGATCGTCGGTATCTCCATACCTAGTTCAATCTCGTTACCGGCAAGTCTCTTTACTCGTTCCGTAACACATCATCTCGTGACTAACTCATTAGTCTTTTGCTTGCAAGGCTTATTGTGATGTGTGTTACCGAGAGGGCCCAGAGATACCTCTCCGACACTCGGAGTGACAAATCCTAATCTTGATCTGTGCCAACACCACGAATACTTTCGGAGACACCTGTAGAGCATCTTTATGATCACCCAGTTACGTTGTGACGTTTGATAGCACACAAGGTGTTCCTACGGTATTCGGGAGTTGCATAATCTCATAGTCATAGGAACATGTATAAGTCATGAAGAAAGCAATAGTAGTAAAACTAAACGATCATAGTGCTATGCTAACGGATGGGTCTTGTCCATCACATCATTCTCCTAATGATGTGATCCCGTTGATCAAATGACAACTCATGTCTATGGCTAGGAAACATAACCATCTTTGATCAATGAGCTAGTCTAGTAGAGGCATACTAGGGACATACTGTTTTGTCTATGTATCCACACATGTACTAAGTTTCCGGTTAATACAATTCTAGCATGAATAATAAACATTTATCATGATATAAGGAAATATAAATAACAACTTTATTATTGCCTCTAGGGCATATTTCCTTCAGCTCCAGTGCATATAAATTGGTTGAAAAATCAAATATGTGTCCTTGGGTGCATGCTTAGGTCCCATGCAAGAAATGGGAATGAATTTCAAACACCGGGACACTGTTGATTGCTGGCAAAACATTGAGATGCCTGGTTTTTAAATTCTAGTAAATAAAAAAATCGTCTAAAATTCATGAAACTTGGCATGCTATCATGGAGCGGCATCAACATGCCGTGGTACAAATTTTGTCCCATTTGGGGCAGGTTCGGGTATATGCTTCTCACAAGCCGGAGCTTCTCACAACAAGCATGATTGTTTTCGGTAGGGAAAGTCCCACCTTTGGGACGAAACGATATCCATTGCCTCTTATTACTTTCAATTTTTGTTTCTCGTGTCAACATAGAGCAACAGCAGTGTTGTGTGAATTTTTGTGATTTTTCGGGGTTCGTTTGGACATTTTATGCATTAACTGAGTTTTCAATGCATTTTATGTGCATAATTCAAATTTGAACTACATGCACATGCTCCAGTGCATATAAATTGGTTGAAAAATCAAATATGTGTCCTTGGGTGCATGCTTAGGTCCCATGCAAGAAATGAGAATGAATTTGAAGCACGAGGGCACCGTTGATTGCCGGCAAAACATTGAGATGCATGGTTTTTAAATTCTTGTAAATCCAATATTCTTTTAACCATTCACATTACACCACGTATCTTGGTTTTAATGGCTATAAGAGGTGCCGTGCGGAGAGCTGCTTGAACTTGACTAAACAGGAGGCGTGCGAGCGTCGTCTGGTGCATAGGCTCACCGAGAGGCGTGCAAGTTGTGCTCGAGTGCGCAGGCTCATCGGGAAGCGTGCGAGCTGTACGCTGCGCAGGCTCACTGGGAAGCGAGCCCTTTGACTTCCATGGCCGTCCGCCTTGCTCGCATCCTCTCCATTATGACTCATCACAAACGTTTTAGTTAGAACACCTGTATGCAAACCGACAGCTTCCCTTGGGAGCCAAGAGAAAATGTGCCGAGCAGGATTTCTGCAGCTCTTGATCGCAAACGTTTTAGATAGAACACCCATATGCAAAGTGAGAGTAGCGCAGGATTTGTGCACCCCTTCAACGCAAACGGTTGTTTTGGATTACCCATGTGCAACCACGTACAAACAATTTGGCAAGATTTGCCAATCCTTGTAACACTGCGATTTGTCAAAATATGAAGCTCAAAATCACTAGCAGTATCTAATTTTTGCAACTAAAATTCCATAATTAAGCATAGATTTCATTCATAGATTAACCAGTCGTTCTTAATTTATACAAACAGTTCAACTCGACAGCTGAACCGACTAAACTTTTCCCCAATTGTTGCCAACCACGTACTGAAATAGCTAGTTCAACTATATATACTAGCTAAGTTTAAGTACGTTGTACAGTTCCACCACATCTATAGTCAGATGAACTGAACAAAATAGCCCCTAAATACTACTACTACTACTGCGGAGGGGCTTTGTACTACTTCCGGCTGCCTCTCCTCTGCCGAGCGCGCTCAGTAAGAGGCGGAGGAGGAGGAGCCTACCGACGAGCTGGGCAACCGCAATGCGGTGCCTGCCGCTAATGCAACTTCAGCGACGCTCACCTCGAACGCCCTTTGCCGCTCTAGACGACCCCTTTCGAAGCGGTAGTTCTCCTTGTAGATCTCCTGATTCCTCGCCTCTGAGGCGGCATGTGTCGCGGCCACTGCGGCAGTAAGGCTCTTTACGTGCTCGACGAGGCACTCCTCCTCATCCCGCAGGAACTTGGTGTAGCGCGCAAGGTCACGGTCGCACGTGCGGGCATCCACCTCCGCCTCCCGCCTTCGAGCGGCGGTGGCGGAGCGGGTGATGACCCCGGCGGACGACGGTGGGCTGGCGGCCAGGGCGGAGTGGCGGCCACTTCCACCACCTCCCGCCTTCGGGCCGCGGTGGCGGAGCGGGTGATGGCCATAGTGGTCGGCAGTGGGGTGGCGGCCACGACGGCCATCTCCCACCTTCGGGCCGTGGCGGCAGAGCGGGCGATGGCCCTGGCTTTCGACGGTGGTGTGGCAGCAACGGCGGCCGGCAACAGCTGCCGACGGGCACCGGCGATGGAGCGTGTGGTGGGTGTTCCATGCACACCCAATAGGGACACCATACGCACTACACTACGCTGGGGACTGCACAGCCATCATGGTGTAGCCTCCTAGCAGGAGCTATCCTTTGATGAAGGCAGAGTGGTTGAGCGGTGACGACGGACCGGTGCCAATGGCAAATGTGGGAGAAGCAGACGAGATAAGCTACAGGGATGGAGGGGAAAATGCGACGCGGGACTCGCCGCCGTGAGGGTTTTTATAGCAGCCGGTAAGCATTGGGATTTTGGGGGATTTCACCAAGTCGGACGGGAAGCTTGCGCGGGAACCTCCGAGGTTACGCGGAAACGGGCTCACCGACTATTCATTGGCGCCACCATTTGGCAAAAAGAATGCCCCCGCGCGCTGCAGAAGCTTGCGCTGTAAGCCGTCTGCGGCAGCGGAGTGACAAGACGTGCGAGAGGAGGATGAAATACACATACGGTTAATAAGAAAACATTTGCGATTTAATTACCTACTATACCACCTTCCTGGTTTATAAGTATGATTTAACTAATAAAATACGAATGCATGTCGCCAAAGATTATATAGTTGGATTTGTATTTAAACATAGTTTCCGATTATATAATTTTTAAAACATGCATTAACATTTTGTTGGTTAAATTTGAGGGCAAAGTATGGCACGGAATATAAAGGAGACTATAGACTAGACGGAGTTGGTACCACATGGCCGCTATCTACGCATCGACGCAATTGTCGGCCGGCTTGTAGGCGACCATTTCATGCGTGTTCAACTGGTCTATGTGTGTGGTTGCTTGCGGTTCAGGTGGCCGCGGCACGCTCTGCTCGTGTCCCTCCAGGTGCTCTGCCCTCATCGCTCCACGCGCACGATCACGCACGTTTGTGTGCAAGCGGTTGCGCCGGGCACGACGATGCAGTTACCCGCTGCAAAAACTGCCATGCGGACGCGCCGAGAATCCATGCCGCCCGGCCCCCTTTTATTCCTGCAGCCATTTACCTTCATCTCTTGTCTCACACGACACAAGAAGCACACCCACGATGACACATACAGAGAGGACATCCAGCGGTTCCAATGGCGCTCCCCGTAGCTCCAATTGCGCTCCCAGGAGCTGACGACGACAACGGTGGGCAGATCACAGTGGACACCCACATGAGGGGGAAGGCCCTCTCGATGGTGTACACGAACGATCCGGTCTCGGTGGAGAGATCCATCCAAACTATGGAGCAGTTCCTTGCCGAGGATAAGTACTGAGTGGTCGGCTTCAACCTCGAGTACACCATGGGTCATGTCGGGCACGCTCAGAAGGTTGTCGTCGCCCAGTTGTGCGTGCGACATGACGTCCTCGTCTACCGCTTCCACCTTTCCACAAGGCCTTGCGAGCATTTCTCCAGGTTTATCAACAGCTCTGACTACAGTTTCGCTACGGTGGACACCACCAACGATCTAAAAGCGCTCAAGGTTTCGGACTTGAAATGCCCGAATCTTGTCAACATCCAGCACCACTATAAGGTCTGGGGCAGCGACAAAAGCAAACTGAACTCCCTGGTTGACCTCGCCTCGGCCATCATCGACCCCTACTACGCGAATATGAAGCAACAGAGCAATAAGGACAAGAACGCCTCGCACGGTGTGTGGCATAAGAGACTGGCTGAACAACATGTCAAGTACGTGGCCATGGACACGTACACAAGCTACGAGATGTACAGGCGGATCGTTGACATGAGGAACTGTCTTCTTCCTGACCCATACGAGGGATCGAGCCTCATAGCAGTGGCGGGAGCGTCAGAAGAAGTAGATTACTAGACGATCGTTTCTCCTACTTTAGAATGCATGAAATTGTTTATTGAGGTGTGTGCGAATGATCTGTATAGTCACTTATGTAATTGGAAGTTTATTTCAGTTATATATATATATATACATGTCATTCTACTGTAGACAGAGCAATTCACACGGCTTATTAGTGATACGTCTCCAACGTATCTATAATTTTTTATTGTTCCATGCTATTATATTATCTATTTTGGATGTTTAATGGGCTTTAATATGCACTTTTATATGATTTTTGGGACTAACCTATTAACCTAGAGCCCAGTGCCAGTTTCTGTTTTTCCTTGTTTTTGAGTTTTACAAAAAAGGAATACCAAATGGAGTCCAATTGACGTGCCGATTTTTGATGATTTTTTGAGGACCAAAAGAAGCCCCTGGAGTAAAAGTGTTGGACCAGAAGAGTCATGGGCTGCCCACGAGGGTGGGGGCGCGCCCACCCCCCTGGGCGTTCCCCCTATCTCGTGGATAGCCCGGAGACCCCCCTGACTTGTGCCCTACGCCAATAAATCCTATAAATACCCAAACCTCCAGAAAATAACCTAGATCGGGAGTCCCGTTGCCGCAAGCCTCTATAGCCACCAAAAACCAATCAGGACCCTGTTCCGGCACCCTGCCGGAGGGGGTGGGATCCATCACCGGTGGTCATCTTCATCATCCCGGTGCACTCCATGACGAGGGGGGAGTAGTTCACCCTCGGGGCTGAGGGTATGTACCAGTAGCTATGTGTTTGATCTCTCTCTCTCTCGTGTTCTTGAGATGGCACGCTCTTGATGTATCGTGAGCTTTGCTATTATAGTTGGATCTTATGATGCTTCTCCCCCTCTACTCTCTTGTAATGGATTGAGTTTTCCCTTTGAAGTTATTCTATCGGATTGAGTCTTTAAGGATTTGATAACACTTGATGTACGTCTTGCATTGCTTATCTGGGGTGACAATGGGATATCACGTGATCTACTTGATGTATGTTTTGGTGATCAACATGTGGGATCCGTGACCTTGGGAATCTATGCATAGGGGTTGGCACACGTTTTCATCTTTACTCTCCGGTAGAAACTTTGGGGCACTCTTTGAAGTTCTTTGTGTTGGTTGAATAGATCAATCTAAGATTGTGTGATGCATATTGTATAATCATGCCTACGGATACTTGAGGTGACAATGGAGTATCTAGGTTACATTAGGGTTTTAGTTGATGTGTGTCTTAAGGTGTTATTCTAGTACGAACTCTAGGATAGATTGTACGGAAAGGATAGCTTCGTGTTATTTTACTACGGACTCTTGAATAGATCGATCAGGAAGAATAACTTTGAGGTGGTTTCGTACCCTACAATAATCTCTTTGTTTGTTCTCCACTATTAGTGACTTTGGAGTGACTCTTTGTTGCATGTTGAGGGATAGTTATATGATCCAGTTATGCTATTATTGTTGAGAGAACTTGCACTAGTGAAAGTATGAACCCTAGGCCTTGTTTCCTAGCATTGCAATACCATTTATGCTCACTTTTACCACTTGCTACCTTTCTGTTTTTATATTTTCATATTACAAAAACATATATCTACCATCCATATTGCACTTGTATCACCATCTCTTTGCCGAACTAGTGCACCTATACAATTTACCATTATATTGGGTGTGTTGGGGACACAAGAGACTCTTTGTTATTTGGTTGCAGGGTTGTTTGTGAGAGACCATCTTCATCATATGCCTCCCACGGATTGATAAACCTTAGGTCATCCATTTGAGGAAAATTTGCTACTGTCCTACAAACCTCTACACTTGGAGGCCCAACAACGTCTACAAGAAGAAGGTAGCGTAGTAGACATCAAGCTCTTTTCTCGCGCTATTGCCGGGAAGGTGAGTGCTTGAAGGTATATCTTTAGATCTTGCAATCGAATCTTGTAGTTTCTTGTTTTATCACTAGTTTAGTCTATAAAAGAAAAAAAATGGAATTGAGGTTGCCTCATATGCTTCATCTCTTTAATATCTTTCATGAAAATGATGGAAAGGAAAATTGTGCCAAAGTGTTAGAAGAAGAATGCATTAGAATGTTTGGCACTAAACCTTTGAATGATGAGCATGATTGCAATGTTGTTAGTATGAACCCTTTCAATATCCATAGTACTAATGATGATTGCACTAGTCATGATGAAAATGTCTCTTATAAGCATGTCAACTTTTGTGGAGTGCATAGAGTTTGCAAGTACACACCAAATAGGGAAGATAGATTTTGCAAGAGGCATAAGTATTTAGAAAGTAAATGGTTGCAAGAGAAGCTAGATGTTTGTGCTGAAAATTTAAAATTTCTTTGCCATCCTTGTGAACTGTACAATGAACGTGATAATTTAAATCTCCAATGCAAATTGTTTCATGATCGAATCGTGTCCAAAAATTGTGATGACTTGATTTCCCTTGCACATCATAATGAACTTAGTTTGCTTGTGGGTTATGAAGAAATGAAACGTTTAACTAAGGATCTTCCAGAATTTGTCCTTGATAAACTTCTTGATTTTGATCTAGAGGAAATTTATATGTATTGTGCGGTGAATTGCATTGAAAATCCTTATATTGCCAATTACACAAAGACAAGAAAACAAATAGAAGATGAAGAGAATACTAATGAAAGGGAAGAGATTTCCCAATATCCTCCTATTCTTTCTTATGATGAATCAGATAACGAGGAGGAGCTTTCTATTCAACCAATCTCATTAATAAGGAGCTCCAAAAAGAGGATTAAACCCGCACATGATGCGAAGAAGAAAAAAAAAAGAAAAGACGAAGCAGCAAAGGTAAAAAGGTATCCCTTCCAAATGATGTTGCTCCTATTACTCTTTGTGATGATGATAATTGATATAATATCGGTGTTATCCATACTATTAATGATGAGAGTGATTATGCTTATGATATGAAAAGGCCCAAGCTTGGGGATGCTATGTTTGATGAGAATGACATGTTTGAGAATTTATTTGCTGCAATTAATGTTTGTTCCAAGCTTGGGGATGCTACATTTGATGAAGATGATATTTTTAGTCTCATATGCAAATTTATTAAGATGATAGCATGCCTCCTACTTATGATGATTATTGTGATGACACTTATGCTATAAAAAGTAGTGATGATTATAATTATAAAACTTGTCATGATCGATTATGATTACCCTTTTTCTGAACATTACTCTTTTAATGTGGAAACAATCTATAGTATTCAAGTTTCTTATGATACTCCCACTATTCCGAGTGAGAAGAATTTTGCTTATGTGGAGAGTACTAAAATTTCTATGCAAGTAGATCATGAAAAAAATGCTTTATGTGCTGGTTATATGGTTGAATTCATTCATGATGCTACTGAAAATTATTATGAGAGAGGATCATATGCTTGTAGGAATTGCAATAATATCAAGTTTCCTCTCTATGTGCTTAAAGTTTTGAAGTTATGCTTGTTTTGCCTTCCTATGCTAGTTGATTATTGTTCCCATAAGTTGTTTGCTCACAAAATCCCTATGCATAGGAAGTGGGTTAGACTTAAATTTGATAGTTATATTCTTCATGATGCTCTCTTTATGTTTCAATCCTTATCTTTTTGTAACATCCCAAATTTTCAATTTGGAATGTTATACATAGATCATATTGCATATCATTGTTTTATTGCATTTTTGTGTGCTGCGATCCTCGAAATTCTAAGCAACTCAAGGGCCCACAGAGAGAGTTGGGGATTTTACCGTTTTCGTATTTGAGTTTTCTCAAATACCGGTACGAGGATCACTTTGGTTTTAATTATTTTTCTCTCCGAAAATATTTCTTAATAAAATATATGAGCGGAGATAATATGACTTCTCCAAAATAAAAGAAATATTGGAGGAAAAATATTAAAATCACTTTTAGTATTTTATTTGGATTTATTTGCAATTTTATTTGCATAGGAAAATGCGCGTTTTTCAAAATTGCATTTAGGTTCGGAACAAATGTTCACTTTGTCTTAAATAATATTAGAGTACGGTGAAAATTTATTTCGGAATTTTTCGTCTCTGTTTAGTATTTTTATTTTGTTGTTTTTCTATGTTAGGACCGTTTTAAAAAAAATAAGTTTCGGACCGAACTGGGCCGAAGGCCCAGCCGGCCCGTGCGCCGCCGCCTTCCACCCGTGGCCGAGCCGGACTCCCGCTGGAGTCCGAGCTGCCGCCGACGCCGCCGCCTTGGCCCCTCGGCTAAGTAAAGACCCCCCTGGCCTTTATAAGCGCCG
>LR738711.1:462009039-462033210 GCA_902687465.1 Secale cereale
CCCCCGTCGCCCCACACCACCGCCGCCGCTTGCGCCGCGCCACACCGCGGCCGTTGCCACCGCCGCCGCCGCCGCAGCCCACAGCCGCCCGCGTCGGAGCCCGCCGCTACCCGCCCCGCCGCCGCACTCGCCGCCCTGCGCCGCCGTCGCCGGAGCTGCCGCCGACAAGGTAGGCGCCGCCGCCGAACTCGCCACCGTCGGTTTTTTCTTTAAAACCGATTGGTTTTTTTAGAACCCTAGATCTGTTTTTAATAGATCGGTTCGGTTTTTCCATCGGTTTAGTTATCTAGCGGACGTTTGTCTGGTCGTTCGTTTTAATGAATGCTTTTCGTCTTTTAGTAACAGACAGTGAACATTCGTTCGTTAGCCAATTCGTTCGTTTTCTTTTTCAGGGTTTTCCCGTGATTATTTTCGATCATGATTTTTGCCCTGGTCTTCTTTTTAGTTTTTCTTTTTGCTCGTCAGTTAGAATCAGGCGATTCAAGCGCCCAGATCTTCGTCTCGAAGCCCTCTTTCCGTTTTATCAACTTGAACAACGTTTTGGTACTGTAAAAGTTAACCTTATATCAATTTAGTAAACGGATCTTGTTTCTTTCGTAGTTTGAGTTTCGTTGCTCCGTTTGATTTGATTCTTTCTGCAAACCGGAGTTCTTAAGTTGAACTTTCTGGTTAGATCTTCTTAGTTGGAGTTTTACCTGTGAATATTTGCTTGTTTTCTTATGTATGCTATTGTTTGTTTGCGATAGAATTCCCGGAGTGCGAAGCGTGCTACTACGAGTCCCTAGGTTTTGTGAATCATCTGCAAGGCAAGTAACACTTTTATCATACCCTTTTTACCCAGTTTTATGCATTAGATCAAACCCTCACACATTGCATGAGTAGGATCACTTAACTTGTGGGACTGGGAAGTAAATTGAGGTAGAACCTATTACCTGCATTATTTGTCAAACCATGGGAGTTACTTCTACGCTATGCTTAGGTTGCCATGCTATGCTCGTAGACGTGGATTGGGTTTGAGAGTATCCATGATAGATGTGAGTTATTAATTAATGGTTCAACTTAAGGTGGCTACTTGAATACACATCTGGGTGGATTGGTTGTAGGGCACCTAGAGAATCCAGTGTTGTCCTAGGAAATCCCGGAGGAACCGTGTGATTATCCTAAGGAATGCCACCTAGGCTCAAAGGGATCATAAAACTATTCATGCTAGAAACTTCCGTGTGCAGCCACAATGCCATTATGGGCTCTGGCATAGTGTGAGTAAGTTGTGTGAGCTCTTTCAGTGGTGGACTAGCAGATATAGGGGAAAGTAGATGTACCGGTCCACCCAGGGTAAAGAGTAAATGCTTCTAAAAGACTGTGTCTCCGTCATCTGTTTCTCAAACACAATGCAGTGCGAGAAATCCAATGGAGGAGATAGAGTCTTGTGGGGAAAAGTGCGCAAACCTCTGCAGAGTGTACAAACTAATCATGATTAGCCGTGTCCCGGTTATGGACATCTTGAGTATCTGGTACTTGAATTATTGGTTGATCTCATCACTCTAAAACTAATTTGTTGGGTTAATGTTGACTACTTTAATTGGGATTGAGTTGGAGGAACCTTCTCAATGATGTTTCAACTATCATGATAGTTAAAATAAAAGTTATTCCTTTGTTGTAGGGAAAATTTGGCTTTATGCAAAAACTTTAACCTTAGAGCCTCCACCAGCCAAATATGCATATAGTGTTAGCCTTTATTCTGTTACTTGATCTACTGTGTTATCTTGCCAGCATATTCCATGTGCTGACCCGTTTCGGGCTGCAACATATTACGTTGCAGACTTTTCAAAAGAAGAGTAAGGTGCGCTAGGTCGTTTGTCGTGCACTCAGCTATGCTATTGGAGTTGATGGACTCACTTAACTTCCAAGTCTGCTGCTGTTATTTTTGTTAGATGGCCTTATGCCATATACTTTTGTAATAAGTTCTCTTTTGAGACATTCGATGTAATAAGTGTGTGATTGCCACTCTTTTATAAATCCTTCAAGTACTGTGTGTGTCAGCATTACCGATCCAGGGATGACACAGAACACCGAGACTTCGGTCCATTCGGATCATGGTCGAGCGACATGATGATCAGAGCACACGCTAAATGTAGGACACGACCACTAAGATAAACCCTAGGTCACTCTTTTCTACTCATTTCTGACTCCTCTCCACTTTCTACTCTTTAGGATGGTGGACCCAAGGAACAAGTTCACTCAACCTGATGAAGACACACCTTTTGGACGACACTTGAAGGAAGTCACTAGGTATCTGAACATCGGAATACCAAGCTTCACGAGGACCTACACTTCCACTTTACCAGAAGAAGAGCGATGGAATATTCAAGTTCAAATTCCCGGGAGGACATTCACACCATCCACTAAGCCCATAGAGTTTTCTTTTGATGCACCAACCTGGAGCCTCGGTAAGAGTATGGAAGCCCACATTACAATGGGACGAATTGGAGAAGTCTACAAGCAGGAGCTGAAGGACACTATCTACCAGATATGTGGATGCCAAGATGAGCAATGGGACATGATGAGCACCCGGAAGGACATGTCCATTGCAGCGTTCATCCCGGAGTTAAACCAGCACATTCATCGACAGGAGCACCAGATGTGCGCAGGCATGATAGAGTTGAAGAAGGCGCTAACCAGGAACTTGGAGCTAGAAGAGGAACTCAAGTCTACACGTGACGGATACGAGGAGGAAATGACAATACTTGTGGAGAAGAATGATGACTTGATAAGGAAGCTAGGAGTATTCATGGGAGATCCAGCAACAGGAGGAGAAGAAGAAGAGCCTAAGGAGATTCGTTCTGAGGACTACATCATCATCGACGACACCGACTCAGACCCCCACGATAGTGATGGTGACTATGAAGATGAAGCTGGAGCAGATATCATGGAATCTTCCGCCGATAAAAATTTCTAGATGACCACCCTATGACTAGTAGTTTTCCCCCGTAAAGTAGAATTTAGAGCACTTTTGTAACGTTAGTTAGAGCTTTGTATGCCCTTGCTTGAAATTGATTGGTGTGACATGATTGTGTTTGTCTCATGTGCATATGGGTAGTGAATTTTCCCTTAGACCTCATTTCTATTCTAATCTCTTCCCTCTACACCCATCAGATGCCTCCGAGACGTGAGCCTGGATTTCAGTTTCCTCCTGAGCTCACTCGGTTGATCCAGCAGCATAACACATTGATGCAACTTCTAGTCCAGAACAATCAGAACAACAACAACAATAACCCTCCACCACCACCACCCATGGACAACCTGACACGTTTCCTAAGGTTGCAACCACTGGTGTTTTCTAGTAGCATTGAACCAATAGTTGCTGATGACTGGCTGCGCAAGATTGGAAGGGAGTTGACCACCGCAAATTGCACGGATGCTGAGAAGGTGCGTTTTGCCGCACATCAATTGGTTGGACTAGCAACATCATGGTGGGAGAATTACACAGCCACTTTCCATGTAGCCAATGTCACTTGGGATCAGTTTCAGCAAGCTTTTCGCACTGCCCATGTCTCAACTGGAGCCATGAGCATGAACAAGGAAATTGTACTGTGGCTCAGTACGTAGATGAGTTTAGTACTCTCTCGCTATGCCCCAGATGATGTGGCCACAGATGCCGCGAAGCAGGAGAAGTTTATGGAAGGGCTGAATGATGAGATGAGCATACAGTTGATGGTGGCAACCTTCAACAACTACCAGGAGGTTGTAGACAAGGCTCTTATGATTGAAGGGAAGCAGCAACAGATTGAAAGCCGCAAGAGGAAGTATGGACAAGGAAGGAATAATTCTGCAGCCCAGTAGAAGCCCCGTTTCTCCCCGAACTCGGGAGGATACACCCATAACCATGGAAGCTACACCCATAATGGAGGGAGTTCTCATAATCACAATGGCTCCAAGAATGGGAATGGGAATGGAGCAAGCAATAGTCAGAACCGCTCCACCCCATCCACACCCGCCAAGAGGGATTTAGGTCACATTACATGTTTTAAGTGCAGGAAGAACGGACACTACGCCACGGAGTGCCCTGAAGCGAAGAATGGGAATGGCAATGGAAGCGCTGGGATGAAGCCCAACCCTTTCAACAAAGGACAAGTGAACCACGTGACCGTGGAGGAGGTTGAAGAGCAACTTGATGCAGTTGTCGATAAGTTTAGGTTAAGTCATTTACCGCAGTAGTTCTTTTCGATACTGGTGCATCGCATTCATACATTTCAAGGGGATTCGTGAATAGATATAAGTTTCCCACCCAAGTCCTTAAGACCCCCATGTTAGTAAGTTCCCCAGGAGCAGAGTATATGGCACATCAAGGATGTTTTCAAGTGCCATTGACCATTGGACGCCATGTTTTTCCCTCAGACCTGATAGTTTTGGAGTCACAAGGATTCGATGTGATACTAGGTATGGATTGGCTATCGATGTATGGAGGGAACATCGATTGTGCCAGTAAGTCTATTTTTCTTACCACCCCGGAGGGAAAAAGGATCAAGTATGTATCTAGGCATTCGCCTAGAAGTACACAAGTACATTCTCTCTCGGGACTTGTTCAGGAGGAAGCGCCAGTAGTAAGGGATTATCCGGAAGTATTTCTAGAGGAGCTACTAGGCATGCCCCCAGATAGGGACTTTGGGTTTTTGATTGAGCTATTGCCAGGCACCGGACCAATATTGAAGAGACCGTACCGGATGCCAACAAATGATCTAGAGGAGATCAAGAAGCAGATTAAGGAGTTATTGGAGAAAGGATTTATTAGACGAAGTTTATCACCTTGGGGAGCCTCAGTGCTCTTGGTCGAGAAGAAGGATGGATCTTCAAGGATGGTCGTTGATTATCGGGCACTGAACGAAGTGACGATTAAGAACAAATACCCACTACCGATGATCAATGATTTGTTCGACCAACTACAAGGAGCTAAAGTATTCTCCAAGATCGATCTACGATCAGGGTACCACCAGTTGAAGATCCGAGAGAAGGATATACCTAAGACAGCCTTCACCACAAGGTATGGGTTATATGAGTATACGATTATGTCGTTTGGATTGACTAACGCCCCCGCCTATTTCATGAGTATGATGAATAAGGTGTTCATGCAGTTCCTCGATAAGTTTGTCGTGGTATTCATTGATGATATCCTGGTGTACTCGAAGAACGAAGAGGAACATGAGGAACATTTGTGTTTGGTTCTGGAGAAGCTCGGAGAACATCAGTTGTATGCCAAGTTTACCAAATGTGAGTTTTGGTTGAAGGAAGTTGGATTCTTAGGACATGTTATATCAGGAGAAGGTATAGTAGTGGATCTCGTCAAGGTGCACGCACTCACTGAGTGGTTGGCACCCACTTCAGTTGGAGAAATCCATAGTTTTCTTGGACTCGCGGGATACTATCGGAGATTCATAGATAATTTATCCAAGATTGCAAAGCCTATGACGTCATTGTTGAAGAAGGACACTAAGTTTTATTGGACTGAAGAGTGCGAAGAAAGTTTCCAGGAGTTAAAGAAAAGTTTAACGACATCTCTAGTGCTGATCTTGCCAGATATACGCAAGGATTTCCAAGTGTATTGCGACGCTTCACGCTTAGGACTTGGAGGAGTACTCATGCAGGATGGTAGAGTTGTTTCTTATGCATCTCGTCAGCTTCGACCACATGAGTTGAATTATGTTACGCATGATTTGGAGCTAGCAGCTGTGGTGCATGCGCTCAAAACCTGGAGACACTTCCTTATTGGGAATTGTTGTGATGTGTACATGGATCACAAGAGTTTGAAGTACATTTTCACTCAGAAGGAGCTGAACCTCAGACAGAGGAGATGGTTGGAGCTCATAAAGGATTATGATATGAAGCTGCACTATCACCCAGGTAAGGCCAATGTCGTTGCAGACGCTTTGAGCCGGAAGAGTTATGCCAATACCCTAGTAAATGGAAGATTACCGGAAGAGTTAGCAGAAGATGTTAGGGAGCTTCGTTTGGAGATAGTTCCTAGAGGTTTTGTTGCAACATTGGAGGTTCTACGAGAGGCCCAGAAAGCTGATAAGAAGATTGCCGAAATAAAGGAGAAGATGAGTGAAGGAAAAGCCAAGGGTTTTCGTAAGGACGGACACGACACCTTGTGGTTTGAGGATCGAATCTATGTGCCCAACAACGCCGAGATCAGGAAGTTGATACTACAGGAAGCACATGATTCGCCATACTCGATACACCCTGGAAACACTAAGATGTATTTGGATATGAAGGACCGTTTCTGGTGGACGGGAATGAAGAAGGATATTGCCGAGTACGTAGCCGTATGTGATGTATGCCAGAGAGTGAAGGAAGAACATCATAAGCCAGCAGGATTACTGCAGCCTATGCCGATACTTGTAACGCCCCAAGACCAATGCAACATGTGTCTTCCAGTAATTCGCTGTCATTGCCACATCATCTGCTTGCGTGTTGCACTTTGCCTTGTCATCATGTGCATTGCATCATCATGTTTTCAAAACTTGCATCCGTCCGAGTCCGCTCGTACATTCCGTTGACACACTCGCACGGGCCTACTGCACCTCCGAATATTTATTTTATAAGTGGCCATAAAATGTTCTCGGAATGGGGTGAAACTTGGTGTGTGGTCTTATTATAGCATAGGTAGACCGTCTGTCAAATTTGGTCGCGTTCGGAGTTCGTTTGATAGCCCAACGGTTAACCGTTAGAAGCCCTTTCTCTTTTAGCCCAACACTCCTCCACAACAGCCCGCTAGCCCATCCCAACCACCTCCATGCTCTCGGTCATTGGATCGTGATCACGTGGCCGAAAACCACACCTCATTTGGACTCTCCTAGCTCCCTCTACCTATAAATTAGCCCTCCCCATCCAAATTCACGGATAACCCTAGCCTCGTCTTCCTCCTCGCGCAGCCGGACGCGTCCGACCGCGCCGGCCATGTACGACGGCCACGTCGCCCCGGCCAACCATAAGCTGCCATGTCACCCCACCGCCACTCTTCTCCAACCCCGCGCCGCCACCTCACCCCCTCTCTCCTCCCACCGCACCAGGCCCGCTGAGCCCGCGGCTGACCCGCGCCGGGCCGAACTGGGCCCGACCAGGCCCCGCGCCGCCGTCGTGAGCCGTAGCTCGGATCTGCCCACTCTTCCCATTGGATCCCGACGGGATCGGGACCGCCACCGCCGGTGAGCGATGCCGCCGTCCCTCGCGGCCTCCTCGCCCACCTGACCTTGCCCCGCCGGCCGCCTCCCACGCCACGTCACCACCATCGTAGCACCACCCATTGCCGGAGTTGACCACGACGCTGAGCTCATCGCCGGCCTCCTCGTCTTCCTCCCTCGCCGGATCCGGGAACCCCTCGCCCGGATCTGCCCGTTCCCGTCAAGCTCCGCCGAGCCCGTCGCCGGAGGCCCCTCGGGCGCGCTCGCCAGAGTTCCTCGCCGCCGCTGTCTCTCTGTGGTCGGGCAGGAGGAGGGCGACGCCCAGCGCCTCCCCTGCCTCTATGAGCCCTGCCTCGCCCGCTCATGGGCCCACGTCGGCCGACACTGCCCCGCTCCAGCCCACCAGCACCCAGCCGGCCTCCTCCGCAGTTGGGCCAGGCCCATTGGGTGAGCAGCCCCAATCCTCGCCCTGTGCGATTTTTAGCTCCTCTCGCTCATGTTGTTTTTTCGCTCGGAGTTTAAAAAAACTGTAAGTCCCTAGTCTACATTAAAATGTATGCATCTTGTCTGCCTTGTAACTTTGTGCACGTAGATCCAAATGGAGCATATGATATGTCAAAATGTCCGTCTCGTGATGCTCTTCATATTGTTGTACTGTGGCATGCTTGTTAGAGCTCATCTTGATGCCCTTATCATCATTGCAAAAGTGCTATATGTTATAAACTACTGATAAGTGTTATTTTGTTAGCATGTTTGTAAGGTCATATCTTTGTGCATGTTGGTCCAAATGGAGTGTATGATATGTCAAAATGTCCATTGTGAAGTGCTCTACATGATGGTTGTTGTAGCATTCATGTTAGGTGCCATATTGGCATGTTTATCTCTGTTGCAAAAGTGCATGTGGCTGTTAAGTGCTGAAACTTGCTATGAGATGTTGATTTGTCATTTTTGTATCTTTATGTGTGATTTTTGTTCGAGCTACATGTCAATATGTTTTAGAAGCACAATCATACCATCTTTGTTGTGGTGCAATCCACTTTTCATGATATGCCTTGTGGTGTTTGCAACAAGCTTGGAAAGTAGCCTACTCGATGTTGTTATTTTCTGAGACTTGTTAAAAACTGCTAAGTCTGAAACTGTTATAACATGATGCCATGTTTGCTTGATGCCCCACTCGAATCCATGCATGTTTTGGGTTGTCCAATGATCATGTCTTGTTGCCCATGTTATGCTCTATCCATCCATGCCCTTGGTTACATATATGACCTGTTGTAGCTTGTTGTTTTCATGCTCTCAAGTTGCTATAAAATGTTTCTGTCAGCCTGTTATCAGCAAGTTCAGTTTTGCCATGTGAATTGCTAGTGATCTATGCATCCTATGACCATGTTCTTGCCATGAATAGCTTCATAAACATGTCTTCATGTTGTTGGTTATATTCACTTGCCATGATATGCTTTGAGATGAGTTTCACAAGCTTTCAAACATACCTACTTGTCGTTTTTGCTGCCATGTTTAGTTTATTTTCACCAAGTCTGTGAAACGGTTATCTTTTGCAATATTGCCATGATGTTTTGAGCATGTTCTAGTGGTGTTTTGTAGTAGCTCATTGGTCATGCTTGTAGTGATGGACATGTACATGCTTGACATGCCCTTTGTTGCCATGAGATGTTCTTGTATCATGTTGTTTTGAAGTCAACTAAGTGCCATGTTGTTGTTTTGGACAGCTTGTTGTTATATCTTGTTTCATGTGTATGTGTTGAACCGTTGCTCCGTTTTGAGCGTGTCCTATATGAAACTTGTGTGTTTTTGCATTTAGATGTATAATAACATGTTGAATACCTGTTTGGAGTGTGTTTGCTTGATGTTTGGATGCGTTTTGCATCAATGCCATGCTTGTCTTGTTTTGCTCATATCTTCTAGGCCGTAGCTCCGAATTAAATGAACTTTATATGAAACTTGACTAGAATTTCGAGTAGATCATCATGGTGCATGTTAACTTGTTGTTTAACAACTTTAACATAAGGTTTGTTCAGATCTGTACCAATTTCGAAATGTGCATATGCGGACTTACCGGACTTGTTATATGTTGTTTTCCGGCCTCATTTAAACTTGCTTGTGTGATGTTCTTGTTTGCATCATCCCTTGCCATGTTTTGCATCATATAGACTTGTCTTGCATCATACTTGGTTGAGCATTATGTCATGTTCTTGTGTGGTGTGTTTACCGTGTTGCTTGCTTCTTCTCGTTAGTGCTTGGCTCGTTGCGATCGTGAGGATTCGTTCGACTACACTTGGTTCGTCTTCGCGGCTTCTTCTTTGTCTTCTTCATGGACTCATTCTTCTTCCTTGCGGGATCTCAGGCAGGATGACCGTCGCCTTGGATACCTTTACTATCATTGCCATGCTAGTTGTCTCGATGCTACCGCTATATGTCACGCTACGTATCTTTTGTTGTCAGCCTCTCTCCTTGTTGCCATGAAACCTCTAACCTTTGACACCTTCCCAGCAAACCGTTGTTTGGCTATGTTACCCATTCACTCAGCCCCTCTTATAGCTTTTTTAGTTGCAGGTGAAGATGAAGATCACTCCATGTTGGATCTTGGTTGTTGGAATATCACAATATCTATTATTGTAATTAACACACCTATATACTTGGCAATGGGTGGAAGGCTTGGCCTTTTGCTCGGTGTTTTGTTCCACTCATGTCGCCTAAGAACCGATAAACCGGTGTTATGTTCCTTGATTTTGCATTCCTAACGCGGTTGGGTATATGGGGACCCCTTGACAGTTCGTCTTTGAATAAAACTCCTCCAGCAAGGCCCAACGTTGGTTTTACCATTTGCCATAACTGAAAACTTGAATAGAGACTTTCCGGACACTGAGGACTTAATTTTACAACCCGGGCCAGTGCTCCTCATGAGTGTTGGTCCAAACCTGTCAACCGCCGATGACCACCAGGGGCAACCTTGGACTTGGCCTACCGGAAGTTTGGATGATCCGGACGTGGCTTGAGACGAGATACGCGCGGCTACTATCAGGGTGTCGACACGCCGGGAGGTCTTGCTGGACTTGTTTTACCATTGTCAAAAAGTCTTGTGCACCAGGATTCCGAGTCTAATCGGGTTGTCCCTAAGATAAGGGGTATTATTATTTTTACCTCTACTGATCATGAGAGCTTGTGATGGGCTAAGTTGAAACACCCCTGCAGGGTTATAATATTTCGAAAGTCGTGCCCGCGGTTATGTGGCAGATTGGAATTTGTTAATGTCCGGTTGTAGAAAACCTGACAGAGGATCCGAAGTACAATACACGAACCGCATGAGTAACCGTGACTGTCTCTTTTCACTTTGAGAAGAGAACACGGTGGGGTTATGTTTGACTCATAGGTAGTTCAGGATCTTTAGCGATCAGTACTAGTTTGTGACCATTTGCGTAGATGCTCATCTTATTCTTGTACTCGTAAGTTAGCCACCATACTTTTGCTTAGTCGCTGCTGCAACCTCACCACTTAACCTCTTCCTACCCATTAAGCTTTGCTAGTCTGGATACCCATGGTTATGGGATTGTTGAGTCCTCGTGGCTCACAGTTACTACAACAATATTTGTAGGTGCAGGTTTCCGATGACTTGACATGAGAGCGATGTTACCTTATGTTCGAGTTCTGTCTTCTTCTTCTTCGTCAGTCTTGGGCTAGGTTCCTGGTCGGCAACCTGGGATAGCAGGATGGATGTCGTTGTGCTTTTCATGTTTGCATCCGTAGTCGGATGTCTTGTATTGATGTTGTTGTATTCATGTGACTTGTATGAATTGTTTTATCCCCCATGTATGTATGTAATGGTATGATGTAATGATATCCATCTTGCTAAGCGCCCGAAATGCGGATGTGCCCAATCACGAATGTGTCACGTGATCGGGATAGACTCGTATCTTCGGCCTGACAAGTTGGCATCAGAGCCTCGACCGACCATAGGAGCCCCCTTGATTGATCGTAGCTTGGCCGTTGTCGAGTCTAGAAGAAAACTATTTTGGAGTCTAGTTATATCGGAGAGTAGGAATTCTTTTTACTCCTCAGCCCCTTCGTCACTCTGGTGAGGAATCTTGGCGTACGTGATTTGAATTACTCCTCTTCCCCTTCAATTTTTTTTAGGATCATGCAGTTAGTTTTCCGATCATTGCGATGTTTGTTCTTTTCATCCGGTGCAATTCTTGTCAAGTCGATTTGATCCTCCTCGTCTTTTGCTTCTATCCTTGGTTCTTTCCAACCGATGTTGTTTCCCCGTCCGCAGTGGTCTTTCTTTTTCCCACTCGCCCACCCTTTTCTTCTGGGAGTCGGAGTCCTCAATCAAGTATCCATCCTACTCGTGTGAATCATTTACATTCTTTCCTCGATTATTTCAACTGGTGAATTCTCGTCCAGTTCATCATTCTTCTTCTCTTCTCCGATGAATTCTCGTGTCGGTTGACATTCTTCATACCTTTTCTTTTCCCCGGTGGATTCAATTCAAGTTTTCGGTGTTGATCTTATTCTTTTCCATTGCTCAAGTGTTTTTCCCCTTCTCTCGTTCGCCTCTCGCCATGTAATTGTTCCGGTATTCCAAAGACATTCCAGGAGATTCGTCTATGTCCTAATTTATTCGAGGTTGTCACCTCATTCAAGTCTTTCAAACGTTCCGGTGCATCGTTTCTCACTCGAATAATCCTTTTCAACAGTGTTTTCTTTTCGGTGGGCTCATAACCCACAGGTCTTTTCCCAAGATCTTACCTGACTCTTCTAATTTCCTAGAGTGTTCCGAAATTCTTTTCAAGTGTGACGTAAGTATGGATTCGATCCGTCATGTGCCTTCTCCAAGATCGTTTGCAAAGTCTTTTCATGCGTGGTTCAACCTTTCTTCTTTCGTTCATCCGGAGTATGTCGTGAATTCTTTTCTTTGTGTTCCTCCGAAGGCCATCATTTCAGAGGATTTCTTTGTTCTCAGTTTTCAACTTCGTCCTCCAAATATTCTTCATTGATGCCTCTTCGTTCGTCTCACATTCGTCCGGTGCTTCGTTCAAGTATTCTTTAATCAGTTCGCGATCTCTTCGTTCTCTTTTATCTAAATTCCCCAAGTGCTTTATTGTTCCCAGCGATTCATTCTCTTGTATTCACTCGATTTTAATTCTTCACGGTGGTTTGTTCTTTTTCATCACTCGATTTTTATTGTTCTCGGTGGTTTGTTCCTTTTTCTTCACCCGGCTTCAATTCTTACGGTGGTTCGCTCAAGAGTTCTTTTCCGGTGTTATCATATCAGTCCATTCATTTTATTCCAATCCTACTGGTGTTTCATGAAGATTTTCGCAAGTTCGGGATATACCTCTCTTTAATCCTTGTCAACGCGAATAAGTAGTATGCGAATCCATCGCTTTCATCAATTTAATAGATGAAGGATGAGCATACCATAATTCTTATTCATTCTCGTCAAGTTCATCAATTCCTTCCTTCGGAATTTGTTCTTGATTCTAGTCCCAAGTGTTTTTCATCTTTTCTTTTCCAGAGTTCAAATTTTCTCGGCTATCTCGTCAGAACCCCGTCTAAATCATCGCAAGGACTTATTCTTATTAATTTTCATCCTTCATCATCCTTTCGTTACCGAAGTTCTTCATGGTGGTTGATCGCGATTCAACGCATTCTTCAAGTGTTCATCAAATTCTTGTGGAGCAGCTCAAGCATTATTCTTTTGCCTCTCGAGTGCAAAGAATTCTCCGTATTCTTCTGAAGTGGAGTTTTGCAGCTATTTAATATTTTGGTTGCGGCATAATTCACCTCAAGTCTTGACATGTTTTAATAAGCCCACAACAACCTTATTCTTTTGTTTTTGATCATCTCAACAACTCCGTTCAAGTCTTTCTCTAATAAATTCTCGTTCATGTCACTTGTGCTCAAAGTTGTTATCTTCTTCTCCGTTCTTTTCATTCCATTATTGCAATTCGTCCGAAGGTATTGTATTGTTTCTCGTCATGTATCGTTCCATCTTCTCAAGCTCATATTCAATTTCTTCCATGTTCAACTGGAGTGCTGGTCAAATTCTTTCATTCTTGTTCCTTGGCTATCTCGTTATACCGGTGCAGTTTCATATTCTTTTTCGGTCATTAACCTCTTGTTTCGTGCCTTTCAGCCTCCCCGATTCTTGTCGTATTCCTTGTTCCTCTTGTCTAACAAAGTGTTTGCAACTTCATTCTTCTCCGTTGTGTTCGTTCTTTCAAGTTGTTCAACCTCTCTAAGGTTCTTTGATTTCACCTTCTTCCTTTTACCTTCCGTCTCGTTCCTAAGATCTCGGGACGCGATCTCTTGTTAGTAGGGGAGTGTTGTAACGCCCCGAGACCAATGCGCCACGTGTCTTCCAGTTATTTGCTGGCATTGCCACATCATCTACTTGCGTGTTGCACTTTGCCTTGTCATCATGTGCATTGCATCATCATGTTTTCAAAACTTGCATCCGTCCGAGTCCGCTTGTCCTTTCCGTTGTCCGTTCTGAGCCCAAACACACTCAGACACGCCCGCGGCACCTCCGAATATTTATTTTATAAGTGGCCAGAAAATTTTCTCGAAATGGGGTGAAACTTTGCGTGTGGTCTTATTATAGCATAGGTAGACCGCCTATCAAATTCCGTCGCGTTCGGAGTTCGTTTGATAGCCCAACGGTTAACCGCGTTAACCGACGGAAGCCCTTTCTCTTTTGGCCCAGCACCCCTCCACAACAGTCCTCTAGCCCATCCCAACCACCTCCATGCTCTGGGGTCGTTGGATCGTGATCACGTGGCCGAAAACCGCACCTCATTTGGACTCTCCTAGCTCCCTCTACCTATAAATTAGCCCTCCCCGTCCAAATTCATGGATAACCCTAGCCTCGTCTTCCTCCTCGCGCACCCGGACATGTCTGCCGGCCACGTCGCCCTGGCCAACCATAAGCCGCCACGTCACCCCGCCGCCGCTCTCCTCCAACCCGTGCCGCCACTTCACCCCCTCTCTCCTCCTACCGCACCAGGCCCGCTGAGCCCGCGGCTGACCCGCGCCGGGCCGAACCGGGCCCGACTAGGCCCCGCGCCGCCGCCGTGAGCCCTAGCTCGGATCTGCCCACTCCTCCCGCTGGATCCTAATGGGATCGGGACCGCCGCCGCCGTCCGCCGCGGCCTCCTCGCCCACCGGACCTTGCCCCGCCGGCCGCCTCCCACGCCACGTCACCACCACCGCAGCACCGCCCGTTGCCGGAGTTGACCACGACGCCGAGCTCGTCGGCGGCCTCCTCGTCTTCCTCCATCGCCGGATCTAGGAACCCCTCACCCAGATCTGCCCGTTCCCATCAAGCTCTGCCGAGCCCATGACCGGAGGCCCCTCGGGCGCGCTCACCGGAGTTCCTCGCCGCCGCTATCTCTCTGCGGTCGGGCGGGAGGAGGGCGACGCCCAGCGCCTCCCCTGCCTCCGTGTGCCCTGCCTCGCCTGCTCATGGGCCCGCGTCGGCCCACACTGCCCCGCTCCGGCCTACCAGCACCAAGCTGGCCTCCTCCGCAGTTGGGACAGGCCCATTGGGTGGGCAGCCCCAATCCTCGCCCTGTGCAATTTTTAGCTCCTCTCTCTCATATTGTTTTTTCCTCGGAGTTTTAAAAAAACTGCCAAGTCCATAGTCTGCATTAAAATGCATGCATATTGTGTGCCTTGTAACTTTGTGCACGTAGATCCAAATGGAGCATATGATATGTCAAAATGTTCGTCTCGTGATGCTCTTTATATTGTTGTACTATGGCATGCTTGTTTGAGTTCATCTTGATGCCCTTATCATCGTTGCAAAAGTGCTACATGTTATAAACTGCTGATAAGTGTTATTTTGTAAGCATGTTTGTGAGGTCACATCTTTGTGCATGTTGGTCCAAATGGAGTGTATGATATGTCAAAATGTTCATTGTGAAGTGCTCTACATGATGGTTGCTGTAGAATTCATGTTAGGTGCCATATTGCCATGTTTATCTCTGTTGCAAAAGTGCATGTGGCTGTTAAGTGCTGAAACTTGTTATGAGATGATGATTTGTCATTTTTGTATCTTTATGTGTGATTTTTGTTTGAGCTACATGTCAATATGTTTTAGAAGCACAATCATACCATCTTTGTTGTGGTGCAATCCACTTTTCATGATATGCCTTGTGGTGTTTGCAACAAGCTTGGAAAGTTGCCTACTCGATGTTGTTATTTTCTGAGACTTGTTAAAAACTGCTAAGTCTGAAACTGTTATAACCTGATGTCATGTTTGCTTGACGCCCCAATCAAATCCATGCATGTTTTGGGTTGTCCAATGATCATGTCTTGTTGCCCATGTAATGCTCTATCCATCCATGCCCTTGGTTACATATATGGCCTACGGTAGCTTGTTGTTTTCATGATCTCAAGTTGCTATAAAATGTTTCTGTCAGCCTGTTATCAGCAAGTTCAGTTTTGCCATGTGAATTGCTAGTGATCTATGCATCCTATGACCATGTTCTTGCCATGAATAGTTTCATAAACATGTCTTCTTGCTGATGGTTATATTCACTTGCCATGATATGCTTTGAGATGAGTTTCACAAGCTTTCAAACATGCATAATTGTCGTTGTTGCTGCCATGTTTAGTTTATTTTCACCAAGTCTGTGAAACTGTTATCTTTTGCAATATTGCCATGATGTTTTGAGCATGTTCTAGTGGTGTTTTGTAGAAGCTCATTGGTCATGCTTGTAGTGCTGGACATGTACATGCTTGCCATGCCCTTTGTTGCCATGAGATGTTCTTGTATCATGTTGTTTTGAAGTCAACTAAGTGCCATGTTGCTGTTTTGGATAGCTTGTTGTTATATCTTGTTTCATGTGTATGTGTTGAACCGTTGCTCCGTTTTGAGCGTGTCCTATATGAAACTTGTGTGTTTTTGCATGTAGATGTATAATAACATGTTGAATACCTGTTTGGAGTGTGTTTACTTGATGTTTGGATGCGTTTTGCATCAATGCCATGCTTGTCTTGTTTTGCTCATATCTTCTAGGCCGTAGCTCCGAATTAAATGAACTTTATATGAAACTTGACTAGAATTTTGAGTAGATAATCATGGTGCATGTTAACTTGTTGTTTAACAACTTTAACATAAGGTTTGTTCAGATCGGGACCAATTTCAAAATGTGGATATGAGGACTTGTCGGAATTGTTATATTTTGTTTTCCGGCCTCATTTAAACTTGCGTGTGTGATGTTCTTGTTTGCATCATCCCTGTAATGCCCCGGATGTAATACTTTCCCTTTTGGGCATATAATATATCTCCGGCTTCATCTATTCCATTTCGGGTTCTTTGTCTTTCGGGTTTTCGTCGTTTTGTTGTGTGCGTGTGTGGCATTCATTCATATCATGTAGACATGTGCATCGCATTGCATTTGTGTTGTCGGTTGCATCCGGTTCCACGCGTTCCTTCCCGTTTTCCATTTCGCGTTCCGGAGATCCCTCACGTGTCCGTGACGTCCCGTAGGCCTACTTTGGTGTGTGGCCGTGTAACGTTACCGGTGTGGCGCGAGTCTTGTCGTGTGTTGTTGTTTTGTTGTGTGTAACCCGCCTCTCAAATCTCGTCGCTTTTGGACTCCGTTTGCTATCCCAACAGTTATTCGTGTGGGTCCAAAGTGCCTTCACTTGTGGCCCAGAAACACCCCCTCCATCAGCCCACTTCTTCTCCTAGGCCATCCTAACTTCCCCCGCGATCGGATCCGTCGGATCGCGATCGGAGGGCTCCTAAACACCTAAAAACCCTAACCCTAGCAAATCTGCTATATTTAGACCCCCCCCATGTCTATTTTAGGCATCCCTAGCTTCTTCTCCACTCTCTCACCCCTCATTTTTTTTCTCAGATCCACTTCTCCCCAAAAAAAACTTGGATCTGGCCAGCCACTTGGCTCCTTCCCTCCCGCAGAAATCGGATCGGGGGCTGTAGCCTTGAGCCAGCCGACAGTCGCCGGCGCCGTCCCTTCGATCGATCTGGCAGGCTCCCAGGTCAACGCCTCGGCCTCCCCCTCCAATCGATCCCCTCCTGCGCCTGGGCTCCCCGATCGGGACCACTTCGCCACCCCAAGGCCCACTTCGCCCCGCTCGACCGCACTCCGCGTGGACCACATCGCTGGCGGCCTCCCTCCTCGCCTTGGGCCGCCGTTTTCCCCTCGACCCAGCCGGCCGCCTCCCATCGCCACTCCGCCTCCATCAGCGCGCCGCACCGCGCCCCAGCGCCCGAGGCTATCGCTGCTGGGCCGCCGTCGCCAGTTCGGGCCCAGCCGCGCCGCCTCCTCGCTCCTCCGCGCGTCGTCGCCATCTCCGCCGCCTGGGCCACACCGCGCGGGCCTCCGCCTCCCGACCGGGCCGCCGCCCTCCAGGCTGCCGGAGCCGCCGCGCGGGCCAGATCTGCCGAAGCCCCGGGCCCGATCTGCCTCCTCGGGCCCATTTCTTCAGATCTGAGGTTGACACCCTAAAAACCACTAAGTCTGTAGATTTCTTATCTGTCTGAGGCTATCTTGCAACTGCTATATCTTTTTGTGTGGATGTCCGTTTTGCGCAAATAGCATGTCCAGACGTTCGTGGTGATTAGCACTACGTTTTATCTTTTGGTTTCATGCATGTTAGAGGTCATCTAGATGCTTTTTTTTCTGTTGCAATAGTGCTTCGCGATATAATTGCTATTATGTGATGTTTTTATGCCATCTTTGCTATGTGATATCTTTTAGCTCGTTTGTCCGAATGATGCAAATGACATGTCCACGTGTTCATCTTGCCATGCTCTATATGTTGTTGGTGATAGGTTGCATGATAGATTTATTCTTGCCATGTTTATCATCGTTGCAAAGTGCCATGTGGCTGTGATGTTATTTCACTTGTTATGAAATGCCATCTTGTTGAGCTCGTTGCTATCGTTGTGTTTATCTCCATGATGCATGCTTGTGTGATTCGGAATCACCGTCATGTGTACTTTGATGTGGTGCTTACCACTTGCCATGTTTAGTTTCGAGGTGACTTAAACTTGCTCATTTAGATGCCATGATGAAACTGCTGTTTTAGGACTTAGTGGATTTTCACTAAGTCTGAAATCTGTAATGTTCTGATGCCATGTTTGCTTGCTGCTCTAGGTCAAACCATGATAGTTTTGGGGTGGATCTTGATTGTTCCTTGTAGTAGATATTGTTGGCTTTCCATTCATGTTCTCACATGCTTATTTAAGTGGCTGTAGCATGTTTATCTTTTGCTCCAAAGTTTCAATAAAATTCTGCTGCCAGAATTTTATTGTCAAGTTCAATATGTCCAAGCTTATTGCTATTGATCCGTGGCTCCTTTGGGGGTGCACCTTTGGACTTATTTGTTGTAGGATATGTCTAGTTTATGTTCATGTCCTTTGCCATGATGTTTGAGTGCTGTAGTTTAATTATTTTGTGCTCCGAGGTTGATATGTTGCTGTAATTTTTAGCTTTCGCTCATTTCTTGTTTCGGGCATAACTTTTAGCCCGTAGCTCCGATTTCAGCGAGTCTTATATGAAACTTGATTGATTTTCTATGTTAATTCATAATATCAGAGTGTTATCATGTTTTGAGGTGTTTTGCTTGAGTGCTATTTTCCGTGCTCCGTGTGCATCCTTAGTGCATCCATCATGCATCCATCATTTTCGAGTGCGCATTGTATCTTGTTGATTTGTGCTTGGTGTGATTGTATTGTTTAGAGCCGGAAGCTGAGACCGAGTACGAGTACGAGCACAAGGTTTCCAACGAGGTTGAGCACGAGGACCCTTCTTACGATCCGAACGACTTCTCTTCAGGCAAGATGACCGAACCCCGATAACATTACTATCTTTGCCTATTGCTAGTAGTCTCGATCTATAGTTTTGCCTCGATGCCCATGTTCTTCCTGTCAGCCTCCTACTTGTAACCATTGCCATGTTAACCACCCTACCTATGCAAACCGTTGCTTGGCTAAGTACGCTTCGCTCAGCCCTTCTTATAGCATTGCTAGTTGCAGGTGAAGATCGAAGATGCTTGCTTCATGTTGAAGTTCTGTTGGGTTATATCACACTATATAATTGCTTAAATGAAATCATCTATATATTGGCAAGGGTGGAAGGCTAAGCCTTTTGCTTGGTGATTTGTTCCACTCATGCCGTTAGGAACCGTATAAACCGGTGTTATGTTCCTTGATTATGCGTTCCTAACACGGTTGGGGTGTATGGGACCCCCTCGATAAACCGCTAAGTGCTAAGTCTTTTCCAGCAAGTCCCAACATTGGTACTATTTGCCTAATAACAAACTAAACTTGCATAGGGAGTAATTAACCCTCTTTCTTAATCAACAACCCCGGGCCAGTGCTCCACATGAGTGTTGGTCCGAAATGAGCAGACTGCGGGGCCGCCTTGGGGCAACCCGAGGTATCTGGCATACACCTGTAGGATGACTCATCCGGTCGTGTCCTGAGACTTAGATACGCGCGGCTACTATCAGGGTGTCGACACGCCGGGAGGATTTGCTGGATTAGCCTTACCTTAGTTCGGAGTATCTTAAGCACGGGATTCCGAGAATACTCGGGTCTTCCCACTTTGGAGTTGTGACTCCGCGGATCGTGGGCTTGTAATGGGTCAAGTTGGAACACCCCTGCAGGGTTATGAACTTTCGAAAGCCGTGCCCGCGGTTATGTGGCAGATGGGAGCTTGTTAATATCCGGTTGTAGATAACTTGACACAATGTTTCTATTACACTACCAGCGTGTGTTCCGTGACTGTCAATTTCTGAATAGGGATTCGGGAGTTGAACACGGAGGGGTTATGTTTGTTGAGCTTGTAGCTAGGATCACTTCATGATCACTTCTTGACCGAGGCTTCTCTTCTCGCTCTCTCTCACGTAAGCTAGTTGCTAGTTGCTGCTGCAGACACTTACTCTTTTCTTCAGCCTTATCCTCTCCCAAGGCTTAAATAGTCTTGTTACCCGGGAACGGGATTGCTGAGTCCTCTGTGGCTCACAGTTACTTCACCACACCAGATGCAGGTCCAGCTGTGAGCTATCCAGGTGATGGCACTGAGCTAGACTGGGAGTACAACGAGGAGCGTAGTCGATACTATGTTCGTTATCCGGATGATCAGTAGTGGAGACTTCTACTAGGATTCGATCCGACTTGTGGTTTATTTATTTAAGTTTGGTATCTTGACATTTGGATTTTGCCCTTAGAGGGTTGTGATGTTCTTAATGTATGATGTTTGAGACATGTAATGTATTTGTGTGAGGTGGCGAGTGTAAGCCAACTATTTATGTTTACAATCCCCTCTTTTACATGAGATGTGCAAAGATTACCAAACTTGAGATCATTCTAGGATGGACTTATACCTTTAAGTTGTGCCTCGACACGTAGGAGGTATAGTTCCATCCTGGGCATTACAATCCCTTGCCATGTTTTGCATCATATAGACTTGTCTTGGATCATACTTGGTTGAGCATTATGTCATGTTCTTTTGTGGTGTGTTTACCATGTTGCTTGATACTTCTATTAGTGCTTGTCTCGTTGCAATCGTGAGGATTTGTTCGACTACACTTGGTTTGTCTTCGCGGGTTCTTCTTCGTCTTCTTCATGGACTCGTTCTTCTTCCTTGTGGGATCTCAGGCAAGATGACTGTCACCTTGGATACCTTTACTATCATTGTCATGCTAATTGTCTCGATGCTACCGCTATATGTCACGCTACCTATCTTTTGTTGTCAGCCCCTCTCCTTGTTGCCATGAAACCTCTAACGTTTGACACCTTCCCAACAAACCGTTGTTTGGCTATGTTACCCGCTCACTCAGCCCCTCTTATAGCGTTGTTAGTTGCAGGTGAAGATGAAGATCGCTCCATGTTGGATCTTGGTTGTAGGAATATCACAATATCTATTATTATAATTAACACACCTATATACTTGGCAATGGGTGGAAGGCTTGGCCTTTTGCTCTGTGTTTTGTTCCACTCATGTCGCCTAAGAACCGATAAACCGGTGTTATGTTCCTTGATTTTGCGTTCCTAACGCGGTTGGGTATATGGGGACTCCTTGACAGTTCGTCTTTGAATAAAACTCCTCCAGCAAGGCCCAACATTGGTTTTACCATTTGCCATAACTAAAAACTTGCATAGGGACTTTCCGGACCCCGAGGACTTAATTTTACAACCCGGGCCAGTGCTCCTCATGAGTGTTGGTCCAAACCTGTCAACCGCCGGTGACCACCAGGGGCAACCTTGGACTTGGCCTGCCGGAAGTTTGGACGATCCATACGTGGCCTGAGACGAGATACGCGCGGCTACTATCAGGGTGTCGACACGCCCGGAGGTCTTGCTGGACTTGTTTTACATTGTCGAAATGTCTTGTGCACCGGGATTCCGAGTCTGATCGGGTTGTCCCTAAGATAAGGGGTATTATAATTTTTACCTCTGCTGATCGTGAGAGCTTGTGATGGGATAAGTTGAGAAACCCCTGCAGGGTTATAATCTTTCGAAAGCCGTGCCCGCGGTTATGTGGCAGATTGGAATTTGTTAATGTCCGGTTGTAGAAAACCTGACAGAGGATCCGAAGTAAAATACACGAATCGCGGGAGTAACCGTGACCGTCTCTTTTCACTTTGAGAAGAGAACACGGTGGGGTTATGTTTGACTCATAGGTAGTTCAGGATCTTTAGCGATCATTACTAGTTTGCGACCGTTTGCGTAGATGCTCATCTTGTTCTTGTACTCGTAAGTTAGCCACCATACTTTTGCTTAGCCGCTGCTACAACCTCACCACTTAACCTCTTCCTACCCATTAAGCTTTGCTAGTCTGGATACCCATGGTTATGGGATTGCTGAGTCCTCATGGCTCACAGTTACTACAACAACAGTTGCAGGTGCAGGTTTCCGATGACTTGATGTGAGAGCGATGTTACCTTTTGTTGGAGTTCTGTATTCTTCTTCTTCGTCAGTCTTGGGCTAGGTTCCTGGTCGGCAACCTGGGATAGCAGGATGGATGTCGTTGTGCTTTTCATGTTTGCATCCATAGTCGGATGTCTTGTATTGATGTTGTTGTATTCATGTGACTTGTATGAATTGTTGTATCCCCCATGTATGTATGTAATGGTACGATGTAATGATATCCATCTTGTTAAGCGCCCGAAATGCGGTTGTGCTCGAATCACGAATGTGTCACATGATCGGGATAGAATCGCATCTTGGGCCTGACAATACCCGAATGGAAGTGGGATAAGCTTGGCATGGACTTTATCACCGGATTACCCAGGACCCAATTGGGATAGGACTCAATTTGGGTTGTAGTGGATCGCTTGACCAAAGTAGCCCACTTTATCCCCGTGAAAACCACCTATACCAGCGCGAAGTTGGCCAAGATATACATGACCAGGATCGTATGTCTGCACGGAGTTCCGAGGACCATAGTATTAGATAGAGGAGCACAGTTCACATCAAATTTTTGGCATCAGCTACACCAGACTTTGGGAACCAGGCTAGAGTTTAGTAAAGCCTTTCACCCGTAGACGGATGGACAAACCGAGAGAGTCAATCAGATTCTGGAGGACATGTTGAGAGCTTGCGTGCTAGATTATGGATCCAGTTGGGACGACAACTTGCGTTATGCGGTGTTCTCGTACAACAATAGTTACCAGGCCAGTTTGAAGATGGCACCGTTCGAAGCGTTGTATGGAAAGAGATGTCGAACGCCATTGATGTGGGATGAAGTCGGAGACCGTCAGTTATTTGGACCGGATCTGATCAAAGAGTCAGAAAAGAAAGTTAAGCTGATTCGAGATAGGCTGAAGGTAGCTCAGTCCAGGCAGAAGAGTTATGCAGACTCGAAGCACAAGGAAGTAGTCTATGAAATCGGAGATAGAGCGTACAAGAGAGTGTCACCTCTACGAGGAGTTAAACGATTCGGAGTTAAGGGAAAATTAGCCCCGAGATTTGTAGGGCCATACCGTGTTTTCGAACGCATGGGGGAGATTGCCTACAACTTAGAGTTACCCGAAGGATTATCAGGAGTTCATGACGTGTTTCACATTTCCCAGCTTAATAAGTGCCATGCTGAGATGGCTGATATTCCTTTGAAAGACACAGTGCCCCTGGAAGCAATTCAGTTGGATAGTGATCTAACTTACGAGGAGAAACCAGTCAAGATCCTTGAGCATGCAAGCTGAGTTACCCGCAGCAAGGTTATCAAGTTTTGCAAAGTTCAGTGGAGTCACCACACCGAAGTGAAGCCACCTGGGAACGAGAGGATGATCTACGGAAGGACTACCCACATCTATTCTCTAGCCAACCCGAATCTCGAGGGCGAGATTCACCCTAAGGGGGGTAGGTTTGTAACATCCCAAATTTTCAATTTGGAATGTTATACATAGATCATATTGCATATCATTGTTTTATTGCATTTTTGTGTGCTGCGATCCTCGAAATTCTAAGCAACTCAAGGATCCACGGAGAGAGTTGGAGATTTTACCGTTTTCGTATTTGAGTTTTCTCAAATACCGGTATGAGGATCACTTTGGTTTTAATTATTTTTCTCTCCGAAAAATATTTCTTAATAAAATATATGAGCGGAGATAATATGACTTCTCCAAAATAAAACAAATATTGGAGGAAAAATATTAAAATCTCTTTTAGTATTTTATTTGGATTTATTTGCAATTTTATTTGCATAGGAAAATGCGCGTTTTTCAAAATTGCATTTAGGTCCGGAAAAAATGTTCACTTTGTCTTAAATAATATTAGAGGACGGCGAAAATTTATTTCGGAATTTGTCGTCTCCGTTTAATATTGTTATTTTGTTGTTTTTTTTTGCGTTAGGACCGTTTTAAAAAAAGTTTTGGACTGAACTGGGCCGAAGGACCAGCCGGCCCGTGCGCCGCCGCCTACCACCCATGGCCGAGCCGGACTCCCGCTGGAGTCCGAGCTACCGCCGATGCCGCCGCCTTGGCCCCTCGGCCAAGT
>LR738711.1:462038867-462232758 GCA_902687465.1 Secale cereale
AAACGAGGCCACAAAAGGGAGAAAAGGCCCAAATAAAAAAATTAAAAAAACAAAAAATGAGAGAAAAAAGAGAGAAGGGGCAATGCTACTATCCTTTTACCACACTTGTGCTTCAAAGTAGCACCATGATCTTCATGATAGAGAGTCTCCTATGTTGTCACTTTCATATACTAGTGGGAATTTTCGTTATAGAACTTGGCTTGTATATTCCAATGATGGGCTTCCTCAAAGTGCCCTAGGTCTTCATGAGCAACCAAGTTGGATGCACACCCACTTAGTTTCCTTTTGAGCTTTCATACACTTATAGCTCTAGTGCATCCGTTGCATGGCAATCCCTACTCACTCACATTGATATCTATTGATGGGCATCTCCATAGCCCATTGATACGCCCAGTTGATGTTAGACTATCTTCCTCCTTTTGTCTTCTCCACAACCACCACTCCATTTCACCTATAGTGCTATATCCATGGCTCACGCTCATGTAGTGCATGAAAGTTGAAAAGTTTGAAAAATTAAAGTATGAAACAATTGCTTGGCCAAAACCGGGGTTGTGCATGATTTAAATATTTTGTGTGATAAAGATAGAACATAGCCAGACTATATGATTTTGTAGGATAACTTTCTTTGGCCATATTATTTTGATAAGACATGATTGCTTTGTTAGTATGCTTGAAGTATTATTATTCTTATGTCAATATTAAACTTTTGTCTTGAATCTTTCGGATCTGAACAATCATGCCACAATAAAGAAAATTACATTGAGAATTATGCTAGGTAGCATTCCACATCAAAAATTCTGTTTTTATCATTTACCTACTCGAGGACGAGCAGGAATTAAGCTTGGGGATGCATGATACGTCTCCAACGTATCTATAATTTTTCATTGTTCCATCCTATTATATTATCTGTTTTGGATTTTTAATGGGCTCTAATATGCACTTTTATATGATTTTTGGGACTAACCTATTAACCTACAGCCCAGTGCCAGTTTCTGTTTTTCCTTGTTTTTGAGTTTTACAGAAAAGGAATACCAACAGAGTCCAATTGACGTGCCAATTTTAGATGTTTTTTTATGGACCAAAAGAAGCCCCGGAGTAAAAGAGTTGGGCCAGAAGAGTCCCGGGCTGCCCACGAGGGTGGGGGCGCGCTCACCCCCCTGGGCGCGCCCCCCTATCTCGTGGACAGCCCGGAGACCCCCCCCCCCTGACATGTGCCCTACGCCAAAAAATACTATAAATACCCAAACCTCTAGAAAATAACCTAGATCGGGAGTTCTGCCGCCGCAAGCCTGTGTAGCCACCAAAAACCAATCGGGACCGTGTTATGGCACCCTGCCGGAGGGGGGATGCATCACCGGTGGCCATCTTCATCATCCCGGCGCTCTCCATGACGAGGGGGAGTAGTTCACCCTCGGGGCTGAGGGTATGTACCAGTAGCTATGTGTTTGATCTCTCTCTCTCTCTCTCTCTCTCTCTCTCTCTCTCTCTCTCTCTCGTGTTCTTGAGATGGCACGATCTTGATGTATCGCGAGCTTTGCTATTATAGTTGGATCTTATGATGCTTCTCCCCCTCTACTCTCTTGTAATGGATTGAGTTTTCCCTTTGAAGTTATCTTATCGGATTGAGTCTTTAAGGATTTGAGAACACTTGATGTATGTCTTGCATGTGCTTATCTGTGGTGACAATGGGATATCACGTGATCTACTTGATGTATGTTTTGGTGATCAACATGTGGGATCCGTGACCTTGGGAATCTATGCATAGGGGTTGGCACATGTTTTCGTCTTGACTCTCCGGTAGAAACTTTGGGGCACTCTTTGAAGTTCTTTGTGTTGGTTGAATAGATGAAGCTAAGGTTGTGTGATGCATATCGTATAATCATGCCCACAGATACTTCAGGTGACAATAGAGTATCTAGGTGACATTAGGGTTTTGGTTGATGTGTGTCTTAAGGTGTTATTCTAGTACGAACTCTAGGATAGATTGAACGGAAAGAATAGCTTCATGTTATTTTACTACGAACTCTTGAATAGATTGATTAGAAAGAATAGCTTTGAGGTGGTTTCGTACCCTACAATAATCTCTTCGTTTGTTCTCCGCTATTAGTGACTTTGGAGTGACTCATTGTTGCATGTTGAGGGATAGTTATATGATCCAGTTATGTTATTATTGTTGAGATAACTTGCACTAGTGAAAGTATGAACCCTATGCCTTGTTTCCTAGCATTGCAATACTGTTTATGCTCAATTTTACCACTTGCTACGTTGCCGTTTTTATATTTTCATATTACAAAAACCTATATCTACCATCCATATTGCACTTGTGTCACCATCTCTTCGTCGAACTAGTGCACCTATACAATTTACCATTTTATTGGGTGTGTTGGGGACACAAGAGACTCTTTGTTATTTGGTTGCAGGGTTGTTTGAGAGAGACCATCTTCATCCTACACCTCCCACGGATTGATAAACCTTAGGTCATCCACTTGAGGGAAATTTGCTACTGTCCTACAAACCTCTGCACTTGGAGGCCCAACAACGTCTACAAGAAGAAGGTTGCATAGTAGACATCAATTAGCAGCAATCGTGTGTGTTATTATTAGTCTGCGCACACATTTCAGATTACGAACCTGTTTGCCGCGTATCACACACACCTTGATCTGGCTGGCCGTTTCTTTTGTGTTACCTAATCAAAGTTCATCCCAGTGAACTGTATGTTGTATATCGCACACGCCTTCATCTGGCTGCCCGTTTCTTTTGTGCCTCCTCATCCCAAACAGTTAATTGGATTGAACCGTATGCCCTGCATCACACATGCAACTAAATTCTGAACCGTGTTTGACGCATCTATCATCGCAAACGTTTTGCACCTTTTTTGACGGGTTTTTTACACCACCGTTTGCGATTATGGCATCGCACACAGTTTCTCGAAGGGTCTCTGATCGTAGTGTCACGTTTGGACCATCCTGCAGTAGTGGTGTTTCTGTCTTAGGTAGTAGCATGTCTCATGCGGTGAAAGTGGTATTTCCGAGAGGAGCAAGTTCACCTTATCTTTGAGAGCCCTTGCACGAGCTCTTGTCATTGGTCCAAGTGGTGTCTAAAGAGATGTAGGTATGTCCTTGGGGATTCTTGTGGGATGCTCCGCATCATCTCCCCCCCCCCCTTGGGAGAGATCCGACTTCAGATCAAAATCTTCATCACCATGGAAAGGAGAGAGATCCTTGACGTTGAAGGTATCGCTCACATTGTACTTGTTGTGTGGGATGTCGATCTTGTAAGCATTGTTGTTGTAGCATGCTAACACCTTGAAGGGTCCGTCGGCTGGAGGTAGGAGTTTGGACTTGCGCTCGTTGGGGAAGCGGTCCTTGCGAAGATAAAGCCATACAAGATCTCCCGGTTGGAATACATGTGATGTCTTGTGGGCTTTGAGCTTGGTGGCGAGGCGATGCACTTGGCGCTCGATCGTTGCCCTTGTATCTTCGTGCATCTTCTCGAGGTTACTTGCTCGTGCACTTGCGTCCATGTTGGTGCGCGTTTGGAGAGGTAGAGGAAGAATATTCAATGGGGACAATGGGTTGAAGCCATAGACAACCTCGAAGGGGGACTTGCCGGTTGTTGAGTGTCTTGCGCGGTTGTAAGCATACTCAGCGATGGGCAAGCATTGCTCCCATTCCTTGATGTTCTTCTTGATCAACACGCGAAGAAGATCGATAGCGTCTGGTTCGTCACCTCCGTTTGGCCGTCCATTTGTGGATGGTATGCCGATGAGAATAGTAGCTTGATCCCAAGTTTGGCGCATACAGTCTTCCAAAAGTGGCTTAGGAACTTGACGTCGCGGTCCGAGACGATCGTCTTGGGCACTCCATGTAGGCGCAAGATTTCCCTACAAAAGAGATTCGCAACATGTGAAGCATCGTATATCTTGTTGCAAGGAATGAAATGAGCTATTTTGAAAAATCTATCCACAACAACTAACACGGAATCCTTTCCATTTTGAGTTCTAGGCAAGCCAAGTACAAAGTCCATGCTAATGTCCTCCCAAGGTTGGTATGGAATAGGAAGTGGCATGTAAAGACCATGGGATTGAGCTTTGGACTTACCTTTGCGGCATGTAGAGCACCGGTTGGTGAAGCGTGAGACGTCAGGGAACATCTTGGGCCAATAATAGTTCTTAGAGAGCGTTGCAAATGTCTTGTCGCGTCTGAAATGTTCCATAAGTCCTCCGTGATATTCCTGCAAAAGGAGCACAAGAAGAGACGACTCGGGGATGCAAAGTTTGTTAGCTCTCATAAGATAACCATCCTTGATATAATGTCGTTCCCAAGAAGTGTGCATCAAACATTTATCATAAGGATTTGCAAAGAAAGGATCAAGCTCATATAAGTCTTTTATGTGCTCAAAGCCAATAACATTCAATTAGTTGTGTAACAAGCATGCATTTGCGGGAAAGCGCATCTGCCACGACATTCCCTTTGCCTTTGATGTATTTGATGACATAGGGGAAATACTCTATGAACTCACTCCACTTAGCATGACGTTTGTTCAATTTTGTTTGACCCTTAAGATACTTGAGTGTCTCATGGTCTGTGTGAAGAATGAATCCATGAGGTCGGAGATAGTGTTCCCAAACACGCAAAACTCTCACTAAGGCATAGAGCTCTTTATCATAGATGGGGTAGTTAAGTTGCGCTCTGGATAGTTTTTCACTAAAATACGCAATCAGACGCTTTTCTTGCATTAACACGCCTCCTATGCCGGTACAACTCGCGTCACAATGTATCTCAAACGGTTTGTCAAAGTTTGGTAAGGCAAGACGTGGTGCGTGAGTAAGCAAGTTTTTTAGCTCATTGAACATGGTGTCTTGTGAAGGACCCCAAACAAAGGGTGTGTTCTTATTACTCAAACCATGCAAATGTATAGCGATCGTGCTAAAGTCCTTAACAAATCATCGATAAAATCTGGCAAGGCCTAGGAAGCTACGCACATGATGCAAGTTCGTTGGTGGTTTTAATAGCTTCAATTTTAGTCTCGTCTACATGCACACCTTTGGATGACACAACAAATCCTAAGGACACAAGTTTGTCTACACCGAATTTGCACTTGTCCATATTGGCATAAAGTTTCTCCTTGCTGAGGGTTTGCAAAACGGTGGTAAGATGATTCACATGGTCTTTGAGAGATTTGCTAAAAATGAGGATGTAATCAAAGTAGACTACTACAAAGACTCTGATGTATGGCCTAAGAACATTAGTTCATTATTCTCATAAACGTGTCGGGTGCCTCGGATAACCCCATAGGCATAATAAGCCATTCATATAACCCGAACTTCGTTTTGAAGGTGGTTTTCCACTCATCACCCTCTTGTATGCGAATTTGGTAATAGCCACTTTTGAGTTCAATTTTTGAAAAGATTGTGGCTCCACTAAGCTCATCAAGCGTACCATCTAAGCGCGGTATTGGGTGACGGTGTCTAAAGGTGGTAGCATTAATGGGACTACAATTCGAACACATGCGGTAAGTACCATCTTTCTTGGGGACAAGGATTACCGGAACGGCGCAAGGGCTCATGATTTCGCGGACGTGTCCATTGTCGATGAGTTATTGGACTTGCCGTTGGATCTCCTTGGTATCTTCCAGGTTGACGTGGTACGGGGCCTTGTTAGGAAGAGGTGCTCTAGGGATGAGGTCTATGCGGTGCTCGATGCCGGGAAGAGGAGGCAGTCCCAGAGGTAGTTCATCGGGAAAAACATCTTGGAAGTCCTGCAACACTTGAGACAACACTAAAGGTAGAGGTGGTGAAGTGTTAGTAGGTTTTGCTTCCCCTTTGCATAGAAGCACAAGGTGAAAGATGTTCGATGGGTTCTCACACACTTATCTCATCTCACTTTTGGTGGAAAATAACAATAGTTGTTTCTTATCGCTCATCGTGGAGGCGCTCGAATTTGGCTTGTGGCTCTCACTCTCATTTTGGTGGTTCACTCTCTCACCATTCTCTCCACGATGGTTGGTAGATACTTATATGTCGGCGACCACTTGACTTGGTGACATTGGACGTAGCACAAATTCCTTGCCCTTCATCTTGCAGCTATAATGGTTGGTCTGTCCGTTGTGGGTGACTCCGCGCTCATATTGCCATGGTCGTCCAAGTAGAAGGTGGAACACGGACATAGGCACCACATCACACTACAATGTGTCTTCGTAGGAGCCTGTCTTGAAAGATACTTACACGGTGTGCTTGACTCGAATAGTTCCGGCATCGCTAAGACATTGGACCTTGTAGGGATGAGGGTGCTTTGTCTTGACCAATTGTAACTTGTCGCATAGCTCTTCACTTGCCAAGTTATGATAACTTCCTCCATCGATGATAACCTTGACGGAACGTCCATTGATGTCGGCCTTGGTGTGGAAGATGTGAAATCGTTGATCTTCATCTTGATGATGTTGAAGTGTCAAGACCTTGGAGAAACCAAGATTGGGACTCGAGTCATTGTCGCAAAACACTTGATGGTCTTCGTCTTCATTCACTTGGTGATGGATAGATACATGTTCAAGGGCTTCCATCTCGTCATCGCTCATTTATTCATAGGATACGTCATCATTGATGATCATGGTTCGAACGGTCTTGCACTCAAATGACTTGTGGCCTTGTCCTTGGCATTTGAAGCACTTGATGGAGCCCATCTTGGAGGTATCCTCGGTTGGAGTTGTAGATGATGAAGCTCTTGGCTTGAAGTTGTTTGTGGAAGGGGGACGACTTGATGTAGTCAAATTCTTGTAGCTTGACTTGTCACCTAAGCTTGTATATGATTTGGTAGAGGTAGGAGGTGCCAAAGTCGTTGAAGCTTGGTTGTAGGAGCTATAGTTCTTAGAGCTGAACTTGGAGTACTTGTAGTCTTCTTGAACTTGTCGCTCCGCTTTGGTTGCTTGGTGTACTAGCTCTAGGATATTTGTGTATGGTTGGAAGTCCGCAATCTTTTTGACAGGATAGTTGAGTCCATTCAAGAATCTCGCCATAGTTTGTTCTTCATCCTCCGTGTTGTTGGCTCTTATCATGGCAATCTCTATTTCCTTGTAGTACTCTTCAATGGACTTGGTTCCTTGCTTGAGGAGTTACAACTTCTTGAACAAGTCACGGTTCTAGTGTGTTGGCATGAAACGTGCACTCATGACATCCTTCATTTGACTCCAAGTAGTGATAGGTGGTTTGCCTTTTGCTTCTCTTCTCTCGATGACTTGCTCCCACCAAATGAGAACATAGTCTTGGAACTCAAGAGATGCCATTGCAATCTTCTTTTCTTCATCAAAGTTGTGGAGGTGAAAGATCTTGTCAACCTTCAATGCCCATGAGAGGTAATCTTTGGGATCAATGCTTCCGGAGAACTTTGGCATGGTGAACTTGAGCTTGCCATAGCGATGCTCTTCATTGTTTGCTTGCCTATTGTGAGGGCGTTCTTGATTTGGAGGGTTGTCAACCGCATGTTGCTCTTGGCATGGTCGAAGCTCATTGTCATATTGTTCTTGCTGAGCTTGTGGTTCTTGTTGAGCTTGAGGAGGAACTTCGCGTTGCATTTGTGCTTGGTAATGCCTCTCGTGCATCTCATCTCGAAGTGCTTCATCTTCTTTACGAATGTGTCGATTACGAATTGAAACATTATGATGTGAATCACGTAGGGCACGTTGCGCCTCAAGAGCTTGAGCTTCTCGGCGTAGTTGTATTTGACGTTGTGCCTCGGCATCTTGCTCTTCTTGGTGCTGACACGCTTGCTCTTCTTGATGTTAGCGCGCTCGCTCTTCTTGTTGTTGGCGTAGTCGTTGCCGTTCTTGTGCTTCCTGAAGTGTAGCTTGATTTTGACAATGTCGACTTTCTTGCTCTTCAATTAGCTCTTGTGAACTCTTGTCATGAAGAGGGTTCCAGTTGTCATGTCGAGCTTGACGCGCGGCTTGACGAAGAGTGTTCGATGTAGGCGTACTTGATCCGGAAGTGTAGTCGGAATGACAACTTGAGCGGCTCCGTCTTTGAGAGGACGTAGATGAAGAGCGTTGGTTGACTATAAAGTCTGTAGCTCGTCGAATTGAGTAGACATGTTGGTGTCGAAGATATCGAATTGCTCTCGTGTGCGTGCTTCAGAATGTCGTGCGCCGGCGGAAACTTGCTCAATGCGCTCTTGCATAGCTTCATTCTCTTGATGTACAGTTCATTGGACACCAAATAGATGTGGTTTGGTGACGTAGTTGTTCGATTCTTGAGGATCGTCGAGTAGCGGGTTTGTAGATGTACTTGGCCTATCCATCATTGCAAGCAAGAATGTGTGAGCTGGAGAAAGGAAGAAATATACTAAATGTACCTTGACCGAAGTTGAAGATGGATCAATGATCACTCAATAATATAATCCGTAAATAGCACAATTGGTATCGTATCTTGTCGATCTCTCACACCTACACAAATAAATCTTTTGGTGGAGCTAGGTTAGGATGGTGAACCAAAGTATGCAATCTTTAATAAGACTCAATTGTGTTAAAAATGATTCGCAATTTGCCAAGACAACAAGAAGACCAATAGCTATAAAGGTACACGGAAACGCACGCACAAATAGATAAATGGGGTCATGCAAAAGGGTGAGCGGAAAATGCTCTTGTTGCACAACACTAGAGAGACGCTAGCACGATTGCACGATATGCAGATACGATACTTGTGCATGACCTACTACGCAAAAATGCAATGACTTCTATCACAAGTATGCTATATGTTTCTTGTTTCTATGCGATGATCCAAGATGATCAAGTATGATACCATACGATATGATATGTTTGGATGCAATGCTATGGTTCTTGCTTAAAATCTCTTTGCTTATCTTTTCTTTTGCTTACAAGATTGATTGGCTCTTTGTCTTTGAGCTCAATTGCTAGGGTACTTACGCGATGCTTTTCGAACCAAGATAGCAATTGTGTATATGCGATGGGAACCTTGTGACACAAGAGATGATGATGGGATATGATAACGATATCATGATGACTACTAGTATGATATATCGTAGCTCGATGATCACTAATGTGCACAAGTGTCGTTGCCCGGCAATACTTGAATGGCTAGTCTCGAAGGGAAAGCTACGCAAAGTGGTCGATGAGGGGTTATCAATGCAAATGCAAGGTCGGGTATACAAGGTGTCGTCGATGTTACCGTCCGTGTCGAGGTTCAGAAGTGGTCTTGTCGATGTCGTTCCGTTCCAAGATAGCCGAAACACACAAGGAAATGGGTAAGCCACATCTCAAATGATCCAATACAAAATGAGGTAAAATCTTTTTGATGGCGGGTAAGCGATGGTGGTTGTGGTATGGCAAATGTAGGTAGTGGAAATGGGTATGTGTGTGCGGAAGGTGGATCGAAAATCAAGGAAATTCAGTTTCATCGGGGATTAGCGGACGTCCGGTGGGTGGCCGGTCGTCCGGTTGTCGGACGTCCGGTAAGCTGGCAGACGTCCGGTGCCTGGGCGATTTCGTGCTCGGGCAAAACTGCTAGGGTTCGTGGAAATGGTGGTCAAATTGGTACAAATTGACCGAAATTGTGGTGGAATTTTGGGGAAAATATGGGGGAAAGCTAGATCCACTCGTGGCAAAGCAAATCCATGGATCAAATCCAACAAAACTTCATGAAATCAACAAATCACAGGAAAAAAAATTGGGGCCATTTTTGTGGGGAATTTCCGAAATTGGGACAAAATCAACGAAAGAAGGCTAGAAGACAAAGGTAGGGGATCCAAATTTGTGATCAATCTAGCCTCTAGATACCATATGATGCGGGGTCAACCCGATTATAGGCTGATCTTTCACGAAAAGGAGGGATCACGAGGGTGAACACGAGGGAAACACGAGAGAAACAAGAGGAAAACACTCAAATCAACAAGTTTAGGTCACACATATGCTAGATCTGAAAACACAAAGAGTGATACACGATCCACAGTCAACTAAGGACGATACAAGTAGTGATAGTCTCCTCCGTGAGGAGGTCTTGAATTTGCTCCCATAGGAGGTCTTGAATCCGTGTGGATCTTCTCTGTAGAGGCCGCGGTCTCTCGTAGAGATGAACCACTAAGGATGAGCAATGCTCTAAGTCTAGATGAGATATCACAATGCTAACCCTAAAAAGAGGGAGGAGGAGGTCTATAAATAGTCTAGAGACACGAGGGGGTACATGGGCCTCACCCCGGAAGGAAACGGTGCGCATAGGTAGAGGGCGTCCATTGGGTTCCGGACGTCCGGTGGCTCGTGAGGGATCGGACATCTGGAAGTCCTCGGATTTCCGCTATTTTGTTCTGTAGTGAAATTACAGGCGTCCGGAGGTGACCGGACGTCTGGTCGTCGGTCGTTCGATGGGTAGCTATCGTCCGGAGCCTGGGAGATGTTGGACGTCCAGTGTGGGGCAGACGTCCGGTCACTGTAGCTCGATCTGGCCTAGACTTTGCGGGCAGGGGGACTCTTCAGGCGTCGGACGTCTGCTCCCGGCCGGACGTCCAGTGGTTGTAGCTCTTCGGGCAGCTTCTTCTCTTCGTCGATGAACTTGTCGTCTTTGCCACCTTGGCCAATGGGTGTAGCTGCACCGTGGCCTCCATCCAAGTACCTGATTATGCATAGTGTTTTCGTCTTAGGTAGTAGCCATGTCTCATGCGGTGAATGTGGTATTTCGAAGAGGAGCGAGTTCACCTTATCTTCGATAGCCCTTGCACGAGCTCTTGTCATTGGTTCAAGTGGTGTCGAAGGAGATGTAGGTATGTCCATGGGGATGCTTGAGGGATGCTCCACATCATATACCCTGCAACCAAACACATTCTACATGTGATTCTCTCTCGAACTCTCTACATAACGCGAGTGGCGAACAAAAGCAGTCTGATCTCTTGTCTTTCCGCTGGCGACCTCGCCGCTCTTCCTCGCCTCGGATTGCTGGCTGGGCCTCGGCGGGTTGGGGTCTTCGGGGAGGGATGGGCATGTAGATAGGTTCCAGGAGGCGCCGTTGAGACGCCGCCGACGTTGCCGCATCGGAATAAAGGTGCCCAGGTTTCGATCGAGTCTTGTTGGGAGTCCTACTTCTGGTGAGAATCTTGTGTGTGTTTGGTTGCTCCCACTCAAACTCTTCTCCGGTGGCGTGCTTCTGTGTGGCGCTGAGGCGCATGTCAGGACTATGTGTTTTTGCAGCAGGGCTCGACCGGAGGTGCAGCTGGGAGCAGTGCTAACGGTGCCTTGCTTAGGATGGATGGAGTCCATGGCTGGCATCGGATCAGGCTCGTGGTGGAAGGGCCTGGCCTTCTTCAGGGAGGCGGAGTGGCATCATCCCCAGGCCCAGAGGTGAATGAGCTTGGGGAGCACGACCGACATGGCCGTTGACTCCGGCTGATGGAAAAATTAGGATCAAATCCAGTTCTTTGGATCTGGTGTCTACTGCAGTCACCAACGCCAATGTGCAAGGCGTTCCTTCAACTCCATGTGAGACGCTATTTCATATTATTTCCGGCCTCCAGAAGTGGTGGTTGTGAAGCAGGGTCAACCCGTTCTAGGCCGGCCTTTCACGAAAAGGAGGGAATCCCACAATGAACACAAAGAACACAAAGGGGAAATCACGAGGAATTATGAGGGAAACAAAAAAGGAACACTCAAATCAATAAGAAAGTAATCACACAAGTGCTAGATCCAGAAACAGAAAGAGATACACGATTCACGGTCAACAACAGATGATACAAGTAGCGTTAGTCTTCTCCGTGAGGAGGTCTTGAGGGTATCCCGTAGGATCTTCTCCGTAGAGGAGGTCTTGAATCCATGTGGATCTTCTCCGTAGAGGGGCCACGGTCACTCGAGGAGATGAACCACTAAGGATGAGCAATGCTCTAGGTTTAGTTGAGCTATCACAATGCTAACCCTAGAAAGAGGTAGGTGGAGGAGTATATATAGTCTAATAGGGCCAGGGGATACATGGGCGACGGCCTAGACGAAATGCACGCAGGCATCAGGAGCCGGATGTCCGGGCGTCGGGCCGGATGTCCGGGCTGTCGTGAGGCGCCGGATGTCCGGGCTTGGGGCCGGATGTGCGGGCTACCGAGGCAAGCCACGGGTATGCTTCCGTGGTGACGCCGGATTTCCAGGCTCGGGGCCGGATGTCCAGGCCCTGTCGTGCCAGATGTCCAGGGCCTGGACGGATGTCCGGCCCCTGTAGCTTCGGCTGTGGGGGTTTTGCTGTTGAAGACGCTCCAGGGGACGGATGTCCGAGATTGATGGCCAGATGTCCGGGGCCCGGAGTCTTTCCTGGTTCAGCTCACTGCATTGCTCCTTCCGTACACGTGGGGACTTGTCCATCTTCATGAGCCTCTCCGAGGGGGTCTTCTTGGTACCTGAGTACACATATCACATCCGCTGAGGTAGTAGCCTTGTCTCGCATGATTCACATTGAATTTGGTTAAGGAGAGATGTCACCCCGGTCTCGAGAGCCTTGCACGGGCTCGAGTCATGGGTCCACTTGGCACTTGGTGAGACGATGATAGGTCCATGGGGATGACCATGGGATGCTCCACATTATCTCCCCTCCCTTGGGAAAGATCCGACCTCGGATCGAAATCTTCATCACCATGGAAAGGAGAGAGATCCTTGACGTTGAAGGTATCGCTCACATTGTACGTGTCGCATGGAATGTCGATCTTGTAGGCATTATTGTTTTAGCATGATAACACCTTGAAGGGTCCGTTGGCTCGAGGTAGTAGTTTGGACTTGCGTTCGTTGGGGAAGCGGTCCTTGCGAAGATGAAGCCATACAGGATCTCCCGGTTGGAACACCATTGGTCTCTTGTTGACGTTGAGCTTGGTGGCGAGGCGATGTACTTGTCGCTCGATCGTTGCCCTTGTATCTTCGTGCATCTTCTTGAGATAACTTGCTCGTGCACTTGCGTCCATGTTGATGCACTCTTGAAGAGGTAGAGGAAGAATGTCCAATGGGGACAATGGGTTGAAGTCGTAGACGACCTCGAAGGGGGGCTTGCCGGTTGTGGAGTGTCTTGCGCGGTTGTAGGCATACTCAGCGATGGGCAAGCATTGCTCCCATTGCTTGATGTTCTTCTTGATTAACACTCGAAGAAGCGTCGATAACGTCCGGTTCGTCACCTCCGTTTGGCCGTCGGTTTGTGGGTGGTATTCCGAAGAGAATAGTAACTTGATGTCGAGCTTGGCGCAAAGGGTCTTCCAAAATTAGCTCAAGAACTTGACATCGCGGTCTAAGACGATCGTCTTGGGCATTCCATGTAGGTGCAAGATTTCCCTACAAAAGAGATTCGCAACATGTGAAGCATTGTCTATCTTGTTGCATGGAATTAAATGAGTCATTTTGGAAAACCTATCCACAAGAACAAACACGGAATCCTTTCCATTTGGCGTTCTAGGCAACCCAAGTACAAAGTCCATGCTAATGTCCTCCCAAGGTTGGTATGGAATAAGAAGTGGCATGTAAAGACCATGAGATTGAGCTTTGGACTTAGCTTTGCGGCATGTAGAGCACCGGTTGGTGAAGCATGAAACGTCACGGAACATCTTGGGCCAATAATAGTTTTTGGAGAGCGTCGCAAATGTCTTGTCGCATCCAAAGTGTCCCATAAGTCCTACTCCATGAGATTTCTATAAAAGGAGCAAACGAAGAGACGACTCGGGAATGCAAAGTTTTTTAGCTCTCATAAGATATCCATGCTTGGTGTAGTATCATTCCCAAGAAGTGTGCGTCACACATTTGGCATAAGGAGTTGCAAAGAAAGAATCATGCGCATACAAATCTTTGATATGCTCAAAGCCAATAACATTCAACTCAAGTTGGGTGACAAGCATGCATTTGCGGGAAAGCGGATCCGCCACAACATTCTCTTTGCCTTTGATGTACTTGATGACATAAGGAAAAGACTCTATGAACTCACTCCACTTAGCATGACGCTTATTCAACTTAGTTTGACCTTTGAGATACTTGAGCGTCTCATGGTCCATGTGAAGAATGAATTCATGAGGTCGAAGATAGTGTTCCCAAACACGCAAAACTCTTAGTAAAGCATAGAGCTCTTTATCATAGATGGGGTAGTTAAGTTGCCCTCTGGAAAGTTTTTCACTAAAATATGCAATCGGGCGATTTTCTTGCATTAACACGCCTCCTATGCCGGTACCGCTAGCGTCACAATGTATCTCAAACAGTTTGTCAAATTTTGGTAGGGCAAGAAGTGGGGCATGGGTAAGCAAGGTTTTTAGCTCATTGAACGCGGTGTCTTGCGAAGGACCCCAAATAAAGGGTGCGTTCTTCTTGCTCAAGGCGTGTAGATTCATAGCAATTGTGCTAAAGTCCTTCACAAAACGTCGATCGAAACCGGCTAGACCAAGAAAGCTACGCACTTGTTGGAGATTCGTTGGTTGGGGTCAAGTTTTAATTGCTTCAATTTTAGTTTCATCAACATGAACACCTTGTGAAGAAATGTCAAATCCTAGGAAAACAACCTTATCAATGCCAAAAGTGCATTTATCCATGTTAGCATATAAGCATTCTTTCCGAATGGTTTGCAAAACCATACGGATGTGTGTCACGTGATCCTCAAGCGATTTGCTAAAGACGAGGATGTCATCAAAGTAAACCACTACAAAGACGCCTATGTAAGGTCTAAGAACGAAATGCACGAGACGTATGAATGAGCCAGGCGCTTCCGATAAGCCCATCGGCATGACTAACCACTCGTAGAACCCAAACTTGGTTTTGAAAGTTGTTTTCCACTCATCACCCTCTTGAATGCGAATTTGGTAATAACCACTTTTAAGATCGATTTTCAAAAAGATGGTAGCACCACATAATTCATAAAGCATATCGTCTAGGCGTAGAATAGGTTGACGGTATCTAACGGTGATGGCATTTATCGGACGACAATCGGAGCATGCTAGTTCTCGAGCTTGCGTTGTATTCCCTCGAAGAGGAAAGGGTGATGCAGCACAGTAGCGTAAGTATTTCCCTCAGTTTTTGACAACCAAGGTATCAATCTAGTAGGATACCACGCATGAGTCCCTCGTACCTGCACAAAAAAATAAGAACCTCGCAGCCAACGCGATAAAATGGGTTGTCAATCCCTTCTCGATCACTTACGAGAGTGAGATCTGATAGAGGTGATAAGATAATGTTTTTGTTATTTTTGGTATAAAGATTGAAAGTAAATTATGCAAAGTAAAGTAAATAGTTAATGGAAGATTAATATGATGAGAATAGACCAGGGGGCCATAGGTTTCACTAGTGGCTTCTCTCATGATAGCAGATTTCTACGGTGGGTGAACAAATTACTGTCGAGCAATTGATAGAAAAGCGCATAGTTGTGATAGAAAAGCGCATAGTCATGAGAATATCTAGGCATGATCATTGTATATAGGCATCACGTCCGTGACAAGTAGACCGAAACGATTCTGCATCTACTACTATTACTCCACACATCGACCGCTATCCAGCATGCATATAGAGTATTAAGTTCATAAGAACAGAGTAACGCCTTAAGCAAGATGACATGATGTAGAGGGATAAACTCAAGCAATATGATATAAACCCCATCTTTTTATCCTCGATGGCAACAATACAATACGTGCCTTGTTGCCCTTGCTGTCACTGGGAAAGGACACCGCAAGATGGAACCCAAAGCCAAGCACTTCTCCCATTGCAAGAACTATAGATCTAGTAGGCCAAACCAAACCGATAATTCGAAGAGACTTGCAAGGATATTTAAATCATGCATAAAAGATTTCAGAAAAGAATCCAATATTGTTCATAGGTAATCTTGATCATAAACCCACAATTCATCGGATCTTGACAAACACACCGCAAAAAGATTACATCAAATAGATCTCCTCGAAGATCAAGGAGAACTTGGTATTGAGATCCCAAGAGAGAGAAGAAGCCATCTAGCTAATAACTGTGGACCCATAGGTCTGTGGTAAACTACTCACAACTCATCGGAGAGGCTATGGTGTTGATGTAGAAGCCCTCCATGATCGATGCCCCCTCCGGCAGAGCTCCGGAACAGGCCCCAAGATGGGATCTCACGGGTACAGAAGGTTACGGTGGTGGAATTAGGGTTTCGTTGTGCTCCTCGATGTTTTCAGGGTATGAGAGTATATATAGGTCGAAGAGGAACGTCAGGGGAGCCAGTGGGGGCCCACGAGGGTGGGGGCGCGCGCCCTGCCCTCGTGGTCGCATCTCTCGCTTCCTGGCGTGTACTCCAAGTCTTCACTGTTGATATCATTCCAAAAATAACTCTCTCAAAGGTTTCATTCCGTTTGGACTCCGTTTGATATTCCTTTTCTACAAAACATAAAATAGGCAAAAAAACAGCAATTTGCCCTGGGCCTTGGGTTAGTAGGTTAGTCCCAAAAATAATATAAAAGTGTATAATAAAGCCCATTAAACATCCAAAACAGAATATATAATAGCATGGAACAATCAAAAATTATAGATACATTGGAGACGTATCAAGCATCCCCAAGCTTAATTCATGCTCGTCCTCAAGTAGGTAAATGATAAAAACATAATTTTTGATGTGGAATGCTAACCAACATAATTCTCAATGTAATTTTCTTTATTGTGGCATGAATGTTCAGATCCGAAAGATTCAGGACAAAAGTCTATATTGACATAACAATAATAATACTTCAAGCATACAATCAAAGCAATCATGTCTTCTCCAAATAACAAGGCCAAAGAATGTTCATCCCTACAAAATCATATAGTTTGGCTATGCTCCATCTTCGTCACACAAAATACTCAAATCATGCACAACCCCGGTTTCAGCCAAGCAATTGTTTCATACTTAAATTTTTTCAAACTCTTTCAACTTTCACGCAATACATGAGCGTGAGCCATGGATATAGCACTATAGGTGGAATAGAGTGGTGGTTGTGGAGAAGACAAAAGAGGAAGATGGTCTCACATCAACTAGGCGTATCAACGGGCTATGCAGATACCCATCAATAGATATCAATGTGAGTGAGTAGGGATTGCCATCCAACGGATGCACTAGAGCTAAAATGTATGAAAGCTCAACAAAAGAAACTAAGTGGGTGTGCATTCAACTTGCTTGCTCACAAAGACCTAGTGCATTTGATGAAGCCCATCGTTGGAATATACAAGCCAAGTTCTATAATGAAAATTTCCCACAAGTATATGAAAGTGACTAAACAAGAGACTCTCTATCATGAAGATCATGGTGCTACTTTGAAGCACAAGTGTGGAAAAAGATAGTAGCATTGTCCCTTTTTTCTTTTTCTTTTTTTCTTTTTTGGGCCCCCTTTTTTTTCTTTGGCCTTTTTTTTCTTCTTTTTCTTTTCTTTGGGACAATGCTCTAATAATGATGATCATCACACTTTTATTGATTTACAACTCGATATTACAACTCGACACTAGAACAAAGTATGACTGTATATGAATGCCTTCGATGGTGTACCGGGATGTGAAATGAATCAAGAGTGACATGTATGAAAAATTATGCATGGTGGCCTTGCCACAAATACGATGTCAACTACATGATCATGCATGGCAATATGACAATGATGAAGCGTGTCATAAGAACGGAACGGTGGACAGTTGCATGGCAATATATCTCAGAATGGCTATGGAAATGCCATGATAGGTAGGTATGGTGGCTGTTTTGAGGAAGGTGTACGATGGGTGTATGGTACCACCGAGAGTTGCGTGGTACAAGAGAGGCTAGCAATGGTGTAAGGGTGAGAGTGCGTATAATCCATGGACTCAACAGTAGTCATAAAGAACTCACATACTTATTGCAAAAATCTACAAGTCATCAAAACAAAGTACTACACGCATGCTCCTAGGGGAAGGGTTGGTAGGAGTTAACCATCGCGGGATCCCGACTTCCATACAAAGGATGACACTCAATGAAATACCTCGTGCTTCAAATTTGTCACACAACGGTTACCATACGTGCATGCTACGGGACTTGCAAACCTTAACACAAGTATTTCTCAAATTGACAACTACTCTACAAGCATGACTCTAATATCACCATCCTCATATCTCAAAACAATCATCAAGTATCAATCTTCTCATAATATTCAATGCACTTTATATGAAAGTTTTGACTATACCCGTCTTGGATGCCTATCATATTAGGACTAGTTTTATAGCCAAAGCACATTACCATGCTGTTCTAAGAGACTCTCAAAAAGATATAAGTGAAGCATGAGAGATCAATAATTTCTACAAAATAAAATGACCACCGTGCTCTAAAAGATATAAGTGAAGCACTAGAGCAAAACTATCTAGCTCAAAATATATAAGTGAAGCACATAGAGTATTCTAATAAATTTCAATTCATGTGTATCTCTCTCAAAAGGTATGTCCAGCAAGGATGATTGTGGAAAACTAAAAAGAAAAGACCCAAATCATACATGATGCTCCAAGAAAAACACATATCATGTGGTGAATAAAAATGTAGTCTCAATTAAAGTTACTGATACATGAAGACGAAAGAGGGGATGCCTTCCCGGGGCATCCCCAAGCTTAGGCTTTTGGTTGTCCTTGAATTTTACCTTGGGGTGCTGAAGGATCGAGAAGAGAGTGTGTCTAGAGGGGGGTGAATAGACTCTAGCAAAAAAGTGGCATATTTTAACATACTTGATGTTGGAGTGGAGTTTTAGCACGTGTTTGACTTTCTGAATACAGAACAAGCATATATGACAAGAGAATATAGGTATTGTGAAGTAAAGCATGCAACTTTGACCACTTGACTAAAGCAAAAATCTATCCTTTTCCCAATTTTAATTCTTGACAGATTTTAGCAACTTAGCACAAGTCAAGTAATCAACCTACACATGCAATTCTAAGAGTATAGCAGCGGAAAGTAAACAATTGTATATGTGAAGGTAATGCAAGGAGTTTAGAGGGGTCAAACACAAGTGAAGACAATGATGTTTTTTGTCTTGGTTCCGATAGGTGGTGCTATCGTACATCCAAGTTGATGGAGACTTCAACCCACGTAGGGTAACGGCTGCGCGAGTCCACGGAGGGCTCCACCCACGAAGGGTCTATGAAGAAGCAACCTTGTCTATCCCACCATGGCCATCGCCCACGAAGGACTTGCCTCACTAGCGATAGATCTTCACGAAGTAGGCAATCAACTTGCCCTTGCAAACTCCTTGGTTCAACTCAACAATCTTGTCGGAGGTTTCCAAGTGACACCTAACCAATCTAGGAGACACCACTCTCGAAAAGGTAATAAACGGTGTGTTGATGATGAACTCCTTGCTCAAATGCTTCAAGTGATAGTCTCCCCAACACTCAAACAGCTCCTCACAGATTTGGATATGGTGGAGGAAGGATTTGAGTGGAAAGCAACTTGGGGAAGGCTAGAGAACAAGATTCATATGGTAGGAATGGAATATCTTGATCTCAACACTTGAGTAGGTGGTTCTCTCTCAGAACATGAATGATGGAAGTGTAGATATGTTCTGATGGCTCTCTCCACGAGTGAAGAGTGGGTGGAGGGATATATATAGCCTCGACACTAAATCTAACCGTTACACACAAATTTCTAAACTCGGTGGGATCGATTTAAAGAACTCGGTCGGACCGATTTAGTTCATAATGTGGTCGTTAGGTATTTCGGTGGGACCGATATGATCAACTAGGTGGGACCAATTTCATTAGGGTTAGGGCATAACGTAATCTCGGTGGGACCGATTACACAAACTCGGTGAGACCGATTTTTGTAATAAGCACACAGAGAGTTTGTCACGCAAACTCGGTGGGACCGATTCGCTCATTTCGGTGAGACCAAAATGTTACGAAGAGGCAACAGAGAGTTTGCATTACAAACTCGGTGGGACCGATTGCACATCTCGGTTAGACTGGAAATATTGCAACAAACGACAGAGAGTTTTCAATCCCATCACGGTGAGACCGAGATCCCTTTCGGTGAGACCGAAATGATTAGGTTTTCTGGCAGTGTGATGCGGAGCATCCCAAGCTCATCCCCATGGACAATCAATCACCTCACCAAGTGCTCCAAGGACCAATGACACGTGCTCGTGCTAGAGCATTGGAATCCCAGGTTAACTCTATCCTTGTTGAATTCCCATTTGACCACCTTGAGACATGGCTGCTACCTCAAACGAAGACACTTTGTGTGCTTAGGTGCCAAGGAGAAGTTACGGTGCAAGACGAAGGCCAAGAGCATGGACCAGGATTCTCCTAGCGCAGAGAAACCGGTACTACCGGTCAACTACCGGTCCAACTACCGGTCCACCGGTACTACCGGTCCACTACCGGCCAACTACCGCTACACCTTCTGTGATCGACCGGTGCAAGGCTCGTGCAAGGCCGGAACTTCCGGTAAAACAGCCAAGACCGGTACTACCGGTCCCAGGACCAGTACTACCGCCCTGCCTGCGTGCAGTTGAAGGGTTTTCACCCATGTATCCCCCCAACTTACCCCCTTGGACTATAAGTACTCATTTCCTAGCTCCGTACTAGGGTTAGTTTTTGGATAGCTCATCATAGACACCTTTGTGGATTCTCTCCCACGAGACCGCGGCCTCTTTGGAGAAGATCCACCTCGGATTCAAGACCCCCACATCGGGGAAGATCCCAAGGGATATCCAAGACCTCCTCCGGGAGAAGACTACCTTTGTACCACCGTGATTTGACCATGGATCGTGTATCTTGATGTGTATCGTGGATCTAGCACTTGTGTGACCATCTTTGTGTTGATTTGAGTGTTTCCCCTCGTGTTTTCCTCCGTTTCCTCCTTGTATTCTCCGTGTTCATCGTGGGATTTCCTCCAATCGTGAAAGATCTGCTGATTAGGGTTCCACCCTACATCATCTTGGTATCAAGAGCATAGGTTGATCATGATTTTGGAGCCCCACATCTTGTTTCTAGCTTGTTTTTGTTGTGTTCTTCCCAATTTCGAAAATTCCCCACAAAAATAGCCCCAAAAAATTTTTGTGATCTGTTGATTTGGCAAGATTTTGTTGAATTTGTTCCATGGATTTGCTGTGTCACGAGTGGATCTGGCATTTCCCCAAGTTTTCCCACTTTCCATCCACGAAATCCACCCAATTTCGACCCCGAAATCATCCATTTCCGCCCATATTTCGCCCAGATCCAGTTCTGAGAATTTTCCCGACACCAGCGGTACTACCGGTGGCACTAGCGGTACTTCCGCTGAGCATCTCAACCGGTACTACCGGCCTGCAAAGCGGTACTTCCGCCCCACCCAGTTTCAGCCTTCCGAGTTTCACCATTTTGACCATAACATTCACTCCCGAACTCCGATTTGAGTGTTCTTTGGCTCGTTGAAAAGCTAGCGACGTGCCCGAGCTGCTCATCTTGGTTTTACCACCATTAGACTCCAATAAATTTTGTCAAATTTGGCAAGTTTGCTTAGGCCCTCCACCACATACACCTTCCGCATACCACCACCACTTCCGCAACCACCATCGTTTCAACCCTTCGATTTTGACAATTTTGTCTCACTTTGCCTTGGATACTTGAGTTGTGGTTTCACCGTTTCCTTGGATGTTTTGGCCAACTTGGAACGGAACGACATCGACAACACCACCGCTCACCCTCGGCAAGGACGGTAACATCGACGACACCTTGTTCATCCTACCTTGCAATTGCATTGTCACCCTATGGACCATCTTTGCGTAGCTTTCCCATTGAGACTAGCCATTTGAGTATTGCCGGGCCACGACACTTGTGCACATTAGTGATAGCCATAGATATTGCATACTACATCATCATATCTCCGTGTGACAAAAGAGTGTCCCGCATACACAATAGCTACCTTGATCCGAGAAGTATGCATAAGTATCCAAAGAAAGAGCTCGAAAGCTTTTAAGCAAAAGAGCCAACCAAAGCAAAAGGACAATAGCATCATAAGCTTTGCATCAAAAGAGATCATATGACATAGCAATACATCATCTTGTGCTCAAGCATCGGCACATCATACACTCATAGTATACTTGTGATAGGAAGTCGTTTCGTTTGCCTCTTATAGGTTGTGCACAAGTGCGTATCCGCCTATTAAGCAATCGGTTAGCCTCTCTCCAGTGTTGTGCAACACGAGCATTTTCCGTGGATTCCACATTTTCGCTCACCCTTGGTTGCACAACCACATTTATCTATCCGTGCATGTGTTCCGTGTGCTATTTCTTGCTTGTGATCTACTTGTTGCATGAGCAAATTGTGAACCATTTTCAACATCATTGAGTCACTTTGACGATTGCATTGAATTTATTGCCACCATCCTAACCAAGCTCCTCTCAAAGCTTTACTTGTGTAGGTGTGAGAATCGACACGAAGTGGTACCAATAGTGCTATTTCCGGGTTACATTATTGAGTGATCATTGATCCATTTTCAACTTCGGTTAAGGTACATTTGGTATTGTCTTCTCCTTTCTCCCACTCACATACTTGCTTGTGATGATGGATAGGCCAAGTACATCTTCCAACCCGATCTTCGACGATCCTCAAGAAGCGAACAACTACGTCACCAAACTACATCTCTTCGGTGTCCAACGAGCTCTACATCAAGAGAGTGAAGCTATGCGCGAGTACATTGGTCAAGTCGCCGAGGACGCACGCCAATTTGAAGCAAGAACAAAAGAGCAATTCGACATCATCAACACCAACATGTCTACTCAATTCAACGAGCTCCGGACATTGATTGTCAACCGACGTTCTTCTTCCACATCCTCTCAAAGACGAAGCCGCTCAAGTCGACATTCCGACTCCACGCAAGACTCAAGTACCCCTACGTCCAACACTCTTCGTCAAGCCGCACGTCAAGCTCGACATGACAATCGGCAGCCTCTTCATGACAAGAGTTCACAAGAGCTATTCGACGAGCAAGAAGGCCGACGTCGTCAAGACCAAGCTACACTTGAGCAAGCACAAGAACGGCAACGACTATGCCAACAACAACAAGAGCGAGCACGTCAATATCAAGAAGAACAAGATGCCGAGGCTAACCGCCAAGCACAACAACATCGAGAAGCTCAAGCTATGGAGGCGCAACGAGCGTTACAAGATGCACATCGCAATGTGGCAGCCCGCACTCGACACACTCGTCAAGAAGACGATTTCCTTCGTGATGAGATGCAAGAGAGACGCCATCAAGCAAGAATGCAAGACGAAGCTCCTCCTCAAGCGCGACAAGAGCATCAACTTCGACAAGAGCGACATGGAATTCCCAATCAACCCAATCAAGAACGCCCCCCCAATAGGCAAGGAAACAATGACGAGCATCGCTATGGCAAGCTCAAATTCACCATGCCAAAGTTTTCCGGAAGCATTGATCCTGAAGACTATCTCTCATGGGCATTGAAAGTTGACAAGATCGTTCGCCTTCACAACTTCGATGAAGACAAGAAGATCGCAATGGCATCCCTTGAGTTCCAAGACTATGTTCTCATTTGGTGGGAGCAAATCATAGAGAGACGGGAAGCAAAAGGCGAACCTCCTATCACCACTTGGGCTCGAATGAAGGAAGTCATGAGAGCATGCTTTGTGCCTACCCACTACAATCGTGACTTGTTCAAGAAGCTACAACTCCTCAAGCAAGGTACCAAGTCCATTGAAGAGTACTACAAGGAGATGGAGATTGCCATGATACAAGCAAACATCACGGAAGATGAAGAGCAAACAATGGCGAGATTCTTGAATGGACTCAACTATCCCATCAAGAAGATTGCGGACTTCCAACCATACAAAAATCTCCTCGAGCTAGTACATCAAGCAACCAAAGCGGAGCGACAAGTTCAAGAGGACTACAAGTACTCCAAGTTCAACTCCAAGAACTTCGGCTCCTACAACCAAGCTTCAACGACTTCGGCTACTCCTCCTACCTCTAACAAGCCATCTACAAACTTCGGTGACAAGTCAAGCTACAAGAATGCGACTACATCGAGTCGTCCACCTTCTACCAACAACTTCAAGCCAAGAGCTTCCTCAACTACAACTCCAACCGAAGACAACAACAAGACGAGCTCCATCAAATGGTTCAAGTGCCAAGGACGAGGCCACAAGTCATTTGAGTGCAAGACCGTTCGCACCATGATCATCAATGATGACGGATCTTATGACTCAATGAGCGATGATGAGATGGAAGCACTTGAGCATGTCGCTATGCATCGCCAAGTGAATGAAGAAGAAGACCGTCAAGTGTTTTGCGACAATGACTCAAGCCCCAACCTTATTGTCTCCAAAGTCTTGACACTCCAACACCAACAAGATGACGACCAACGATGTCACATTTTCCATACGAAGGCCGGCATCAATGGACGCTCCGTCAAGGTTATCATCGATGGAGGAAGTTGTCACAACTTGGCAAGCGAAGAGCTATGCGACAAGCTTCATTTGGTCAAGACGAAGCATCCTCACCCCTACAAGGTCCAGTGGCTCAACGACGCCGGAATTCTTTGAGTCGAGCACACCGTGCAAGTCTCTTTCAAGATTGGCGCCTACGAGGACACTCTTGAATGCGATGTGATCCCCATGTCCGTGTGCCACCTTATTCTTGGACGTCCATGGAAATATGATCGTGGAGTCACACACAATGGACGGACAAATCACTATAGCTTCAAGATGAAGGGCAAGGAATTCGTGCTCCGACCAATGACTCCAAGTCAAGTAGCCGCCAACAAGCTTTTACCTACCAACCATCGTGGAGAGATTGGTGAGAGAGTGAGCCACCAAAAAGAGAGTGAGAGCCACAAGCCAAATATGAGCGACTCCACGATGAGCGACAAGAAGCAACTAGTCCTATTTGCCACCAAAAGTGAGATGAGAGAAGTGTGTGAGAACCCATCGAGTGTCTTCCACCTTGTGCTTTTATGCAAAGGGGAAGCAAAACCTACTAGCACTTCACCACCTCTACCTTTAGTGTTGTCTAATTTGTTGCAGGAATTCTCGGACGTCTTTCCCGATGAGCTACCTCCGGGTCTACCTCCACTTCGCGGAATCGAACACCGCATCGACCTCATACCCGGCGCACCACTTCCAAACAAGGCTCCTTACCGCGTCAACCCCGAGGAAACCAAGGAGATACAACGGCAAGTACAACAACTCATCGACAAAGGTCATGTACGTGAAAGTCTAAGCCCTTGTGCCATTCCGGTTATTCTCGTGCCTAAGAAAGATGGAAGTTTTCGAATGTGCTCCGATTGTCGACCTATAAATGCTATCACCATTAGATACCGTTACCCTATCCCACGTTTAGACGATATGCTTGATGAATTATGTGGTGCCACCATCTTTTCAAAAATTGATCTTAAAAGTGGTTACTACCAAATTCGCATTCAAGAGGGTGATGAGTGTAAAACGGCTTTCAAAACCAAGTTTGGGTTATATGAGTGGCTTGTCATGCCAATGGGTCTATCCGAAGCACCCGGTTCATTTATGCGTCTCATGCATTTTTGTCTACGACCCTACATAGGCATCTTTGTAGTGGTTTACTTTGACGACATCCTCGTTTTTAGCAAGACACTAGAGGACCATGTGACACACATCCGTTTGGTTTTACAAACCCTTCGGAAAGAGCGCTTATATGCTAATATGGAGAAATGCACTTTTGGCGTTGACAAGGTTGTCTTCCTAGGATTTGTCATTTCTTCTCAAGGTGTTAACGTTGATGAAACTAAAATTGAAGCAATTAAAACTTGGCCTCAACCAACGAATCTCATGCAAGTGCGTAGTTTCCTTGGTCTAGCCGGTTTCTATCGACGTTTTCTGAAGGACTTTAGCACCATCGCTATGCCTCTACACGCTTTGAGCAAGAAGAACGCACCCTTCATTTGGGTTCCTTCGCAAGACACCGCGTTCAATGAGCTAAAAAGCTTGCTCACACACGCACCACTTCTGGCCCTACCGAACTTTGATAAACTGTTTGAGATTCATTATGACGCTAGTGGTACCGGCATAGGTGGCGTGCTCATGCAAGAAAAGCGCCCAATTGCGTACTTTAGCGAGAAGCTATCGGGAGCGCAACTTAACTATCCCATCTACGATAAAGAGCTTTATGCCTTGGTGAGAGTTTTACGTGTTTGGGAACATTATCTTAGACCTCATGAATTCATTCTTCATACGGACCATGAGACTCTCAAGTATCTCAAGGGTCAAACTAAGTTGAACAAGCGTCATGCTAAATGGAGTGAGTTCATTGAGTCTTTTCCCTATGTCATCAAGTACATCAAAGGTAAAGAGAATGTTGTGGCGGACGCGCTTTCTCGCAAATGCATGCTTGTTACTCAACTTGAGTTGAATGTTATTGGCTTTGAGCACATAAAAGATTTATATGAGCATGATCCTTTCTTTGCAAATGCTTATGCTAAGTGCTTGACTCACACTTCTTGGGAACGTTACTACCTAAAGGATGGATATCTTATGAGAGCTAACAAACTTTGCATTCCCGAGTCTTCGCTTTGTTTGCTCCTTTTGCAGGAATCTCATGGAGGAGGACTCATGGGACACTTTGGACGCGACAAGACGTTTGCTACCCTCTCTAAGAACTATTTTTGGCCCAAGATGCTCCGTGACGTCTCACGCCTCACCAACCGATGTTCTACATGCCGCAAAGCTAAGTCCAAAGCTCAATCTCATGGTCTTTACATGCCTCTTCCTATTCCATACCATCCATGGGAAGACATAAGCATGGATTTCATACTTGGCTTGCCTAGGACTCCAAATGGCAAAGATTTCGTGCTAGTAGTCGTGGATAGATTTTCTAAAATGGCTCATTTCATTCCTTGTAACAAGATAGACGATGCTTCACATGTTGCAACTCTCTTTTGTAGGGAGGTCATTCGTCTACATGGCATACCCAAAACGATCGTGTCGGACCGGGACGTCAAGTTCTTGAGCTACTTTTGGAAAACACTATGTGCTACGCTCGGAATCAAGCTTCTATTCTCTTCGGCGTACCATCCGCAAACGGACGACCAAACGGAGGTGATGAACCGCATGCTTTCGACGCTTCTTCGCGTGTTGATCAAGAAGAACATCAAGGAATGGGAGCAATGCTTGCCCATCGCCGAGTACGCCTACAACCACGCAAGACACTCGACCACCGGCAAGTCCCCTTTTGAGGTCGTCTACGGCTTCAACCCGTTGTCCCCATTGGACATCCTACCTCTACCTCTACAAGAGCGCACGAACATGGACGCAAGTGCACGAGCAAGCTATCTCAAGAAGGTGCACGAAGATACAAGGGCAACAATCGAGCGACAAGTCCATCGTCTCACCACCAAGCTCAACGTCAACAAGTCACCAATGGTGTTCCAACCGGGAGATCTTGTTTGGCTTCATCTTTGCAAGGACCGTTTCCCACACGAGCGCAAGTCCAAACTACTACCTCGCGCCGACGGACCTTTCAAGGTGCTAGCACGCTACAACGACAACGCCTACAAGATCGACATCCCACGAGACAAGTACTCCGTGAGCGACACCTTCAATGTCAAGGATCTCTATCCTTTCCATGGTGATGAAGATTTCGATCCGAGGTCGGATCTTTCCCAAGGGAGGGGAGATGATGCGGAGCATCCCAAGCTCATCCCCATGGACCATCAATCACCTCACCATGTGCTCCAAGGACCAATGACACGTGCTCGTGCTAGAGCATTGGAATCCCAGGTTAACTCTCTCCTTGTTGAATTCCCATTTGACCACCTTGAGACATGGCTGCTACCTCAAACGGAGACACTTTGTGTGCTTAGGTTCCAAGGAGAAGTTACGGTGCAAGACGAAGGCCAAGAGCATGGACCAGGATTCTCCCAGTGCAGAGAAACCGGTACTACCGGTCAACTACCGGTCCAACTACCGGTCCACCGGTACTACTGGTCCACTACCGGCCAACTACCGCTACACCTTGTGTGATCGACCGGTGCAAGGCCGGTGCAAGGCCGGAACTTCCGGTAAAACAGCCAAGACCGGTACTACCGGTCCCAGGACCGGTACTACCGCCCTGCCTGCGTGTAGTTGAAGGGTTTTCACCTATGTATCCCCCCAACTTACCCCCTTGGACTATAAGTACTCATTTCCTAGCTCCGTACTAGGGTTAGCTTTTGGATAGCTCATCATAGACACCTCTGTGGATTCTCTCCCACGAGACCGCGGCCTCTTCGGAGAAGATCCACCTCGGATTCAAGACCCCCACATCGGGGAAGATCCCAAGGGATATCCAAGACCTCCTCCGGGAGAAGACTACCTTTGTACCACCGTGATTTGACCATGGATCGTGTATCTTGATGTGTATCGTGGATCTAGCACTTGTGTGACCATCTTTGTGTTGATTTGAGTGTTTCCCCTCGTGTTTTCCTCCGTTTCCTCCTTGTATTCTCCGTGTTCATCGTGGGATTTCCTCCAATCGTGAAAGATCTGCTGATTAGGGTTCCACCCTACATCACAGTGGCTATGTCAAATGAACTCGGTGGCGCCGGATAGATATTTTCGGTGGGGCCAATTTTGACTTTTGGTTTGGGACATATGTGTATGTGAGAAAGTGGTTGAGGGTTTTTGGAGCATATCACTAAGCATCATGAGCAAGCAAGCCATTAAGCAACACCTCATCCCCTTTTAATAGTATTGGCTTTCCTATGGACTCAATGTGATCTTGGATCACTAAAATGGAAGTTGTAGAGTCCTTAGCTTTGAGCTTGAGCCAATCCTTTAACCTTAACATCTTGAAGGGGTTCCACATCCTCTAGTCCATGCCACTCCATCTGTTGAACTTGCCTGAAATATACTAGATGGAAACATTAGTCCAACAAGAGATATGTTGACATTAATTACCAAAATCACCTAGGGAGCACTTGTGCTTTCAATCTCCCCCTTTTTGGTAATTGATGACAACATACATCAAAGCTTTAGATAAAGATATGAATAATAGCAGTTAAAGCTTTAAAAGAACATGTAACAGGCATAGGCTCCCCCTACATGTATGCAGTCATGTGAATGATGAATATAAGAGCATATGAAAGCATGGGTCATGACAGAGCAAGCAAAGAGTTACATGTATCTTGGCTATATGCATCAGAGAAAATGATATGAATATATAAAGTGTATCCTCGTGTTCATGATTCCTTCTTGCAAACAATATGTACATTAGGAAGAAATCTTCATGATCATGAGTGTGATGCATATACTTACCTTGTGATCTTGAGCTGACTTAAGATGAGATGAACCTGAGTAAACAAGGTTAGATAACACATGTACATCTACTAGACAGAATAACAAAAGAGCCACAAGGGTACCAAGATTGGGATAACATGTAGAGTGTGAGTACTAGGTACTCTTGAATACAGACATGTTCCCAAAGGTAAAAGATATGCAATGAATTCAAAGACTTTCTTCCCTAGCGGTCTTTCTCCCCCTGAATCTTATATTGGATAATGGAAGAAGGTAGGGAAACAGAATCAGAGCAAAACATATCAGATCAATAACATAGACATGTCTTTCCCTTCATAGAGACATGTAATTACTCTCCTATTGAACACCAGGCATCTGGGGCAAGTGATTTTACTCCCCTAGGCTTTGAGCTCTCTTTCTCCCTGAAGCTTTGATGTGATCTCTCTCTCCCCCTTTGACATCAATTTGCAAGAAGGGGTCTTTTGGAGTGTAAGTCAAAATATGGTTGATCCTTGAGTCACAAATCAGAGTTGGATATGCATGAGATGCTAGTAGAGGACAAGTATCATTGAGTGGAGCTGGAATGTATATGCAGGATGCAAGTGTCAAACTGTCTCGTCAGTGTTGAAATCGGAAGCACCGAGTTGTTTGCTTCGGTGGCAAAGAGATGTTTCGGTTCGACCGAAAGAAGAACATCGATGGATCCAAGTTCAACATTGAGATAACCGTTTTCCATCGCAGCTCACTTAGGCAAATAAGATCGCGCAAGGATTTGCAATGGATTAACTGAAACATTTGCAACGAATTGGATGTAGAAGATGCGAAGAAAAGCAGAGAAACGAAAAATCTAGATGAAGTTTTTTTTTTTTGAAAACAAGAAGGGAACAAAATGCAAGTGTCAAATGCAAGAAACACGAGAAAAATCTTAGAGAACTTCATCTAGAATTGGTCGGCGACAAAGTCACCTATGTTAGAGTATATTGACTTAGGAGTCAAGTGAAGACACTTGATCATAGGTCATACTCATCGTTTAAGCTCAAAATGGGGTTGCCATTTTTTGTTTAAGCCTTTTGATGTATTCACATCTTGTTGAGCTGCTTTGACCCATAACTTGTGGCAAAGCTTCTCTAAGATGGAATATCATACCTCGGGTAGTGGTGTTGGTCTTGATCATATAGTCAAACTTGTGTGGGTTGCTCAAGGTTGATGAAGCTCATCAAGGATTGGGAGCATCACTTGTAGTTTGATTTCATCTACCTACATGAGTTAGTCTTGCAAGAAAGAGCACTTGTGTATCCATAATGACAATCATGAAAGTTTGATACCAAATGAAATTTGATATATATAGAAATTGTCAAAGGATATGTTGAGGGGTTTCATGCTTCCTTGTCTTCTACCACCACGGTGTAGGGGCTTGGTGATGTAGAGATTGCTCAATATATGAGTGAGTTGCAATTTCATGGATTTAGATTCATCCAAGTGCCTACAAGAGTTAGAAAGCATGCAAGGGTACAAATATATCCAAGACATAAGTTCATAAGGGAAAAGTCAAGGATTAGTCAAAGGCTTATGCCTTGCATGTATCGAATGGAGTTCCTACTCCAAGTTTGAGGCATCAATAATGTTCAATTCACCTCTCAACCTGCAAAACACTTTCTCATCAAGTGGTTTAGTAAAAATATCCGCTAATTGCTTATCGGTGCGAACATGTTTAAGATTAATATCACCCTTAGCAACATGATCTCGAATGAAATGATGACGAACTTCAATATGTTTAGTTCGAGAGTGTTGCACGGGATTATGAGCAATCTTAATGGCACTTTCATTATCGCAAAAGCAATGGTACATGTTTCACATATATCCCATAATCTTTAAGAGTTTGAGTCATCCAAAGCAATTGAGCACAACATGAACCAGCGGCAATGTATTCCGCTTCGGCGGTGGATAAGGATACCGAGTTTTGTTTCTTGGAGTACCAAGACACAAGAGATCTACCAAGGAATTGACAAGTACTCGAAGTAGACTTTCGATCAACCTTGTCACCGGCATAATCCGACTCGGAGTAGCCAACAAGATCAAAAGAGGACCTCTTAGGATACCAAATTCCAAAATTTGGTGTGTGAATTAGGTATCTCACTATCCGTTTCACGGCCTTAAGATGACATTCTTTAGGAGCCGCTTGGTATCGTGCACACATGCACACACTTAGCATAATATCGGGACGGGAGGCACATATATATAACAATGAACCAATCATAGAGCGATAAACCTTTTGATCAACCGGTTCGCTATCCTTAGTTAAATCAAGATGTCCACCAGTAGGCATGGGCGTAGTCATACCTTTGCATTCTTGCATGTTGAACTTCTTGAACAAGTCCTTGGTATACTTTGTTTGAGAAACAAAGGTACCCTCCTTAGTTTGCTTGATTTGCAAACCAAGAAAGAACTTGAGTTCACTCATCATAGACATCTCAAACTTTTCTGACATTAGCTTTCCAAACCTTTCACTAAAATGAGGGTTAGTAGAACCAAATATGATATCATCAACATAAATTTGGCATAAAAATAATTCACCATTAACCCTTTTAGTAAAAAGAGTGGAATCTATTTTTCCAATTTCAAAACCTTTTTCAATTAGGAACTTGGTCAAACATTTATACCATGCTCTAGGAGCTTGCTTAAGACCATATAGGGCTTTGTGTAGTTCGTATACATGATCAGGTTTCTTGGGATTAACAAAGCTGGGAGGTTGTTTAACATAAACTTCCTCCTCAATGTCACCGTTGAGAAAAGCACTTTTAATGTCCATTTCGTACAAGGTGATATCATGGTGATTAGCATAGGCAAGCAAGATGCGAATGGATTCAAGTATAGCAACGGGGGTGTATGTCTCACCGTAGTCCATACCTTCGACTTGAGTGTAGCCTTGGGTGACGAGACGTGCTTTGTTGCGGACAACTTGACCATCTTCGTCTTGCTTGTTGCGAAACACCCATTTGGTACCGATGATGTTGTGGTTGTTGTCGGGCTTTTCGACCAATGTCCACACTTGATTTCTCTCGAAGTTGTGTAGCTCTTCGTGCATGGCGTTCACCCAGTCTGGATCATCAAGAGCATCCTCAACCTTCATAGGTTCAAGGTTAGATATGAAAGAGTAATGTTCACAAAAATTAGCTAAACGAGATTTAGAGCGAGTGATTCTCCCGGTTTGGATATCATTGTAGATTTTCTCTACGGGATGATCTCTAGCAATTCTTGCTCTAACTCGTGAAAGCTTTTGCTTGGGTCGGGGTGGAACATCTTCTTCATCATCTTCTTCCTCTTGTTGTCATTCTTCATTGTTGTTGGTGTTGTTGTCCCCTTGTGGAGGTGGAGAAGGAGGTTGATGAGGTTCATCTTGATGCACATCCTTGTTTCCTTCGTCATGCCGTGTCCCACTTCTGGATGCCTCCAAGTCAACTTGAGGTTCACCTTGTCGTGAGGTAGGAGCTTCCACAAGGATGGACGAAGTACTCTCTTTCACCTCCGTTGGACGGGTCTTGCCAATAGACAAGTCTTGCATTGCTTCCGAAGGATCTTTATCTCCTACATCAATTGGAAATGGCTCTACTTGCGAGCCGTGAGATTCATCAAACTTCACATCTACCGTCTCTTCAACCTTTCGGGTGAAATTGTTGTAGACACGGTATGTGTGAGAGTTTGAGCCATAACCAGTAGGAAACCTTCATGAGATTTAGGAGCAAATTTAGAACGACGATGCTTATTAAGAATGTAGCACTTTGAGCCGAATACTCGAAAGTATCCAACTTGGGGTTTGTTACCGGTGAGAAGCTCGTATGCCGTCTTGCCGAGAAGCTTGTGAAGATACAAGCGATTTGTTGCATGACAAGCTGTCTCAACCGCTTCCGCCCAAAAGTGTATTGGCATCTTCTATTCATCAAGCATCGTTCTTGCCATCTCTATGAGTGTCCGGTTCTTCCTATCAACAACTCCATTTTGTTGAGGCGTGTACGTAGCCGAGAGCTCATGTGAAATCCCTTCTTCGTCAAGAAAGGTATCCACATTTGCGTTCTTGAACTCCGTTCCATTGTCCCTGCGAACCTTCTTGATCTTCACTTCAAATTGATTTTGGGCCTTCCTAGCAAAGTTTTTCAAGATCTTTTGGACCTGCGATTTATCATAAAGAAAGAACACCCACGTAAATCTTGAAAAATCATCAACAATGACTTATCCAAAGGAGTTACCACCGAGGCTTTTGTAAGCGTTGGGACCGAAAAGATCCATATGAAGTAGCTCAAGTGGTGTTCTAGTTTTCATGATGTTCTTCACAGGATGACTTCCTCCAACTTGTTTTCCTGCTTGAAAAGCACTACAAAGTCTATCCTTGTCAAATATAACATCTTTAACACCAAGGATATGATCACCTTTCATTAGATTATCAAGATTTCGCATACCGACATGACCTAACCTTCTATGCCACAACCAACCTTTAGAGGATTTAGCAATTAAGCAAGTGCGGGGTTGGGCTTTCTTAGTGAAGTCAACAATGTATAGGTCACCTCTACGTATGCCGGTAAAACCATGTTGTGATTACCTCTACGGAAGACTTGGCAATCAACATGAGTAAATAGCACATTTAAACCAAAATCAGCCAATCTAGACACGGAGAGAAGATTATATCCGAGGGATTCTACAAGCACGACATTCTTAATTGAGCTAGCATTGGATATGGCCACCTTACCAAGGCCAACAACTTTACCCTTAGAGTTGTCACCAAAGGTAACATACTTTCGTGGACCATCATTTCTAGCAAGCTCATCAAACATGTCCTTATCTCCGGTCAAGTGATCCGTGCAACCACTATCAAGCACCCATTCCTTTCCTCCAGCTGTGTAACCACGAAGATTTGCCATAAGACCAAAATGTCTCATTTGTTCATCTAGTTCATCTTCATCGTAGTGTCCATGTTCCTCATCGTCATGTGATTGATCAACACCTAGAGAGAGTGATTCATTAAAAGTATGACCGTAACAATGTTCATCTCTATGAATTCTAATGACTTCGGAAATGATATTGCTAATTATTCCAACGTCTCCTTTGGCAAGCATGAGTTCATGAAGCTCAAACAGACAATCACCAAACTTAGGATCACTAGTACTCATCTTATTTAAGGCAATAGACTTATGGAGAATCTCATCAAGATTTTTCAAGGAATAATTTGGAAATCTTTCCTCTAAAAATCTCCATATAGTGTAAGCACAATCTAGAACAGGTAAGCTAGCAATCAAGTTTTTGGGCAATCCTCTAATAATAAGATTGATAGTTCTATGATTGCGAATCATGTCAAGTTTCTCATTGAGAGTAGGATTTGAAGCATCAATGGGGGGCATACAAGGATTATCAATGTATTTGTTCAAAAGATATTCATTCAAAATCTCAAGCATCTCATTTTTTCATTCCTAAAAGTACTCTCCATCAAGCATAGGTACTCTACGTCTAATACTCCCCAACGTAGACTCATCCATCTTCCTGCAATGGTGATTAAACCAAAGCAATGGAGACCAATGCACTGATACCAATTGAAAGGATCGAGAAGAGAGTGTGTCTAGAGGGGGGGTAAATGGACTCTAGCAAGAAAAGTGGCAGCTTTTAACATACTTGATGTTGGAGTGGAGTTTTAGCACATGTTTAACTTTCACAATACACAACAAGCATATATGACAAAAGAATATAGGTATTGTGAAGTAAAGCATGCAACTTTGACCACTTGACTAAAGCAAAAATCCATCCTTTCCCAATTTTAATTCTTGGCAGATTTTAGCAACTTAGCACAAGTCAAGTAATCAACCTACACATGCAATTCTAAGAGTATAGCAGCGGAAAGTAAACAATTGCATATCAAGGTAAAGGGAGGAGTTTAGAGGGATCAAACGCAAGAGAAGACAACGATGTTTTTTGTCTTGGTTCCGATAGGTGGTGCTATCGTACATCCAAGTTAATGGAGACTTCAACCCACGAAGGGTAACGGCTACCCGACTCCATGGAGGGCTCCACCCATGAAGGGTCCACGAAGAAGCAACCTTGTCTATCCCACCATGGCCATCGCCCACGAAGGACTTGCCTCACTAGCGGTAGATCTTCATGGAGTAGGCGATCTCCTTGCCCTTACAACCTCCTTGGTTCAACTACACAATCTTGTTGGAGGCTCCCAAGTGACACCTAACCAATCTAGGAGACACCACTCTCCAAAAGGTAATAAACGGTGTGTTGATGATGAACTGCTTGCTCAAATGCTTCAAGTGATAGTCTCCCCAACACTCACATAGCTCCTCAAATATTGGATATGGTGGAGGAAGGATTCGAGTGGAAAGAAACTTGGGGAAGGCTAGGGAACAAGATTCATATGGTAGGAATGGAATATCCTGATCCAACATTTGAGTAGGTAGTTCTCTCTCAAAACATGAATGATGGAAGTGTAGATATGTTCTGATGGCTCTCTCCACAAGTGAAGAGTGGGTGGAGGGGTATATATAGCCTCCACACAAAATCTAACCGTTGCACACAAATTACCAAACTCGGTGGGACTGATACAAAGAACTCGGTCAGACCGATTTAGTTCATAATGTGACCGTTAGGTATTTCGGTGGGACCGATATGATCAACTCGATGGAACCGATTTCATTAGGGTTAGGGCATAACGTAATCTCGGTGGGACCGATTACACAAACTCGGTGAGACCGATTTTGGTAATAAGCACACACAGAGTTGGTTAGGCAAACTCGGTGGGACCGATTCGCTCATTTTTGTGAGACCTAAATGTTACGAAGAGGCAACAGAGAGTTTGCATTACAGACTCGGTGGGACTGATTGCATATCTCGGTTAGACCGGAAATATTGCAACAGGCAACAGATAGTTTGCAATCACATCTCGGTGAGACCGAGATCCCTCTCGATGAGACCGAAATGATTAGGTTTTCTGGCAATGGCTTTGTCAAATGAACTCGGTGGCGCCTGATAGATATTTTCGGTGGGGCCAATTTTGACTTTTGGTTTGGGACATATGTGGATGTGAGAAAGTGGTTGAGGGTTTTTGTAGCATATCACTAAGCATCATGAGCAAGCAAGCCATTAAGCAACACCTCATCCCCTTTTAATAATATTGGTTTTCCTATGGACTCAATGTGATCTTGGATCACTAAAATGGAAAATGTAGAGTCCTTATCTTTGAGCTTGAGCCAATCCTTTTACCTTAACATCTTGAAAGGGTTCCACATCCTCTAGTACATGCCACTCCATCTGTTGAACCTGTCTAAAATGTACTAGATGGAAACATTAGTCCAATAAGAGATATGTTGACATTAATTACCAAAATCACCCAGGGAGAACTTCTGCTTTCAGGTGCCTTGGGCATCCCCAAGCTTAGGCTCTTGCCACTCTTTGTTCCATAGTCCATCAAATCCTTACCCAAAAAATGAAAACTTCACAACACAAAACTTAGCCAAAAATCTCGTGAGTTCCGTTGGTATAAGAAAACAAACCACTACTCAAAGGTACTGTAATGGACTCATTCTTTGTTTATATTGGTGTTAAACCTACTGTATTCAAACTTCTCTATGATTCATACCACCCAATACTACTCATAGATTCATAAAAATAAGCAAACAACACACGAAAAACAGAATCTGTCAAAAACAGAATAGTCTGTAGCAATCTGTAACTTTCGAATACTTCTGTAACTCTAAAAAATTGAAATAAATTGGTGGACGCGAGGATTTGTCTATTAATCATATACAAAAATAATCAACTAAAAAGCACTCTCCAGTAAAAAATGGTAGCTAATCTCGTGAGCGCTAAAGTTTCTATTTTTTACACCATGATCGCATAAACTTCACACAAGTCTTCCCAAAGGTTCTACTTGGCACAAACACTAATCAAAACACAAAACAACATCTAAATAGAAGCTAAATGCAATATTTATTCCTAAACAGAAGCAAAAGCAAAGAAAATAAATTTGGGTTGCCTCCCAACAAGCGCTATCGTTTAATGACCCTAGCTAGGCTTAAAGAATTTTAATGGTGCTCACATGAAAGATACGACTTGAAGCACAAAAAAGAGCATCTTATAGCATGTGAAAATTACATCTAAGTCTAAAATACTTCCTATGCATAGGCATTTTATAGTAAAACAAATTAGCAAGACAAGCAAGATCTAACATATGCAAGGAATAAGAAAGAAACAAGATCAATCTCAACATGAAGAGGTAATTTAGTAACATGAAGATTTCTACAACCATATTTTCCTCTATCATAATAATTGCATGTAGGATCATGAGCAAATTCAACAATATAGCTATCACAAAACATATTCTCAACACGATCCACATGCATACGAAGTTGACACTCTTCCAAAATAGTGGGATCAACATTAACTTAAGTCGTGACCTCTCCAAACCCACTTTTATCAAAAAAAATCATAAGATTGAATATTCTCCAAATATGTAGGATCTAAAGTTGACACTTTTCCAAACTCACTTTCTATATTATTGCAAACACTATTTTCAATCTCATATTCATCATGGGGCTTAAATAATTTTTCAAGATCATAAGAAGAATCACCCCAATCATGATCAATGCAACAAATAGTAGTCATAGAAAAACTAGCATCCCCAAGCTTGAGGTTTTGCATATCATTAACACAATTGACATTAATATAATTTATAATAACATCATTGCAATCATGCTTTTTACTCAAGGAGCTATCGTGAATCACTCTAGAATTTTCATTCAATACTTCATCACAATTTTCAGATTCACGAATTTCAAGCAAAACCTCATAAAGATAATCTAGTGCATGCAGCTCACTAGCAATTGGTTCATCATAATTGGATCTCTTAAAAAGATTTGCAAGTGGATGAGGATCCATAATTTAGCAAGCGAAGATGCAAGCTAATAGAGGGCACATGGTGTAGGATCGAAAGTATCTCTAGAGGGGGGGTGATTAGACTACTTGACCAAATAAAAATATATCCTTTTCCCAATTTTAATTCTTGGCAGATTTTAGCAACTTAGCACAAGTCAAGCAATCAACCTACACATGCAATTCTAAGAGTATAGCAGCAAAAAGTAAACAATTGCATATGAAGGTAAAGGGAGGAGATTAGAGGGAGCAAACGCAAGTGAAGCCAATGATGTTTTTTTGTCTTGGTTCCGATAGGTGGTGCTATCGTACATCCAAGTTGATGGAGACTTCAACCCACGAAGGGTAACAGCTGCGCGAGTCCACGGAGGGCTCCACCCATGAAGGGTCCATGAAGAAGCAACCTTGTCTATCCCACCATGGCCATCGCCCATGAAGCACTTGCCTCACTAGCGCTAGATCTTCACGAAGTAGGCGATCTCCTTGCCCTTACAAACTCCTTGGTTCAACTCCACAATCTTGTCGGAGGCTCCCAAGTGACACCTAACCAATCTAGGAGACACCACTCTCCAAAAGATAATAAACGGTGTGTTGATGACGAAGTCCTTGCTCAAATGCTTCAAGTGATACTCTCCCCAACACTCAAACAGCTCCTCACATATTTGGATATGGTGGAGGAAGGATTTGAGTGGAAAGCAACTTGGGAAGGCTAGAGAACAAGATTATATGGTAGGAATGGAATATCTTGATCTCAACACTTGAGTAGGTGGTTCTCTCTCGGAAGATGAATGATGGAAGTGTAGATATGTTCTGATGGCTCTCTCCACGAGTGGAGTGGGTGGAGGGGTATATATAGCCTCCACACAAAATCTAGACGTTACACACAATTTACCAAACTCGGTGGGACCGATTCAAAGAACTCGGTCAGACCGATTTGGTTCATAATGTGACCGTTAGGTATTTCGGTGGGACCGATATGATCAACTCGGTGGGACCGATTTCATTAGGGTTAGGGCATAACATAATCTCGGTGGGGCCGATTACACAAACTCGGTGAGACCGATTTTTGTAGTAAGCACACAGAGAGTTGGTCAGGCAAACTCGATGGGACCGATTCGCTCATTTCGGTGAGACTGAAATGTTACGAAGAGGCAACAGAGAGTTTGCATTACAGACTCAGTGGGACCGATTGCACATCTCGGTTGGACCGAAAATATTGCAACAGGCAACAGAGAGTTTGCAATCCCATCTCGGTGAGACCGAGATCCCTTTCGGTGGGACCGAAATGATTAGGTTTTCTGGCAGTGGCTACGTCAAATGAACTCGGTGGCGCCGGATAGATATTTTCGGTGGGGCCGAGTTTGACTTTTGTTTTGGGACATATGTGGATGTGAGAAAGTGGTTGAGGGTTTTGGAGCATATCACTAAGCATCATGAGCAAGCAAGCCATTAAGCAACACCTCATCCCCTTTTAATAGTATTGGCTTTTCTATGGACTCAATGTGATCTTGGATCACTAAAATGGAAAATGTAGAGTCCTTAGCTTTGAGCTTGAGCCGATCCTTTAACCTTTGCATTTTGAGGGGTCCACAATCCTAATCCATGCCATGCCAATCATTGAACTTTCCTGAAATATTATCTTGAGATAGCGTTAGTTCAATGAGCTATATGTTGTTAGTAATTACCAAAACCACCCGGGGATAGTTGCACTTTCAGTCTCCCCCTTTTTGGTAATTGATGACAACATATAGATCAAAGCTTCGACAAATGATAATATGATTTAAATACATCGTCGCTTTGAGAAGTATGTGATAAGCAAGAGCTCCCCCTAAATTTGTGCTTTATTTTGAATTTGCGTTTGAATGCAAATGCACAATCGATTAGGATCGTGGGTTACTCTTCCATGTCACATACATCTTGGTGGAGCGCTCAAAATGATATACACTAAAGCATGCACTCATCACCAAGCAAAGTGAATGATCATATGGAAATAGAGATAATATCATCCAAGCAAACATTAAAGTAGCATATGATCAAACACATGATCACACAAGTATCTCTCACACATAACGTAGAGTATCAAACAAACACACGAATGAAGTTCAACCAAAAGCAAGAGAGACCAAAGAGGCAAAACACTATCTCTCGAAGCCTATGATCTATACATATTTCTCCCCCTTTGGCAACAAGTTACCAAAAATTTTGAAAATGCATAGTGTTATGCGTCTCTCAGGCTTGGTCTTCGGGGGGCGGTGTAGAGAGAACTCCAAGGACGAAGGCTTCAGATGAAGTAGCTGGAGCTGGTGGAGTTGCTGCTAGAGGTGACACTGAAGTTGTAGCTGCTGGTGCAGATGTAGTAGCTCTGGTGTCTGGAACTGGCACTGCAGCAGATCTCTGACCTCAAGGCACTCGCTAAAATGCATATGTGGTAGCATGTCCTCCTCTCTCCTCTGCTTCCTCCTAAAGCTTCTCAACTGCAGACTGTATTTCTGTCACCTTCAGATCAAGATCATAGAACTTAGTCTCAGTGATCCTCTCCAAGCTTTCCTGATTCCGAGTCAGGGTGGCCAAGCCCTTCTCAATCCTCATGGTAGCTTGAATCAGATATGCCATTTGATCTTTCTGGGATTTGAGAGTCATTCGAGATGCTTCTTCTGCACTTGGCATCTTGGCAGCTTTCTCTGCTTTGGCCTTCTCTCTTCTTTCATGAGCTTGCACTGAAGATGGTTCATTCTCATCCATGACAACTGTGTTGTCCTCAAAGTCAGGCACCAAGGGTAGATATTCCCTGTCCAACAAGTAAGTGCATGTGCCCATTTTAGAGTTGATAAGCATCTGGATGTGTGGAGCATACCCACATGATCTCTTCTGATCTCTAGCAGTCCTCTTGATTGTCTCTACAATCAGGCTCATAACCTTGAATTTCTGTGGCACATCAAATATATGTAGCATGTTGATGGAATGTCCTCTGGTCATCTTTGCATCTCCAAACTTAGGCAACAATGTATGCCTCAAGATTGTGTTGATGGTGGCTAGACCAGCCTGCAAATGATGTACAGATCCAAACTTGTGAGTTTCTATATCATCATCAGGGATCACCTTGTACATATTTGCCATGGAGTTGTGGTCTTACTTCTTCTTGGCATAGACATCTAGATCATCCTCATGCTCTTCAGGGGCATTGATTAGCTTGGCCCACTCGGTAACAGTCGACGGGTACCTTGTACCTTCAGACATTCATACAATACTTCCATTAGGATAGAAGTGGGTTGTGGAATAGAATTGCATGATGAGCTCATCATTCCACTTAGTCAACTTTTGAGCCACAAACTTGTCCACTCCACATGCTTTGAAGTTCTCATGCACAATGGGGTAGTAATCTGCATTATCATCAATGAACTTCTAGTCTATTCTTCTCATATCACAAACAATGGGCTTCTTGTCAGGCAGGATTGTTTCATAGAAGTCTTGTTGTTCCTTTGTGTGAAACATGTAGTCCACAGCAGTCCTTCTCCTTATGGCATATGGATCAGACTTTCTCCACAACCTGAGACCTGCATCCTTTCTCTGTTTCATGTCCTCAGCAACTAAATGAGCATCATTGTGATCAGGGATCTTGGGCTTCAGTCTTTTGAGCATTTGAGTCTCAGCTTCCTCGGCAACTTCAGGCACTGGGGCCTTGTTCTTTTCTGAAGCTGGAATATTCCTTGTACTCCTCTTGGGTGCAGACTTGGTGACTTGAGCAGTTTTGGGAGCAGTCTTGGGCTTAGAAGGGGCAGCCCCAGACTTGATAACATCTCCCATAAGCTTCTGAGCTTTGGGTGCTGGTGCAACAACCTCTTCCTCTTCTGCTTCAGCTTCATCATCATCCCTCATGGATGGCTTGCAAATCACTCTGGCTGTTGTCTTCCTAGGTCTCTTCTTTGTACCTTTAGGCTCATCATCCCTGGATTCAAGCGTGAACACCATAGTCTCTTGAGTAGAGGCTCTGGTCTTAGACATGGGAGTCCTTTTGGCAGGGATTTTCCTTTTCTGCCCTAGCTTGGATGCCTCAGCTGTGCCATACTCCTTCCTGAGTACTTTCTTATTGGAAGTGGCCTCATCTGCCACAAAGTCCTCATCCTCAGAATCTGAAGTTTTCCTCTTTCTAGTCTTGGTGGTAGCGTTTGGAAGATCACTTGGAGTGCTTCTGGTGCTCTCATAATAGATGGAGTTGTTGGGACTAGAGCCCTCACTCAAATGTACCTGCTCCTCATACCTGTTCTGACTGTCACTACCCTCAGACATCTCTGACACTGCAAACTGATCATGTGAATAGATGTAGATGAGGTAGAGTGGATGAGCATCAAAAAGCACAGAATTTTTGCAAAACAGATGACAAGAAAAACTTAGTTTTAGTTCTCCACAGAAAGCATTTCGGAGCTACCGATTGTTAAACTCGGTGACACCGAAGCAATTCTAGAGCCTGAACTAGTAAACTCGGTCAGACCGAGTCACAGTTCGGTGGCACCAATATCGCTAGGGTTTCATAGAGAATCGAACTCGGTCACACTGATTTGCAATTTTGGTCAGACCGAAAATCACTTGTGCAGTGGCCTAAACCAAATCGATGGGACCGATTTCTATAACTCGGTTGGTCTGAGATGAGTTCGGTGGAGACCTAACCCTAAACTTTTCGAATCAAATCTACTTTCTACGGAGTTTTTGCTCGATAGGAAGATCTCATACGTGGAAAAGAAATATGGCAATGCATTGTGCTACGAATCGGAGTTAAGGAATAGCACAAAGAGTCAAGTCCATACCCTAACTTGGTGGTGGACTTGCTACGGCGGCAACAACAGTGAGAATATCAGTTGACGGCGGCGGAGTCCAGCGGCAGGAGGTCGCTGGCGGCGAGGAGATGATCCGGGGATCCAAAGTGGCAGAGCACGTCACGCGCGGGCTGAGGAGTTTGGAAAGTTTTCCGAAATTTGGCTCGTGAGTATATATAACCTGACACTGTCGGTGTGACCGAGTGGAACAACTCGGTGGCACCGAGATGCAAAACTACTAGCAGTTGCTGCAACTTGGTGGGACCGAAAAGTTCAAATCGGTTGCACCGAGATTGAAAACCTAGATCAACTTAGTGGACTCGATGTGACCGAAGTGGATGACTCGGTCATACCGAAATGCACAAAGAGGTTTTGGATGTTAAACCTATGACGAATCGGGGACTCCGAGTGCTCCTCACACAGAGTGGTTCGAATCTGACTTGATCAAGCTTTGTGATGTAGCATGAATAGAGTTTGAGATGAGAAAAACATAGATAGCTAGAGGGGATACTTAGGCATTCTTGTCCATCCATTTGGCAAAAGAAAAAGAGCCAAACAATCAAAGAAACAAATGGATGTCCTCGAATGAGAAAAATATGCATTCAACATGCTCACACAATAAGATAGCAAATAAAACATGTGGCAAAGCATGCACAATCATTCTAGCATCTATCAAGCAATTGGCGATGACTAGGTCATCTATATATGAGTATATTGACTTAGGAGTCAAATGAGAACATTTGATCATAGGTCATACTCATCGTTTAAGCGCAACTGGGGTTACCACTTTTACATAAAGCATTGTTGTGTTCACATCATTAGAGTTGCTTTATCTCAATTATTAGAGTAAAGCTCCCCCTAGATGTGATATTCCCCCTAAGAGGGATGAACTAACCTTGGGTTTTGTCGATGATGACTTCATGTAGGTCCTGAAGATGTAGACGCTCAATGTGGATGTAGATCATTTGGAGCAATCCATTGGAGTGAGTTGCACTTTCAATACCTACACGGGTTAGTCCCACAAAGAACAAACAAGGATATCCATAGACATAGAGTGAATTGCACACAAGATGATGTCCATGAAATCATTAGGTTACCTTGTCCCTTGTCTTACCAAGAAGAGGGTTTGTGACTCCTTGAACTAGTGCAAGATGTGAAAGTTGTTTGCACTTGTCCTTTGCCAAAATAATATGAGTGAAGTATGTTGGCGGAGTCACCCTCAAGACCTTCCTAGTTCTTCTTCTTTGTGATCTACACCATCTTGATGGGGATCCTTGGAGTTGTAGTCATACTTGATGAGGTAGAACTTGGTGTAGTCTTGGGGACCCACTTGACCAAGGCCTTAGGAGCTTATTCAAATGCATCAATCTCTTCTTGAAGCTTATCCTTGCCCTTTGGATTGTGGTCCTGTGGTGGAAGATCATCTTGTGCTTGTGTCCCTTAAAAAGAAGTAGGATCATACTTCTCTTGTTCAGGAACAAACTCCGTCTTAAGGTATTGATCTTTCTCCCATTCAACTCCGTTGGCATTGAACTTCCGTTCAAAACCAACACCTTGGTTCTTCCGGTGTCTTCCTTGCATGTGTACAATCTCCTCAAATTGCTTACTCCCGGCAAGACTCTTGTAGACACCTTTCTCTATAATTCCCTTCAATAAGCTATTTTCTTTATCAAGTGTAACTTGGCTAAGAGTGTCATTAGTGGAATCAAGAGAACTACTAGAAGCAACATCATTGGATTTAGCATGATTAATGTTAGGAAGAATCTTTCTTGTTCTTGTTGCTAGATTTTACTTGTGGCATGTAGGTAGACAAGAGTAAACGCTTGGCAATGTAAGAAGAACTTTTATTGCGAAGATCATCATTGATTGCCTTAAGAACTCATGCTCTTGCTCAAGGTTGAGCTTTTCAAAGTGTAACTTCTCATGAGTCTTTAAAAGTTCTCGATGACCTTCCAAGGTATTTTCATGAGCTAACTTAAGAGTGTTTAGTTCTTTAGTTAGACGCTCAATCTTCTCCTTATCATTGTCATTCGTTTTATCTTGATTAGCATGATTAATAGCAATTTCATTATAGTTTTCATCAAAAGTTTCATCACTATTGCTACCAACAAGTAAATCATCATCACCTAGCAAGTCATCTTCATCACTATTTAAATAAAGATACTCGGGGTGTGATACCTTAGGGCCTTTAGCCATGAAGCATCTTCCAATTCCTTTATTTGGTGAGTCAAATATGTCGTAGGAGTTGGTTGACACAAGAGAAATTCCGGCAACACCTTCATCTTGAGTACCTTCGGAGTCGGAGTATTAGCTTCTCTCGGAGTGGCTATCGGAGTCAAAACCGGATGCCCATTGAACAACATGAGCTTGATGTCTTCGTATTGTATAGCTCCTTGATGATTTATCCTTTCTTTCCGAATCTTTGCTTCTCCGAGAAGGTATTCGTTCATAACGATTATCTCTACTCCTTCTCTCTCTTGGTGGTGAATCTTCTCTTCTACTTCTCATTTTAGGTGAGTCTTCTCTTCTCTTGTGGGGAGCCGTACACTCATTGGAGTAGTGTCCGGGTCTTCCACAATTGTAGAAATTCCGATCATGACTTGAAGATCTCTTATCATTGTAGGACCTTGACTTGGAACTTCTCTCTTTCTTTCTACTCTTGTAGAACTTGTTGAAGTTCTTCACCATTAAGCTCAATTCTTCATTGAAGTCTTGTTTCTCACTTGATGATGTAGGAGCATCACATGAAGCTTTGTAAGCACCATTGGACTTGTTGTGAAGCTCTTCTTTATCTTGGAGTGAGATCTCATGAGCAACAATTCTTCCAATGACTTCCGTTGGCTTGAGATCTTTGTAATTTGGCATCATTTGGATCAATGTACACATGGTATCATATTTTCCATCCAAGGCTCTTAGGATCTTCTTGATGATGAATCTGTCGGTCATCTCTTCACTTCCTAAGCCGGCAGTCTCATTTGTGATGAGCGCAAGCCTAGAGTACATTTCAGCGACACCTTCACCATCCTTCATCTTAAACTTGTCAAGTTGACTTTGGAGCACATCCAACTTGCATTCCTTGAGGAAGTCGGTACCTTCGTGCATATCAATCAAAGTATCCCAAATTTCCTTTGCATTCTCAAGACGGCTGATTTTGTTGAATTCTCCGGGACACAATCCGTTGAAGAGGATATCGCAAGCTTGAGCATTGTATTGCAGCATCTTCAACTCTTCCACGGTAGCTTAACGGTTTGGTTCCTTCCCATCGAAGAATCCACCTTGCAAACCAACACACACAATAGCCCAAATGTCGGGGTCATGTCCAAGAATATGCATTTTCATCTTATGCTTCCAACTAGCAAAATTTGTGCCATCAAAATAAGGACCTCTACGGTGGTAACTTCCCTCGCTAGACGCCATACTCTCCTAGGTTGTGAAACCAAGGTTGTGATCACCAATGCTATGGAAATCACGGCAAATGGAGACCAAAGCTCTGATACCACTTGTAGGATTGAAAGTATGTCTAGAGGGGGGGGTGATTAGACTACTTGACCAAATAAAAATCTATCATTTTCCTAATTTAAATTCTTGGCAGATTTTAACAACTTAGCACAAGTCAAGCAATAAACCTACACATGTAATTCTAAGAGTATAGCAGCGGAAAGTAAACAATTTCATATGAAGGTAAAGGGAGGAGATTAGAAGGAGCAAACGCAAGTGAAGACAATGATGTTTTTTTTGTCTTGGTTCCGATAGGTGGTGCTATCGTACATCCAAGTTGATGGAGACTTCAACCCACGAAGGGTAACGGTTGCGCGAGTCCATGGAGGGCTCCACCCATGAAGGGTCCACGAAGAAACAACCTAGTCTATCCCACCATGGCCATCTCCACGAAGGACTTGCCTCACTAGCGGTAGATCTTCACGAAGTAGGCGATCTCCTTACCTTTACAAACTCCTTGGTTCAACTCCACAATCTTGTCGGAGGCTCCCAAGTGACACCTAACCAATCTAGGAGACACCACTCTCCAAAAGGAAATAAACGGTGTGTTGATGATGAACTCCTTGCTCAAATGCTTCAAGTGATAGTCTCCCCAACACTCGAACAGCTCCTCACAGATTTGGATATAGTGGAGGAAGGATTTGAGTGGAAAGCAACTTGGGAAGGCTAGAGAACAAGATTCATATGGTAGGAATGGAATATCTTGATCTCAACACTTGAGTAGGTGGTTCTCTCTCAGAACATGAATGATGAAGTGTAGACATGTTCTGATGGCTCTCTCCATGAGTGAAGAGTGGGTGGAGGGGTATATATAGCGTCCACACAAAATCTAACTGTTACACACAATTTACCAAACTCGGTGGGACCGATTCAAAGAACTCGGTCAGACCGATTTTGTTCATAATGTGACCGTTAGGTATTTCGGTGGGACCGATATGATCAACTCGGTGGGACCGATTTCATTAGGGTTGGGGCATAACGTAATCTCGGTGGGGCCGATTACACAAACTCAGTGAGACCGATTTTGGTAGTAAGCACACAGAGAGTTGGTCAGGCAAACTCGGTGGGACCGATTCGCTCATTTTGGTGAGACCGAAATGTTACGAAGAGGCAACAGAGAGTTTGCATTTCAGACTCGGTGGGACCAATTGCACATCTCGGTTGGACCGAAAATATTGCAACAGGCAACAGAGAGTTTGCAATCCCATCTTGGTGAGACCGAGATCCCATTCGATGAGACTGAAATGATTAGGTTTTCTGGCAGTGGCTATGTCAAATGAACTCGGTGGCACCGGATAGATATTTTCGGTGGGGCCGAGTTTGGATTTTGGTTTGGGACATATGTGGATGTGATAAAGTGGTTGAGGGTTTTGGAGCATATCACTAAGCATCATGAGCAAGCAAGCCATTAAGCAACACCTCGTCCCCTTTTAATAGTATTGGCTTTCCTATGGACTCAATGTGATCTTGGATCACTAAAATGGAAAACGTAGAGTCCTTAGCTTTGAGCTTGAGCCAATCCTTTAACCTTTGCATTTTGAGGGATCCACAATCCTAATCCATGCCATGCCAATCATTGAACTTTCCTGAAATATTATCTTGAGATAGCATTAGTTCAATCAGCTATATGTTGTTAGTAATTACCAAAACCACCCAGGGATAGTTGCACTTTCACATGGCAACACAAGCAAACAGAAAGGCAAATGGAAAAGGGCGAATAAAACGGAAAAGGTGAAGTGGGGGAGAGAAAAACGAGAGGCAAATAATGTAATGAGAGGGATAAGGGTTTGTGATAGGTACTTGGTATTTGAATTTTGCCAAGATCTCCCCGGCAACGGCGCCAGAAATTCTTCTTGCTACTTCTCGAGCTTGTGTTGCATTCCCTCGAAGAGGAAAGGGTGATGCAGCACAATAGCATAAGTATTTCCCTCAGTTTTTGAGATCCAAGGTATCAATCCAGTAGGAGACCACGTGTGAGTCCCTCGTACCTGCACAAACAAATAAGAACCTCGCAGCTAACGCGATAAAAGGGGTTGTCAATCCCTTCTCGGTCACTTACGAGAGTGGGATCTGATAAAGGTGATAAGATAATGTTTTTGGTATTTTGGTATAAAGATTGAATGTAAATTATGCAAAGTAAAGTAAATAGTTAATGGAACATTAATATAATGAGAATAGACCCGGGGGCCATAGGTTTCGCTAGTGGCTTCTCTCATGATAGCAGATTTCTACGGTGGGTGAACAAATTACTGTCGAGCAATTGATAGAAAAGAGCATAGTTATGAGGATATCTACGCATGATCATTGTATATAGGCATCACGTCCATGGTAAGTAGACCGAAACGATTCTGCATCTACTACTATTACTCCACACATCGACCGCTATCCAGCATGTATCTAGAGTATTAAGTTCATAAGAACAGAGTAACACCTTAAGCAAGATGACATGATGTAGAGGGATAAACTCAAGCAATATGATATAAACCCCATCTTTTTATCCTCGATGGCAACAATACAATACGTGCCTTGTTGCCCCTGTTGTCACTTGGAAAGGACACAGCAAGATTGAACCCAAAGCCAAGCACTTCTCCAATTGCAAGAACTATAGATCTAGTAGGCCAAACCAAACTGATAATTCGAAGAGACTTGCAAGGATATTTAAATCTTGCATAAAAGATTTCAGAAAAGAATCCTATATTGTTCATAGATCATCTTGATCGTAAACCCACAATTCATCGGATCTCGACAAACACACCGCAAAGAGATTACATCCAATAGATCTCCTCAAAGATCGAGGAGAACTTTGTACTTAGATCCAAAGAGAGAGAAGAAGCCATCTAGCTAATAACTATGGACCCGAAGGTCTATGGTAAACTACTCACAACTCATCGGAGAGGCTATGATGTTGATGTTGAAGCCCTCCGTGATCGATGCCCCCTCCGGCGGAGCTCCAGAACAGGCCCCAAGATGGGATCTCACGGGTACAGAAGGTTACGACGGTGGAATTAGGGTTTCGTTGTGCTCCTCGATGTTTTCAGGGTATGAGAGTATATATAGGCTGAAGAGGCACGTCTAGGGAGCCAGAGGGGGCCCATGAGGGTGGGGGCGCGCCTACCCCCCTGGGCGCGCCCCTGCCCTCGTGGCCGCCTCTCTCGCTTCCTCGCGTGTACTCCAAATCTTCTGTGTTGATATCGTTCCAAAAATAACTCTCCTGAAGGTTTCATTCCGTTTGGACTCCGTTTGATATTCCTTTTCTACGAAACACTAAAATAGGCAAAAAAGATAACAATTTGCACTAGGCCTTGGGTTAGTAGGTTAGTCCCGAAAATAATATAAAAGTGTATAATAAAGTCCATTAAACATCCAAAACAGAATATATAATAGCATGGAACAATAAAAAGTTATAGATACGTTGGAGACGTATCAAGCATCCACAAGCTTAATTCCTGCTCGTCCTCGAGTAGGTAAATGATAAAAACAGAATTTTTGATGTGGAATGCTAACCAACATAATTCTCAATGTAATTTCTTTATTGTTGCATAAATGTTCAGATCCGAAAGATTCAAGACAAAAGTCTATATTGACATAAGAATAATAATACTTAAAGCATACTATCAAAGCAATCATGTCTTCTCAAAATAACATGGCCAAAGAAAGTTCATCCCTACAAAATCATATAGTTTGGCTATGCTCCATCTTCGTCACACAAAATACTCAAATCATGCACAACCCCGGTTTCAGCCAAGCAATTGTTTCATACTTAAATTTTTTCAAACTCTTTCAACTTTCACGCAATACATGAGCGTGAGCCATGGATATAGCACTATAGGTGGAATAGAGTGGTGGTTGTGGAGAAGACAAAAGAGGAAGATGGTCTCACATCAACTAGGCATATCAACGGCCTATGGAGATGCCCATCAATAGATATCAATGTGAGTGAGTAGGGATTGCCATGCAACGGATGCACTACAACTAAAAATGTATGAAAGCTCAACAAAATAAACTAAGTGGGTGTGCATCCAACTTGCTTGCTCACGAAGACCTAGGGCATTTATGGAAGCCCATCGTTGGAATATACAAGCCAAGTTATATAATGAAAATTTCCCACTAGTATATGAAAGTGACTAAACAAGAGACTCGCTATCATGAAGATCATGGTGCCACTTTGAAGCACAAGTGTGGAAAAGGATAGTAGCATTGTCCCTATTTTATTTTCTTTTTTCTATTTTTCTTTTTTTCCTTTTTTTTGGCCTTTCTTTTTTCTTTGGCCTTTCCTTTTTTTTCTTTTTTTCTTTGGGACAATGCTCTAATAATGATGATCATCACACTTTCATTGATTTACAACTCGATATTACAACTCGATACTAGAACAAAGTATGACTCTATATGAATGCCTCCGACGGTGTACCGGGATGTGCAATGAATCAAGAGTGAAATGTATGAAAAATTATGCATGGTGGCCTTGCCACAAATACGATGTCAACTACATGATCATGCATGGCAATATGCAATGATGAAGCGTGTCATAAGAACGAAACGGTGGAAGTTGCATGGAGATATATCTCAGAATGACTATGGAAATGCCATGATAGGTAGGTATGGTGGCTGTTTTGAGGAAGGTGTACGATGGGTGTATGGTACCGGCGAGAGTTGCGTGGTACAAGAGAGGCTAGCAATGGTGGAAGGGTGAGAGTGCGTATAATCCATGGACTCAACATTAGTCATAAAGAACTCACATACTTATTGCAAAAATCTACAAGTCATCAAAACAAAGTACTACACGCATGCTCCTAGGGGAAGGGTTGGTAGGAGTTAACCATCGCGCGATCCCGACTTCCACACAAAGGATGACACTCAATGAAATACCTCGTGCTTCAAATTTGTCACACAACGGTTACCATACGTGCATGCTACGGGACTTGCAAACCTTAACACAAGTATTTCTCAAATTCACAACTACTCTACTAGCATGACTCTAATATCACCATCCTCATATCTCAAAACAATCATCAAGTATCAAACTTCTCATGATATTCAATGCACTTTATATGAAACTTTTTACTATACCCGTCTTGGATGCCTATCATATTAGGACTAGTTTTATAACCAAAGCACATTACCATGCTGTTCTAAGAGACTCTCAAAAACATATAATTGAAGCATGAGAGATCAATAATTTCTACAAAATAAAACCACCACCGTGCTCTAAAAGATATAAGTGAAGCACTAGCGCAAAACTATCTTGCTCAAAAGATATAAGTGAAGCACATAGAGTATTCTAATAAATTTTGCTTCATATGTATCTCTCTCAAAAGGTGTGTCCAGCAAGGATGATTGTGGCATACTAAAAATCAAAGACTCAAATCATACATGACGCTCCAAGCAAAACACATATCATGTGGTGAATAAAAATATAGTCTCAAGTAAAGTTACCGATAGATGAAGACGAAAGAGGGGATGCCTTCCCGGGGCATCCCCAAGCTTAGGCTTTTAGTTGTCCTTGAATTTTACCTTGGAGTGCCTTGGGCATCCCCAAGCTTAGGCTCTTGCCACTCTTTGTTCCATAGTCCATCAAATACTTACCCAAAACTTGAAAACTTTACAACACAAAACTTAGCCAAAAATCTCGTGAGTTCTGTTAGTATAAGAAAACAAACCACTACTCAAAGGTACTGTAATGAACTCATTATTTGTTTATATTGGTGTTAAACAAATGTATTCCAACTTCTCTATGATTCATACCCCCCGATACTACTCATAGATTCATCAAAATAAGCAAACAACACACGAAAAACAGAATCTGTCAAAAACAGAACAGTATGTAGCAATCTGTAACTTTAGAATATTTATGTAACTCTAAAAAAATTGAAATAAATTGGTGGATGTGAGGAATTTTTCTATTAATCATCTGCAAAAAGAATCAACTAAAAAGCACTCTCCAGTATAACATTGTAGCTAATCTCGTGAGCGCTAAGCTTTTTACAGCATGATCGCATAAACTTCACACAAATCTTCCCAAAGGTTCTACTTGGCACAAACACTAATTAAACCACAAAACCACATCTAAACAGAAGCTAGATGCAATATTTATTCCTAAACAGAATCAAAAGCAAAGAAAATAAAATTGGGTTGCCTCCCAACAAGCGCTATCGTTTAACGCCCCTAGCTAGGCTTAAATAATTTTAATGATGCTCACATGAAAGATAAGACTTGAAGCACAAAAAAGAGCATCATATAGCATGTGAAAATTACATCTAAGTCTAACATACTTCCTATGCATAGGCATTTTATAGGAAAAAAATTAGCAAGACAAGCAAGATCTAACGTATGCAAGGAAGAAGAAAGAAACAAGATCAATCTCAACATGAAGAGAGGTAATTTAGTAACATGAAGATTTCTACAACCATATTTTCCTCTCTCATAATAATTGCATGTAGGATCATAAGAAAATTCAACAATATAGCTATTACAAAAAATATTCTCAACACGATCCACATGCATACGAAGTTGACACTCTTCCAAAATAGTGGGATTAACATTAACTAAAGTCATGACCTCTCCAAACCCACTTTTATCAAAAAAATCATAAGATTGTACATTCTCCAAATATGTAGGATATAAAGTTGACACTCTTCCTAACCCACTTTCTATATTATTGCAAACACTATTTTCAATCTCATATTCATCATGGGGCTTAAAGAATTTTTCAAGATTATAAGAAGAATCACCCCAATCATGATCATTGCAACAAACAGTAGTGATTGCAAAACTAGCATCCCCAAGCTTGAGGTTTTGCATATCATTAACACAATTGACATTAATAGAATTTATAATAAAATCATTGAAATCATGCTTTTTACTCAAGGAGCTATCTGAATCACTCTATAATTTTCTTTCAATACTTCATAACAATTTTCAGTTTCACGAATTTCAAGCAAAACCTCATAAAGATAATCTAGTGCATGCATCTCACTAGCAATTGGTTCATCATAATTGGATCTCTTAAAAAGATTAGCCAGTGGATGAGGATCCATAATTTAGCAAGCGAAGATGCAAGCTAATAGAGGGCACATGGCAACACAAGCAAACAGAAAGGCGAACGGAAAAGGGCGAATAAAACGGCAAAGGTGAAGTGGGGGAGAGAAAAACGAGAGGCAAATAATGTAATGCGGTGGATAAGGGTTTGTGATTGGTACTTGGCATTTAGCTTTTGCGAAGATCTCCCCGGCAACGGGGCTAGAAATTCTTCTTGCTACTTCTCGAACTTGCATTGTATTCCCTCGAAGAGGAAAGGGTGATGCAACACAGTAGCGTAAGTAGTTCCCTCGGTTTTTGAGAACCAAGATATCAATCCAGTAGGAGACCACGCGCGAGTCCCTCGTACCTGCACAAACAAATAAGAACCTCACAGCCAACGCGATAAAAGGGGTTGTCAATCCCTTCTCGATCACTTACGAGAGTGAGATCTGATAGAGGTGATAAGATAATGTTTTTGGTATTTTTGGTATAAAGATTGAAAGTAAATTATGCAAAGTAAAGTAAATAGTTAATGGAAGATTAATATAATGAGAATAGACCAGGGGGTCATAGTTTCACTAGTGGCTTCTCTCATGATAGCAGATTTCTATGGTGGGTGAACAAATTACTGTTGAGCAATTCATAGAAAAGCGCATAGTTATGAGAATATCTAGGCATGATCATTGTATATAGGCATCACATCTTTGACAATTAGACCGAAACGATTCTGCATCTACTACTATTACTCCACACATCGACCGCTATCCAGCATGCATCTAGAGTATTAAGTTCATAAGAATAGAGTAACGCCTTAAGTAAGATGACATGATGTAGAGGGATAAACTCAAGGAATATGATATGAACCCCATCTTTTTATCCTCGATGGCAACAATACAATACGTGCCTTGCTGCCCCTGCTGTTACTGGGAAAGGACACTGCAAGATTGAACCCAAAGCCAAGCACTTCTCCCATTGCAAGATCTATAGATCTAGTAGGCCAAACCAAACCGATAATTCGAAGAGACTTGCAAGGATATTTAAATCATGCATAAAAGATTTCAAAAAAGAATCCAATATTGTTCATAGATAATCTTGATCATAAATCCACAATTCATCGGATCTCGACAAACACACCGCAAAAAGATTACATCGAATAGATCTCCTCGAAGATCGAGGAGAACTTTGTATTGAGATGCAAAGAGAGAGAATAAGCCATCTAGCTAATAACTATGGACCCGAAGGTCTATGGTAAACTACTCACAACTCATCGGAGAGGCTATGGTGTTGATGTAGAATCCCTCTATGATCGATGCCCCTCCGGGGGAGCTCCGGAACAGGCCCCAAGATGGGATCTCACGGGTACAGAAGGTTACGATGGTGGAATTAGGGTTTCGTTGTGCTCCTCGATGTTTTCAGGGTATGAGAGTATATATAGGTTGAAGAGGCACGTCAGGGGAGCCAGAGGGGGGCCCACGAGGGTGGGGCGCGCCTACCCCCTGGGCGCGCCCTCTGCCCTCGTGGCCGCCTCTCTCGCTTCCTGGCGTGTACTCTAAGTCTTCTATGTTGATATCATTCCAAAAATAACTCTCCCGAAGGTTTCATTCCGTTTGAACTCCATTTGATATTCCTTTTCTGCGAAACACTGAAATAGGCAAAAAAACAGCAATTTGCACTGGGCCTTGGGTTAGTAGGTTAGTCCCAAAAATAATATAAAAGTGTATAATAAAGCCCATTAAACATCCAAAACAGAATATATAATAGCATCGATCAAAAATTATAGATACGTTGGAGACGTATCAGAGCACATGCAAAAACTTCCATCTTTCTTAGGCACGAGAATAACCGGAATGGCACAAGGGCTTAAACTTTCACGTACATGACCTTTGCCGATGAGTTGTTGTACTTTTCGTTGTATCTCCTTGGTTTCCTCGGGGTTGACACGGTAAGGAGCCTTGTTGGGAAGTGGTGCTTCAGGTATGAGGTCAATGCGGTGTTCGATGCTGCGAAGTGGAGGTAGACCCGGTGGTAGCTCATCGGGAAAGACGTCCGAGAATTCCTGCAACAATTGAGACAACACTAAAGGTAGAGGTGGTGAAGTGTTAGTGGGTTTCGCCTCCCCTTTGCATAGAAGCACAAGGTGAAATATGCTCGAAGGGTTCTCACACACTTCTCTCATCTCACTTTTGGTGGCAAATAACACTAGTTGTTTCTTGTCGCTCATCGTGGAGTCGCTCATATTTGGCTTGTGGCTCTCACTCTCCTTTTGGTGGGTCACTCTCTCACCATTCTCTCCATGATGGTTGGTAGGTATTTGTTTGTCGGCGGCTACTTGACTTGGTGACATTGGGTGTAGCATGAACTCTTTGCCCTTCATCTTGAAGCTATAATGGTTGGTCTGTCCGTTGTGGGTGACTCCGTGATCGTATTGCCATGGTCGTCCAAGAAGACGGTGGCACACGGACATCGGGACCACATCACACTCAAGTGTGTTCTCGTAGGCGCCTATCTTGAAGGATACTTGCACGGTGTGCTCGACTCGAAGAGTTCCGGCGTCGTTAAGTCATTGGACCTTCTAGGGATGAGGGTGCTTCGCCTTGATAATTTGTAGCTTGTCGCAAAGCTCTTCACTTGCCAAGTTATGACAACTTCCTCCATCGATGATAACCTTGATGGAACGTCCATTGATGCCGGCCTTGGTGTGGAAGATGTGACATTGTTGGTCTTTGTCTTGAAGATATTGAAGTGTCAAGACCTTGGAGACAACGAGATTGGGACTCGAGTCATTGTCGCAAAACACTTGATGGTCTCCATCTTCATTCACTCGGCGATGCATAGCTACATGTTCAAGGGCTTCCATCTCAACGTCACTCATTGAGTCATAGGATCCGTCATTATTGATGATCATGGTGCGAACGGTCTTGCACTCGAATGACTTCTGGCCTCGCCCTTGGCATTTGAAACACTTGATGGAACTCATCTTGGAGTTGTCCTCGGTTGGAGTTGTAGATGATGAAACTCTTCGCTTGAAGTTGCTTGTAGAAGGGATACGACTTGATGTAGTAGAATTCTTGTAGCTTGACTTGTCACCTAAGCTTGTAGATGGTTTGGTAGAGGTAGGAGGTGCCGAAGTCGTTGAAGTTTGGTTGTAGGAGCCGTAGTTCTTGGAGGTGAACTTGGAGTACTTGTAGTCTTCTTGAACTTGTCGCTCCGCTTTGGTTGCTTGGTGTACTAGCTCTAGGTGATTCGTGTATGGTTGAAAGTCCACAATTCTTGATAGGATAGTGATTCCATTCAAGAATCTCGCCATAGTTTTCTCTTCATCTTCTGTGATGTTGGCTCTTATCATGGCAATCTCCATTTCCTTGTAGTACTCTTCAACCGATTTGGTTCCTTGCTTGAGGAGCTGCAACTTTTTGAACAAGTCACGGTTGTAGTGTGTTGGCACGAAACGTGCTCTCATGACTTCCTTCATTTGAGTCCAAGTAAAGATAGGTGGTTCGCCTTTTGCTTCTCTTCTCTTGATGACTTGCTCCCACCAAATCATAACATAGTCTTGGAACTCAAGGGATGCCATTGCAATCTTCTTTTCTTCATCAAAGCTGTGGAGGCGAAAGATCTTGTCCACTTTCAATGCCCATGAGAGGTAGTCTTTGGGATCAATGCTTACGGAGAACTTTGGCATGGTGAACCTGAGCTTGCCATAGCGATGCTCTTCATTGTTTGCTTGCCTATTATGATGGCGTTATTGATTTGGAGGATTGTCGACCTCATATAGTTCTTGACGGAGTTGATGCTCGTTGTCATGTTGTTCATCCTGAGCTTGTGGTTCTTGTCGAGGTTTTTGCTTTTCTCGCGCTTGAGGAGGAACTTGATGTTGCATTCGTGGTTGATGACGCCTCTCTTGCATCTCATCTCGAAGTGTGTCATCTTCTTGACGAATGTGACGATTGCGAGTTGCCACATTGCGATGTGAATCACGTAGGACACGTTGCGCCTCAAGAGCTTGAGCTTCTCAGCGTTGTTGTGCTTGGCGTTGAGCCTTGACATCTTGTTCTTCTTGATGTTGACGTGCTCGCTCTTCTTGTAGTTGGCGTAGTCGTTGCCGTTCTTGTGCTTGCTCAAGTGTAGCTTGGTTTTGACGATGTTGACTTGCTTGCTCTTCAAATAGCTCTTGTGAACTCTTGTCATGAAGTGGGTTCCGGTTGTCATGTCGAGATTGATGCGCGGCATGACGAAGAGTGTTCGATGTAGGTGTACTTGACCCGGAAGTGGAGTCGGTATGACGACTTGAGCGGCTTCGCCATTGAGAAGACGTGGATGAAGAGCGTCGGTTGACTATCAAAGTTCGTAGCTCGTCGGATTGGGTTGACATGTTGGTGTTGATGATATCGGATTGTTTTCGTGTGCGTACTTTGAATTGTCGTGCGTCGGCGGCGACTTTCTCAATTCTCTCTTGCATAGCTTCACTCTCTTGATGTAGAGCTCGTTGGACACCGAATAGATGTAGTTTGGTGACGTAGTTGTTCGATTCTTGAGGATCATCAAAGAGTGGGTTCGTAGATGAACTTGGCCTATCCATCATTGCAAGCAAGAATGTGAGTGGGAGAAAGGAGAAGACAATACCAAATGTACCTTGACCGAAGTTGAAGGTGGATCAATGATCACTCAATAATGTAACCCGGAAATAGCACTATTGGTACCACTTCTTGTCGATTATCACACCTACACAAGTAAAGCATTGAGAGGATCTCGGTGAGGATAGTGGCACACAATCAAATGCAATTGTTAATGAGACTCAATGATGTTGAAAATGATTCACAATTTGCTCATGCAACAAGTAGATCACAAGCAATAGGTAGCACACGGAACACACGCACGGATAGATAAATGTGGTTGTGCAACCAAGGGTGAGCGAAAATGATAGAGGCAAAGGTGTCCCGTCTTTCGATGAGATGGTGGCTATCGTTTTGGAGGAAGTCGACTTGGACGATCCGACTACGAACGTGTGTGGACGTCGCGCCTTAGCAATCGCTAAACCAACTCCGAGAGGTTATTGACCACGCCGGAGCACGATCAACCTGACCACGAAGGTCTGTTTCCTGCAGGCAAACGAAGAACAAGCAAGAAACTGAGATTGCAATCTGGATATTGCGAATTCAAGAGGAAAGCTTTATTGATCAAGTGGGGTTTTGTGACGTCTTTGTCTGGTCGTTGAACACAAACGAAGTACGTGAAGTTGCAGCTATGGTGAACTTTAATCTAAACAAAACCCAAAGTCTAAACGACGCCCTAAGGGTTGTATATATGGGGGAAAGAGGGGGGAATTTCGTGGCCCTTGGTGGAGGGGTCCGAAACCAACCCTAACTCTTGTTTCCCCACACATACGGACTCTAAAAACAGCCTATACTCAAGTATTTCGAGATTACATGGGCCTGGCCCAATAATAAGGTGACGCAACACCTATAATAGCCTCTGGACGAAATTTATGAAGTGGCATCTTGTATATTTCGTCCAAGGCTTCACGCACTCATTATGGTGGCTTCAAAGTCCTGAAATCATCACTTGTAACTCCATTCTTGTTCCCCTTGCACATGCCATCATCTCCATGCTTGATATTGCTCCAATGTTCATCCTTCTTGTCCAAGCTAGGCCCTTCATTTGTAAGCAAGACAAATGTATCCAATTTAGGCAGCATCATATTCTCATGAACATTATATTCATTACCAAGAAACGAAAGTACCTCGTAATTTAATTGGCGTGCGTGAGCTCTAGTAATTGGTCCTGTATATGTGTCAGTTGGAGCTGTGGGTGTAACCTTGTTAGTGATGTCCTCATCATCCTCCCCTTCTTGAATTGAAGTCGTCCTCGACGGAAGCTCATCTTCCTCACCCAAGTAAGGCTTCAAATCTGCAATGTTAAATGTGGGACTAACCCCAAAATCTGCAGGCAACTCAAGTTTATATGCATTATCATTTATTTTCTCTAACACCTTGAAAGGACCATCAGCACGTGGCATTAGCTTTGACTTGTGCAAATTAGGAAACCTATCCTTACGCAAATGTAACCAAACAAGATCTCCAGGTGCAAAGACAACACGTTTTCTACCCTTATCTCCAACAAGTTTATATTTAGCATTCATGCGCTCAATATTTTCCACAGTTAACTCATGCATTTTTAAGATCAATTCAGCACATTGTTTAGCATCAAAATTAACCTTCTCCGAAGATGGAAGAGGCAACAAATCAATAGGTGCACGAGGTAGGAAACCATAGACAATTTCAAAAGGGCACATCTTAGTAGTAGAATGCAACAAACGATTATAAGAAAATTCAATATGAGGCAAGCATTCTTCCCACATTTTCTTATTATTCTTCAAAACAACCCTAAGCATAGTAGACAAAGTTCTGTTGACTACTTCAGTTTGTCCATCAGTTTGGGGGTGACAAGTAGTACTAAAAAGCAGTTTAGTCCCCAACTTAGCCCATAAACATCTCCAAAAGTGGCTAAGAAATTTAGTATCACGATCTGAAACAATAGTATTTGGCACACCATGCAAGCGAATAATTTCACGAAAGAACAAATCAGCAACATTAGCATCATCATCGCTTTTATGACATGGTATAAAGTGTGCCATCTTCGAGAACCTATCCACGACAACAAATATGCTATCCCTCCCCTTCTTTGTTCGAGGTAAACCCAAAACAAAGTCCATAGATATATCTTCCCAAGGAACACTAGGGACAGGCAAAGGCGTATATAAACCATGAGGATTGAGTCGTGACTTAGCTTTTTGACATGTAGTGCAGCGACCAACAAAACGCTCAACATCCCGTCGCATCTTTGGCCAAAAGAAATGTGTAGCAAGTATGTCCTCCGTCTTCTTCACACCAAAGTGTCCCATTAATCCTCCTCCATGCGCCTCCTGCAACAACAAAAGACGAACAGAGCTAGCTGGAATGCATAGCTTGTTAGCACGAAACACAAATCCATCATTAACGACGAACTTGTTCCATGTTCTCCCTTCTTTACAATTCTGCAATACATCTTTAAATTCAGCATCATGCACATATTGATCTTTGATGGTCTCCAAACCAAATATTTTAAAGTCAAGTTGTGAAAGCATAGTATGACGACGAGACAATGCATCAGCAATAACATTTTCTTTTCCCTTCTTATGTTTAATAACATAAGGGAAAGTCTCTATGAATTCAACCCATTTAGCATGTCTACGGTTCAGTTTTGCTTGACTTTTATTGTGCTTTAAAGATTCATGATCAGAATGTATAACAAATTCTTTGGGCCATAAATAATGTTGCCATGTCTCCAAAGTCCGAACAAGAGCATATAATTCCTTATCATAAGTAGAATAATTCAGACTAGGCCCACTCAATTTTTCAGAAAAGTATGCAATAGGTTTACCATCTTGTAATAACACACCTCCTAACCCAATTCCACTAGCATCACATTCAAGCTCAAAAGTCTTATTAGAATCAGGAAGTTGGAGTAAAGGAGCATGTGTCAACTTATCTTTCAATACCGTGAATGCTTCTTCCTGTGCAGTACCCCAAACAAAAGGCACATCCTTCTTCGTAAGCTCATTGAGAGGTGCAGCAATGGTGCTGAAATCTCTCACAAAACGCCGATAGAATCCAGCGAGGCCAAGGAAACTCCTCACGTGTGTGACCGTTTTGGGCTGCGGCCAACTCTCAATAGCTTCAATCTTGGCTTTATCAACCTCAATTCCCTGTCGAGTAACAACATAGCCAAGAAAAGATACTCGGTCGGTGCAAAAGGTGCACTTTCCAAGGTTACCAAACAAACATGCATCACGCAGAGCAATAAAAACAGCACGTAAATGTTCCAAATGTTCCTCCAAAGATCTGCTAAAAATCAATATATCATCAAAGTAAACTACCACAAATCATCCAATGAAAGAACGTAAAACTTCATTCATTAATCTCATGAAAGTACAGGTGCATTAGTTAACCCAAAAGGCATGACTAACCACTCATATAATCCAAACTTAGTTTTAAATGATGTTTTCCATTCATCTCCCAATTTCATACGAATTTGATGGTATCCACTACGCAAATCAACTTTGGAGAATATTGTAGAGCCACTCAATTCATCAAGCATATAATCTAGCCTAGGAATAGGATGACGATAATGAATAGTAATATTATTAATGCCTCTACAATCAACACACATACGCGATGTACCATCCTTTTTCGGCACTAGAATAATAGGAACAGCACAAGGACTAAGGGATTCGCGTATATAACCTTTGTCGAGTAGCCCCTGTACTTGACGCATAATCTCCTTAGTCTCTTCTGGATTGGTATGGTATGGTGCGCGGTTGGGTAGCGATGCACCGGGAATTTAGTCAATCTGATGCTCAATCCCTCGAATAGGTGGTAATCCCGGTGGCACGTCTTGTGGAAAGACGTCGGCGAACTCCTGCAAAATGTTAGTGACAGCAGGAGGCAAAGAGGAAGGCACATCCTCGAATGAAAATAATGCCTCTTTGCATACAAAAGCATAGCAAACAGATTTGCTTAAATCTAGATCATCAATATCAGATTTGGTGGCAAATAAACATCCACTCTTTAATTTAATTTCAGATGCAACATGAGATGATGGTGTGTTATTAGGCTTCATTTGTTGCTCAAATTCTTTTGCCACAATCTGATTTTCACTCTTATTTTGCTCCTGTTTTGCTTTATTAGCTCTATTAATATCATCTTTCAAAATGGAATCAGGAGTCATAGGAAGCAAAGTAATATTTTTATCCTTATGAACAAGAGTATACTAATTGTTTCTACCATGGTGTACAGAATTATTATCAAATTGCCATGGTCTACCAAGTAATAAGGAACATGCTTGCATAGGTACCACATCACAACCAACATAATCAGCATATGTAGAGATACTAAAATGCACACGAATAGTACGTGTTACCTTAACCTTGCCGCTGTTGTTGAACCATTGGATGTAGTAAGGATGTGGATGTGTGCTTGTGGTGAGAGATAGCTTCTCCACCATCTCCATGCTAGCCAAGTTGTTGCAACTCCCTCCATCTATGATCACGCGAACATAACGTTCCTTCACAACTCCCTTTGTATGGAACAAATTATGCCTCTGATTTTTCTCAGCCTGTGTAACCTGCACACTCAAAACACGTTGAGCAACTAAACATTCATACCTGTCAGCATCTTCATGAGCCATGTATTGCGTCTCATGATCAGAATCGTCTCCACCGTGTTCTTCACATGTAATAAGAGCCAAAGTCTCCTCATCATAGTCACTAGCGGACTCATATCCACCATCCTCAGTAGCAATCATCACACGCTGAGATTTGCATTCGCTCGCAAAATGTCCTCTTCCCTTACAACAACGACAAATAATATCTCTGGTGTGCCCTGTTGATGCCATGGAAGAAGAAGAACTCTGTGCAGGCCCAATAGGTGTGCTCTTGGCAGATAATGGTGGTTGTGCCTGCTTCCTTGTATCACGGCTGGAGGTAACAGTTGATGGAGGTGTCGGCGCAGTAGAATGTGTGGAAGTAGAGGATGCACGCGGTGTCCATGATGAAGGTCGACCTGTAGAAAAGTTAGTCCGCGCCAATGCCTGTCGATCCTGCACTTCACGTTCAGCTTTACAAGCAAGATGGAATAAACGAGTTATATTATTATAATCCTTATACTCTAGAATGGTACGAATCTCTCTATTTAATCCACCCATAAAACGCGCAAGCATAGCTTCATTCTCCTCAACAATACCACATCTAATCAGGCCAGTTTGTAATTGTTGATAATATTCTTCTACAGAATTTTTTCCTTGTCTTAAGCGCTGCAATTTTTGAAGTAATTCACGTTGATAATATGGTGGAACCCATCGAGTACGCATAGCAGTTTTCAAAGCAGCCCAAGTAGCTGGAATAGGATATAATCTACAATGTTCAGACCACCAAACACATGCAAAACTAGTGAAAGCACAAACAGCAGCAGGAACACGTCTCTCCTCGGGATAGTGTAAACATGTAAAACGTTGTTCAGTTTCTAACTCCCAAGTAAGATATATATCAGGAACATATGTACCCTCAAATGGTGGAATATTCAATTTCAGTTTAGGAAGATGGTCATGTACCTCAGGTGGTGGTGCAGCCCTACCGTTGCGATGATATGCATGAGGACGACCTGGTGGTGGTGGTGCTGGTGGTTGCACGTAGTTCTGATTTTGGTCAACCTCATCCTCGTAATGGTCCTCCACCTCTGCAGTAGCAGCAGGAGCTACAGAAACATCCACAGCGGCACCAGAAGCTTGACCAGGCTCAAGGGGAACGCGCGGTGCTCGTCCCACTTGATTTGGAAGGCGATGTTGTTGCAGCTGTTGTTGTAGAGGTGCGACAGCTGTAGCAGCCGGTAGTGGTGGAAAACGCGAAAGCAATTCAGCAAACTTGTTATTGAGCTTTGTTTCAAACGTCTTCTCCATGCCATCTATCTTCTCCATGGCCTCGTCAAATATGTTTAGCACATCTTGCACCTGTTCACTCATCATTTGCTGAAACTTATCATGAAGCTCCTTGTTCGTCAAGTTCTCCCAGTCAGTCTCGTCGGCTTGTGATCCTGGCATGGTTAGCAGCAATAGAAACACACAAGAATATGATCCTACAGACTACTAGAAACTGGTGGTGGTCGGGCGTCACAAATCCGTCAAGCAAATCTCAAATTCTTACCAGTTCTTACCCAGCAGCAGGTGGTGATCAGCAACCGTGGTAGTCAAAACTCTCAAAGGTTGGATAAAGAGATTACCAGGGAGAGTCAAAATGCACGACGTAGATGTATGTGGAACTGGGAAGGCTTATAAGATGGTAGCAAAAAGGGTCAGCAATAATCAATTCAGAGATGCAAAGTTGAATAAACGCTCAGCGACGGTACTGTGTTGGTCCTAAGCTAGACCGTACTAGAGACGCGAGCCTAGAACACTAACAAAAACACGGCGCTGCACGTAATCAAGGGGGAAGCACACTCTGAATTTTTTTCGCCTCTTTTTTTTCTTTTCTTTTTTTTTTGCGCTATTTTTTTTTGCGCTCCTTTTTTTGCCGAAAATCACTTAATGGCGAGTGTCTCAAAACACTTCCCAAGTCAAACTAAGATGATAGGCACGAAATTTTTTTGACGATTTTTTTTCCGGAATCAGGGCAGCGACGACGAAAAAGTGCGGTAAAAAAATAGTATGGTGGCACGTGTCTCAAAAGACTTCGAAAAGCCCAAAAATAGGATAGGGAAAACATATTTTCACCTAGCGAAATTTGGCCTAAAAACTGCCCGGGGGTCTCCAGACTATGTTTTTTTTCTGAGACCTACTCAGGCAAGGAAACACGAAACCGAAACTAGATGGATCTCGAAAGCCAATCTAAAACGAAAAGAACTCGGATTGGTGGTGGATATGTGGTGGTAGAATATGGCAGCGGTGGTGGTATATGGCAGCGGTGGTGGTATATGGATACGGATTGGTGGTGGTATATGGATACGGATCGGTGATGGTATATGGCAGTAGTGATGAAGATGTTGCGGCGGCGGCGTGACAACTTATGACCAGAACTCGAAACTCTAAAAGCCTAGACGCTAAGACCAGCAACTTGACACGACGATGCAACCGCGAATTCAACTAAGCAAACACGGAAAAGATTATGCAAAGGCTCAGACTGGTTCGGATATGATGAACTAACCCTAAATTTTTTTTGGCTTTTTCGTGGACTGTAGGTATGAAGAACAGACTCGATCTAATATACGAAAAACTATAAAATCTCACCGAGCAACCTGGAAATCTGATACCACTTGATAGAGGCAAAGGTGTCCCGTCTGTAGATGAGATGGTGGCTATCGTTTTGGAGGAAGTCGACTTGGACGATCCGACTATGAACATGCGTGGACGTCGCGCCTTAGCAATCGCTAAACCAACTCCGAGAGGTTATTGACCACGCCGGAGCATGATCAACCTGACCACGAAGGTCTGTTTCCTGCAGGCAAACGAAGAACAAGCAAGAAACTGAGATTGCAATCTGGATATTGCGAATTCAAGAGGAAAGCTTTATTGATCAAGTGGGGTTTTGTGACGTCTTTGTCTGGTCGTTGAACACAAACGAAGTACGCGAAGTTGCAGCTATTGCGAACTTTAATCTAAACAAAACCCAAAGTCTAAACGACGCCCTAAGGGTTGTATATATGGGGGGAAAGAGGGGGGAATTTCGTGGCCCTTGGTGGAGGGGTCCGAAACCAACCCTAACTCTTGTTTCCCCACACATACGGACTCTAAAAACAGCCTATACTCATGTATTTCGAAATTACATGGGCCTGGCCCAATAATAAGGTGACGCAGCACCTATAATAGCCTCTGGACGAAATTTATGAAGTGGCATCTTGTATATTTCGTCCAAGGCTTCACGCACTCATTATGGTGGCTTCAAAGTCCTGAAATCATCACTTGTGACTCCATTCTTGTTCCCCTTGCGCATGCCATCATCTCCATGCTTGATCTTGCTCCAATGTTCATCCTTCTTTTCCAAGCTAGGCCCTTCATTTGTAAGCAAGACAAATGTATCCAATTTAGGCAGCATCATATTCTCATGAACATTAGATTCATTACCAAGAAACAAAAGTACCTGGTAATTTAATTGGCGTGCGCGAGCTCTAGTAATTGGTCCTGTATATGTGTCAGTTGGAGCTGTGGGTGTAACCTTGTTAGTGATGTCCTCATCAGAAAATGTGGAATCCACGGAAAATGCTCTTATTGCACAACACTAGAAAGACGATAACCGATTGCTTAATAGGCGGATACGCACTTGTGCACGACCTATGAGAGGCAAAATGTAACGACTTCCTATCACAAGTATGCTATAAGTGTATGATGTGCCGATTCTTGAGCACAAGATGATGTATTGCTATTTCATTTGATCTCTTTTGATGCAAGGCGTATGATGCTATTGTCCTTTTGCTTATAAGCTTTTGATGTCTCTTTTGCTTAAAAGCTTATGAGCTCTTTCTTTAGCCACATATGCATGCTTCTCGTATCAAGGTATCTATTGTGTATGCGGAACACTCTTGTATCACACGGAGATATAATGATGTAGTATGCAATATCTATGATTATCACTAATGTGCACAAGTGTGGTGGCCCTGCAATACTCAAAGGGTTAGTCTCGATGGGAAAGCTACGCAAAATGGTCTATAGGGCGACAATGCAATTGCAAGGTAGGATGAATAAGGTGACGTCGATGTTACCATCCTTGCCGAGGATGAGCGGTGGTGTCTGATACGTCCAATTTGCATCATGCTTATAAGTTGATATTTATTGCATTATGGGATGTTCATACATGTTTTGTCACAATACTTGTGCCTTTTCTCTCTTATTTTGCAAGGTTTACATGAAGAGGGAGAATGCCGGCAGCTGGAATTCTGGGCTGAAAAGGAGCAAACCCTGGAAACATATTCTGCACAACTCCAAAAGCCCTGAAACTTCACAGAACATAGTTTCGGAAAATATAAAAAATATCTGGTGGAAGAAACCCACGAGGGGGGCCACCGGCTGGCCTCGAGGGTGGGGGGCGCTCCCCCCTTCCCAGGGCGCGTCCCCTGCCTCGAGGGCCAGCCGGCAGGCCCACGGTGCCCATCTTCTCCTATATGAAGCATTTTGACATGGAAAAATCTGAGGGAGGCTTTCGGGACTAGACGCCGCCATCTCGAGGCGGAAACCAATCTAGGGCTCTGGCACAGCTGTTCTGCTGGGGATACTTCCCTCTGGGAGGGGGAAATCATTGCCGCCATCATCACCAACAACTCTCCCATCTTGGGGAGGGCTATCTTCATCAACATCTTCACCAGCACCATCTCCTCTCAAACCCTAGTTCATCTCTTGTATCCAATCTTTGTATCCAAACCTCAGATTGGTATCTGTGGGTTGCTAGTAGTGTTGATTACTCCTTGTAGTTGATGCTAGTTGGTTTATTTGGTGGAAGATCATATGTTCATATCCATTATGCATATTAATACCCCTCTGATCATGAACAATATTATGTCTTGTGAGTAGTTACTTTTGTTCCTAAGGACATGGGAGAAGTCTTGTTATTAGTAGTCATGTGAATTTGGTCTTCGTTCGATATTTTGATGAGATGTATGTTGTCTCTCCTCTAGTGGTGTCATGTGAACGTCGACTACATGACACTTCACCATTATTTGGGCCTAGAGGAAGGCATTGGGAAGTAATAAGTAGATGATGGGTTGCTAGAGTGGCAGAAGCTTAAACCCTAGTTTATGTGTTGCTTCGTAAGGGGCTGATTTGGATCCATATGTTTCAGGCTATGGTTAGGTTTACCTTAATACTTCTTTTGTAGTTGCGGATGCTTGCATTAGAGGTTAATCATAAGTGGGAGGCTTGTCCAAGTAAGGGCAGCACCCAAGCACCGGTCCACCCACATACCAAATTATCAAAGTACCGAACACGAATCAGATGATTGTGATGAAAACTAGCTTGACGATAATTCCCATATGTCCTCGGGAGCACTTTACCTTGCATAAGAGTTTGTCCGGGATTGTCCTTTGCTACACAAAGGATTGGGCCACCTTGCTGCACCTTATTTACTTTTACCGTTTGTCACTTTCTACCAATTATCTTATCACAAAACTATATGTTACCTATAATTTCAGTGCTTGCAGAAAATACCTTACTGAAAACTGCCTATCATTTCCTTCTGCTCCTCTTTGGGTTCGACACTCTTACTTATCGAAAGGACTACGATAGATCCCCTACACTTGTGGGTCATCAAGACTCTTTTCTGGCGCTGTTGTCGGGGAGTGAAGCGCCTTTGGTAAGTGGAATTTGGTAAGGAAAATTTTATATAATGTGCTGAAATTTATTGTCACTTGTTACTATGGCTCAAAATCATTTGAGGGGCTTGTTCGGGGTATCTTCACCCCGAGCAGAAGAGCAAAGAGTTGCTCCTCAACCTACTGCACCTATTGAAAATGTTTGCTTTGAGATTCCTTCGGGTATGATAGAGAAACTGCTTGAAAATCCCTATACAGGAGACGGAACACTTCACCCCGATTTACATCTAATCTATGTGGATGAAGTTTGTGGATTGTTTAATCTTGCAGGTATGCCCGAGGATGCTATCAAGAAGAAGGTCTTCCCTTTATCTTTGAAGGAAGATGCATTGACATGGTTTAGGCTATGCGATGATATGGGATCTTGGAACTATAATCGTCTGAAGTTGGAATTTCATCAGAAGTTCTACCCTATGCACCGGGTTCATCGTGATCGTAATTATATTTATAATTTCTGGCCTCGCGAAGGAGAAAGCATCGCTCAAGCTTGGGGGAGTCTTAAGTCAATGTTATATTCATGCCCCAATCATGATCTTTTTCAAGAAATATGATCATCCAAAAAATTTATGCTCGGCTTTCTCTCAATAATCGCACCATGCTCGATAATTCTTGTTCTGGCTCTTTTATTATGAGGACTGTTGTATTCAAATGGGATTTATTGGAAAGAATTAAACACAACTCCGAAGATTGGGATCTCGACAAAGGTAAGGAGTCAGGTATGACCCCTAAGTTTGATTGTGTTAAAGCTTTTATGGATACCGATGTTTTCCGTGAGTTTAGCACTAAATATGGACTTGACTCTGAGATAGTAGCTTCTTTCTGTAAATCTTTTGCTACTCATATTGATCTCCCTAAGGAGAAGTGGTTTAAATACCATCCCCCTATTGAAGTAAAAGTAGTTGAACCTATTAAAGTTGAAGAAAAGACTATCACTTATAATGTTGATCCTGTTATACCTACCGCTTATATTGAGAAACCACCTTTCCCTGTTAGGATAAAGGATCATGCTCAAGCTTCAACTGTAATTCGTAAGAGTAATACTAGAACACATACACCCTCTGAGCAAATTAAATTTGAACCTAGTCTTGCTACGGTTAAGGATCTCTTGGTAGAAGATTTAGATGGACATGTTATTTACCTCCAAGAAGAGTGTGCTAGAATAGCCAAACCCAATGCTAGGAATAAACATAAACCTGTTGTAGGCTTACCTGTTATCTCTGTCAAGATAGGAGATCATTGCAATCATGGTTTGCGTGACATAGGTGCTAGTGCGAGCATTATCCCTTTTGATCTGTACAACGAAATTATGCATGATATTGCACCTGTTGAGTTAGAAGGGATTGATGTTACTATTAAGCTTGCTAATAGAGATACTATTTCACCAGTTGGGATTGTTAGAGATATTGAAGTCTTGTGTGGGAAGGTTGAATACCCTGCTGGTTTTCTTGTTCTTAATTCCCCGCAAGATGCATTATGTCCCTCTATATTTGGCAGACCCTTCTTGAATACTGTTAAAGCCAAGATAGACTGCGTGAAAGATATTGTCACTGTCGGATTAGGGGATATGTCTCATGATTTTAACTTTTCTAAATTCCCCTTGAAAAGGCACCACCCAGTAAGGATGAACTTATTGGTCTCGCTTCTATTGCCGTGCCACCTAATGATCCTTTAGAACAATACTTGCTAGACCATGAAAATGATATGCATATGAATGAGAGAAGGGAGATAGATGAAATATTCCTTACACAGGGACCCGTATTGAAAAACAACTTACATGTTGAAATCCTAGGGGATCCTCCTCCACCCAAGGGTGATCCCGTGTTTGAACTTAAACCTTTGCCTGATAATCTTAAGTATGTTTATCTTGATGAAAAGAAGATATAGCCTGTTATTATTAGTGCTAATCTTTGAGAGCATGAAGAAGAAAGGTTATTGAAAACTCTGAAGAAGCACCGAGCTGCTATTGGATATACTCTGGATGATCTTAAGGGCATTAGTCCCACTATATGCCAACACAAGATAAAATTGGAAGATAATGCTAAACCAGTTATTGATCATCAGCGACGGTTAAATCCTAAGATGAAAGAAGTGGTGAGGAAGGAAATACTAAAGCTCCTAGAAGCAGGTATTATCTATCCAGTTGTTGATAGTCAGTGGGTAAGTCCTGTCCATTGCGTTCCTAAAAACGAGGTATGACTGTTGTCCCTGATGATAAAGATGAATTGATCCTGCAAAGAATAGTTACAGGTTATAGGATGGTAATTGATTTCTGTAAGTTAAATAAAGCTACTCAGAAAGATCATTACACCTTGCCATTTATTGATCAAATTCTAGAAAGGTTATCCAAACATACGCATTTCTGCTTTCTAGACGGTTATTCCGGTTTCTCTCAAATACCTGTGTCGAACGGGGATCAAGAAAAGACCACCTTTACTTGTCCTTTCAGTACCTTTGCTTATAGACGTATGCCTTTTGGTTTGTGTAATGCACCTGCTACCTTTCAAAGATGCATGATGGCTATATTTTCTGACTTTTGTGAAAAGATTGTTGAGGTATTCATGGATGATTTCTCCGTTTACGAAACTTCTTTTGATGATTTCTTAAGCAACCTTGATCGAGTTTTGCAGAGATGTGAAGACACTAATCTTGTCTTGAATTGGGAGAAGTGGCACTTTATGGTTAATGAAGGCATTCTCTTGGGACATAAAATTTCTGAAAGAGGTATCGAAGTTGACAAAGCTAAAGTGGATGCTATTGAAAAGATGCCATGCCCTAAGGATATCAAAGGTATACGAAGTTTCCTTGGTCATGCCGGGTTTTATAGGAGGTTCATTAAGGACTTCTCCAAAATCACCAGGCCTCTGACTAATCTTTTACAGAAAGATATTCCTTTTTTCTTTGATGATGATTGTCTAGAAGCATTTGAAATACTTAAGAAAGCAGTGATCTCTACACCTATTGTCCAGCCTCCTGACTGGAATTTACCCTTTGAGATTATGTGCGATGCTAGTGATTATGCTGTAGGAGCTGTTCTAGGGCAAAGAGTTGATAAGAAATTGAATGTTATCCAGTATGCTAGTAAAACTCTAGATAGTGCCCAAACAAATTATGCTACCACTGAGAAAGAATTTTTAGCAGTTGTATTTGCTTGTGATAAGTTTAGACCCTATATCGTTGATTCTAAAGTAACTATTCACACTGATCATGCTGCTATCAAATACCTCATGGAAAAGAAAGATGCTAAACCTAGACATATTAGATGGGTCCTCTTGCTGCAAGAATTTGACTTGCATATTATTAATAGAAAGGGAGCTGAGAACCTCGTAGCAGATAACTTGTCTAGGTTAGAGAATATACTTGATGATCCACAACCTATCGATGATAGCTTTCCTGATGAACAACTAGCTGTCATAAATATTTCTCGTGCTGCTCCATGGTATGCTGATTATGCTAATTACATTGTTGCTAAGTTTATACCTCCTAGCTTCACATACCAGCAAAAGAAAAAGTTCTTCTATGATTTGAGGCATTACTTCTGGGATGACCCACATCTTTATAAAGAAGGAGTAGATGGTATTATTAGACGTTGTGTACATGAGCATGAACAGGAACAGATCCTACGCAAGTGCCACTCCGAAGCTTATGGAGGACACCATGCGGGAGATAGAACAGCACACAAGGTATTGCAATCCGGTTTTTATTGGCCTACTCTCTTCAAGGATGCCCGTAAGTTTGTCTTATCATGTGATAAATGTCAAAGAATTGGTAATTTTAGTAGACGTCAAGAAATGCCTATGAATTATTCACTCGTTATTGAACCATTTGATGTTTGGGGCTTTGATTATATGGGACCTTTTCCTGCCTCTAATGGGTACACACATATTTTAGTTGTTGTTGATTACGTTACTAAGTGGGTAGAAGCTATTCCAACTAGTAGTGTCGATCATAACACCTCTATTAAGATGCTTAAAGAAGTTATATTTCCGAGGTTTGGAGTCCCTAGATATCTAAAGACTGATGGTGGTTCACACTTTATTCATGGTGCTTTCCGTAAGATGCTTGCTAAGTATGATGTCAACCATAGAATTGCATCACCTTCTCACCCACAGACTAGTGGTCAAGTAGAACTAAGTAATATGGAGTTGAAATTAATCTTGCAAAAGACAGTTAATAGGTCTAGAAAGAATTGGTCCAAGAAACTAGATGATGCATTATGGGCCTATAGAACTGCATACAAAAATACTATGGGTATGTCTCCATATAAGATGGTATATGGAAAAGCTTGTCACTTACCTCCTGAGCTAGAACATAAGGCATATTGGGCTATCAAAGAGCTCAATTATGATTTCAAACTTGCCGGTGAAAAGAGGCTATTTGATATTAGCTGTCTCGGTGAATGGAGAACCCAGGCCTACGAGAATACCACGCTATTTAAAAAAAGTTAAAAGATGGCATGACAAAAGAATACAAAAGCGTGAGTTTAACGTAGGTGATTATGTTTTGCTGTACAACTCTCGTTTAAGATTTTTTGCAGGAAAACTTCTCTCCAAGTGGGAAGGACCTTACGTTATCGAGGAGGTCTATTGTTCCGGTGCCATAAAAATCAACAACTTCGAAGGCACAAATCCGAAGGTGGTGAATGGTCAAAGGATCAAACATTATATCTCACGTAATCCTATAAATGTTGAAACTAATATTATTGAAACCATAACCCCGGAGGAATACATAAGGGACACTTTCCAGAACGATTCAGTGTCCAAAAAGGAAGAGGTATGTGATACGGTAAGTAAACCAACTCCAAAACAGTTCTAAAGGCAATTTTTCTCCATTTTGGAATATTTAGAAAAATAAATAAATAAACCGCAGTCCGGAAGAGACACGAGGCATCCTCGAGGGTGGAGGGCGCGCCCCCCTGCCTCGAGGGCACCCCGTGTGTCCCCTGGACTCCATTTTCTTGTGGGTTACTCCTTTCGTTTGGGAAAAATTCATTATATATACTCCCGAAGGTTTTGACCTCTGTATCACGCAGAAATCCTATGTTTTCGTTTCGAGCTGCTGTTTTTGACAGATCTAGATCATCATGGCGTCCTCCAACACCCCCAAGGACAAGTTCTTCGAGAAGGTCATCAGCCCCTACCTTGCGGAGGTGTTGCACCACCCCAAAACCATGGAGTTGCATGAGGGGGTGCTGCACATCCGTGATGTTGAGGGGCCGAGAAGGACCGGAAGCGTGCAGACAAGACACGAAGCAATGGAGCAACAAGTTTTCAAGTGCCAAGGTATGGTGGAATGAGGACTCGACGCCAACCACATGATGATCTCGGAGCTTGCCAACAACCTCAAGATGGACTCGAGGATCTTCGGGGAAGCCATCTCTAATCTTCAAGAGAAGATCGATCACCTCCAAGCCCAGATCTATGACCTGCAGAACCAAAACTATGAGTATGAATATAGATTCAAGAACATGACTTTGGCTGCAGATTTGAGTATCACGGAGACTCGATCATCCTTCTACGATGGTGATCCCATGCCTTGGAAGACGAACAACAAGCCTACATCATCAAAAACTCCATCATCACCACCCCCGAAGAAGGAGACACAATCATATGGGTATGGGCACTCCCCTTGGCAACTGCCAAGCTTGGGGGAGTGACCCCGGTATCGTATCACCATCACTCCTATCTTTACCGTTTTACTTAGTTCGATCCTTTTGGTAGTATCTTGATCTATTAGAATAAAGTTAGCATGATCTAGTTGTGAGCTTTTGCTTTGGGAGCTTTATCCTTTGTAATCGAGTCCGTGAGCTATATAATAAAGATTAGTGTTGAGTCAAGGGCTTGATTTCCTCACTTGGGTCATGATAAAAATAAAGAAAACAAAAAGAGTATCAAAGAGATCATATCGATCTTATGGGAAGTAATGACCTCACATACAAGAGTATGATAAATAAAAGTTGTTGGGAGGTGACAAACATAGTTTTGGTCATCCTTGCAATTAATAGGAAGTAATAAAGGAACAGAGGCTTCACATCCAAATATACTATCTTGGACATCTTTTATGATTGTGAGCACTCATTAAAGTACGACATGCTAAAGAGTTGATGCTGGACAAGGAAGACAACATAATGGGTTATGTCTTCTTATATCCAAAATAAAGTATATTGTCATGGATCTTCCAACATGTTGAGCTTGCCTTTCTCCCTCATGCTAGCCAAAACTCCTCGCACTAAGTAGAGATACTACTTGTGCATCCATATATCCTTAAACCCAGTTTTGCCATGAGAGTCCACCATACCTACCTATGGATTGAGAAAGATCCTTCCAAGCAAGTTGTCATGTTGCAAACCCGCTAAATATGTATGATTTATTAGTGTGGGAGAAATTAGCTTTATACGAGCTTGTGATATGGAAGTAATAAAAGCGACGGACTGCATAATAAAGGTCCTTATCACAAGTGGCAATATAAAGCGACGTTCCTCTATGCTAAGACTTTGTGCATTCAACCATAAAAACACATGACAACCTCTGCTTCCCTCTGCGAAGGGCCTATCTTTTATTCTTGTCTTATAAGTGTCAAGGTGAAATCCACCTTTCCTTTTTACCTTTTATCCTTTGGCAAGCACATTGTGTTGGAACGATCCTGACATATATACCCACTTGGATGTAAGTTTTCATGATCGATTACTGTTGACATTACCCTTGAGGTAAAAGGTTGGGAGGCAACACCATAAGCCCCTATCTTTCTCTATGTCCGATTAAAACTCCATAAACATAAGTATTGCGTGAGTGTGAGCAACTGTGAAACACTATATGATAGTTGAGTATGTAGGCTTGCTGAAAAGCTCTTATATTGACTCTTTTCGATGTTACGATAAATTGCAATTGCTTCAATGACCGAGACCAAAGTTTCTTAGTTTCCAAAGAAGTTTATGATTCATACTTGATATTGTGGATGAATTGTTACTTTAGCATAATGATCATATGACTATGTTTATATAAGTTGTTGTTATGAGAATGATCATGATGCCCTCATGTCCGTATTCTGTTTTTATCGACACCCCTATCTCTAAACATGTGGACATATTTTTCGATATTGACTTTCGCTTGAGGACAAGCAACGTCTAAGCTTGGGGGAGTTGATACGTCCATTTTGCATCATGCTTATAAGTTGATATTTATTGCATTATGGGCTGTTCATACATGTTTTGTCACAATACTTATGCCTTTTCTCTCTTATTTTGCAAGGTATACATGAAGAGGGAGAATGCCGGCAGCTGGAATTCTGGGCTGAAAAAGGAGCAAACCCTGGAAACCTATTCTGCACAACTCCAAAAGCCCTGTAACTTCACAGAACATAGTTTCGGAAAATATAAAAAATATCTGGCGGAAGAAACCCACGAGGGGGGCCACCGGCTGGCCTCGAGGGTGGGGGGTGCGCCCCCCTTCCCAGGGCACGCCCCCTGCCTCGAGGGCCAGCCAGCAGGCCCATGATGCCCATCTTCTCCTATATGAAGTGTTTTGACCAGGAAAAATCAGAGGGAGGCTTTCGGGACCAGACGCCGCCGTCTCGAGGCAGAACCGAGGAGGAAACCAATCTAGGGCTCCGGCAGAGCTGTTCTGCCGGGGATACTTCCCTTCCGGGAGGGGGAAATTGTCGCCGCCGTCATCACCAACAACTCTCCCATCTGGGGGAGGGCTATCTTCATCAACATCTTCACCAGCACCATCTCCTCTCAAACCCTAGTTCATCTCTTGTATCCAATCTTTGTATCCAAACCTCAGATTGGTATCTGTGGGTTGCAAGTAGTGTTGATTACTCCTTGTAGTTGATGCTAGTTCGTTTATTTGGTGGAAGATCATATGTTCAGATCCATTATGCATATTAATACCCCTCTGATCATGAACAATATTATGTCTTGTGAGTAGTCACTTTTGTTTCTAAGGACATGGGAGAAGTCTTGCTATTAGTAGTCATGTGAATTTGGTCTTCGTTCGATATTTTGATGAGATGTATGTTGTCTCTCCTCTAGTGGTGTCATGTGAACGTCGACTACATGACACTTCACCATTATTTGGGCCTAGAGGAAGGCATTGGGAAGTAATAAGTATATTATGGGTTGCTAGAGTGATAGAAGCTTAAACCCTAGTTTATGCGTTTCTTCGTAAGGGGCTGATTTGGATCCATATGTTTCAGGCTATGGTTAGGTTTACCTTAATACTTCTTTTGTAGTTGCGGATGCTTGCATTAGAGGTTAATCATAAGTGGGAGGCTTGTCCAAGTAAGGGCAGCACCCAAGCACCGGTCCACCCACATACCAAATTATCAAAGTACCGAACGTGAATCAGATGATCGTGGTGAAAACTAGCTTGACGATAATTCCCATATGTCCTCGGGAGCACTTTACCTTGCATAAGAGTTTGTCCGGGCTTGTACTTTGCTACACAAAGGATTGGGCCACCTTGCTGCACCTTATTTACTTTTACCGTTTGTCACTTGCTACCAATTATCTTATCACAAAACTATCTGTTACCTATAATTTCAGTGCCTGCAGAAAATACCTTACTGAAAACTGCCTATCATTTCCTTCTGCTCCTTGTTGGGTTCGACACTCTTACTTATCGAAAGGACTGCGATAGATCCCCTACACTTGTGGGTCATCAGTGTCGTTGACGTCGTTCCATTCCGAGGTAGCCTAAACATGCAAGGAAACGGTGAAACCACAACTCAAGTATCCAAGACAAAGTGGGACAAAATTGTCAAAATCTTAGTGGTTAAGCGATGGTGGTTGCAGAAATGGTGGTGGTATGCGGAAGGTTTGGTGGGATACCGAACGAAAATGGCGGGGATAGAGTACAAAGTGTTGCAGAGGGGAAAGGTTTTGGCTGCCAAAGGCCGGATGTCCGGGCCAGGCCGGATGTCTGGGGCACGGGCCGGATGTCCGGGGTTCCCGAGGCCGTGATGAACTCCGAGGAACAGATGACTTCCGGGGCCAAATTCGTCGGATTTCACCAAAAAAATTGGGGGAAAAGTGGGGAAAAGCTAGATCCACTCATGGCACAGCAAATCCATGGAACAAATCCAACAAAATCTCGTCAAATCAACAAATTAAAAAAAACTGGGGCTATTTTTGGTGGGGATTTTTGAAATTGGGATGAACACAACAAAGACAAGCTAGAAAAGGGGGGTAGGGGCTCCAAATTCGTGGAAAACCTCGCTCTTGATACCAATTTTATGCGGGGTCAACCCGATCTAGGCCGATCTTTAACGAAAAGGAGGGAATCCCACGATGAACATGAAGAACACAAAGGGAAAATAACGAGGAATTGTGAGGGAAACGAAAGAGGAACACTCAAATCAACAAGAAAGTAATCACACAAGTGCTAGATCCGGAAACACAAAGAGATACACGATCCACGGTCAACAACGAACGATACAAGTAGCCATAGTATTCTCAATGAGGAGGTCTTGAGGGTATCTCGTAGGATCTTCTATGTAGAGGAGGTCTTGAATCCGTGTGGATCTTCTCCGTGGAGGGGTCGCGGTCACTCGAGGAGATGAACCACTAAGGATGATCAATGCTCTAGGTTCAGTTGAGCTATCACAATGCTAACCCTAGAAAGACGTAGGTGGAGGAGTATATATAGTCTAGAGGGGCGAGGGGATACATGGTCCACGGCCCAGACGAAATGCACGCAGGCATCAAGAGCCGGATGTCCGGGCGTCGGGCCGGATGTTCGGGCTGTCGTGAGGCACCGGATGTCCAGGCTTGGCGCTGGATGTCCGGGCTAGCGGGGCAAGCCACGGGTATGCTTCCATGGTGGTGTCGGATTTCCAGGCTCGAGGCCGGATGTCCGGGCCCTGTCGTGCCAGATGTCCGGGGCCTGGCCGGATGTCCGGCCCCTGTAGCTTCGACTGTGGGGGTTTTGCTGTTGAAGACGCTCCAGGGGCCGGATGTCCGGGAATGATGGTCGGATGTCCGGGGCCTGGAGCCTTTCCTAGTTCATCTCGCTGCATCGCTCCTTCCGTACACTTGGGGACTTGTCCATCTTCATGAGCCTCTCCGAGGGGGTCTTCTTGGTACGTGTCGGGGATATACCCCCGCGGTATGAACCGTTCGGAATTATAACCCGGCCGGACTTGGCGGTTTACACTTGGTGATTCACTGGCGATCCGTTATCACAAGACGGTTTACAAGCAACCTGCCTAAATAATATTACTCACTGGTAACCCGGCGTATGGATCATGGATGACAAGGCCCAAGGCCCTGAAGGCCGGTTCATATTAATTGTGGGCCGGTTTATGAAGAAAGCATAAAGGATATTCTCTTACAAAGGAAACAAGACTAGGACTCCTTGTAATAGATCAATCCTAGTCCTACTAGGACTAGTCATGTAACCCGCCCCTTCAACATATATAAGGAGGGGCAGGGCTCCCCAAAAGGGGGACAAGTTGAGACAGGTTTTAGACAAGTTAGACAAGAGACAAGTTTTAGAGGAGAGGTTTAGACAAGTCTCTAGGGTTAGACACAAAGAGCCGGTTTACCGGCGACACCACGAGGATCATAATGAGACCTAGCCTCAAACAGCACGTAGGGTTATTACCGGATGATGTTTCCCGGGGCCCGAAGTTGTCTAAATCCGTGTCTTGCGTCGCGTTTCTCGATTCCGCTCAACCCCTCTCAAGCTACTACATAGATGCGCGGCCTCACCACAAAGTCCGTTAATCCGGACATCCGACGTGTTAATTCCACGACAGTTGGCGCCCACCGTGGGGCCTGCGCACAGTGGTGTTGAGTTTTTGGAGGGATATCTTTTAGGGATTGAGAAGCTCGTAATACGCCGGATGAAGATCAAAAGAAATCAGAGCTGCATGAGCGCAAGCGCCGTGATCCGCAGAGATCAAGGGAGATTTTTTTCGTTAAAACCGAGATATTGCGGCAATCAACCAAAGTTGTTACCGGATCCCATTGTTGAATCGGTGGCCATATCCGATTGGACTTCAGGCAGTGGTCAAATCAGCCAGGCTGTTGGTGCTTCGTATAAAAAAATCCCAAGTCACGAGATCTGATGGATATTGGATTAGTACTATGTGCAAACTCTAGTACGTAAGGAAGTTTTGACTAAGTCAAATCTGTTGCATCACGCGAAGAATTAAGAAGCGTCAAGAAGAAATTCCAGAATAAATATGGTGCAAGCTGGGCTCAAACTTGGTCCGGACTCAGACTCGCCGGCCGTGCACCCGTTTCCGAGTTGCCGAGCGGTTCTGCCGCTGCGTTATGTGTGAAGACCAAACCCAAACCATCAATAGCAGAGGAAAAAACCAAGGAAAAGGAAAGAGCCAGACTCGCTCCCACATGGCCGGTTCAGGCCACGACCGCCTCCATCCTGTGGTTCATCAAGTTGCAGGATTTGCCGAAATCGCCGCCGGAATATCTTACGTATACTTTGTGCCCGCACGTCGCAGAGTCCGAAAAAAAAACTGCAGCAGTATAAGTCGGACCAAAATCAGAATAGTAAATCTCTGTGGCAGTCAGGAGGATGGAGACAAGTTTGGGAACGGGAGGATTGCGGCGTCAGGCGTGAAGATGCACAAGCTCGTTGACCAAAGCAATGGTAGCACTACTAATCCAAGTATGGATCAAGGAATCGTATGTCTCTGGATATTAAAATCTGAGTATATCAACATCATGGGTCGGGCCGGTCTCCGCATCGGTCTCCACTTCGAGTGACCTCTGCCTCGACTACTACGACTCGATCTCGGTTTTAAGCCGCCTCGCCGGCCCTCAGTGACATTACAGGGTACTACAAGTCAGAGTACTACAAAAAATAGATACTGGAAACTGATCGGTTAGCGGCTTCAGGAAGTCTCCGGGTCGGCCTAGCCCATGCACAGGCACGGTTTGAGTATTGATCGAGGCAGAAACAAACTCCGATGGATTCTCCGGCTCCTGCGCATAAATAGACATCAACTAGTACAAACAGTGTACACGTATTAATTGACGCCGACCAGGATGGACTTGATGCGGTCGCTGCTGCTACATCAAATTCAAGTTGCACCTGCTGCTTGTTCAAATCCCGAGGAGATGGGGACTGCTCCATGTTCCATATCATCACGCAAAGGAATTATAACCACCTGCTACTACTAATACTAGTTGATTGCTTGCACGCTGCAGCCGGGGATCCAGTTCCCAGTACAACCTGGCGAGTCGCTGCTGCCGTGCTACTTTTCAAGTCAAGACAAACCAGCGATCCATCACCACGTGAAGAATAAAAAGTGTGGGTCAAACCGGCCACGATTTGGAGAAGGAACCAGGCGTAGGCACGGACTCGGACGACCCTTGTGGTTAAGTTGCGGTCGTCTGCTCTGTCGCCGCCGAATCGACTGCTGTCGTTGCTGTGTCTCGCTTTGACCCGTCCGCGTCTGTTGCAAGCCGCCGACACCGCGTCTCGCTTCGGGCCCGACAAAAAAAAATACCAGGTGTTATTTTTCCTATGTATTTTTGTCAGTATGTATTGAAACAATTACTCTGTCTTTCGGTATATATTTTATACAGGGCAAAGACCACTGTGAAGGTGATATCATAAATTTGAGGCTCGCGTCAGCTTAAAAGTCGCGGCCAACTCTCATGCCGGCACCGGCTACCACAGCCGTGACCGGCTCGTCTGCCCGCGCCCACGCGCGCTGGCCTCCAACGCCACGACCGACTTCCTCGCCAATGGACAAGCGCCCGTCGCCGTTTTTACGGTCCGGTCCACGTTAATTCAACGCTGTCCGTGCCCACGATTAATTCGCCTACACGCGCCGGTTTATAATACCTCGGCCAAATCATCTGTTCTTCAAGCAAATCAGGTGCTATCCCTCCTATATATTTTATCAAGACATTTTATTTCCTCTGAGCATCATTACGCTGCCCAAATTGGTATTTTCAAATACATACAAAATCATTGTTATACTGCGGATATCAACACGCATTGGCCATATTCTACAACGGCATTTTCATCTGTGTCACATTATTTAATGAACGGACGGTCGGTTCACGCATCTGCACCGGTTTACAACACGAAGGACAAATTTACTCATCTTCGCCGGGTTACAATACCGCGACCGATTCATATATATGTGGTGCTACTGATGCTGTGGTCGTTTTACCGTCCACCCTGTGATCCGGTCTATTCAACATACCGGTTCAAATTCACTCAGGTGATATCTATCTGCAATATTATTTCTCTTGTTATATATCATTTTTCATTAAGAAAATAAGATGCTTTGATCAGTCTATCTGGTTGTGCAGAAAATATGCGCTCAGAAGCAGTAAAACTCCCTGAAACGGTTCAAAGAAAAGACGCTTCACGATTTACCCACCGGTTCAGGAGGAACCTTGGAGACCCTCTGAAAAGCTGGATAAATCCACGTTCAGTGATTGGTTTTGCATTGACCCACCAGTTCAGGAGGAACCCTGGAGGCCCTCTGGGAGTGGTATCATCTACTCCCAGTGATCGGATTAGTTTCATAGTTCTTTCGGCCCTCTGAAAAGTTGGGTAATGCCACGTTCAGTGATTGGCTAGGCCCTCTGGGAGTGTCGGCTAATCCGCGTCCCATTGATTGGCTCGGTTCGTACATTGACCCACCGGTTCAGGAGGAACCCTGGAGGCCCTCTGGGAGTGGTATCATCTACTCCCAGTGATCGGATCGGTTTCATAGTTCTATCGGCCCTCTGAAAAGTTGGATAATGCCACGTTCAGTGATTGGCTAGGCCCTCTGGGAGTGTCGGCTAATCCGCGTCCCATTGATTGGCTCAGTTTTTATTTGCGGTTCTTTCGGCCCTCTGAAAAGTTGGATAAATCCACGTTCAGTGATTGGCTAGGCCCCCTGGGAGTGTTGGCTAATCCACGTCCCATTGATTGGTTGAACCTTGCTTTGAGCCTGGCAGCTCTTAAAAAGCCTCGACTACATGGTTTTATTTGCAAAATTTGCATCTTTTTTGTATTTGTGTTTTATGGCCCTTTTAAACCGGATTGGAATAGCTACAGAAGCTGACCACATATCTATAAAGTGAAAAGTCTGGATCATGAATACCAGCATGAGTAAACCGGTGTTCATTATAACCCGGATCATCTATCAGGCAACAAGCCACAAATTTCTGAACAAAGTTTTTCAGAACAAGATAAACCGGAGTCTATCATCAAAACCCGGGTTTGTTATTGGATCCATGAAGATCTTCATCAAGAAATTTTAAGGATCTACCGGATTAAGAATATCAAGCATACTTGATCGCAGGTATGACGTATTTTGTTTTTAAATAAATATTGGCAGTACATGATCAGTTATAATGACCGATGTTTATTAAACCGGCCTGGTTTTGACTATAAGTCGCCAGTATGAGACAAAATAATGACCGGTGTTTATTAACCCGGCCCGATTGTGATCAAACATCATTGGAATCGGTCTTCAAACCGGATTATATTCTTCAAATAGCCAAACATGGCTGGATTCCTATTATGGTTATCAATATTATGATTGAGGTTTTCAAAGTCGCTTTAAGCGCAATGGATATTATTTCATCAATGGAAGTGATTTATTCTACAAAGGAATAGTCCCGAGTTGCTGCAGGCTTACAACCCGGCACTTGGGGGCTACATTATTCAGACTGAGATTACATCAAATACACAAGTCTCAAGCACACAAACAAGTTGTCTACTTGACACTTGGGGGCTAATGGAAAGATCATTTGCTTCATCTGGAAGTACCGGTTCACCTTCTAAATGTAGCTAAACCGGAACTTGGGGGCTACCAATCGCTCCTGTCAACAATTCAAGGTACACAAGTATTCATCCATTATATTGAAAGGTCCATTGCTCAGTTGGTAAAGCACAAAGCTCTTAACCTTGTGGACGTGGATTCAAACCCCACGATGGAAGTTACATTATATAGTGTTATTTTCAATGATTATATCTACAAAGTCCCTGCTCATTATTGCATAATGACCCGGCACTTGGGGGCTACGTGATATGGAATATTCAGTTTCATAGTGATTGGGATGAATGATCCGGATTTCTTCAAGATTATACAAGGCTATTTTCAATGAAGTATATACAAAGTCCCTGCTCATTATTTCATAATGACCCGGCACTTGGGGGCTATAGGTAATATGCATATAAAGGAGGAACATCTTCAAATTTTCAGTTCTGGCAAATCAGATTAATTATGTGACCCGGCAATTTTGGTAATCATAAACCGGCAAGTTCTACATCTTCAAGCCGGCTGGATATCAGTTTGAATATTTCAAAGGCTAATATTTTTTGTTAAATCGGAGCATTGAAGGCCGATTCAAATGGATTCTTTATTTACAATATTCTTATGCAAGCAAGTTGATTATGAAGTTGGTCTGTTGACCCGGATTTTCTAGAAGAAGGAAAGACAAGGATTTAAGGATGATCAGATGCCGGATTACAAGAAATTCTTAACCCGGAGCACAACCTATCAGATTCGCTATTGTGTTTATTTTGCAGCATAAGTTTACCATGGACACATCCAAGCTAAACTTGGGGGCTAATGTCGGGGATATACCCCCGGGATATGAACCGGCCGGAATTATAACCCGGCCGGACTTGGCGGCTTACACTTGGTGATTCACTGGAGATCCGTTATCACCAGACGGTTTACAAGCAACCTGCCTAAATAATATTACTCACTGGTAACCCGGCGTATGGATCATGGATGACAAGGCCCAAGGCCCAGAAGGCCGGTTCATATTAATTGTGGGCCGGTTTATGAAGAAAGCATAAAGGATATTCTCTTACAAAGGAAACAAGACTAGGACTCCTTGTAATAGATCAATCCTAGTCCTACTAGGACTAGTCATGTAACCCGCCCCTTCAACATATATAAGGAGGGGCAGGGCTCCCCAAAAGGGGGACAAGTTGAGACAGGTTTTAGACAAGTTAGACGAGAGACAAGTTTTAGAGGAGAGGTTTAGACAAGTCTCTAGGGTTAGACACAAAGAGCCGGTTTACCGGCGACACCACGAGAATCATAATGAGACCTAGCCTCAAACAGCACGTAGGTTTATTACCGGATGATGTTTCCCGGGGCCCGAAGCTGTCTAAATGTAATGCCCCGGATGTAATACTTTCCCTTTTGGGTATATAATATATCTCCGGCTTCATCTATTTTCCATTCCGGGTTCTTTGTCTTTCGGGTTTTCGTCGTTTTGTTGTGTGAGTGTGTGGCATTCATTCATATCATGTAGACATGTGCATTGCATTGCATTTGTGTTGTGGGTTGCATCCGGTTCCGTGTGTTTCTTCCCGTTGTCCGTTTGGCGTTCCGGAGCTCCCTCACGTGTCCGTGACGTCCCGTAGGCCTTCTTTGTTGTTCGGGCGTTTAACGTTACCGGTGTGCCGCGAGGTTGTTGTCTGTGTTGTTGTTTTGTTGTGTGCAACCCGCCTCTCAAATCTCGTCTCGTTTGGACTCCGTTGACTTTTCCATCCGTTGTTCGTGTGGGTCCGAAGTGCCTTTACTTCGTGTCCCGGAAACACCCCTGCTGCATTCTTTTATCTCCGTCTAGGCCTTTTAAATCTATCCCCGCGATCGGATCCGTCGGATCGCGATCGGAGGGCTCCTAACGCCCCTAAATCCCCCCAAACCCTACAAAACTGCTATATTTAGACCCCCCCCCTAGGTCTAATTTGGGCATCCCCTTCTTCTTCCCCTTCTCCACTATCTTTTTTTCCCTTTTCTTTCAGATCTACCAGATCCCCAAAAATCCTCCCGCAGCATCGAGGCAGCAGTCGCCGACCGGGACGAGGGCGCCGATCCCCTCGCCCGATCGAGCGGTCAACGCCCGCCGCAACTGCCTTCGACCGGCGACCGACCGTATCGGGCCAGATCGCCTTCCCCACCGGCCCGTACTCCTCGACGCCACCGCATCGCTTCCCCACATCGCCGCCTGGGCCAAGGCCCGTACACCGCCGAGCCGGTCCCCACATCGCCGCCAGCGCACGGGCCTCCTTCGCCCCGGCCCAGGCCGCAGCCTCCCCTCCGCGCCACCGCCTCCCGGGGGCTGGGCCGCTCCTTCGCCGCGCCGGCCCAGGCACTTCCTCGCCTCGCCGCCGCCAGGCCCAGGCCGGGCGCACGCCTCCCCGCCGATCTCCCTGGGCCGCGGTGCGGGCCGCGCAACACCCAGGCCGCCGCCTCCTCGCGCGGGCCAGCTCGCCAGCTGCCGGGCCGCCGCTTTCCCGCCTCGCCGCCGCGGGCCCAGATCCGCACAGTCCCGGGCCGATCTGCCTCCTCCGGCCCAATTCCTTCTGATCTGCTAGGTTGACTTCTTTTCCTCTAAGTCCCTGTTTTAGTAATCTGTGATGCAAAGTTTGACCTGCTGTAACTTTTACTGTGTTGCTCCGTTTTGCGCGTGTAATATGTCCAGACGTTCGTGGAGATGTGCTCTACGTTTTATCTGTTGTAGTCATGCATGTTAGAGATCGTCTAGGGGATTGTTTTGCTGTTGCAAGAGTGCATCATGATATAAACTGCTGTTATGTGTTATTTTTATGCCACCTTTGTCATGTGATATCCTTTAGCTCGTTTGTCCAAATGATGCAAATGACATGTCCACGTGTTCGTCTTGCCACGAACTACGTGTTGTATGAGATAGGTTGCATGGTAGATTTATTATTGCCTTGTTATCATCGTTGCAAAGTGCCATGTTCATATGAGGTGTTTTCACTTGTTATGAAATGCCATCTTGATGAGCTCGTTGTAATCGTTGTGTTCACCTCTATGAAGCATGCTTGTGTGTTTCGGGATCACCTTCATGTGTATGTTGATGAGGTGCTTACCCTTTGCCATGTTTAGTTTCGAGGTGACTTAAACATGCTCCTTTTGATGCTATGATGATATTGTTGTTTTAGGACTTAGTGATTTTTCACTAAGTCTGAAATCTGTAACGTTCCGATGCCATGTTCGTGTGATGTTCTAGGACAAAGCATGATAGTTTTGGAGTGGATTTTGATTGTTCCTTGTAGTATATATTGTTGTCTTTCCATTCATATCCTCACATGTCCATTTAAGTGGCTGTAGCATGTTTATCTTTTGCTCTAAAGTTTCAATAAAATTCTGCTGCCAGAATTTTATTGTAAAGTTCAATATGTCCAAGAACATTGCTATTGATCCGTGACTCCGTTGGGGGTGCACTTTGGACTTAGTTGCTGTACTATATGTCTAGTTTGTGTTCATGTCCTTTTCCATGCTTTTTGGGTGCTGTAGCTCAATTATTTTGAGCTCCGAAGTTGCTATGTTGCTGTAATTTTCAGCTTTCGCTCAAATCTTGTTTCGGGCATAACTTTTAGCCCGTAACTCCGATTTCAGCAAATCTTATATCAAACTTGGTTGATTTTCTGTGTAGATTAATAATATCAGATTGTTATCTTGTTTTGATGTGTTTTGCTTGAGTGATGTTTTACATGCTCCGTGTGCATCCTTAGTGCATCCATCATGCATTCATGTTTTTCGAGTGCGCATTGCATCTTGTTGATTGGTGCTTGGTGTGATTGTTTTGTTTAGAGCCGGAAGCTGAGACCGAGTACGAAGTTGAGCACGAGGTTTCCAACGAGGTTGAGCACGAGGACCCTTCTTACGATCCGAACGACTTCTCTTCAGGCAAGATGACCGAACCCCGATAACATTACTATCTTTGCCTATTGCTAGTAGTCTCGATCTATAGTTTTGCCTCGATGCCCATGTTCTTCCTGTCAGCCTCCTACTTGTAACCATTGCCATGTTAACCACCCTACCTATGCAAACCGTTGCTTGGCTAAGTACGCTTCGCTCAGCCCTTCTTATAGCATTGCTAGTTGCAGGTGAAGTGAAGATGCTTGCTTCATGTCGAAGTTTGGTTGGGTTATATCACACTATATAAATGCTTAAATGAAATCATCTATATATTGACAAGGGTGGAAGGCTAAGCCTTTTGCTTGGTGATTTGTTCCACTCATGCCGTTAGGATCCGTATAAGCCGGTATTATGTTCCTTGATTATGCGTTCCTAACACGGTTGGGGTGTATGGGACCCCCTCGATAAACCGCTAATTGCTAAGTCTTTTCCAGCAAGTCCCAACATTGGTACTATTTGCCTAATAACAAACTAAACTTGCATAGGGAGTAATTAACCCTCTTTCTTAATCAACAACCCCGGGCCAGTGCTCCACATGAGTGTTGGTCCGAAACGGGGGTTCTGCGGGGCCGCCTTGGGGCAACCCGAGGTATCTGATATACACCCGTAGAATCGCCCATCCGGTCGTGTCCTGAGACTTAGATACGCGCGGCTACTATCAGGGTGTCGACACGCCGGGAGGATTTGCTGGATTAGCCTTACCTTAGCTCGGTATATCTTGAGCACGGGATTCCGAGAATACTCGGGTCTTCCCACTTTGGAGTTGCGACTCCGCGGATCGTGGGCTTGTAATGGGTCAAGTTGGAACACCCCTGCAGGGTTTGAACTTTCGAAAGCCGTGCCCGCGGTTATGTGGCAGATGGGAGCTTGTTAATTCCGGTTGTAGATAACTTGACACAATGTTACCAATACACTACCAGCGTGTGTTCCGTGACTGTCAATTTCCGAATAGGGATTCGGGAGTTGAACACGGAGGGGTTATGTTTGAGGAGCTTGTAGCTAGGATCACTTCGTGATCACTTCTCGCCGATGCCTTCTCTTCTCGCTCTCACTTACGTAAGCTAGATGCTAGTTGCTGCTGCAGACTTATTCTTTTCTTCAGCCTTTTCCCTCACCCAAAGGCTTTGATAGTCTTGTTACCCGGAGACGGGATTGCTGAGTCCTCTGTGGCTCACAGTTACTTCACACACCAGATGCAGGTCCAGCTGTGAGCTATCCAGGTGATGGCACCGAGCTAGATTGGGAGTACGACGAGGAGCGTAGTCGGTGCTACGTGCGCTACCCGGACGATCAGTAGTGGAGTCTCTTACTAGGATTCGATCCGCCTGTGGTTTATTTATCTGAGTTTGGTACTTTGACATTTGGCTTTTGCCCTTAGAGGGTTGTGATGTTCTTAATGTATGATGTTTGAGACTTGTACTGTAATTCTGTGGCGTGGCGAGTGTAAGCCAACTATTTTCAGTTTACTATCCCCTCTTTTACATGAGTTGTGCAAAGATTACCAAACTTGAGATCATTCTAAGATGGATTTATGCCTTTAAGTCGTGCCTCGACACGTAGGAGGTATAACTCCATCCTGGGCATTACAAGTTGGTATTCAGAGCCTTCTCCGACCTAGGAGCCCCCACTGTTTGATCGAACCGTTGACGGTCGAGTCTAGGCACACACTGAAAACTTTTTGAGTCCTATATTATATCGGAGAGTAGGATTTCTTTGCTTCTCATCCCCTTTCTCTCTGGTGAGGACTCCTGACGTCTACTCTTGTCTCTCCTATCTTCAAAATTTGCACTAAATTTTTTTTTAGGAATCCCGCGAGTATTCTGGGATTGTTTCGATGTTCTTGTGACAAGGATATTGTTCCCGATGCCTCCTGTTACCGAGGAGTTGAGCTTCGGGGTATCATTGTAACAAGCATATCGCGGCAGTACTAAATACTTAAGACGGCCGACATCGAAAATCTCCCCTATACGGCCAGTGGCAAGATAACCCCGACATCACCCAGTACTGGGGAGGTAGTTCGGGAGTATTGCCATAGCTTGTTATAGTGGATGCTTTTCGAAGGTCCGAGGTACACAGTTTCCGAGAAAGACTGGTTATGTGTTGAAGGATGGATACACCTGGATGTAGGTTTAGAGTTGATTGCGCGGTGCTTCCCGTGTATCCCCAACACCTGATTGCATAACTGGAATCTTTCGGAAAACTATAGGTGGGTTTTATCCAGTAGATCGTAGGCATTCTTCCAACGAATGCAGGTTAGCGAGTTCGGGGTTCGACATTGAGTGAAGGGGTTATATGACCGATGTTACTATCAGGAGTTGCATCTTAAAGGGTCCTTGGCTATGCTGATCCGGGGATTGCAAAACCTTTTCGTAACGCGTTCATATGCTTTCAGCACAAAGATGTTAGAACGAAACTCCTCTCTTGTGTTTGTTCCCGTCTGTACCTTGTTGTTTTTCTTATTTTATCCTTTTGTCCCCTATGTGGCTTCTCGTGAAGACTGATGTTATCAATTAACTAAGAATTTCATTCGTTCCTCTTGTTCGGATGATTTCATTCGTTCTTATTGTTCGAATGATTATTGTGAAGACTTGTTGCAATTCATTCCATTGATTCAGCTTATTCCTTTTGTCAATCAATTGCTGATTCGTGGTCATCTCTTACAGGATGGCTCCGAAAAGGGTTCCCAACGCTAACCCAGAGGTGGAAGAGGTCCCAGAGCATCCTCCTTCCCCTCCTCCTCCGCCTGAGGCTTGGAGAGCAATTATGCAGACTACAGCTCAGAACACTCAGTTGATGATGCAGATGATGCAGCAAATGCAAGCTATGCAAGCTAATCAAGCTAATCAGGGTGTTCCAGGGAACCAAGGCAACTTCTTCCAGCAGCACCATGCTACCCTCAACCAGTTCTTGGCCAACAATCCTAAAGCTTTCAGTTACTGTGTCGACCCTCTTGATGCTGAAGATTGGCTAACCGATATCAAGAAGCATTTTGAGTGCAGTAACGTGAAGGAAGATGACTATGTGAAGTTTGCAGCCTTCCAACTGAAAGATCAAGCAGCTGACTGGTGGCAGCAGTACAAAGACTCAAGGCCGGGTCAAGTGATCTCTTGGGAGAATTTCTGCAAGGATTTCTGCTCGCACCACATTCCTACAAGTGTTATCGAGGGTATGCGTGAGCAATTCCGCAACCTCAAGCAGGGCTCCATGTCAGTCTATCAGTATAATGTCAAGTTCCAAAACCTCGCTCGCTATGCAAAGCAAGACATTCCTGATGCCAAGAGTAAAATCTATCAGTTCCGTGGAGGTCTCAAAGATGAACTTCAGCTTGCTCTCACCTTGTTCGAGCCGGATGAATTCGACAAGTCTATAACATGGCTTTGAAACAAGAAGCAGCTCAGCTTAAGATGGAGGCTTCTAAGAAGAGAATTCGAGATGCTGTTCACTCTTCCTCATCGTCTCAGTTGGCTGCGAAACAACAGAAATTCTGGCTTCCTCCTCCTCCAGTGATTCGAGCTCCTTACAACAACTCCAACAACTTCAACAACTCCAACAACAAGAACTCTAGTGGTCGTGGTTTCTCCCACCCACCCAACCCGAGCAACCAGTCGAACAAGCAGTTTCAGTCTCAAGGCTCCAAGTCCAGTGGCTCTCTTTTCCGTCCTCTCTCAGAAGTGGTGTGCAACAAGTGTGGCCAGAAGGGTCATTATGCCAACAGATGTCCGAATCCGAAGCGTCTTCCTCCTCCTCCGCCTGTCAGTACAGCGATTGTCAAGCATGATCCAAAGTCTGCTAGGGTCAATCTGATGAATGCAGCACAAGCGGAGGCTTCTTCTGATGTCATTCTGGGTAACCTTCCAGTGAACTCTATACCTGCTAAAGTGTTATTTGATTCGGGTGCTTCACATTCTTTCATGTCATACCCGTTTGCATCCAAGCATAGTGTGACCACAGCAGCTTTACCGAGGCAGTTGGCAGTTTCTTCTCCGGGAAAGCAGATGCATTCCAGTTTATATGCTCCGGATGTTTCCATTCGCATGGGTGATTATCGATTTTTGGCTTCTCCAGTGATTCTTGGTAATTCTGACATCGACCTCATTCTCGGAATGGATTGGCTTTCTCAGCATGAGCTCACATTGATTGTGCTCAAAAGGAAGTCAAGTTGACTCATTCTGATGAAGATGTGATTATCTTCGCCTCCAGGGATAATACTATTCGGCTTTTCTCTCTTAATGATAAGGGTGAAATTAATGCCATAGAGCAAATTCCTGTGGTGAAAGAATATCAAGACGTCTTTCCAGAAGATCTTCCAGGCATGCCTCCACACCGTCAGGTGGAGTTTGTCATTGAACTCGAGCCGGGCACTGAGCCTGCTTGCCGGAGTCCATACAAGCTCTCTCCGGATGAATTGAAGGAATTGAAGAAGCAGCTTGATAAGCAGGAGAGTATGGGTCTCATCAGACCGAGTACATCTCCGTGGGGCTGTGGTGTCTTATTTGTCAAGAAGAAAGATGGCACGGAGCGTCTCTGTGTTGACTACCGGCCATTGAACAAGAAGACGATTAAGAACAAGTATCCGCTCCCCAACATCAACGAACTCTTTGAGCAGCTCAAAGGAGCTAAAGTGTTCTCTAAGCTTGACCTCCGAATGGGCTATCATCAAATTCGCATTCGCGAGGAAGACATTCCCAAGACGGCCTTCAGAACGAGCTACGGTTCATACGAGTATACCGTCATGTCCTTCGGTCTCGCCAATGCTCCTCCTACCTTTTCAAGGATGATGCATTACATCTTCAACCCCTATACTGGCGAGTTTGTGCTTGTGTATCTGGATGATATTCTGGTGTTTTCCAAGAATGAAGAAGATCACGAAAAGCACTTGCGTCTGGTTCTTGATCGACTCCGAGAGCATAAATTCTATGCCAAGTTCTCCAAGTGCGAGTTTTGGCTCGACAAGGTTTTGTACCTGGGCCACATCATCTCAGCTGACGGTATTGCGGTTAATCCCGAGAAAGTTGAAGCAATTGTCAACTGGGAAGCTCCTCAGAACGTCAAGCAGCTCCGCAGTTTTCTGGGTCTTGCCAGCTATTGCAGAAGGTTTGTGGAGAACTTCTCCAAGATTGCCAAGCCTCTTTCCAACCTGCTTCAGAAGAATGTCAAATACTTTTGGTCTCCCGAAAGTGAAGTGGCTTTCAAAACCCTCAAAGAGAAGCTTTTCTCTGCTCCAGTTCTGACTCCTCCGGATGAAACCAAGCCCTATGAAGTGTTCTGTGACGCTTCTCTTCAAGGTCTTGGTGGTGTGCTTATGCAAGATAAGAGAATTGTGGCATATACTTCTCGGCAGCTCAAGCCAAGTGAGAAGAACTATCCCACACATGATCTCGAGCTAGCAGCTGTGGTACATGCTCTGATTACGTGGAGACATCTGTTGTTGGGCAGAAAGGTCGACATCTTCACTGATCACAAGAGTTTGAAGTACATCTTCACACAGCAGCATCTGAACCTCCGCCAGACTCGTTGGGTCGAGATGATTCAAGAGTACAACCCTAGCATCGAATACACTCCTGGCAAGGCGAATGTGATTGCAGATGCTTTGAGCAGAAAGGCATATTGCAACAGCCTTCTTATCAAGCCGTACCAGCCTGAGCTTTGTGAAGCATTCAGGAAGCTCAACCTTCAAGTTATTCCGCAGGGTTTTCTTGCAAATCTCCAAATTGCTCCTACCTTGGAAGATCAAGTCCGTGAGGCCCAACTCAGTGATACCATGGTGAAGAAAGTGAAACATGGGATTGCAAAGGGCACTCCAAAATACAAGTGCTTCCGTGTTGATGAAAGAGATACCTTGTTCTTCGAGGACAGACTCGTTGTTCCCAAAGGTGATCTCAGGAAGCTCATAATGGAAGAAGCTCATGATTCTCTCCTTTCCATTCATCCTGGCAGTTCAAAGATGTATCAAGATCTCAAGCAATCTTACTGGTGGACACGCATGAAAAGGGAAATTGCCCAATTCGTGAATGAATGTGATGTATGCAGAAGAGTGAAAGCAGAACATCAACGTCCAGCCGGTCTTCTCCAACCTCTTCCTATTCCCGAGTGGAAGTTCGACCACATTGAGATGGACTTCGTCACTGGTTTTCCTAAATCCAAGCGAGGCAATGATGCTATCTTTGTGGTGATTGACAAGCTTACCAAAGTCGCTCACTTTCTTCCAGTCAAAGAATCAATCAATGCAGCTCAACTTGCAGAGCTATACACTTCCAGAATTGTGTCCCTACATGGCATTCCTCAAGTGATATCCTCAGACCGTGGCAGCTTGTTCACATCAAGGTTCTGGGACTCCTTTCAGTCCGCCATGGGAACTAAGATCAGATTCAGCACTGCCTTTCACCCTCAGACTAGTGGTCAAGTCGAGCGTGTGAATCAGATTCTAGAAGACATGCTCAGAGCCTGTGTCATCTCCTTCGGCATGAAATGGGAAGACTGCCTTCCATTTGCCGAGTTCTCTTACAACAACAGCTTTCAAGCAAGTGCAGGCAAAGCACCATTTGAAATTCTCTATGGCAGAAAGTGCTGTACCCCTCTCAACTGGTCTGAAACAGGCGAACGCCAACTTCTTGGCAATGACTTGATCTCAGAAGCCGAAGAAATGTGCAAAGTCATACGTGAGAATCTCAAGGCCGCTCAGTCGCGTCAGAAGAGCTACTATGACGGAAAGCATCGTGATTTGGCTTTCGACATCGGTGATCATGTCTATCTCCGAGTTTCTCCGATGAAAGGAACCCAAAGATTCGGTATCAAAGGAAAACTTGCTCCTAGATACGTCGGGCCTTTCAAGATTCTTGGCAAAAGAGGCGATCTAGCCTATCAGCTCGAGCTCCCTTCCAACTTTGCAAATGTTCATGATGTCTTCCATGTGTCTCAGCTTCGCAAATGCTTCAAGGCACCTGAGCGCATGATTCCGTTTGAGGAGATTGATCTTCAACAAGACCTTTCCTACCGAGAGCATCCAGTTGCAATTCTCGAAGAAACCGAACGCAAGACTCGCAACAAGTCCATCAAATTTCTGAAAGTCAAGTGGTCACATCACACAGACCGAGAAGCTACCTGGGAACGAGAAGATCATCTTCGCTCCGAGTACCCTTCCTTTTTCCAGTCCTAGATCTCGGGACGATATCTTTTTGTAGTAGAGGAGAGTTTGTAATGCCCCGGATGTAATACTTTCCCTTTTGGGTATATAATATATCTCCGGCTTCATCTATTTTCCATTCCGGGTTCTTTGTCTTTCGGGTTTTCGTCGTTTTGTTGTGTGAGTGTGTGGCATTCATTCATATCATGTAGACATGTGCATTGCATTGCATTTGTGTTGTGGGTTGCATCCGGTTCCGTGTGTTTCTTCCCGTTGTCCGTTTCGCGTTCCGGAGCTCCCTCACGTGTCCGTGACGTCCCGTAGGCCTACTTTGTTGTTCGGGCGTTTAACGTTACCGGTGTGCCGCGAGGTTGTTGTCTGTGTTGTTGTTTTGTTGTGTGCAACCCGCCTCTCAAATCTCGTCTCGTTTGGACTCCGTTGACTTTTCCATCCGTTGTTCGTGTGGGTCCGAAGTGCCTTTACTTCGTGTCCCGGAAACAACCCTGCTGCATTCTTTTATCTCCGTCTAGGCCTTTTAAATCTATCCCCGCGATCGGATCCGTCGGAACGCGATCGGAGGGCTCCTAACGCCCCTAAATCCCCCCAAACCCTACAAAACTGCTATATTTAGACCCCCCCCCCTAGGTCTAATTTGGGCATCCCCTTCTTCTTCCCCTTCTCCACTATCTTTTTTCCCCTTTTCTTTCAGATCTACCAGATCCCCAAAAATCATCCCGCAGCATCGAGGCAGCAGCCGCCGACCGGGACGAGGGCGCCGATCCCCTCGCCCGATCGAGCGGTCAACGCCCGCCGCAACTGCCTTCGACCGGCGACCGACCGTATCGGGCCAGATCGCCTTCCCCACCGGCCCGTACTCCTCGACGCCACCGCGTCGCTTCCCCACATCGCCGCCTGGGCCAAGGCCCGTACACCGCCGAGCCGGTCCCCACATCGCCGCCAGCGCACGGGCCTCCTTCGCCCCGGCACAGGCCGCAGCCTCCCCTCCGCGCCACTGCCTCCTGGGGGCTGGGCCGCTCCTTCGCCGCGCCGGCCCAGGCACTTCCTCGCCTCGCCGCCGCCAGGCCCAGGCCGGGCGCACGCCTCCCCGCCGATCTCCCTGGGCCGCGGTGCGGGCCGCGCAACACCCAGGCCGCCGCCTCCTCGCGCGGGCCAGCTCGCCAGCTGCCGGGCCGCCGCTTTCCCGCCTCGCCGCCGCGGGCCCAGATCCGCACAGTCCCGGGCCGATCTGCCTCCTCCGGCCCAATTCCTTCTGATCTGCTAGGTTGACTTCTTTTCCTCTAAGTCCCTGTTTTAGTAATCTGTGATGCAAAGTTTGACCTGCTGTAACTTTTACTGTGTTGCTCCGTTTTGCGCGTGTAATATGTCCAGACGTTCGTGGAGATGTGCTCTACGTTTTATCTGTTGTAGTCATGCATGTTAGAGATCGTCTAGGGGCTTGTTTTGCTGTTGCAAGAGTGCATCATGATATAAACTACTGTTATGTGTTATTTTTATGCCACCTTTGTCATGTGATATCTTTTAGCTCGTTTGTCCAAATGATGCAAATGACATGTCCACGTGTTCGTCTTGCCACGAACTACGTGTTGTATGAGATAGGTTGCATGGTAGATTTATTATTGCCTTGTTATCATCGTTGCAAAGTGCCATGTTCATATGAGGTGTTTTCACTTGTTATGAAATGCCATCTTGATGAGCTCGTTGTAATCGTTGTGTTCACCTCTATGAAGCATGCTTGTGTGTTTCGGGATCACCTTCATGTGTATGTTGATGAGGTGCTTACCCTTTGCCATGTTTAGTTTCGAGGTGACTTAAACATGCTCCTTTTGATGCTATGATGATATTGCTGTTTTAGGACTTAGTGATTTTTCACTAAGTCTGAAATCTGTAACGTTCCGATGCCATGTTCGTGTGATGTTCTAGGACAAAGCATGATAGTTTTGGAGTGGATTTTGATTGTTCCTTGTAGTATATATTGTTGTATTTCCATTCATGTCCTCACATGTCCATTTAAGTGGCTGTAGCATGTTTATCTTTTGCTCTAAAGTTTCAATAAAATTCTGCTGCCAGAATTTTATTGTAAAGTTCAATATGTCCAAGATCATTGCTATTGATCCGTGACTCCTTTGGGGGTGCACTTTGGACTTAGTTGCTGTACTATATGTCTAGTTTGTGTTCATGTCCTTTGCCATGCTTTTTGGGTGCTGTAGCTCAATTATTTTGAGCTCCGAAGTTGCTATGTTGCTGTAATTTTTAGCTTTCGCTCAAATCTTGTTTCGGGCATAACTTTTAGCCCGTAATTCCGATTTCAGCGAATCTTATATCAAACTTGGTTGATTTTCTGTGTAGATTAATAATATTAGATTGTTATCTTGTTTTGAGGTGTTTTGCTTGAGTGATGTTTTACATGCTCCGTGTGCATCCTTAGTGCATCCATCATGCATTCATGTTTTTCGAGTGCGCATTGCATCTAGTTGATTGGTGCTTGGTGTGATTGTTTTGTTTAGAGCCGGAAGCTGAGACCGAGTACGAAGTTGAGCACGAGGTTTCCAACGAGGTTGAGCACGAGGACCCTTCTTACGATCCGAACGACTTCTCTTCAGGCAAGATGACCGAACCCCGATAACATTACTATCTTTGCCTATTGCTAGTAGTCTCGATCTATAGTTTTGCCTCGATGCCCATGATCTTCTTGTCAGCCTCCTACTTGTAACCAATTGCCATGTTTAACCAACCTACCTATGCAAACCGTTGCTTGGCTAAGTACGCTTCGCTCAACCCTTCTTATAGCGTTGCTAGTTGCAGGTGAAGTGAAGATGCTTGCTTCATGTCGAAGTTTGGTTGGGTTATATCACACTATATAAATGCTTAAATGAAATCATCTATATATTGGCAAGGGTGGAAGGCTAAGCCTTTTGCTTGGTGATTTGTTCCACTCATGCCGTTAGGATCCGTATAAGCCGGTATTATGTTCCTTGATTATGCGTTCCTAACACGGTTGGGGTGTATGGGACCCCCTCGATAAACCGCTAAGTGCTAAGTCTTTTCCAGCAAGTCCCAACATTGGTACTATTTGCCTAATAACAAACTAAACTTGCATAGGGAGTAATTAACCCTCTTTCTTAATCAACAACCCCGGGCCAGTGCACCACATGAGTGTTGGTCCGAAACGGGGGTTCTGCGGGGCCGCCTTGGGGCAACCCGAGGTATCTGGTATACACCCGTAGAATCGCCCATCCGGTCGTGTCCTGAGACTTAGATACGCGCGGCTACTATCAGGGTGTCGACACGCCGGGAGGATTTGCTGGATTAGCCTTACCTTAGCTCGGTATATCTTGAGCACGGGATTCCGAGAATACTCGGGTCTTCCCACTTTGGAGTTGCGACTCCGCGGATCGTGGGCTTGTAATGGGTCAAGTTGGAACACCCCTGCAGGGTTTGAACTTTCGAAAGCCGTGCCCGTGGTTATGTGGCAGATAGGAGCTTGTTAATTCCGGTTGTAGATAACTTGACACAATGTTACCAATACACTACCAGCGTGTGTTCCGTGACTGTCAATTTCCTAATAGGGATTCGGGAGTTGAACACGGAGGGGTTATGTTTGAGGAGCTTGTAGCTAGGATCACTTCGTGATCACTTCTCGCCGATGCCTTCTCTTCTCGCTCTCACTTACGTAAGCTAGATGCTAGTTGCTGCTGCAGACTTATTCTTTTCTTCAGCCTTTTCCCTCACCCAAAGGCTTTGATAGTCTTGTTACCCGGAGACGGGATTGCTGAGTCCTCTGTGGCTCACAGTTACTTCACACACCAGATGCTGGTCCAGCTGTGAGCTATCCAAGTGATGGCACCGAGCTGGATTGGGAGTACGACGAGGAGCGTAGTCGGTACTACGTGCGCTACCCGGACGATCAGTAGTGGAGTCTCTTACTAGGATTCGATCCACCTGTGGTTTATTTATCTGAGTTTGGTACTTTGACATTTGGCTTTTGCCCTTAGAGGGTTGTGATGTTCTTAATGTATGATGTTTGAGACTTGTACTGTAATTCTGTGACGTGGCGAGTGTAAGCCAACTATTTTCACTTTACTATCCCCTCTTTTACATGAGTTGTGCAAAGATTACCAAACTTGAGATCATTCTAGGATGGATTTATGCCTTTAAGTCGTGCCTCGACACGTAGGAGGTATAACTCCATCCTAGGCATTACACTAAATCCGTGTCTTGCGTCGCGTTTCTCGATTCCGCTCAACCCCTCTCAAGCTACTACATAGATGCGCGGCCTCACCACAAAGTCCGTTAATCCGGACATCTGACGTGTTAATTCCACGACAGTACGTGAGTACATATAGCACATCCGCTTGAGGTAGTAGCCATGTCTCGCATGATTCACATTGAAGTTGGTTAAGGAGAGATGTCACCTCGGTTTCGAGAGCTCTTGCACGGGCTCGAGTCATGGGTCCACTTGGCACTTGGTGAGACAATGATAGGCCCATGGGGATGACCATGGGATGCTCCGCATCATGTTGGCTTCAACGCGACGGAGACGCATCGGCAAAGAAGACCAAGGATGGGGTTGCAACTTTTCTTTGTTTGGGTCTTCTGCGATGTATGGCAGGGCCATCTCTAAGCCTTGTATCCTTCCTATATTTTCGTATTCGTGTGTTTGCTATCTACGTTGTGTGTACCAGTTTCCGACTTGATAAATAATTTTGTTGAGAACACTCCTATAAATACAATTCATGTATTCCTACGGGGTACAGTTTCAATCAAAAGAAAAAAAAAGATAAATACACTCATTGATAAAGGCAAAGGTGTCCCGTCTTTTGATGAGATGGTGATTTCGTTTTGGTGGAAGTCGACTTTGATGATCCAACTATGAACGTGCGAGGACGTCGCACCTTAGCAATCGCTAAACCAACTCCGAGAGGTTATTGACCACGCCGGAGCACGATCAACCTGACCACGAAGGTCTGTTTCCTACACGCAAACGAAGAACAAGCAAGAAACTAAGATTGCAATCTGGATATTGCGAATTTAAGAGGAAGGCTTTATTGATCAAGTGGGGTTCTGTGACGTCTTTGTCTGGTCGTTGAACACAAACGAAGTGCGCGAAGTTGCAGGTATGGCGAACTTTAATCTAAACAAAACCCAAAGTCTAAACGATGCCCTAAGGGATGTATATATGGAGAAAGAGAGGGCGAATTTCATGGCCCATTGGAGAAGGGGTCCGAAACCAACCCTAACTATGTTTTCCCCACACATGCGGACTCTAAAAACAACCTATACTTTACTATTTCGAAATTACATGTGCCTGGCCCGACAATAAGGTGACACAGCACCTATAATAGCCTCTGGACGAATTTATGAAGTGACATCTTGTATATTTCGTCCAAGGCTTCATGCACTCATTATGGTCACTTCAAAGTCCTGAAATCATCACTTGTAACTATGTTCTTGTTTCCCTTGCGCATGACATCATCTCCCGCTTGATCTTGCTCCAATGTTCATCCTTCTTGTCCAAGCTAGGCTGTAATGCCCAGTATGAGACTATACCTCCTACGTGCGAGGCAGGACTTAAAGGCATAATCTCATACTAGAAGGATCTCAAGTATGGTATCTTTGCACAAATCATGTAAAAGAGGGATGAAATTGTAAAATAGTAGTTGGCTTACACTCGCCTCGTCACACAATGCATTACATAAACATTCATCATCCAAAGAACATCAGAGTCCGACTACGGTCGAAGATCCAAATGAAAGATACCATAAATAAAGCAACACAAGGTCCCGATCATCCTAGTAAGAGCCCTACTGATCCTCTGGGTAAGACACGTAGTATCGCCCACGTTCTTCATCGAACTCCCAGTACAGCTCTGAACCACCAGCTATGTAGTTCTCAACGGTACCTGCATCTGGTGTTGTGTAGAATCTGTGAGCCACGGAGGACTCATCAATCCCGTTCTCGGGTAGTAATACTATCAAAGCCTTGGGTGTGGAACAAGGCTGAAAGACAAGGTTGCAGCTGCACTAGCACTAGCTTACGTGTTTAGAGCGACAAGAGAAAAAGCCAATGGTCATCAAAGTGATCAGAAGTGATCCTAACTAAGCACGTCAAACATAACCCCACCGTGTTCACTTCCCGAACCCCTTCGGAAAGCGACCGTCACGGTTACTCACGTTGGTAGTGTGTTATGAACATAGTGTCAAGTTTTCTACAACCGGATATTAACAAATTCCCATTTGCCACATAAATGCGGGCACAGCTTTCGAAAGATCAAAACCCTGCAGGGGTGTCCCAACTTAGCCAATCACAAGCTCACGATCTGCGGAGTCGCAACTCCAAGGTGGGAAGACCCGAGTATTCTCGGAATCCTGTGCTCAAGATATTCCGACCAAGGTAAAACTAATCCAGCAAGACCTCCCGGCGTGATGACACCCTGATAGTAGTCGCGCGTATCTCGTCTCAGGCCACGACCGGATGGGTGATGCTACAGGTTTTTACCAGCCCTCGGGTTTCCCCAAGGTGGCCCTGCAGGACCCCCAATTTGGACCAACACTCATGTGGAGCATTGGCCCGGGTTGTTAATTAAGGAAAAGGGTTTATAACTCCCTATGCAAGTTTTAGTTATTAGGAAAATATAAAACCAATGTTGGGCCTTGCTGGAAAAGCTTTAGCGCTAAGCGGGTTATCGAGGGGGGGCCATAAACCCCAACCGTGTTAGGGACGCAAAATCAAGGAACATAACACTAGTTTATACGGTTCCTAGGGTGGCATGAGTGGAACAAAACACCAAGCAAAGGCTTAGCCTTCCACCCATTGCCAAGTATATAGATGATTTAGTTTAACATATTATATATTGTGATATCCCAACAATAACTTCATCATGAAGCAAGAATCTTCAAATCTTCTCCTGCAACTAACAACGCTATAAGAGGGGCTGAGCGAAGCTTATGTAGCCAATCAAAGGTTTGCTAGGTTGGGTGGTTAGAGAGTTTCATGGCAACAATAGGAGGCTGACAAACAGACATAGGCATCGAGGCAATAAGCTAAAGAGCGAGACATCTAGCATAGGCAAAGATAGTAATGATATATGGATCAGGTCATCTTGCCTGTTGAATCCTCGGAGGGAACGTAACCTTGCTCCTCACACTTAACCTCGGTAGAAACCTCATACTCCGTATCGTCACCGGGCTCTAACCAAACACAACAATGCAACAACGGAACAAAATCAATCAACATGCAGTGCTCAACCACATGATGCATGCACATGAACCATATGAACATGGAAGAAATGATGCATGGCCTAGGGGTCACAAGAGTGCAATATCATCACAACCAAACAAGATTAACCACAAACATGAAACAACAAGGGACAACTTAGCAAGTTTATGTAGTTTTCCAAACAAGCAACCAACATGTTTTAAAGAGGCTGGTTAACATGGCAAGGGTGCAACTAACATAACAGCAACAAGGTAGCACATTTAAATGGGCTGGAATTAATATCAACAATATCCAAAAACTCCCATATTAAATTAAATGCATTTGGGACAGATTTGAAAAACTTATGTGAAAGAGTTGTCAAACATGCTAAACAACAGCACCAAAATATTCTACACATTTTCTACCCGAAATGCATATAAAGTTTGTTAAATTTGGAGTTATAGATATTTAGTTATGATTTTACAAGTTTAAGCCTATTTAAAACAAATTTAAATTCAAACAACATTTTATATGTTTTTAAACATGGCAGCAAATGGCATATTCATAATCTACACAAAATTCTAAGCACTTTTCATATAGGACTTATATTCATCAGAAACATAGATATGCAGATATTAAATAAACAAGAAAAAGAAATAAAACAAAATGGCGCCAGGGTCCAGATCGACCCAGGGCTGCGCTAGCCACGCCCACTGACAAGGGGGGCCCGGTGGGGCTGAGCTGGTGACGCGGGTGCGCACGGGGGCTGGGACAACGCTGTGAGGCTGGTAGGTGGGGCCTACCTGTCAGCCTCACACGAAATGCAAAAATGGGGCGAAATCACCTGCCCCTGCGACGGATCGAACCCACGCCCTTTCGCTGAATCTGGCGGAGACAAACCACTGCACTACTAAACTGAATTCGACAGATAGCAGGTAGTATATCTGAAGACTAAACAGCAACAGGTAGAACAGGGGAGGCACTGGCCCTCGTCGGAGCCGCTCCGGTGACCAAATAGCACGGCGGAGGGGTGCGAGAGGCTCCTGGAGGAGTTCCGCATCCAACCCGCACGCTAGAAGCACCTACGGGGCACTACAGCACCGGCAGCGAGCAACTACAGCACGGCGGCGATGGAGCAACGGCGAGGCGAAGAAAGGCCCTAGGCGGCACGGCGACTGCTGATATGTCCAAAACGTATCTATAATTTCTGCTTGCTCCATGCCTTTTTTGTGTGATATTGCTATGATATTTATGCACTTTCATACACTTTTGATCATATTTGGACTAACCTACTAATGGTTGCAAAAGTGCACAATGTTCTTGTTTTACACTTTATTGTGTAGGAATTACTTGGAAATTGACAAAAGCGCAAAAGGAGTCGTATTGGAGTACGACTCTGACTTTCCTGAAATCTGTCTGAGAACGTTTTTTAAAGATGGTCACGTTCCGGCCCGAAGACGACGTCAAACGGAAAAAGTCTAGTTTCGAAAGTTGTGGGGAATTGAGGCGATTCTTCTGGATATAAAATTCGTCCAAATCGGAGTCCGGACGGCCGAGTAAAGCCCGTTTTACTGAGGCCCAAAATCTGATGACGGGAATCCGAGAGTCTATATAAAGAGAGGAAACCTAGGTCACCAAGGGCCACGAATTTTCCTCCTCCCGAGCCGTCGTCTTGGAGGGGAGGACCAGCACCATTGCAGCACCATCCACAAGGAAGAAGGGGGGCCAAGGAGCCGCTGCCCCCTAGGGCCGCCGCCGCCCCGAGGGCCGCCGCCGCCTCCGTGGCTGCCGCCGGCCGTCTCCTCCTCGCGGGGCTGCACCTCTCCATCAACACCATCATCAACCTCCTCCTCACCATATCCATGCGTGAGTAGTTTCCTCCGAGGTCGAGGGCTCGTACGTGTAGCTATGTGGTTATCTCTCTCTCCCATGATGTGATCTTCATTGTGATCATAGGCTATGTTAATCTAGGGTGATCCCATGATATTTCCGCTTCCTCTATGTATTGGATTGATGTACTCACTTGTCTTTATCTAGTATAATCCCTGAGACCAAGGTGACAGCGGTCTATTGGACATGGATTAGAAAAATATTTTCATGAGTGATTTCCTCTCTTGTGTGTTGATTGAAGATTGAGAGTCTCTTGGTGCTTGTCTTTGACTATCCTTTAGATATGTTGTGGTGATTGTGGGACTCTCTTTGGATGGCCGCGGTGACATTGGGAAATCCTTAGATTGAGAACTACGAACTTTGAGGTGTGCTTTTGTAGCCCTACATAATTCTCGTCCTCTCTTGACCACGAAGGAATGACCTCCGGGTGCGTCCCCCTTGCATGTTTTATGGGAAATATCATGTGATTCGATTATGTTAATGTTGTTGGGAGTTGCCACTAGTGAAAGTATGATCCCTAGGCCTTGTTTCCACCATTGCAATACCATTTGTGCTCACGTTTACCACTTGTTTGCTTGCTGCACTTTTTATTACAGATTTATATTACTTTGCTTTGCCACTCCTATCATCCATATTTTACCATCTCTTCGCCGAACTAGTGCACCTATACAACTCCTAGTTGTATTAGGTATGTTGGGGACACAAGAGACTTCTTGTATCTTAGTTGCAGGGTTGCTTGAGAGAGACCATCTTCAACCTCTACTTCCCTGAGTTCGATAAACCTTAGGTCATCCATTTGAGGGAAATTGCTGCTGTCCTACAAACCTCTGCGCTTGGAGGCCCAACATAGTCTACAAGAGTAGAAGCGTGTGTAGACATCAAGCTATTTCTGGCGCCGTTGCCGGGGAAGTGAGTGCTTGAAGGTATATCTTTAGATCTTGCAATTAAATCTTTTTGTTTCTTGTTTTTATTTCACTAGTTATGTTTATGGAAAACCACAATCTTAATTCGCTGCTTGGGGAAGGCCGCTTTACCACACCCGTGGTAGAGAAGTCTCCTCCACCTACTAAATGTATCCCGTTCAAAATACCACTTGTGATAATTGAAATAATTATGAATGATCATTATGATGGGACAGTCAATCCTAGTATTCATTTGTTGAAACTTACAGAACTTTGTGAGTTGTTTAAGATTTCAGGTTTGACAAGAGATGGAGTCATGAGGAAATTATTTGCCTTGTCCCTGAAAGGAAAAGCATTGGAATGGTATAGGCTACTAGATGACTCTCACCTGCTGGATTGGGAAGAGATCCAGTCTCTCTTTTACTTCAAGTTTTATCCTCTTCATGAAGTCCATGAGAATAGGAATTATGTTTATAATTTCTATCCTCATGACGGAGAGAGCGTATCTCAAGATTGGGGGAGACTGAAAACGTTAATGCTAAAAAGTCCTAACCATGGGCTCCCCAAAGATGCTTATGTGGAGAGTAAGAGTACCTTTTTGCATGTGGATCATGGTAACAATGTTTTATGTGATGCTTATATTGTTGAGTTTATTCGTGATCCCACTGAAAATTATTATGAGAAGGGAACATATGCTTATAGATATTTCAATAATATTAAGTTCCCTCTCTTTATGTTGAAGGTTTTGAAGCTGCACTTGTTTTGTCTTCCTATGCTTATTGCTTTGTGCTTCAATGAATTATTCTATTGCAATATTCCTATGCATAGGAAGCATGTTAGGCTTAAATGTATATGGTATTTGCTTCTTGATGCTCTCTTTTGTTCTTCAACTCTTATTCCTACGAGAGCATCATTAAAGTCTTAAGCCTATCTTTATGGCTATAAAGAAAGAGCTCTAGGGAGACAACCCTTGTTATCTTTGCTTTCAGTTTGTTCTTTCAGTTTTTAGTGGTCTCGATGTTTGTTACTACTGTAGCAACATCATTGTATCTTTATTTTTCAGCTTTGTACCAAGTTTAGCCTCCGATTGCAAGAAAGTTCAAAAGTTGTGACGTGTTGTCCAGGAAACAGATTCTGTCCTTGGACAGAAAAATTCGTATAAAATCACCAGATCATCTTTTTGGTCTTAATTTTTTCGAAAGCGTGCTCTATACAATTGGCTTTCGGGCGTCTGTTCTGAGTTTTTTGATTTGAGTTGCAGAAGTTCCCCGAAAAAATTATTTACTACCTGCTGGTCTGTTTTTCACAGATTCTGTCCTGTTTTGCCTTTTCTTCGTTTTGCAAACCTTGAGCTTGCTTTTTCTTTGCAAAAACCTTTTGGCAATCTTGAGAAACAGTAGACCTTCAATAATATCCTTATTTCCAGCAAGGAACAATTATTTTATTATGGGTACTAACCTCGCTAATCAGATTATGATGAGTTATGTATGAAGGGAGTTTTCAAGTGTGCGAGGGAAGATGATAAAAAGATTCAGGAGTGTCAAACGCTCAAGCTTGGGGATGCCCCCATGCACCCCCAAGAAATATTCAAGAAGACTCAAGCGTCTAAGCTTGGGGATGCCCCCGTGCATCCCCTTCTCCATCAACATTATCAGTTCGTCTTTCGTTCCACTATATTTTTATCACTTCATGTGTTATGTGCTATGCTTGGAGCGTCTTGCTTTTAGTTTCCTTTTTAGTTTTCTTTAGCTTTGCTTGCTTTTCATAACGAGTTGGAACTCAGCTTTCTTTGTGTGGGAGAGAAACACGCTTCACTTCAACCTAGAACATAACATAGAATTTTCATGTCTATCCTTGCTGTGTGTGTTCTTTGTCTTTCAATAGCTACTATCATGTTCAACTCTTAGTTTTCATGCTTATCTTTTTAAAGAGCTTTTGTTTAGTTGGTCGCTGGAACTCTCTTTAGTATCATGCTTATCTTGTTAAGAGAGTTGGCTTCTGTTGCACTGGTTGATATGTCTATGATAAAAATGCTATGTGCATAATGGTGCTTAGTAGTTCATGTTTTCTTATGGTTAGTCTCAAATAGCTGGGGGGTTCTCAATGTGTTATTGGAGTACCAACATGATTTGTTTAACTATGATGTGGTATGGTTTAGTGATATCTTCCTCCAAGAATTTATTTTGATTGACTTGGCATATGATCACGCATATTTGTAAAGAAAGTCTATCAAGCCTTGATGATCTTTAATTTCTGAGTAGCGATATAACTTCCATGCCCGATTCAATGTTGCTTTGTCGCTCTGCATGATTATGACCGTCATTGCTCTCTTAGTTGGTCGCTCCTAGTCTTTTGCTAACCTCCACCTGTACTAAGCGGACTGACTGCTTGTGCATCCAAATCCTTTAAACCAGTTATGCCATATGAGTCCACCATATCTTCCTATACCTGGTATTTACTTGCCATTCCTAGCGAAGACTTTCATGTACCATCTCGAAATTATTCAAAAAACCATTTCTATTTTATGCCTCTGTTTTAGCTCATGAGGAAGTAGTAGTTAATTCATGATCTTTTTAAGTTGGACAAGCTTCACCCCGGGATTGCATGTCTAATGTGCAAACCCATAATACGAGAAGGAACTGGCAAAGAGTGCGCCCGGCTCATTAAAAAAATATACAACAAACAAACCCTCCTTCACGCTTTGTTCATGAGAAATCAGAAAACTTTGGCAGTGATAAACAAAGGAGATTAAGAGGATGTGATCGTCCTCATTCGGGAGCCGTTCCCCGAAACTTGTACAGCTCAAGAAGTAATTGAGTTATCTGCTAGCATTCTTTGACGAAACATGCATATTCTAAAAAAATAATTTTTACTTCTATTTTTAAAACCAAGAGCTCTGGTACATGTTTAGTTTTTGTTTCCGACCACGGGTTTTCAACCTTGCCATCAAAAGCCATGGTTCGAGAGTCTCCACCTTCTTTAAAGCACCAACTATTGAGAGCATGATTGTCATTCTGAGTGTAATGTGCATTGTCCCAAAGTACCATTGTCTTTTGCAAGATTATGATATCGTTTATTCTGAAATCATTGTATCTAGTCGTCACTTAAACCTTGGAGGTGCCCCTACATTTATGTTTGGCTTCACTAAAGGGGGCAAGCGAGGTATCACTTTATCATATTTGCACACCATGCTCACTACAAATCTATTTGATGTTTCAGTATCATATTGTAAAACTTTCAGTTCTTTGTGATTTTCTCATGAGGCAACTTAATTACTACAGATTCATTGTCTCAGTAAGTTTTTGTCATGTGACTGTGAAAAGTTCTTATATGGTTAATAGCATGTCACCACAGAAATTATGCTTGTTATCATTTACCTACTTGAGGACGAGCAGGAATTAAGCTTGGGGATGTTGATACGTCCAAAACGTATCTATAATTTCTGCTTGCTCCATGCCTTTTTTGTGTGATATTGCTATGATATTTATGCACTTCCATACACTTTTGATCATATTTGGACTAACCTACTAATGGTTGCAAAAGTGCACAATGTTCTTGTTTTACACTTTATTGTTTAGGAATTACTTGGAAATTGACAAAAGCGCAAAAGGAGTCGTATTGGAGTAGGACTCTGACTTTCCTGAAATCTGTCTGAGAACGTTTTTTAAAGATGGTCACGTTCCTGCCCGAGGACGACGTCAAACGGAAAAAGTCTAGTTGTGAAAGTTGTGGGGAATTTCGAGGCGATGCTTCTGGATATAAAATTCGTCCAAATCGGAGTCCGGACGGCCGAGTAAAGCCCGTTTTACTGAGGCCCAAAATCTGATGACGGGAATCCGAGAGTCTATATAAAGAGAGGAAACCTAGGTCACCAAGGGCCACGAATTTTCCTCCTCCCGAGCCGCCGTCTTGGAGGGGAGGACCAGCACCATTACAGCACCATCCACAAGGAAGAAGGGGGGCCAAGGAGCCGCTGCCCCCTAGGGCCGTCGCCGCCCCGAGGGCCGCCGCCGCCTCCGTGGCTGCCGCCGGCCGTCTCCTCCTCGCGGGGCTGCACCTCTCCATCAACACCATCATCAACCTCCTCCTCACCATGTCCATGCGTGAGTAGTTTCCTCCGGGGCCAAGGGCTCGTACGTGTAGCTATGTGGTTATCTCTCTCTCCCATGATGTGATCTTCGTTGTGATCATAGGCTATGTTAATCTAGGGTGATCCCATGATATTTCCCCTTCCTCTATGTATTGGATTGATGTACTCACTTGTCTTTATCTAGTATAATCCCCGAGACCAAGGTGACAGCGGTCTATTGGACATGGATTAGAAAAATATTTTCATGAGTGATTTCCTCTCTTGTGTGTTGATTGAAGATTGAGAGTCTCTTGGTGCTTGTCTTTGACTATCCTTTAGATATGTTGTGGTGATTGTGGGACTCTCTTTGGATGGCCGCGGTGACATTGGGAAATCCTTAGATTGAGAACTACGAACTTTGAGGTGTGCTTTTGTAGCCCTACATAATTCTCGTCCTCTCTTGACCACGAAGGAATGACCTCCGGGTGCGTCCCCCTTGCATGTTTTATGGGAAATATCATGTGATTCGATTATGTTAATGTTGTTGGGAGTTGCCACTAGTGAAAGTATGATCCCTAGGCCTTGTTTCCACCATTGCAATACCATTTGTGCTCACGTTTACCACTTGTTTGCTTGCTGCACTTTTTATTACAGATTTATATTACTTTGCTTTGCCACTCCTATCATCCATATTTTACCATCTCTTCGCCGAACTAGTGCACCTATACAACTCCTAGTTGTATTAGGTGTGTTGGGGACATAAGAGACTTCTTGTATCTTAGTTGCAGGGTTGCTTGAGAGAGACCATCTTCAACCTCTACTTCCCTGAGTTCGATAAAACCTTAGGTCATCCTGTGACGCCCGAAGACCGACGTCCCAGAAGATTCCAGAAGTTTCCAGATGTTCCGGGTTGCCCGTGTGTTCTTTTGTGCTTGTGTTTTTATTTTGCATTGCATCATGTCATCATGCCATCATGTCATTTTTTACTTTTTGCATCTCAACCTAAATAAATTGTGTGGACCTTCGGTCCATTTAAATCGAGGGAAGGTGACTTCTCTTTATAACATATAAAAGCCTCCCAATATTTATGGAGCTATATTAATAAATATTCCTTTTGTTGGAATTCACCGTAACACACTTGCATAATTTCCCCATGCCTTCCTTTTCTTATTCCTTGCTTCAAAAACCTTCCTATATTCTTTTCCCAATTTATCAAGGCTCCTCCAAAATCTAGACTCCTTTTTTTTGCAAGCTAAATGTTTTAGTTTGCACTTCCCTTTTGTTGGGAACTATTTTTGTGAGGTTGGAATTATTCCGTAAAGCCTTACAAAAATGTCCAACATTTTATTCTTTTTCTTTGCCTCTTTTCTTTTTATTTTTTTGGCTCTCTCCTTATTTGTTTTTTTTTCTGCTAAGAAATAAAAAAGAGAGAGCCAGCTGGCCCAGCCGCCCTTCTCTCCTCCCCTAGGCCTCCCTGGCCCAAACCTCCCTCCTGGCCCATCTGGCCCAACACCTCCTCAGGCCACCGGCCCGGCCACCACCGAACCCTAGCGACCTGCACCTCGTCCCTCGTCCCTCTCTCGCAGTTCCCTGCGCCGCCAGGGTCGATCTCTCGCGAAGCCCCCCCTCGTTCACCCCTCGACCGTCTCCCTCTGGCGATCGAGCCCGTTCCCCTCTTCCCGAACCCGCTCGACTCCCTCGCTCATCTCGCCGAACCCTCGATCTCCCTCATCGCTTCCAGCGCCCGACAGGCCCCGAGCGAGCCAGCGCACTCCTCTCTAACCGGATCGCCCCGCGCGTGGCCTCCCTCTCCCCGATTCCGAGGCCGCCGTCGCCCTTCTCCAGCGCCAAGGCGTCCGCCTACAGCGCCGGTCTCCATCGCCAGGACCGCGGGCCTCCTCTGCGCCTCGCTTGGCCGCGCCTCCTCCCTCGATCTGGTCTGCGTCGCCCCGATCTCCCGCAGCACCCCGTCGCCAAGGCCTCGTACCCCCCGTCCTCCGTCCAGCGGGCTCCCTCCTCCGCATCAGCGCCGTGCCAGGGCCTCCCCGTCCAGCGCGCCTCCTTCCACCGGCGGCCGCCCCGCACGAGGCCAGCCAGGGCCCCGAGCGCCCCGGCCTCCCTTCCGTCTGGCGTCCGCAGTCCCGTTCCTCTGCAGCGCCCTGCGCGTCCAGCACCGGATCCAGCGCCAAAACCACCGCTGCTGCTGCTGTGTTCTTTTCGCCATGTCGCTGCTGCCCTTGCTGCCCTTTGTTTTTTTGTGGCTGTTGTTGTTATCCCAGGATCTCGGAGATGCGTCAAGTCCCGCTACACCATCATGCACGAGTACCACGACGAGCGTATGAAGCGCCAAGTACCTCTACACGACGACCTCTTGTACCCCTACGCCAAGTACCACGACGACCCGAACCTCTACGGGAAAACGAGCTCCAAGTCGACTACTTCACGGGACCCGTCAAGTCCGACTACTACACGAACGAGTACCTCGACGCCCGATATCAAGTTCGACTCCACGGCAAAACGTCAAGTTCCACTACCTTCGAAAGAAACAAGTACCCCTACCGATGTCAAGTTCGACTACCGTCGCCCCGAGGACGTCCGATGCCGCGACAAGTACCCCTTCGGAAACGAGAACGTCTACTTCCCTCTACGACACGTGTACCACGACTAACGAGAACGACTTCTTCCTCTACGAATGTGTACCACTACTTCCACTACTTCCTCGACGCTCTCGCACCGCCCCGTGAACGAGTGTTTCGAAGGTATAACCCCGAGACGATGACCCCGTGAGATGCTTGCTTGTGTTGTATGAAATGTTTCTCGTGTGTGCTTCGAGCCCGTTTCAGCTTTTGTCTTGTTCCTCGGTTGCCTCGTCGCCGACTCGTGGGAACCCGGCAACGGGATCGCCCCACCTTCATCTCGTTTGACTCACCCACGCCATCTATCTTTTGCACCGGACTCTCAACGAGTAACCGGAACCGATATGTTGCCGTGGCATCATTTTCGGAAATTGTTGCCGTGGCCCCTTTTTCCTTCCACCCCGGTGACAAGTGCTTCATATCTCTTCTTGTTAACCTTTTAATAAAAATTGCATAAACTTGATCATGTCATCCGCATCATGTTAACAACATTAATATGTGTGAATTGTTGTTGCTTTATAATTATTAAACATGCTCATGAGGATTTTCCGGACATGTTGTTGTTATTCTCCGGCCTCATTTAAATTGCCTAGATAGTGTAGTTTTTTTATGCTTCACCTCTTGCCATGTTAACAAACATTTAATCTTGTCTTGTAAATAAACGAGAGTCGATTAAATAATTAAATGTGGTGTTTCGTCAATATGCAACTCGTTGCATATTGATCTCCACTTAACTTGTAGTATTTGTTTGTGCACTTTGCCATGCCATGCATATTTAAACCGGACATGCATCATTCTTGTTTGTGCATCGTATGCCATGTTAATGCTTGTGTATTTACCGTGTTGTTTGTTTCTTTCCGGTTTGCTTCTCTTGATAGCTTCGGTTTCGTTCCGGAGTTGTGAGGATTCTCTTGTCTGTGTTGCTCCGTCTTCTTCATGGATCAGTTCTTCTCCCTTGTGGAATCCCAGGCAAGATGACCGAACCCGGATACAATTACTATCTTTGCCTATTGCTAGTAGTTCCGCTCTATAGTTTTGCCTCGATGCCCATGTTTTTCTGTCAGCCTCCTACTTGTAACCAATTGCCATGTTTAACCAACCTACCTACGCAAACCGTTGCTTGGCTAAGTACGCTTCGCTCAGCCCTTCTTATAGCATTGTTAGTTGCAGGTGAAGATTGAAGATGCTTGCTTCATGTTGAAGTTTGGTTGGGTTATATCACACTATATATAAATGCTTAAATGAAATCATCTATATACTGGCAGGGTGGAAGGCTAAGCCTTTTGCTTGGTGATTTGTTCCACTCATGCCGTTAGGAACCGTATAAACCGGTGTTATGTTCCTTGATTATGCGTTCCTAACACGGTTGGGGTGTATGGGTCCCCCTTGATAAACCGCTAAGTGCTAAGTCTTTTCCAGCAAGTCCCAACATTGGTACTATTTGCCTAATAACTAATAAAACTTGCATGTGGACTAGCTATCCCTTTTATTTTAATTCAACCCCCCGGGCCAGTGCTCCACATGAGTGTTGGTCCGAAACGGGGAGCCTGCGGGGCCACCTCGAGGAAACTCAAGGTCTGGTAAAAACCCGTAGCTTCGCCCATCCGGTCGTGTCCTGAGACTTAGATACGCACGGCTACTATCAGGGTGTCGACACGCAGGGAGGATTTGCTGGATTAGCCTTACCTTAGTTCGGTTTAACTTGAGCATGGGATTCCGAGAATACTCGGGTCTTCCCACCTATGGAGTTGCGACTCCGCGGATCGTGGGCTTGTAATGGGTCAAGTTGGAACACCCCTGCAGGGTTTGAACTTTCGAAAGCCGTGCCCGTGGTTATGTGGCAGATGGGAGCTTGTTAATTCCGGTTGTAGATAACTTGACACAATGTTACAATACACTACCAGCGTGTGTACCGTGACTGTCAATTTCCGAATAGGGATTCGGGAGTTGAACACGGTGGGGTTATGTTTGACCGGCTCTAGTTAGGATCACTTCGTGATCATCTCTCGACCGATGCGCCTTCTCTTCTCGCTCTCGTATACGTAAGTTAGTGCTAGTTGCTGCTGCAGACTCTTGTTTGTTCCTTCACCTCTTGTTCTTTCTTCAGCCTTGTCCTCACCCAAGGCTTAAATAGTCGTGTTACCCGGGAACGGGATTGCTGAGTCCTCTGTGGCTCACAGTTACTTCACCACACCAGTTGCAGGTTCAGCCGAGTTTGATGCAGGAGTTGGACCAGTTCTTCACCGGGAGTTCGATGAAGAGCGTGGCCTTGTGACGTTTCGACGATCAGTAGTGGTTTCTACTAGGATTCGATCCTGACCTGTGGTTATGTGTTGTTTTGGTATCTTTCTTTTGGATCTTCGCCCGTAGTCGGGTTGTGATGTTTGAATGATGTCTTGCTTATGTAATGTATTGTGTGAAGTGGCGAGTGTAAGCCAACTATCTTCTTTTGCTTTTTAATCCCTCTTTTACATGAGTCGTGCAAAGATACCAAACTTGAGATCATTCTAGGGTGGGCTTATACCTTTAAGTCGTGCCTCGACACGTAGGAGGTATAGCCCCATCCTGGGCATTACACATCCACTTGAGGGAAATTGCTGCTGTCCTACAAACCTCTGCGCTTGGAGGCCCAACATAGTCTAGAAGAGTAGAAGCGTGTGTAGACATTAACTGCACAGGGAGATCCTACATGACTAGACGAAGCGAACGGGCAGCACGGCATGACCTAGATGGGTTGGAACACTCGCCGGCGACGAGGTCCGACGGCGACGCGATCGGGAGCTCGAGGAACTAGGGCCTAGAGTACTCGCAGAAAGGGGAAAAGGGCTCGGGGAGAGAGAGGAGCACACCACAAGCACGTCGGTGTGCTCGGCTGGCCCAGGCGTGGACGGAGTCGACGACGGCGCGTCTCAAACACCTACGGCTGCCGGAGAGGAAGAAGAGGAGGAAGCGCTCGACATGGAGGTGATCGGGTCCGCGTAGTCGACGTAGAGGAAGAAGACGACGTCGTGGAAGCAGACGGACAGCTTTGGCGAGGCGGAGGACAACGATGGGCTCGCCGGCCACGAGGGGCTGCTCTCAGATGCGCCCGGGTGTCAATGGGGGCGACGGATCTGGAGTTCTCGGCTCTCCAGACGGCGAGAGGGGGAAGAGGAAACCTAGAGAGGAGTGGAGGACAAGGTTTGGGTTTAAAAGGGGGGCTCGGCGCACGGCCTCGACGTCCGTGAACTGACGACGCGACGGTGAGCGCGGGCGTGCTCTGCTTTTCTGACGGAGGAAGACGGCGACGTGGCCCTGTGCCACAGACAGGTGGGACCGCGCACGGAAAAGGCCACGGCGCAACGGCGACGCTGTTGGCTGGGCCTGCGGTGGAGTTGGGCTGCGCTGCGGGTGGAGAGGAGATGGGCCTGAGGAGAGAGAGAGAGAAGGAGGAGGGCCGAGTTGCACTGCAGGCTGCTGCTTTCTCCTTTTTCTTTATTTCTTCAGGCAGAAAAAGAAAAAGAAAAGCACATAAATAAAGAAGAAGAGTTAAGGGAAAAGAAAAATATCCCCATGCTCAGTGAATTATGCCCTATTTAAATAAATTGACTTGGACATTTTGAGAGGCAGAAAAATAAAAGGAGTTTGAATATGGATCAAACTCTTGATATTTTAAAACCCAACCAAATCATTTTCAAATAGGTTGATATTTGGTGGAGAGGTTGCTCACATGGTGCAAGATTTAAAGGAGAAGAAAGAAACATAAGGCACTTGGCTAGGTGGCTTGCACAATAGAGTAAAGAAAAGGCCAGAAGAAAAGAAAGAAGAAGAAGAAGAAGAAGAAGAAGAAGAAGAAGAAGAAGAAGAAGAAGAAGAAGAAGAGGGAGAGGGGTAGGGTTTAGCTAGGCTTAGCTTAGCCTCACACACAACAATATCACAAGGTCTCACACATGCAGAAAAATAAGGTAAACTATGATGCCATGATGATATGATGATGAGCAATGCAAGGATGCAAAAATAATAAAAGATATGGCAATGCAAGAAAATAAAAGACAAGAACCCCCAAGGATAATGACAAGGATCAAAAGAGGAAGCTTTATTGCCATTAGTGGAAAGTGTTACATATGGGGCATTACAAACTCTCCTACACTACAAAAAGATCTCGTACCTAGATCTAGGACTGGAAGAAGGAAGGATACTCAGAACGAAGGTGATCTTCTCGTTCCCACGTAGCTTCTCGGTAGGTTTGGTGTGACCACTTAACTTTCAAGAACTTGATTGACTTGTTGCGGGTTTTGCGCTCAGTTTCTTCAAGGATAGCAACAGGGTGCTCACGATAAGACAAGTCTTGTTTAAGATCAATCTACTCGAAAGGAATGGTGCGTTCAGGTGTCTTGAAGCACTTGCGGAGTTGAGACACATGAAACACATCATGAACATTTGCAAAGTTGGAGGGAAGCTCGAGTTGGTAGGTTAGATCGCCTCTTTTGCCAAGAATCTTGAAAGGGCCCACGTATCTAGGAGCAAGCTTTCCTTTGATACCGAATCTTTGGGTTCCTTTCATAGGAGAAACACGGAGATAGACATGATCTCCAATGTCGAAAGCCAAATCATGATGCTTGTCATCATAGTAACTCTTTTGACGCGATTGAGCGGCCTTGAGATTCTCATGTATGACTTTGCACATCTCTTCGGCTTTTGAGATCAAATCATTGCCAAGAAGTTGACGTTCACCAGCCTCGGACCAGTTGAGAGGGGTACGGCACTTTCTGCCATAGAGGATTTCAAAAGGAGCTTTGCCGACACTTGCTTGGAAACTATTGTTGTAAGAGAACTCGGCAAACAGGAGACAATCTTCCCACTTCATGCCAAAAGAGATGACACAAGCTCTCAGCATGTCTTCGAGGATCTGGTTCACTCTTTCGACTTGACCACTAGTCTGGGGGTGAAACGCAGTGCTGAAACGAATCTTAGTGCCTGTGGCTGACTGAAAGGAGTCCCAGAACTTGGATGTGAACAAACTTCCACGGTCTGAGGAGATGACTTGAGGAATGCTATGCAACGAAACAATTCTGGAAGTGTACAACTCTGCCAACTAAGCTGCGTTGATGGATTCTTTGACGGGAAGGAAGTGAGCTACTTTGGTTAGCTTGTCAATCACAACAAAGATAGCATCATTCCCCTTCTTGGACTTAGGAAACCCAGTGACGAAATCCATTTCAATGTGGTCGAATTTCCACTCGGGAATAGGTAGAGGTTGAAGGAGACCGGCTGGCCTTCACTCTTCTGCAGACATCACATTCATTCACGAATTGGGCAATCTCCCTTTTCATGTGAGTCCACCAGTAAGATTGCTTGAGATCTTGGTACATCTTGGAGCTTCCGGGATGAATCGTGAGGAGGGAGTCATGTGCTTCGTTCATTATGAGCTTCCTGAGATCACCCTTGGGAACCACAATTCTGTCCTCAAAGAACAAGGTGTCTTTCTCATCAACATGATAGCACTTGTATCTGGGAGTACCCTTAGCAATACCATGTTTCACTTTCTGCACCATAGCATCACTTAGTTGGGCCTCACGGATCTGATCTTCCAAGGTAGGAGCAACTTGAAGGTTTGCAAGAAAGCCTTGCGGAACAACTTGGAGGTTGAGCTTCCTGAATGATTCACAAAGTTCAGGCTGGAATGATTTGAGAAGGAGACTGTTGCAATATGCCTTTCTGCTCAAGGCATCTACAATGACATTGGCCTTTCCAGGTGTGTACTCAATGCTTGGATCATACTCTTGGATCATCTCAACCCAACGAGTCTGGCGAAGGTTCAGGTTTGGCTGTGTGAAGATGTACTTCAAGCTCTTGTGATCGATGAAGATGTCCACTTTTCTGCCCAAGAGAAGGTGTCTCCACGTGATCAAGGCATGCACAACTGCTGCTAGCTCGAGATCATGTGTGGGGTAATTCTTCTCATTTGGTTTCAATTGACGAGAAGTGTATGCCACAATCTTCTTGTCTTGCATGAGAACACCACCAAGTCCTTGTAAGAAGCATCACAGAAGACTTCATAGGGCTTGGACTCATCCGGAGGAGTAAGAACCGGAGCAGAAATGAGCTTTTATTTGAGTGTTTTGAATGCCACATCACAATCAGGAGTCCAGGAGTACTTGACATTCTTCTACAACAGGTTTGAGAGAGGCTTGGCAATCTTGGAGAAGTTCTCAACGAACCTTCTGCAATAGCTAGCGAGACCAAGGAAGCTTCTGAGTTGCTTGACGTTCTGCGGGGGTTCCCAATTGGCAATAGCTTCAACTTTCTCGGGGTTGACAGAAATACCCTCAGCAGAGATGATATGGCCAAGGTATAAGACTTTATCCAGCCAAAATTCACATTTGGAGAACTTCGCACAGAACTTGTGTTCATGGAGCCTGTCCAGAACCAAACAGAGGTGCTTGGCATGGTCTTCTTCATTCTTGGAGAATACCAAGATGTCGTCCAGGTAGACGAGAACAAATTCATTGGTGTAGGGGTTGAATATGAAGTGCATCATCCTTGAGAAAGTGGATGGAGCATTTGCGAGGCCAAAAGACATGACCGTGTATTCATAAGAGCCAAAACTCGTTCTGAATGCGGTCTTGGGAATATCTTCTTCACGGATACGGATCTGGTGATAACCCATCCGGAGATCGAGCTTTGAGAACACCTTTGCTCCTTTGAGCTGCTCGAACAATTCATTGATATTGGGGAGCGGATACTTGTTCTTTATTGTCTTCTTGTTCAATGGCCGGTAATCAACGCAAAGGCGCTCCGTGCCATCCTTCTTCTTGACAAATAGAACACCACAGCCCCAAGGAGAAGTACTAGGCCTGATTAGACCCATACTCTCTTGGACATCGAGTTGTCTTTTTAGCTCCTTCAACTCATCAGGGGAAAGCTTGTACGGACGCCGGCATGCTGGCTCGGTATCAGGCTCGAGTTCAATGACGAATTCAACTTGACGATGCGAAGGCATGCCTGGAAGCTCTTCAGGGAAAACATCTTCATACTCATTGACCACCGGAATCTGAGATATGGCATTAATCTCGCCCTTGTCATTGAGAGAGAATAGCCTGATTGTGTTATCTCGAGAGGCGAAGATAATCACGTCTTCGTCAGGATGAGTAAGCTTCACTTCCTTATTTGCACAATCAATGTTTGCATCATGCTTGGACAGGCAATCCATCCCAAGAATAAGATCAATGTCGGAGTTGCCGAGAATAACTGGAGAAACCAGAAAGCGGTAATCGCCCATATAAATAGATATATCCGGAGCAAACACACTAGAATGCATTCGTCTCCCCGGAGAAATAACTCATAACTCCCTTGGCAAACTTTTGATGTCAACATTGTGCTTGGATGCAAAAGGTTGAGACATGAAAGAATATGATGCACCCGAATCAAACAAGACTTTTGCAGGAATAGAGTTAACTGGAAGATTACCAAGTATCACATCTGAAGAATTCTCCGCTTGAGCTGCATTCATCAGATTCACTCTTGCTTGCTTGGGATTGTGCTTGACAATAGCAGTGCTGGCAGGTGGAGGAGGCGGAAGGCGCCTTGGGTTGGGACACTTGTTAGCATAGTGACCCTTCTGAGTGCACTCGTTGCAAACCACTTCTGAGAGAGGACGGTGATAAGGACCACTTGACTTTGAAGCTTGAAAGTGATTCTTGGACTGATTGTTTGGGTTGGGTGGGTGGGAGAAACCACGGCCACCAGAGTGCTTGTTGTTGTTGTTTGGAGGGCGGAGCACTGGAGGAGGTGGAAGCCAAAACTTCTGCTGCTTTGCGACCACTTGGGAAGAAGAGGAGGAGTTAACAGCATCTCTGATCCTCTTTTTGGAAGCTTCAACCTTGAACTGGGTTGCCTCTTGCTTAAGGGCCATGTTATAGAATTGATCAAATTCATCCGGCTCGAACAAGGTGAGAGCTAGTTAGAGTTCATCCTTCAGACCACCACGGAACTGATAAATCTTGCTCTTGGCATCTGGGATGTCTTGCTTGGCATAGCGGGCAAGGTTCTGGAACTTGACATTGTATTGATAAACGGACATGGTGCCTTGCTTCAGGTTGCGGAATCGCTCACGCATGCCTTCAGTGACACTAGTTGGAATGTGGTGAGAGCGGAAATCCTTGCAGAAGTCAGTCCACGAGATTTCACGTCCCTCTCTGGAATCTTTGTACTGCTGCCACCAATCAGCGGATTGGTCCTTGAGTTGGAATACGGCAAACTTGACATAATCCTCAGGTCTCACGTTACTGCACTCGAAATGCTTTTGATGTCTGTTATCCAGTCTTCAGCATCTAGCGGATCCACATAGTAACTGAACGCCTTCGGTTGGTTTGCCAGGAATTGGTTGAGGGTTGCGAAGTGAGGTTGATTGAACAAATTGCCTTGGCCTTGGTTCCCATGACCACCTTGATTTGCTTGGTTGGCTTGAATGTTCTGCATCATTTGCATAAGCATCTCGGTGTTCTGGTTTGTCGCTTGCATAATTGCTCTCCGGGCCTTAGACGGAGGAGGAGGGGAAGGAGGACGATCAGGAACTTCTTCACCCTCTGGGTTAGCATTGGGAACCTTTTTAGGAGCCATCCTGAATGAGATGACAACTATTAGCCATTGATTGAAAGAAATAAGCTGAATCAACGGCTAGAATTGCAACATAAGTCTTCACAAGAACATTCGAACAAAATGAACGAATGTAATTCACAGTTCAATGGAACAACAATCTTCTCGAGAAGCCACTTCGGAGAACAAAAGATAAAATAAAAAACAACAAGGAGCAGAATGAACAAATACAAGATAGAAGCTTCGTCCCACATGTTCATGTTGAAAGCTCATGAAACGTGTTACAAAAGGGTTTTGCAATCCCCGGATCAGCATAGCCAAGGACCCTTTAAGATGCAACTCCCGATCGGAACAACGCCCATAAAACCACTTCACTCAATGTAGAACCCCGAACTCCATATCATGCATTCGTTGGAAGAATGCCTACGAGCTATTAGATGAACCCACCTATTAATTTCTGTAAGTTTCCAGTTATGCAATCAAGTGTTGGGGATATAGGGGAAGCACCGCACACTCAACTCTAATCCTACATCCAGTTGTATCCATCCTTCAACACATAACCAGTTATTTCTAGAAACCGTTTACCTCGGACCTTCGAAACGCATCTGCTATACAAGCTATGGCAATACTCCCGAACTACCTCCCCAGTACTGGGTGATGTCCGGGTTATCTTGCCACTAACTGCATAGAAGAGTTTTCGATGTCGGTCGTCTTAAGTATTCCAGAACTGCTGCGATAGATTTGTGACGACAACACCTCGGAGCTCAACTCCCCGGGACACTACCACAACCCCTAAATGACAGGAGGCATCGAGAACAATGTTCTTGTCACAAAGACATCGAAACAATTCAAACAATACTCGCGTGATCCTGAAAAAAATAGTGCATTTTTTAGAGTAGAAGAGATAGAGTAATCGTCAGGAGTCCTCACCAGAGTGATAAAGGGATGAGGAGTAAAAGAATTCCTACTCTCCGATATATATATAGGACTCAGAACATTTTCATGTGTGTTCCTAGACTCAACCGTCAACGATTCGATCAAGCGATGGGGGCTCCTAGGTCGGAGAAGGCTCTGATTACCAACTTGTAATGCCCAGTATGAGACTATACCTCCTACGTGTCGAGGCACGGCTTAAAGGCATAATCTCATACTAGAAGGATCTCAAGTATGGTATCTTTGCACAACTCATGTAAAAGAGGGATGAAATTGTAAAAGAGTAGTTGGTTCACACACGCCACGTCACACAATGCATTACATAAACATTCATCATCCAAATAACATCATAGTCCGACTACGGACGAAGATCCAAATGAAAGATACCATTAATAAAGCAACAAAAGGTCCCGATCATCCTAGTAAGAGCCCTACTGATCCTCTGGGTAAGACACGTAGTATCGCCCACGTTCTTCATCGAACTCCCAGTACAGCTCTGAACCACCAGCTGTGTAGTTCTCAACGGTACCTGCATCTGGTGTTGTGTAGAATCTGTGAGCCACGGAGGACTCAGCAATCCCGTTCCCGGGTAGCAATACTATCAAAGCCTTGGGTGTGGAACAAGGCTGAAAGACAATGTTGCAGCTGCACTAGCACTAGCTTACGTGTTTAGAGCGAGAAGAGAAAATGCCAACGATCGTCAAAGTGATCACGAAGTGATCCTAACTAAGCACGTTAAACATAACCCCACCGTGTTCACTTCCCAAACCCCTTCGGAAAGCGACCGTCACGGTTACTTATGCTTGTAGTGTGTTATGAACATAGTGTCAAGTTTTCTACAACCGGATATTTACAAATTCCCATCTGCCACATAACCGAGGGCACGTCTTTCGAAAGATCAAAACCCTGCAGGGGTATCCCAACTTAGCCCATCACAAGCTCACGATCTGCGGAATCGCAACTCCAAGGTGGGAAGACCCAAGTATTCTCGGAATCCCATGCTCAAGATATTCCAACTAAGGTAAAACTAATCCAGCAAGACCTCCCGGCATGCCGACACCCTGATAGTAGCCGCACGTATCTCGTCTCAGGCCACGACCGGATGGGTGATGCTACAGGTTTTTACCAGCCCTCGGGTTTCCCCAAGGTGGCCCTGCAGGACCCCCAATTTGGACCAACACTCATGTGGAGCACTGGCCCGGGTTGTTAATTAAGGAAAAGGGTTTATAACTCCCTATGCAAGTTTTAGTTATTAGGAAAATATAAAACCAATGTTGGGCCTTGCTGGAAAAGCTTTAGCGCTAAGCGGTTATCGAGGGGGGGCCATAAACCCCAACCGTGTTAGGGACGCAAAATCAAGGAACATAACACCGGTTTATACGGTTCCTAGGGTGGCATGAGTGGAACAAAACACCAAGCAAATGCTTAGCCTTCCACCCATTGCCAAGTATATAGATGATTTAGTTTAACAGATTATATATAGTGATATCCCAACAATAACTTCATCATGAAGCAAGAATCTTCAAATCTTCTCCTGCAACTAACAACGCTATAAGAGGGGCTGAGCGAAGCTTACGTAGCCAATCAAAGGTTTGCTATGTTTGGTGGTTAGAGAGTTTCATGGCAACAATAGGAGGCTGACAAACAGACATAGGCATCGAGGCAATAAGCTAAAGAGCGAGACATCTAGCATAGGCAAAGATAGTAATGATATCTGGGTCAGGTCATCTTGCCTGTTGAATCCTCGGAGGGAACGTAACCTTGCTCCTCACACTCAACCTCGGTAGAAACCTCGTACTCCGTATCGTCACCGGGCTCTAGCCAAACACAACAATGCAACAATGGAACAAAATCAATCAACATGCAGTGCTCAACCACATGATGCATGCACATGAACCATATGAACATGGAGGAAATGATGCATGGCCTAAGGGTCAAAAGAGTGCAATATCATCACAACCAAACAAGATTAACCACAAACATGAAACAACAAGGGACAACTTAGCAAGTTTATGTAGTTTTTCAAACAAGCAACCAACATGTTTTAAAGAGGTTGGTTAACATGGCAAGGGTGGAACTAACATAACAGCAACATGGTAGCACATTTAAATGGGCTGGAATTAATATCAACAATATCCAAAAACTCCCATATTAAATTAAATGCATTTGAGACAGATTTGAAAAACTTATGTGAAAGAGTTGTCAAACACGCTAAACAACAGCACCAAAATATTCTACACATTTTTCTACCCCAAATGCATATAAAGTTTGTTAACTTTGGAGTTATAGATATTTAGTTATGATTTAACAAGTTTAAGCCTATTTAAAACAATTTAAATTCAAACAACATTTTACATGTTTTTAAACATGGCAGCAAGTGGCATATTCATAATCTACACAAAATTCTAAGCACTTTTCATATAGGACTTATATTCATCAGAAACATAGATATGCAGATATTAAATAAAAAAGAAAAAGAAAAAAGAAAAAGAAATAAAACAAAATGGCGCCAGGGTCCAGATCGACCCAGGGCTGCGCTAGCCACGCCCACTGACAAGGGGGGCCCGGCGGGGCTGAGCAGGTGAAGCGGGTGCGCGCGGGGGCTAGGACAATGCTGTGAGGCTGGCAGGTGGGGCCTACCTGTCAGCCTCAGGCAAAATGCAAAAATGGGGCGAAATCACCTGCCCCTGCGAGGGATCGAACCCACGCCCTTTCGCTGCATCTGATGGAGACAAACCACTGCACTACTGAACTGAATTCGACAGATAGCAGGTATTATATCTGAAGACTAAACAGCAACAGGCAGAACAGGGGAGGCACTGGCCCTCATCGGAGCCGCTCCGGCGACCAAATAGCACGGCGGAGGGGTGTGAGAGGCTCCTGGAGGAGTTTCGCATCCAACCCGCACGCTAGCAGCACCTACGGGGCACTACAGCACCGGCGACGAGCAACTACAGCACGGTGGCGACGGAGCAATGGCAAGGCGAAGCAAGGCCCTAGGCGGCACGGCGACTGCACAGGGAGATCCTACACGACTAGACGAAGCAAACGGGCAGCACGGCATGACCTAGAGGGGTCGGAACACTCACCAGCGACGAGGTCCGACGGCGACGCGATCGGACGCTCGAGAAACTAGGGCCTAGAGTACTCGCAGAAAGGGGAAAAGGGCTCAGGGAGAGAGAGAAGCTCACCACGAGCACGGCGGTGTGCTCGGCTGGCCCAGGCGTGGACAGAGTCGACGATGGCGCGTCTCGAACACCTACGGCTGCCGAAGAGGAAGAAGAGGAGGAAGCGCTCGACGCAGAGGCGATCGGGTCCGCGTAGTCGTCGTAGAGGAAGAAGACGACGTCGTGGAAGCAGACGGACAACTTTGGCGAGGCGGAGGACGACGTTGGGCTCGCCGACGACGAGGGGCTGATCTCAGATGCGCTCGGGTGTCGATAGGGGGCGGCGGATCTGGAGGTTCTCGGCTCTCCAGACGGCGAGAGGGGGAAGAGGAAACCTAGAGAGGAATGGAGGACAAGGTTTGGGTTTAAAAGGGAGGCTCGGCGCACGGCCTTGACGTCCGTGAACTGACGGCACGACGGTGAGCGTGGGCGTGCTCTGCTTTTCTGACGGAGGAAGACGGCGACGTGGCCCTGTGCCACAGACAGGTGGGGCCAGGCGCGGAAAAGGCCACGACGCGACGGCGACGCTGTTGGTTGGGCCTGCGGTGGAGTTGGGCTACGTTGCGGGTGGAGAGGAGATGGGCCTGAGGAGAGAGAGAGAGAGAGAAGGAGGAGGGCCCATTTTCACTGTAGGCTGCTGCTTTCTCCTTTTCTTTATTTCTTCAAGCAGAAAAAGAAAAAGAAAAGCACAGAAATAAAGAAGAAGAGTTAAGGGAAAAGAAAAATATCCCCATGCTCAGTGAATTATGCCCTATTTAAATAAATTGACTTGGACATTTTTAGAGGCAGAAAAATAAAAGGAGTTTGAATATGGATCAAACTCTTGATATTTTAAAACCCAACCAAATCATTTTCAAATAGGTTGATATTTGGTGGAGAGGTTGCTCACATGGTGCAAGATTTAAAGGAGAAGAAAGAAACATAAGGCACTTGGCTAGGTGGCTTGCACAATAGAGCAAAGAAAAGGCCAGAAGAAAAGAAAGAAGAAGAAGAAGAAGAAGAAGAGGGAGAGGGGTAGGGTTTAGCTAGGCTTAGCTTAACCTCACACACAACAATATCACAAGGTCTCACACATGCACAAAAATAAGGTAAACTATGATGCCATGATGATATGATGATGAGCAATGCAAGGATGCAAAAATAATAAAAGATATGGCAATGCAAGAAAATAAAAGACAAGAACCCCCGAGGATAATGACAAGGATCAAAAGAGGAAGCTTTATTGCCATTATTGGAAAGTGTTACATATGGGGCATTACATAGGCCCTTCATTTCTAAGCAAGACAAATTTATCCAATTTAGGGAGCATCATATTCTCATGGACATTAGGATCATTACCAAGAAACGAAAGTACCTAGTAATTTAATTGGCGTGCGCGAGCTCTAGTAATTGGTCCAGTATGTATAGCAATAGGGGTTGTGGGTGTAACAATGGTATTACTGTCCTCATCATCCTCCCCTTCTTGAAATGAAGTCTTCCTTGACGGAAGCTCATCTTCCTCACCCAAATAAGGCTTCAAATATGCAACGTTAAAAGTGGTACTAACCCCAGAATCTGCAGGCAGCTCAAGTTTATATGTATTATCATTTATTTTCTCTAACACCATAAAAGGCCATCAGCACGTGGCATTAGCTTTGACTTGCGCAAATTAGGAAACCTATCCTTAGGCAAATGTAACCAAACAAGATCTCCAGGTGCAAAGGCAACACATTTTCTACTCCAGCAAGTTTATATTTAGCATTCATGCACTCAATATTTTCCTTAGTTAACTCATGCAAAATTAACCTTCTCCGAAGATGGAAGAGGTAATGATAGAGGCAAAGGTGTCTCGTCTTTCGATGAGATGGTGGATATCATTTTCGGTGGAGTAGACTTTAATGATTCGACTACGAACGTGCGAGGACGTCGCGCCTTAGCAATCGCTAAACCAACTCCGACAGGTTATTGACCACGCCGGAGCACGATCAACCTGACCACGAGGGTCTATTTCCTGCAAGCAAACAAAGAACAAGCAAGAAACTAATATTGCAATCTAGATATTGCGAATATAAGAGGAAAGCTTTATTAATTAAGGTGGGGTTCTGTGACGTCTTTGTCTGGTCATTGAACACAAACAAAGTATGCGAAGTTGCAGCTATGGTGAACTTTAATCTAAACAAAACCCAAAGTCTAAACGACGCCCTAAGGGCTGTATATATGGGGGGAAGAGGGGGGGAATTTCGTGGCCCTTGGAGGAGGGGTCCGAAACCAACCCTAACTCTTGTTTCCCCACACATACGGACTCTAAAAACAGCCTATACTCAAGTATTTCGAAATTACATGGGCCTGGCCCAATAATAAGGTGACGCAGCACCTATAATAGCCTCTGGACGAAATTTATGAAGTGGCATCTTGTATATTTCGTCCAAGGCTTCACGCACTCATTATGGTGGCTTCAAAGTCCTGAAATCATCAATTGTAACTCCGTTCTTGTTCCCCTTGCGCATGCCATCATCTCCATGCTTGATCTTGCTCCAATGTTCATCCTTCTTGTCCAAGCTAGGCCCTTCATTTGTAAGCAAGACAAATGTATCTAGGCAGCATCATATTCTCATGAACATTAGAATCATTACCAAGAAACATAAGTCCCTGGTAATTTAATTGGCGTGCGCGAGCTCTAGTAATTGGTCCTGTATATGTGTCAGTTGGGGCTGTGAGTGTAACCTTGTTAGTGATGATCTCATCAGGTAACAAATCAATAGGGGCATGAGGTAAGAAACCATACACAATTTCAAAAGGGCACATCTTAGTAGTAGAATGCAGTGGACAATTATAAGCAAATTCAAGATGAGGCAAGCATTCTTCCCACATTTTCTTGTTATTCTTCAAAACAGCCATAAGCATAGTAGACAAAGTTCTATTAAGTACTTCAGTTTGTCCATCAGTTTGGGGGTGACATGTAGTACTAAAAAGCAGTTTAGTCCCCAACTTAGCCGATTAACATCTCCAAAAGTGGCTAAGAAATTTAGTATCACGATATGAAACAATAGTATTTGGCACACCATGCAAGCAAATAATTTCACGAAAGAACAAACCAGCAACATTAGCAGCATCATTGTCACGCCAAAGATTTTCGAGAAAATTTTCCGGCCACTTATAAAATAATATTCCGAGGTGCTGCGGGCGCGGGCGAGTGTGTCTGGGATGAGAACGGACAACGGAGAGAACTTGGAGATGGGCAACTACGAACGGATGCAAGTTTTGAAAACATGCTGATGAAATGCACATGATGACATGGCAAAATGCAACACGCAAGCGAATGACATGGCAACAGCAGCGAATAACTGGAAGACACCTAGCGCATTGGTCTCGGGGTGTCACAACACTCCCCTACTAACAAGAGATCTCGTCCCGAGATCTTAGAAATGAGACGGAAGTGAAAAAGGACGAAGGTGGAGCCAAAGAACCTTAGAGAGGTTGAACAACTTGAAAGAAAGAACAAAACGGAGATGAACGAGATTGAGAAGGTCCGATAAAACGAGTAAACGAGGCATATGACGAGAACCAAGAGATTAATTGACAAGAGATACATTGAAAACACTCTGATTAATAAGAGATAGAAGAGGAATTCGAACGAATGAATTTGGGTAGCACTCCGGCTGAAAATGGAATGAATAGGACATGAACTTGAGAAGATGGAATAATACTTGACAAAAGGAAGAACACAATGCCTCCGAAAGAATTGAAAGAGTGAAATGAAAAGAACGAAGAAGAAGGTGAGAACTTCCAGCACAAATGAATTAAAAGCATCCTTGCAAAGAAGGGATGAACGGAGTTGTTGAGAAATCAACAACAAAAGAATAAGCTTGTTGTGGGCTTATCTAAACATCTCCAAACTTGAGGTGAATTTCCATCACTACCAAATGATTGAATAGTTGAGGATGAAGGAAGAAATGCAAAACTCCACTTCAAAAGAACAGAGAGAATTATTTGCATATCGAGGTGCAAGAAGAATAATGCTTGAACTGCTCCACAAGAATTATTGATGAACGCTTGACGAATGAATTAACTCATGATGAATTACCATGAATAATTCCGGTAGCAAAAGGGTGATGAAGGATGAAAAGAATAAGGATAAGGTCTTGCGATGATTTAGAAGGGGGGTTTCGACGAGATAGCCGCGAAAACTTTGAACTCGAGAAAAGAAAAGATGAAAGGACTTGGGATTAGAATTTATTCATCAAGAACAAACTCTACAGATGGAATTAATCGACTTGAAGAATAAGAATTATGTTATGCTTATCCTTCTCCAAACAAATTGATGAGAAAACAATGGACTTGCATATCACTTATTCGCGTCAAAAAAGATTAAGAGGAGATATGGCGCAAAACTTGGGAAGGTCTTCATCAGCCACCGATATGATTGAAAAGAACGAATGGTTTGATATGATGACCAAGGAAAAGGAATCTTGAACGAACCACCGTAAGAATTGTAATTGAACAAAGAAAAATAACAAACTACCGTAAAGAATTGAAACTGAGTGGTGAAAGAGAATGAATCGCCGGGAAGAATTGAAAAACTAACGAAGAAAAGAACGAAGAGATCGCGAACAGATTAGACAATACTTGAACAGAGCACTGGAAGAATATGGAGACGAACAAAGAGACGTCAATTGAGAATAGTTGGAGGACGAAGTTGAAAACTGAGAACAAAGAAATCTTCTGAAATGATAGCCTTCGGAGGACCACCATGGAAAGAATTCATGAAATGCTTCGGATGGTTAAGGGAAAGAATTTGTCACGATCCGAACAATTTGAAGGGAAGGGATGGAATTAAGCTTGAACGATGAATAGTCGAGAGAACGGACAAGATTTAGAGGAAACTCTTCTTCGGTCTGCAAATATTGAGAATGACGACGAGGAATACCACCAAAATTGTTAAGATACTCCAGAAGAATGAAAAGAGGAGATGTTGAACCAACGATGAGAAGAATTTGAAAGCGATCTTGGAGAAGGGATATGACTCATGGAATCCATACTTATGTCACACATTGAAAAATAATTTGAGAATAACTCCGAGAATATTAGAAGAGTCGGGTAAGATCCTGGGAAAAGACCTGTGGGTTAGGGCTCACTGAAAATAAAACACCGTTGGAAAGGATTATTGAATGAGAAATGATGCACCGGAATGATTGAAAGACTCGAATGAGGTGACAACCTGGAATTAATTGGAAGGTAAACACAAATCTTCTGAGATGACTTGAGAACTCCGGAATAATTAAATGGCGAGAGGCGAACGAGCAATCCTAAATATTTGAGCTGAGGGAAAGAATATGCTCAACACCGAATATTTGAATTGAATCCACCGGAGAAGAAAAGAGATGAAGAATGTCGAACGAGAGGAGAATTCGCCAGTTGAAATAATTGAGCAAATAAAGCAAAGGTTTCGCACGAGTAGGATGGATACTCGATTAAGGACTCTCACTCTGGGAAAAAAAGGTGGGCGGGTGGGAAAAAGAAAGACAACTTCGGAAGGGGAAACAACATTGGTTGAGAAAAAACTGAGGATTAATCTTGCAAAAGGCGAAGAGAGTCAAATCAACTCGAAGAGAAGTGCGCCGGATGAAAAGAGCTGACACACAACGAACAAAAACTAACTGCGTGATTCCAAAAAAATTGAAGGGGAATAGGAGTAATTCAAAACACCTATGTCAAGATTCCTCACCAAAGTGACGAAGGGGCTGAGGAGTAAAAAGAAGTCATACTCTCCGATATAACTAGACTCCAAAATAGTTTTTCTTCTAGACTCGACGACGGCCAAACTAGAATCAATCAAGGGGGCTCCTATGGTCGGTCGAGGCTCTGATACCAACTTGTCACGCCCAAGATGCGATTCTATCGCGATCACGTTATAACCTCGTGATTGTGGCACAATCGCATTTCGGGCGTTTAGCAAGATGGATATAATTACATCGTACCATTACATAAATAGATGGGGCTACATACAAGTCATACAATTGCCACACGAATACAACACATCATACATAAGACATCCGACTACGGATGAAAACACATGAAAAACACAATGACATCCATCCTACTATCCCAGGCTGCTGACCAGGAACCTATCCCAAGATCGACGAAGAAGAAGAAAGAACTCCAACACAAGTAAACATCGCTCTCACGTCAAGTCATCGGAAACCTGCACCTGCAACTGTTGTTATAGTATCTGTGAGCCACGAGGACTCGGCAATCCCATAACCATGGGTATCAAGACTAGCAAAGCTTTAATGGGTAGGAAGGAGTATAAGTGGTGAGGTTGCAACAGCGGCTAAGCATTGTATGGTGGCTAACTTACGAGTACAAGAATAAAATGAGCATCTACGCAGACGGTCGCAAACTAGTAATGATTTCTAAGTGATCCTGAACTACCTACGAGTCAAACATAACCCCACCATGTTCTCTTCTCAAAATGAAAAGAGACGGTCATGGTTACTCATGCCGTTGGTGTATTTTATTTCGGATACTCTGTCAAGTTTTCTACAACCGGACATTAACAAATTCGAATCTGCCACATAACCACAGGCACGGCTTTCGAAAGATCATAACCCTGCAGGGGTTTCCAACTTAGCCCATCACAAGCTCTCATGATCAGCAGAGGTAAAACCTCTTATCTTAGGGACAACCTGATCAGACTCGGAATCCCGGTGCAAAAGACATTTGGACAATGGTAAAACAAGTCCAGCAAGACCTCCCGGCATGCCGACACCCTGATAGTAGCCGCATGTATCTTGTCTCAGGCCACGTCCGGATAGGTCAAGCTACGGGTAAAACCAGATACCTCGAGTTTCCGAGAGGCGGCCCCGCAGGCTGCCCGTTTGGGACCAACACCATCAGCACTGGCCCCCTTGTATGTGGAAAAGAATCCCGGAGGACGCGACCCCCTATGCAATTTAATTAATTAATTAATAGTTTTATTATGTTGCATATTAAAACAAAAGTTGGGCCTTGCTGGAGGAGTTTTATTCAAAGCGAACTATCAAGGGGGTCCCATAACCCCCAACCGTGTTAGGAACGCAAAGTCAAGGAACATAATACCAGTTTATTGGTTCTTAAGGCAGCATGAGTGGAACAAAACACCGAGCAAAAGTCCAAGCCTTCCACTCATTGCTAAGTATATAGGTGCATTAATTATAGTAATAGACATTTTGATATTCCAACATCCAAGATCCGACATGGAGAAATCTTCATCTTCACCTGCAACTAACAACGCTATAAGAGGGGCTGAGCAAACAAGAACATAGCCAAACAAGGGTTTGCTGGGCTACATCCGCTGGAGAAGAAAACTCAGCAAAGGAGATTCCTATCCTTTCTCTAGTTGAAGACTAATCTGATGGTGTCAAAGGTTAGAGGTTTCATGGCAACAATGAGAGGCTGACAACAATAGATAGGCAGCGCGACATATATCGATAGCATCGAGACAACTAGCATAGCAATGATAGTAATGAGATCCAAGGTGATGTTCATCTTGCCTGATATCCCGCAAGGAAGAAGAACGAGTCGATGAAGAAGATGAAGCCACGTACACGAACCAAGAGTAGTCGAACGAATCCTCACGATCACAAAGAAACAGGAACTAACGAGAAGAATCAAACAACATGGTAAAACACACCACACATAAACAAGACATGATGCTCAACCAAGTATGATGCATGACAAGGCTACATGATGCAAAATATGGCAAGAGATGATGCATACAAGATCATCACAAACAAGCAAGTTTAAATGAGGCCGGAAACAACAAATAACTATTCTGGTAAGTCCTCATATGCAATTTTCGAAATTGGTCCAGATCTGAACAAACCTTATATTAAAGTTGTTAAACAGCAAGTTAATATGCACCATACGATCTACACGAAATTCTAGTCAAGTTACATATAAAGTTCATTTAATTCGGAGCTACGGCCTAGAACATATGAACATAACAAGATGAATATGGCATTGATGCAAAATGCACTCAAACATCAAGCACACACTCTCAAAACATGGAAACAAATGACATGATGCATCTAGATGCAAAACCAAGCAAGTTTCATATAGAGTATGCCCCAAACGGAGCCATGGTTCAACACATACACACGAAATAAGACTAAAGGACAAGCTGTCCAAAACAGCAACTAGGCATCTTACAAGCATCAAAACATCATGCTACAAGTACAAGATAGGCACAAGCATGGCATGAACTCAAAGTACATATTACATGCTTCAAGAATCAACAAGGATCGGGTTCATAGGCATCAAGAGTAAACCAACATGAACAAGGCAACAAGCAAACTTTATATCACAGATTATGACTTGGTGAAAAACAAGGCATATACATGAGCAGAGTTAATATGATGACATGTTGACGGCATGAAACGATGTTGCTAACGTGCAAGAACATAGCAACTAAAATCATGGCATCAAAGTACAGGTTATACATGACAAAAAATGATTACTAAGCATCTCCAAATAACCTCTAGAGCAATGGCATTCATCAAAACAAGATGCAAACATAATGTAGCAGATTCTCAGACTTAGAGAAAAACAGAGTATGGCTGAAAACAGATTCATGATGCATACTTTGAGGCAACAAAAGTTAATGTTACAGGAACATTTCATGGCATCAAAGGACCTGGCAAGCATGTACATGTCAAGCATTACAAACATGATTACTGAGCTACTGCCAAATACCACTAGAACATGCTCAAAACATCATGGCAAGATTGCAAATGATAACAGTTTCACAGACTTGGTGAAATAAATTGAACATGGCAGGAACAGCGACAAGTAGGCATGTTTGCAAGCTTGTGCAACTCATCTCAAAGCATATCATGGCATGTGAATATAACCAACAGCAAGAAGACATGTTTATGCAGCTACTCATGTCAAGAACATGGTCATAGGATGCATAGAACACTAGCTATTCACATGGCAAAAATGAACTTACTAATAATAGGCTGACAGAAACATTATTTAGCCATTTGAGAGCATGGTAATGACAAGCTACAGCAGGCCATACTGGCAAACAAGGGCATGGATGGATAGAGCAGAACATGGAAAACAAAACATGATCACTGAACATCTCCAGATTATGCATGGATTTAACTGTAGCATCAAGCAAACATGGCATCTTGATACGTCCAAAACGTATCTATAATTTCTGCTTGCTCCATGCCTCTTTTGTGTGATATTGCTATGATATTTATGCACTTCCATACACTTTTGATCATATTTGGACTAACCTATTAACTCAGTGCACCCCAGTGCAAGTTTCTGTTTTCTGCTGTTTTTGTATTTCAGGTTTTCCCATTACGTAAACTGCCAGAAAAATTCCGGGGAAAATATATAAAAAATCAGCGTTCCGGAAGCTTCCATGCGGCCAAAGTAGGGCCGGAGGGGGGCCACCAGGGCTCGAGGCGCCCTGGCCATGCGGCCCCCCTCCAGGCCGCGCCGGGGGGGCGCCTGGGCCCCCCTTAGCTCCCCTGGCGACCCCCTTTGGCATATATTTACACCGCGTCGCAGAAACCCTGATTCCAGACCCCTTTTCTCCAGACGCAATTCCGATCTCCGCCGCCATCGCCATCAAGCTTCGGGGGACGAGAATTCCTGTGACGTCACCCTGCCGGGACGGGGAAGTGCCCCCGGATTCATCTTCATCGACGTTGCTTCCTCCCTCCATGATGCGGGAGTAGTTCCTCCTCGGGGCTGAGGTTTCTACCAGTAGCTATGTGGTCAATTCTCTCTCCCATGATGTGATCTTTGTTGTGATCATAGGCTATGTTAATCTAGGGTGATCCCATGATATTTCCCCTTCCTCTATGTATTGGATTGATGTACTCACTTGTCTTTATCTAGTATAATCCCCGAGACCAAGGTGACAGCGGTCTATTGGACATGGATTAGAAAAATATTTTCATGAGTGATTTCCTCTCTTGTGTGTTGATTGAAGATTGAGAGTCTCTTGGTGCTTGTCTTTGACTATCCTTTAGATATGTTGTGGTGATTGTGGGACTCTCTTTGGATGGCCGCGGTGACATTGGGAAATCCTTAGATTGAGAACTACGAACTTTGAGGTGTGCTTTTGTAGCCCTACATAATTCTCGTCCTCTCTTGACCACGAAGGAATGACCTCCGGGTGCGTCTCCATTGCATGTTTTATGGGAAATATCATGTGATTCGATTATGTTAATGTTGTTGGGAGTTGCCACTAGTGAAAGTATGAACCCTAGGCCTTGTTTCCACCATTGGAATACCATTTGTGCTCACGTTTATCACTTGTTTGCTTGCTACACTTTTTATTACAGATTTATATTACTTTGTTTTGCCATCCATATCACTTGCCATTTAACATCTCTTCGCCGAACTAGTGCACCTATACATCTGACAAGTGTATTAGGTGTGTTGGGGACATAAGAGACTTCTTGTATCTTAGTTGCAGGGTTGCTTGAGAGAGACCATCTTCAACCTCTACTTCCCTGAGTTCGATAAACCTTAGGTCATCCACTTGAGGGAAATTGCTGCTGTCCTACAAACCTCTGCGCTTGGAGGCCCAACATAGTCTACAAGAGTAGAAGCGTGTGTAGACATCAAGCTATTTCTGGCGCCGTTGCCGGGGAAGTGAGTGCTTGAAGGTATATCTTTAGATCTTGCAATTAAATCTTTTTGTTTCTTGTTTTTATTTCACTAGTTATGCTTATGGACAACCTTGCTATTGGATCGTTGCTTGCGGGAAGACGCCCCACACCTGTGGTGGTTGCTCCTCCCCCTACTGAAATTGTGCCCTATAAAATACCAGCTGGTATTATCGATTATGTTTTGGCTAATCGTTATGCAGGAGACAGACATCCCGGTGAACACTTGCTATATCTGTCACAACTATGTTCATTATTAAAGCTTGCAGGTGTATCAAGGGAGTTTGTCATGAGGAAATTGTCCGTCGTATCACTTATAGATAAAGCTTCAGATTGGTATAAGCTTCTCGATAACTCGCACTTGCTTGATTGGCAAGAGCTTATGTCTCTCTTTTATACTAAGTTTTATCCTCTTCATGAAATTCATCGAGACAGGAACTATATCTATAACTTCAGGTCTCGTGACGGAGAGAGCGTAGCTCAAGCTTGGGGGAGACTGAAAACGTTAATGCTAAAATGTCCTAACCATGGGCTCCCCAAAGATGCTTATGTGGAGAGTAAGAGTACCTTTTTGCATGTGGATCATGGTAACAATGCTTTATGTGATGCTTATATTGTTGAGTTTATTCGTGATCCCACTGAAAATTATTATGAGAAGGGAACATATGCTTATAGATATTTCAATAATGTCAAGTTCCCTCTCTTTATGTTGAAGGTTTTGAAGCTGCACTTGTTTTGTCTTCCTATGCTTATTGCTTTGTGCTTCAATGAATTATTCTATTGCAATATTCCTATGCATAGGAAGCATGTTAGGCTTAAATGTGTTTGGTATTTGCTCCTTGATGCTCTCTTTTGTTTTTCAACTCTTATTCCTACGAGAGCATCATTAAAGTCTTAAGCCTATCTTTATGGCTATAAAGAAAGAGCTCTAGGGAGACAACCCTTGTTATCTTTGCTTTCAGCTTGTCCTTTCAGTATTTAGTGGTCTTGATGTTTGTTACTACAGTAGCATCATCATTGTATCTTTACTTTTCAGCTTTGTGCCAAGTGTAGCCTCTGATTGCAAGAAAGTTCAAAAGTTGTGACGTGCTGTCCAGGAAACAGATTTTGTCCTTGGATAGAAAAATTCGTATAAAATCACCAGATCATCTTTTTGGTCTGAATTCTTTCGACAGCGTGCTCTATACAATTGTCTTTCAGGCGTCTGTTCTGAGTTTTTTGATTTGAGTTGCAGAAGTGCCCCGAAAAAATCATTTACTACCTGCTGGTCTGTTTTTCACAGATTCTGTCCTGTTTTGCCTTTTCTTCGTTTTGCAAACCTTGAGCTTGCTTTTTCTTTGCAAAAACCTTTTGGCAATCTTGAGAAACAGTAGACCTTCAATAATATCCTTATTTCCAGCAAGGAACAATTATTTTATTATGGGTACTAACCTCGCTAATCAGATTATGATGAGTTATGTATGAAGGGAGTTTTCAAGTGTGCGAGGGAAGATGATAAAAAGATTCAGGAGTGTCAAACGCTCAAGCTTGGGGATGCCCCCATGCACCCCCAAGAAATATTCAAGAAGACTCAAGCGTCTAAGCTTGGGGATGCCCCCGTGCATCCCCTTCTCCATCAACATTATCAGTTCGTCTTTCGTTCCACTATATTTTTATCACTTCATGTGTTATGTGCTATGCTTGGAGCGTCTTGCTTTTAGTTTCCTTTTTAGTTTTCTTTAGCTTTGCTTGCTTTTCATAACGAGTTGGAACTCAGCTTTCTTTGTGTGGGAGAGAAACACGCTCCACTTCAACCTGGAACACAACATAGAATTTTCATGTCTATCTTTGCTGTGTATGTTCTTGGTCTTTCAATAGCTACTATCATGTTCAGCTCTTAGTTTTCATGCTTTACTTTTTAAAGAGCTTTTGTTTAGTTGGTCACTGGAACTCTCTTTAGTTATCATGCTTATCTTGTTAAGAGAGTTGGCTTCTGTTGCACTGGTTGATATGTCTATGATAAAAATGCTACGTGCATAATGGTGCTTAGTAGTTCATGTTTTCTTATGGTTAGTCTCAAATAGCTGGGGGGGTTCCCAATGTGTTATTGGAGTACCAACATGATTTGTTTAACTATGATGTGGTATGGTTTAGTGATATCTTCCTTCGAGAATTTATTTTGATTGACTTGGTGTATGCTCACGCATATTTAAGACTGTAAAGAAAGTCTGTCAAGCCTTGATGATCTTTTATTTCTGAGTAGCGATATAACTTCCATGCCTGATTCAATGTTGCTTTGTCGCTCTGCATGATTATGACCGTCATTGCTCTCTTAGTTGGTCGCTCCCAGTCTTTTGCTAACCTCCACCTGTACTAAGCGGACTGACTGCTTGTGCATCCAAAATCCTTTAAACCAGTTATGCCATATGAGTCCACCATACCTTCCTATACATGGTATTTACCTGCCATTCCTAACGAAGACTTTCATGTACCATCTCGAAATTATTCAAAAAAACATTTCTATTTTGTGCCTCTGTTTTAGCTCATGAGGAAGTAGTAGTTAATTCATGATCTTTTTAAGTTGGACAAGCTTCACCCCGGGATTGCATGTCTAATGTGCAAATCCATAATACGAGAAGGAACTGGCAAAGAGTGCGCCCGGCTCAAAATTAATATAACAAACAAACCCTCCTTCACGCTTTGTTGATTAGAAATCAGAAAACTTTGGCAGTGATAAACAAAGGAGATTAAGAGGATGTGATCGTCCTCATTCGGGAGCCGTTCCTCGAAACTTGTCCATCTCAAGAAGTAATTGAGTTATCTGCTAGCATTCGTTGACGAAACATGCATATCCAAAAGAATAATTATTACCTCTGTTTTTAAAACCAAGAGCTCTGGTGCATGTTTTGTTTTTGTTTCCGACCACGGGTTTTCAACTTTGCCAACAAAAGCCACGGTTCGAGAGTCTCCACCTTCTTTAAAGCACCAACTATTGAGAGCATGATTGTCATTCTGAGTGTAATGTGCATTGTCCCAAAGTAGCATTGTCTTTTGCATGATTATGATATCGTTTATTCTGAAATCATTGTATCTAGTCGTCACTTAAACCTTGGAGGTGCCCCTGCATTTATGTTTTGCTTCACTAAAGGGGGCAAGCGAGATACCACTTTATCATATTTTCACACCATGCTCATTACAAATCTATTTGATATTTCAGTTTCATATTGTAAAACTTTCAGTTCTTTGTGATTTTCTCATGAGGCAACTTAATTACTATAGATTCATTATCTCAGTAAGCTTTTGTCATGTGACTATGAAAAGTCCTTATATGGTTAATAGCATGTCACCACAGAAATTATGCTTGTTATCATTTACCTACTCGAGGACGAGGAGGAATTAAGCTTGGGGATGTTGATACGTCCAAAACGTATCTATAATTTCTGCTTGCTCCATGCCTCTTTTGTGTGATATTGCTATGATATTTATGCACTTCCATACACTTTTGATCATATTTGGACTAACCTATTAACTCAGTGCACCCCAGTGCCAGTTTCTGTTTTCTGTTGTTTTTGTATTTCAGGTTTTCCCATTACGTAAACTGCCAGAAAAATTTCGGGAAAATATATAAAAAATTAGCGTTCCGAAAGCTTCCATGCAGCCAAAGTAGGGCCGAAGGGGGGCCACCAGGGCTCCAGGCGCCCTGGCCACGTGGCCCCCCTCCAGGCCGCGCCGGGGGGGCGCCTAGGCCCCCCTTAGCTCCCCTGGCGACCCCCTTGGGCATATATTTACACCGCGTCGCACAAACCCTGATTCCAGACCCCTTTTCTCCAGACGCAATTCCGATCTCCGCCGCCATCGCCATCAAGCTTCGGGGGACCAGAATTCATGTGCCTGCACCCTGCCGGGACGGGGAAGTGCCCCCGGATTCATCTCCATCGACGTTGCTTCCTCCCTCCATGATGCGGGAGTAGTTCCTCCTCGGGGCTGAGGTTTCTACCAGTAGCTATGTGGTCAATTCTCTCTCCCATGATGTGATCTTCGTTGTGATCATAGGCTATGTTAATCTAGGGTGATCCCGTGATATTTCCCCTTCCTCTATTTATTGGATTGATGTACTCACTTGTCTTTATCTAGTATAATCCCCGAGACCAAGGTGACAGCGGTCTATTGGACATGGATTAGAAAAATATTTTCATGAGTGAGTTCCTCTCTTGTGTGTTGATTGAAGATTGAGAGTCTCTTGGTGCTTGTCTTTGACTATCCTTTAGATATGTTGTGGTGATTGTGGGACTCTCTTTGGATGGCCGCGGTGACATTGGGAAATCCTTAGATTGAGAACTACGAACTTTGAGGTGTGCTTTTGTAGCCCTACATAATTCTCGTCCTCTCTTGACCACGAAGGAATGACCTCCGGGTGCGTCTCCATTGCATGTTTTATGGGAAATATCATGTGATTCGATTATGTTAATGTTGTTGGGAGTTGCCACTAGTGAAAGTATGAACCCTAGGCCTTGTTTCCACCATTGTAATACCATTTGTGCTCACGTTTACCACTTGTTTGCTTGCTGCACTTTTTATTACAGATTTATATTACTTTGTTTTGCCATCCATATCACTTGCCATTTAACATCTCTTCGCCGAACTAGTGCACCTATACATCTGACAAGTGTATTAGGTGTGATGGGGACACAAGAGACTTCTTGTATCTTAGTTGCAGGGTTGCTTGAGAGAGACCATCTTCAACCTCTACTTCCCTGAGTTCGATAAACCTTAGGTCATCCACTTGAGGGAAATTGCTGCTGTCCTACAAACCTCTGCGCTTGGAGGCCCAACATAGTCTACAAGAGTAGAAGCGTGTGTAGACATCACATCTCAATATAACAGTTTTAGACTTAGTAGTTTTTTAACAAGTCTTAGAAAAATAACAAACAGCGAGTAGGTCACTTTACAAGCTTGTTGCACTCACCACAAGGCATATCATGAAAAACGAATTACACCATCGCAAAGATGACATGATTGTGCTCCTAAAACATGTTGACATGATGCTCAAACAAAAATCACACAAAATTATATGAAAATGGCAAATGAGCAAGTTATGATAGTTTTCAGCACTTAACAGCAACATACACTTTTGTAACAGGGATGAACATGGTAAAATGCATCCTAACATGAATGCAAATGCAATCATCATGTAGAGCTCTCTGAGATGAACAATTTGACATATTATATACTTAATTTGGATAAACGTGCACACAGTTAGAAGAAGTTTAACATGCCCACATAATGTATGCACTCTGGGACTTGGCTGTTTTTCTGGAGAAGGAAAGAAAAAAACGATCGCTTAATACTAAAAGACGCAAGGGGTGCTGGATAGGCACCTAGAGGGGGATGGGCTGACTCACCATGGGCCCAGGCCCAACGCAGAGGAGGTCGGGCAGGGCCTACGAAGCAGGCCGACTGCTGGGCCGCGGGCAGGCCGCGAGCTGGGCCTGAGGCTTGGTCCGCCCACCTGGGTGGACGAGGGCAACGACGCAGGGCGTCGTCCTCATCCTGTGACGAGGACGAGTGGAGGCGGGCTTGGCGTGGCACCGGCGAGGTCCGAGGATGGCAGAACGGGGCGCCGGCGTCGGGGACAATCGGATCCAGATCAGGCAGAACGGATCTGGCCGGTGGCTCGCCCACGGTGGGGCTGAAGACGGTGGGTCGGAGCTTCGGGCAGCGTGGCTCGCGGACCCGAAGGCGTCGGCTGGATCTGGCCATGGCCTCGGCGTGGTGCGGCTACAGGAGACGGCCGGGCGGTGAGGACGCGGCAAGGCAGGGCGGCGGCGATCTCCGACGAGGTGCGAGGTGGGGCGGAGGAGCTCCTGGCGGCGGGATGAGCGAAGCTCGCGAGAGGAGCTCCGGGCGCTGGATCGGGGCGCGCTTGGGCTTCATGGGTGGCGGAGCGGGCTCGGGTGGGCCTCGTGCGGGCCTGACGGGCCGCCGCGGCGGGGAGGAACAAGGAGGCGAGGTGGCGCCAGCTGGTTGGTTGCGGGAGGCGGGGTAGGCGATGTGGCAGCGCTTGATTGGTCGGGCGACGTGGACGGTGACTGGTGGCGCGGATCTGGCGGCGACAAGTGGCGGCTACGGGGTGGTTGGCGCTGAAATTCAGGAGGGAGATGACTAGAGGTAGGGGAAGGGGCTAGGCTGCAAAATTTGGAAGGGATGGAGTTATATATAGGGTAGGTGCTGGGATTAGGGGGTTTGGGGCTGTTTTGCACCCTCCGATGACGATCGGACGGCACTGGTCACAAGGGGGGTTAGGTGGGCTTAGGGGGTTGGTTGTGCATGTGTAGGAGAGGCCTCGGGCTGAGAGGGGAGAAGAGAGAGAGAGAGAGAGAGAGAGAGAGAGAGAGAGAGAGAGAGAGTGGCCCGGCGGGGGTTTTCGGAGACCGAAAACGTCCGACGTTTTGTCCGGCGAGTGCCGCTATAGTTTAACGGTTGGGCTATAAAACGGACTCCGAATGCGACAAAATTTGATAGGCAGTCTACCTACACTAAAATAAGACCGCACGCCAAGTTTCATCCAATTTCGAGAACATTTTCCGGCCACTTATCAAATAATATTCCAAAGGTGCCGGGGGCGCGTGTGAGTGTGTCTGGGCTCAGAACGGACAACGGAGAGAACTGGGAGACGGGCAACTACGAACGAATGCAAGTTTTGAAAACAAGCTGATGAAATGCACATGATGACATGGTAAAATGCAACACGCAAGCGAATGACATGGCAACGACAACGAATAACTAGAAGACACTTGGTGCATCGATCTCGGGGTGTCATAATCATCGATTTTATGACATGGTATGAAGTGTGCCATTTTTGAAAATCTATCCACGACAACAAATATGCTATTCCTCCCTTTCTTTGTTCGAGGTAAAACCAAAACAAAGTCCATAGATATATCTTCCTAAGGAATGCAAAAGCATATATAAACCATGAGTATTGAGTCGTGACTTAGTTTTTGACAAGTAGTGCAGCGAGTAACAAAGCGCTCAACATCCCGTCTCATCTTTGGCCAAAAGAAATGTGTAGCAAGTACATCCTCCATCTTCTTCACGCCAAAATGTCCCATTAATCCTCCTCCATGTGCCTCCTACAACAACAAAAGACAAACGGAGCTAGCTGGAATGCATAGCTTGTTAGCACGAAACACAAATCCATCATTAACGACGAACTTGTTCCATGTTCTCCCTTCTTTACAATTCTGCAATACATATTTAAATTCAGCATCATGCACATATTGATCTTTGATGGTCTACAAACAAAATATTTTAAAGTCAACTTGTGAAAGCATAGTATAACGACGAGACAATGAATCAGCAATAACATTTTCTTTACCGTTCTTGTGTTTAATGACATAAGGGAAACTCTCAATGAATTCAACCCATTTAGCTTGTCAACAGTTCAATCTAGCTTCAATTTTAATATGCTTCAAAGATTCATGATCAGAATGTATAACAAATTCTTTGGGCCATAAATAATGTTGCCATGTTTCCAAAGTCCGAACAAGAGCATATAATACCTTATCATAAGTAGAATAGTTCAGACTAGGCCCACTAAATTTTTCAGAAAAGTATGCAATGGGTTTACCATCTTGTAATAACACACCTCCTAATCCAATTCGACTAGCATCACATTCAAACTCAAAAGTCTTATTAAAATCATGAAGTTGGAGCAATGGAGTATGTGTCAACTTATCTTTCAATACCATGAAGGCTTCTTCTTGTGCAGTATCCCAAACAAAAGGCACATTCTTCTTTGTAAGCTCATTGAGAGGTGCATCAATGGTGCTGAAATCTCTCACAAAACGCCTATAGAAACCAGCAAGTCCAAGAAAACTCCTCACTTATGTGACCGTTTTGGGCTGCGGCCAACTCTCAATAGCTTCGATCTTGGCTTTATCAACTTCAATTCCCTATGGAGTAACAACAGAGCCAAGAAAAGATACTCGATCGGCGCAAAAGGTGCACTTCCCAAGGTTACCAAACCAAAGTGCATCATGTAGAGCAATAAAAACAACACGTAAGTGTTCCAAATGTTCCTCCAAAGATCAGCTATAAATCAGTATATCATCAAAGTAAACTACCACAAATCGTCCAATGAAAGCATGTAAAACTTCATTCATTAATCTCATGAAAGTACTAGGTACATTATTTAACCCAAACAGCATGACTAACCACTCATATAATCCAAACTTGGTTTTAAATGTTGTTTTCCATTCATCTCCTAATTTCGTACGAATTTGATGGTATCCACTACGCAAATCAACTTTGGAGAAAATAGTAGAGCCACTTAATTCATCAAGCATATCATCTAGCATAGGAATAGGATGACGATAATGAATAGTAATATTATTGATGCCTCTACAATCAACACACATACGTGATGTACCATCCTTTTTCAACACTAGAATAATAGGAACAACACAAGTACTAAGGGATACCAGTATATAACCTTTATCTACTAGCTCTTGTACTTGACGCATAATCTCCTTCGTCTCCTCTAGATTGGTACGGTATGGTGCACGGTTGGGTAGCGATGCACCGAGAATTAAGTTGATCTGATGCTCAATCCCTCGAATAGATGGTAATCCCGATGGTACGTATTATGGAAAGATGTCAGCGAACTCCTGCAAAATGTTAGTGACAACATGAGGCAAAGAGGAAGGCACGTCCTCGAATGAAAATAATGCCTCTTTGCACACAAAAGCATAGCAAATAGATTTGCTGAAATCTAGATCGTCAATATCAGATTTGGTCGCAAGTAAACATCCACTTTTCAATTTAATTTCAGAGGAAACATGAGATGATGGTTTGTTATTATGCTTCATGTGTTGCTCAAATTCATTTGCCACAATCTGATTTTCACTCTTATTTTGCTCCTGTTTTGCTTTACTAGCTCAATGAATATCATCTTTCAAAATTGAATCAGGAGTTATAGGAAGCAAAGTAATATGTTTATCCTTATGAACAAGAGTATACTGATTGTTTCTACCATGGTGTACAGAATTTTTATCAAGTTTCCATGGTCTACCAAGTAATAAGGAACATGCTTGCATGGGTACCACATCACAACCAACACAAACAGCATATGTAGCTATACTAAAATGCACGCGAACAATACGTGTTACCTTAACCTTGCCGATGTTGTTGAACCATTGGATGTAGTAAGGATGTGGATGTGGTCTTGTGGTGAGAGACAACTTCTCCACCATCTCCATGCTAGCCAAATTGTTGCAGCACCCTCCATCTATGATGACGCGAACATAATGTTCCTTCACAACTCCCTTTATATGGAACAAATTGTGCCTTTGGTTTTGCTCAGCTTGTGTGACCTGCACACTCAAAACACGTTGAGCAACTAAACAGTCATACCTGTCAACGTCTTTAGGAGCCATGTATTGCATCTCATGTTCAGAGTCATCTCCAACATGTTCTTCACGTGTAATAAGAGCCAAAGTCTCCTCATCATAGTCACTAGCGGACTCATACCCACCATCCTCAATAGCAATGATGACACGCCGAGATTTGCATTCCCTCACAAAATGACCTCTTCCCTTACAACGACGACAAATAATATCACTTGTGTGCCCTGTTGATGCCACGTATGAAGGGGAGCTCTATGCAGGCCCGGTGGGTATGCTCTTGGCTGATAGTGGTGGTTGTGCTTGCTTTCTTGTATCACAGCTGGAGGTGGGAACTGATGGAGGTGCCGGTGTAGTAGAATGTGTGGAAGTAGAAGATGCACGATGTGTCCATGATGAAGATCGACCCGCAGAAAAGTTAGTCCGCGCCAATGCATGTCGATCCTGCACTTCACGTTCAGCTTTGCAAGCAAGATGGAACAAATGAGTGATATTATTATACTCCTTATAATCTAGAATGGTCTGAATCTCTCTGTTTAAGCCACCCATAATACATGCACGCATAGCTTCATTATCCTCAATAATACCACATCTAATCATCCTAGGTTGTAATTGCTGATAATATTCTCCTACAAAAAACTTTCCTTGTCTTGAACGCTGCAGGTTTTGTAGTAAGTCACGTTGATAATATGGTGGAACCCAACGAGTACGCATAGCAGTTTTCAAACCAGCCCAAGTAGTTCGAATATTATTCGGATATAATCTACGATGTTCAGACCACCACACACAAGCAAAACTAGTGAAAGCACAAAGAGTAGCAGCAACACGTCTCTCCTTGGGATATTCTAAACATGTAAAACGTTGTTCGGTTTCTAAGTCCCGAGTAAGATATATATCAGGAACATATCTACCCTCAAATGGTGGAATATTCAATTTTAGTTTAGGCAGATGGTCATGATCTCGTACCTGAGGGTGTGGTGCAGCCCTACCATTGCAATTATTTGCATGTGGACGACCTGGTGGCTGTGGTGTTGGTGGTTGCACGTAGTTCTGATTTTTATCAATCTCATCCTCGTAATCTCCCTGTGTAATCGCCCTCCTCAACAGCAGCAGGAGCCACAAAAGTATCAACAACAACACCAACAGTTTGGCCAGGCTCAAGAGGGACACGACTCTCTTTCCGAAGGGCTATTTCGCGACGCGGAGGGATGTTTCGCGATGTGGAGGTGGTCGTTGTTGTTGTTGTTGCAATGGTGCAGCAGGTGGAGGTAGACGCGCAAGCACTTCAGCGAATTTGGCATCCAACTTGTGTCAATTGACTTCTCAATGGCATCCATCCTCGCTAGTGCGTCGCCAAAACTGGTCGTCACATCTTCTACCTGTTGACCCATCATTTGCTGAAATTTATCATGCAACTCCTTGTTAGTCATGTTCTCCCAGTCAGTCTCGTCGACTTGTGATCCTGCCATGGTTAGCAGCAATAGAAACAAATATGATCATATAGACTACTAGAAAATTGTGATGGTGGAGCATCACAAATCCGTCAAGCAAATCTCAAATTCTTACCAGTTCTTACCCAGCAGCACGTGGTGATCGGCAACCGTGGTAGTCAAAACTCTCAAAGCTTGGATAAAGCGATTACCATGGAGAGTCAAACGCACGACGTAGATGTATGTGGATCTGGAAAAGCTTATAATTGAAGAAATATGCCCTAGATGCAATAATAAAGTTGTTATTTATATTTCCTTATATCATGGTAAATGTTTATTATTCATGATAGAATTGTATTAACCGGAAACTTAGTACATGTGTGAATACATAGAAAACACAGAGTGTCCCTAGTATGCCTCTACTTGACTAGCTCGTTGATCAAAGATGGTTATGTTTCCTAACCATAGACATGTGTTGTCATTTGATGAAAGGGATCACATCATTAGAGAATGAAGTGATGAACAAGACCCATCCGTAAGCTTAGCACTATGATCGTTTAGTTTTATTGCTATTGCTTTCTTCATGACTTATACATGTTCCTCTAACTATGAGATTATGCAACTCCCGAATACCGGAGGAACACCTTGTGTGCTATCAAACGTCACAACGTAACTAGGTGATTATAAAGATGATCTACAGGTGTCTATGGAAGTGTTTGTGGCGTTGGCATAGATCGAGAATAGGATTTGTCACTCCGAGTATCGGAGAGGTATCTCTGGGCCCTCTCGGTAAAACACATCATAATAAGCCTTGTAAGCAAATGACTAATGAGTTAGTCACGAGATGATGTATTATGGAACGAGTAAAGAGACTTTCCAGTAATGAGATTGAACTAGGTATGATGATACCGACGATCGAATCTCGGACAAGTAACATACCGATGACAAAGGGAATAACGTATGTTGTTATGCGGTTTGACCGATAAAGATCTTCGTAGAATATGTAGGAGCCAATATGAGCATCCAGGTTCCGCTATTGGTTATTGACCGGAGCTGTGTCTCGGTCATGTCTACATAGTTCTCGAACCCGTAGGGTCCGCACGCTTAACGTTTGGTGACGATCGGTATTATGAGTTTATGAGTTTTGATGTACCGAAGGTAGTTAGGAGTCCCGGATATGATCACGAACATGATGAGGAGTCTGAAAATGGTCGAGACATAAAGATCGATATATTGGAAGCCTATATTTGGACCTCAGAATAGTTCCGAGTGAAATCGGGATTTTACCGGAGTACCGGGAGGTTACCAGAACCCCCCGGTAAGTATATGGGCCTTATTGGGCCATAATGGATAGAGAGAGAGGAGACCAGGGCAGGCCGCGCGCCCCTTCTCCCTCTAGTCCGAGCTGGACTAGGAGGGGAGGGGCGGCGCCCCCCCCCCCTTTCCTTCCTCCCTCGCTCCCCTTTCCTTCTCTCCTAGTACAACTAGGGAAGGGGGGATCCTAATCCCGGTGGGAGTAGGACTCCTCCAAGGGTGCGCCATAGAGGGCCGGCCCTCCCCCCTCCTCCAGTCCTTTATATACGGGGAGGGGGGACCCCATGGACACACAATTTGATCATTGATCTCTTAGCCGTGTGCGGTGCCCCCTCCACCATAATCCACCTCAGTCATATCGTAGCAGTGCTTAGGCGAAGCCGTGCCTCGGTAACTTCATCAACACCGTCATCACGCCGTCGTGCTGACGGAACTCTCCCTCGAAGCTTTACTGGATCGTGAGTTAGTGGGACGTCACCGAGCTAAACGTGTGCAGATCGCGGAGGTGTCGTACGTTCGATACTAGGATTGATCGATCGTGAAGACGTACGACTACATCAACTGCGTTGTCATAATGCTTCCGCTTACGGTCTACGAGGGTATGTGGACGACACTCTCCCCTCTAGTTGCTATGCATCACCAAGATCCTGCGTGTGCGTAGGAAAATTTTGAAATACTACGTTACCCAACAGCGGCATAATGAGCCAGGTTTATGCGTATATGTTATATGCACGAGTAGAACACAATGAGTTGTGGGCGATAATAGTCATACTTCTTACCAGCATGTCATACTTTGATTCAGCGGTATTGTTGGATGAAGCGGCCCGGACTGACATTACGCGTACGCTTACGTGACACTGGTTCTACCAACGTGCTTCGCACACACGTGGCTGGTGGGTGTCAGTTTCTCCAACTTTAGTTGAATCAAGTGTGGCTACGCCCGGTCCTTGTGAAGGTTAAACCAACGCATACTTGACGAAAAATCGTTGTGGTTTTTGTATGCGTAGGTAAGAACGGTTCTTGCTAAGCCCGTAGCAGCCACGTAAAACTTGCAAAAACAAAGTAGAGGACGTCTAACTTGTTTTTGCAGGGCATGTTGTGATGTGATATGGTCAAGACATGATGAGTTATACGTTATTGTATGAGATGATCATGTTTTGTAAAGTTATCGGCAACCGGCAGGAGCCTTATGGTTGTCTCTTTATTGTATGAATTGCGAAGGCCATGTAATTGCTTTACTTTATCACTATGAGTTAGCGATAGTAGTAGTTGCAATAGTTGGCATGACGACCACGACGCTACGATGAAGATCATGGTGTCAAGCCGGTGACGATGGAGATCATGACAATGCTTTGGAGATGGAGATCAAAAGCACAAGATGATGATGGCCATATCATGTCACATATTTTGATTGCATGTAATGTTTATCTTATTATGCTTCTTATTTTACTTAGAACGACGGTAGCATTATAAGATGATCCCTTACGAAATTTCAAGGTACAAGTGTTCTCCCTGAGTATGCACCGTTGCGAAAGTTCGTCGTGCCGAGACACCACGTGATGATCGGGTGTGATAAGCTCTACGTTCACATACAACGGGTGTAAGCCAGTTTTGCACACGCAGAATACTTGGGTTAAACTTGACGAGCCTAGCATATGTAGATAAGGCCTCGGAACAATGGAGACCAAAAGGTCGAGCGTGAATCATATAGTAGATATGATTAACATAAGATGTTCACCATTGAAAACTACTCCATCTCACGTGATGATCGGACATGGTTTAGTTGATTTGGATCACGCGATCATTTAGATGACTAGAGGTATGTCTATCTAAGTGGGAGTTCTTTTAGTAATATGATTAATTGAACTTTAATTTATCATGAACTTAGTCCTGGTAGTATTAGCATATCTATGTTGTAGATCAATAGCTCGTGATGTAGCTCCTCGTTTATTTTTATATGTTCCTAGAGAAATATAAGTTGAAAGATGTTAGTAGCAATGATGCGGACAAGGTCCGTGATCCGAGGATAATCCTCATTGCTGCACAGAAGTATTATGTCCTGGATGCACCGCTAGGTGATAGATCGATTGTAGGAGCAGATGCAAACGTTATGAACGTTTGGCAAAGCTCAATATGATGTCTACTTAATAGTTTAGTACACCATGCTTTACGGCTTAGAACCGGGACTTCGAAAACGTTTTGAATGCCACGGAGCATATAAGATGTTCCAAGAGTTGAAATTAGTATTTCATACTCATGCCTGTGTCGAGAGGTATGAGACCTCTCACAGTACTTTGCCTACAAGATGGAGGAGAATAGCTCAACCATTGAGCATGTGCTCTAATTGTCTGGGTACTACAATTGCTTGAATCAAGTGGGAGTTAATCTTCCAGATAAGATAGTAATTGACAAAGTTCTCTAGTCACTATCACCAAGTTAGTTAAACTTCGTGATGAACTATAATATGCAAGGGATGACGAAAGTAATTCCCGAGCTCTTCGCGATGCTAAAATCGACGAAGGTAGAAATCAAGAAAGAGCATCAAGTGTTGATGGTTAACAAGACCACTTGTTTCAAGTAAAGGGCAAAGGGATAGAAGGGGAACTTTAAGAATAATGACAAGCAAGTTGTCACTCTCGTGAAGAAACTCAAAGCTAAACTCAAGCCTGAAACTAGGTGCTTCTACTGCAAAGGAAATGGTCACTGGAAGTGGAACTGCCCTAGATACTTGGCAGATAAGAAGGATGGCAAAGTGAACAAAGATATATTTGATATACAGATTATTGATGTGTACTTTACTAGTGTTCATAGCAACCCCTGGGTAATTGATACCGGTTTAGTTGCTAAAATTAGTAACTCAAAACGGGAGTTGCAGAATGAACAGAGATTAGTTAAAGGTGAAGTGGCGATGTGTGTTGGAAGTGGTTCCAAGATTGATATGATCATCATCGCACACTCCCTATACGTTCGGGATTAGTGTAGAACCTAAATAAATGTTATTTGGCATTTGCATTGAGCATGAATATGATTTGATCATGTTTGTTGCAATACGGTTATTCATTTAAAGTCATAGAATAATTATTATTCTGTTTACATGAATAAAACCCAGGATGGTCATACACCCAATGAAAATAGTTTGTTGGATCTCGATCGCAGTAATACACATATTCATAATATTGAAGCCAAAAGATGCAAAGTTGATAATGATAGTGCAACTTATTTATGGCGCTGTCGTTTAGGTCATATTGGTGTAAAGCGCATGAAGAAACTCCATGCTGATGGGCTTTTGGAATCACTTGATTATGAATCACTTGGTGCTTGCGAACCATGCCTCATGGACAAGATGACTAAAACTCCATTCTCCAGAACAATGGAACGAGCAACTGATTTGTTGGAAATCATACATAGCGATGTATGTGGACCGATGAGTGTTGAGGCTCGCGGTGGGTATCATTATTTTCTGACCTTCACTGATGATTTGAGCAGATATGGGTATGTCTACTTGATGAAGCACAAGTCTGAAACATTTGAAAAGTTCAAATAATTTTACAGTGAAATAGAGAATCATCGTAACAAGAAAATTAAGTTTCTACGATCTGATCGCGGAGGCGAATATTTGATTTACGAGTTTGGTCTTCATGTGAAACAATGTGGAATAGTTTCACAGCTCACGCCACCCGGAACACCACAGCGTAATGGTGTGTCCGAACGTCAGAACCGTACTTTATTAGATATAGTGTGATCTATGATGTCTCTTACCGATTTACCACTAACTTTTTTGGTTATGCATTAGAGACAGCTGCATTCACGTTAAATAAGGGCACCATCTAAATACGTTGAGACGACGCCTTATGAACCGTGGTTTGGCAAGAAACCAAAGTTGTTGTTTCTTAAAGTTTGGGGCTGCGATGCTTATGTGAAAAAGCTTCAACCTGATAAGCTCGAACCCAAGTCGGAGAAATGTGTCTTCATAGGATACCCAAAGGAAACTGCTGGGTACACCTTCTATCACAGATCTGAAGGCAAGATATACGTTGCTAAGAATGGATCCTTTCTAGAGAAGGAGTTTCTCTCGAAAGAAGTGAGTGGGAGGAAAGTGGAACTTGATGAGGTAATTGTACCTTCTCCCGAATTGGAAAGTAGTACATCACAGAAACTAGTTCCAGTGATTCCTACACCAATCAGCGAGGAAGCTAATGATGATGATCATGAAACTTTAGCTCAAGTTACTACTAAACCTCATAGGTCAACCAGAGTGCGTTCCGCGCCAGAGTGGTACGGTAACCCGGTTCTATAAGTCATGTTACTAGACCATGATGAACCTAGGAACTATGAGGAAGTGATGATGAGCCCAGATTCCACAAAATGGCTTGATGCCATGAAATCTGAGATGGGATCCATGTATGAGAACAAAGTGTGGACTTTGGTTGACTTGCCCGATGATCGGCAAGCCATTGAAAATAAATGGATCTTTAAGAGGAAGACTGACGCCGATGGTAATGTTACTATCTACAAAGCTCGACTTGTTGCGAAAGGTTTTCGACAAGTTCAAGGAGTTGACTACAATGAGATTTTCTCACCCGTAGCGATGCTTAAGTCTGTCCGAATCATGTTAGCAATTGCCGCATTTTATGATTATGAAATCTGGCAAATGGATGTCAAAATTGCATTCCTTAAATGATATCTTAAAGAAGAGTTGTATATGATGTAACCAGAAGGTTTTTTGTCGATCCTAAAGGAGCTAACAAAATGTGCAAGCTCTACTGATCCATCTATGGACTGGTGCAAGCATCTCGGAGTTGGAATATACGCTTTGATAAGTTGATCAAAGCATATAGTTTTATAAAGACTTGAGGTGAAGCCTGTATTTACAAGAAAGTGAGTGGGAGCACTACAGCCTTTCTGATAAGTTATGTGAATGACATATTGTCGATCGAAAATGATGTAGAATTTTCTAGAAAGCATAAAGGAGTGTTTGAAAGGAGTTTTTTTTCAAAGAAAGACCTCGGTGAAGTTGCTTGCATATTGAGCATCAAGATCTATAGAGATAGATCAAGACGCTTGATAAGTTTTTTTAATGAGTACATACCTTGACAAGTGTTTGAAGTAGTTCAAAATGGAACAGTCAAAGAAAGAGTCCTTGCTTGTATTGCAAGGTATGAAGTCGAGTAAGACTCAAAACCCGACCACAGCAGAAGATAGAGAAAGTATGAAAGTCATTCCCTATGCCTCAGCCATAGGTTCTATAAAGTATGCCATGCTGTGTACCAAACCTGTTGTGTGCCTTGCCATGAGTTTGACAAGGATGTACAATAGTGATCCAGAAGTAGATCACTGGACAGCGGTCAAAATTATCCTTAGTTATTGGATGACTACGGAAATGTTTCTCGATTATGGAGGTGATAAAGAGTTCGTCGTAAAGAGTTACGCCGATGCAATCTTTTGACACTAATCCAGATGACTCTAAATATCAATCTAGATGTGTATTGAAAGTGGGAGCAATTAGCTAGAGTAGCTCCATGCAGAGCATTGTAGACATAGAAATTTGCGAAATACATATGGATCTGAATGTAACAGACCCGCTGACTAAACTTCCCTCATGAAGCAAAACATGCTCACACCTTAGTACTCTTTGGGTGTTAAATCATATGGCGATGTGAACTAGATTATTGGATCTCGTAAACCCTTTGGGTGATGGTCACATGGCAATGTGAACTATGGGTGTTATTCACATAGCGATGTGAATTATCAGTATTAAATCACATGGCGATGTGAACTAGATTATTGACTCTAGTGCAAGTGGGAGACTGGAGGAAATATGCCCTAGAGGCAATAATAAAGTTGTTATTTTTATTTCCTTATATCATGATAAATGTTTATTATTCGTGCTAGAATTGTATTCACCAGAAACTTACTACATGTGTGAATACATAGACAAAACAGAGTGTCCCTAGTATGCCTCTACTTGACTAGCTCGTTGATCAAAGATGGTTATGTTTCCTAACCATAGACATGTGTTGTCATTTCATGAACGGGGTCACATCATGAGAGAATGATGTGATGGACAAGACCCATCCGTTAGCTTAGCACTACGATCGTTTAGTTTTATTGCTATCGCTTTCTTCATGACTTATACATGTTCCTCTAACTATGAGATTATGCAACTCCCGAATACCGGAGGAACACCTTGTGTGCTATCAAACGTCACAACGTAACCGGGTGATTATAAAGATGCTCTACAGGTGTCTCCGAAAGTGTTTGTGGTGTTGGCATAGATCGAGAATAGGATTTGTCACTCCGAGTATAGGAGTGGTATCTCTGGGCCCTCTCGGTAATACACATCATAATAAGCCTTGCAAGCAAATGACTAATGAGTTAGTCACGAGATGATGTATTACAGAACGAGTAAAGAGACTTGCTGATAACGAGATTGAACTAGGTATAATGATACCGACGATCGAATCTCGGGCAAGTAACATACCAATGACAAAGGGAACAACGTATGTTGTTATGCAATTTGACTGATAAAGATCTTCGTAGAATATGTAGGAGCCAATATGAGCATCCAGGTTCAATTTAGCATGTCTACGGTTCAATTTAGCTTGACTTTTAATATGCTTCAAAGATTCATGATCTGAATGTATAACAAATTCTTTGGGCCATAAATAATGTTGCCATGTTTCCAAAGTCCGAACAAGAGCATATAATACCTTATCATAAGTAGAATAGTTCAGACTAGGCCCACTAAATTTTTCAGAAAAGTATGAAATGGGTTTACCATCTTGTAATAACACACCTCCTAATCCAATTCGACTAGCATCACATTCAAACTCAAAAGTCTTATTAAAATCATGAAGTTGGAGCAATGGAGTATGTGTCAACTTATCTTTCAATACCATGAAGGCTTCTTCCTGTGCAGTATCCCAAACAAAAGGCACATCCTCCTTTGTAAGCTCATTGAGAGATGCATCAATGGTGCTGAAATCTCTCACAAAACGCCTATAGAAACCAGCAAGTCCAAGAAAACTCCTCACTTTTGTGACCGTTTTGGGCTGCGGCCAACTCTCAATAGCTTCGATCTTGGCTTTATCAACTTCAATTCCCTATGGAGTAACAACAGAGCCAAGAAAAGATACTCGATCGATGCAAAAGGTGCACTTCCCAAGGTTACCAAACCAAAGTGCATCACGTAGAGCAATAAAAACAACATGTAAGTGTTCCAAATGTTCCTCCAAAGATCTGCTATAAATCAGTATATCATCAAAGTAAACTACCACAAATCGTCCAATGAAAGCATGTAAAACTTCATTCATTAATCTCATGAAAGTACTAGGTACATTATTTAACCCAAACAACATGACTAACCACTCATATAATCCAAACTTGGTTTTAAATGTTGTTTTCCATTCATCTCCTAATTTCGTACGGATTTGATGGTATCCACTATGCAAATCAACTTTGGATAAAATAGTAGAGCCACTTAATTCATCAAGCATATCATCTAGCATAGGAATAGGATGACGATAACGAATAGTATTATTGATGCCTCTACAATCAACACACATACGCAATGTACCAACCTTTTTCAGCACTAGAATAATAGGAACAACACAAGGACTAAGGGATACCCGTATATAACCTTTATCTATTAGCTCTTGTACTTGACGCATAATCTCCTTCGTCTCCTCTGGATTGGTACGGTATGGTGCACGATTGGGTAGCGATGCACCGAGAATTAAGTTGATCTGATGCTCAATCCCTCGAATAGATGGTAATCCCGATAGTACGTCTTATGGAAAGATGTCAGCGAACTCCTGCAAAATGTTAGTGACAACATGAGGCAAAGAGGAAGGCACATCCTCGAATGAAAATAATGCCTCTTTGCACACAAAAGCATAGCAAACATATTTGCTGAAATCTAGATCATCAATATCAGATTTGGTCGCAAGTAAACATCCACTTTTCAATTTAATTTCAGAGGAAACATGAGATGATGGTTTGTTATTATGCTTCATGTGTTGCTCAAATTCATTTACCACAATCTGATTTTCACTCTTATTTTGCTCCTGTTTTGCTTTACTAGCTCGATGAATATCATCTTTCAAAATTGAATCAGGAGTCATAGGAAGCAAAGTAATATGTTTATCCTTATGAACAAGAGTATACTGATTGTTTCTACCATGGTGTACAGAATTTTTATCAAGTTGCCATGGTCTACCAAGTAATAAGGAACATGCTTGCATGGGTACCACATCACAACCAACACAAACAGCATATGTAGCTATACTAAAATGCACGTGAACAATACGTGTTACCTTAACTTTGCCGTTGTTGTTGAACCATTGGATGTAGTAAGGATGTGGATGTGGTCTTGTGGTGAGAAACAACTTCTCCACCATCTCCATGCTAGCCAAATTGTTGCAGCTCCCTCCATCTATGATGACGCGAACATAACGTTCCTTCACAACTCCCTTTGTATGGAACAAATTGTGCCTCTGGTTTTGCTCAGCTTGTGTGACCTGCACACTCAAAACACGTTGAGCAACTAAACAGTCATACCTGTCAGCGTCTTCAGGAGCCATGTATTGCGTCTCATGTTCAGAGTCATCTCCAACATGTTCTTCACGTGTAATAAGAGCCAAAGTCTCCTCATCATAGTCATTAGCGGACTCATACCCACCATCCTCAATAGCAATGATGACACGCCGAGATTTGCATTCCCTCACAAAATGACCTCTTCCCTTACAACGACGACAAATAATATCACTTGTGTGCCCTGTTGATGCCACGTATGAAGGGGAGCTCTATGCAGGCCCGGTGGGTATGCTCTTGCTGATAGTGGTGGTTGTGCTTGCTTTCTTGTATCACGGCTGGAGGTGGGAACTAATGGAGGTGCCGGTGTAGTAGAATGTGTGGAAGTAGAAGATGCATGATGTGTCCATGATGAAGATCGACCCACAGAAAAGTTAGTCCGCGCCAATGCATGTCGATCCTGCACTTCACGTTCAGCTTTGCAAGCAAGCTGGAACAAATGAGTGATATTATTGTACTCCTTATACTCTAGAATGGTCTGAATCTCTCTGTTTAAGCCACCCATAATACATGCACACATAGCTTAATTATCCTCAATAATACCACATCTAATCATCCCAGTTTGTAATTGCTGATAATATTCTCCTACAAAAAAAATTCCTTGTCTTGAGCGCTGCAGGTTTTGTAGTAATTCACGTTGATAATATGGTGGAACCCAACGAGTACGCATAGCAGTTTTCAAACCAGCCCAAGTAGTTGGAATATTATTCGGATATAATCTAGGATGTTCAGACCACCACACACAAGCAAAGCTAGTGAAAGCACAAAGAGTAGCAGCAACACGTCTCTCCTCGGGATATTCTAAACACGTAAAACGTTGTTCGGTTTCTAAGTCCCAATTAAGATATATATCAAGAACATATCTACCCTCAAATGGTGGAATATTCAATTTTAGTTTAGGGAGATGGTCATGATCTCGTACCTGAGGGTGTGGTGCAGCCCTACCATTGCAATTATTTGCATGTGGACAACCTGGTGGTTGTGGTGTTGGTGGTTGCACGTAGTTCTGATTTTTATCAATCTCATCCTCGTAATCTCCCTACGTAATCGCCCTCCTCAGCAGCAGCAGGAGCCACAAAAGTATCAACAACAATACCAACAGTTTGGCCAGGCTCAAGAGGGACACGACTCGCTTTCCGAAGGGCTATTTCGCGACGCGGAGGGCTGTTTTGCGATGTGGAGGTGGTCGTTGTTGTTGTTGTTGCAATGGTGCAGCAGGTGGAGGTATACGCGCAAGCACTTCAGCGAATTTGGCATCCAGCTTGTGTCAATTGACTTCTCAATGGCATCCATCCTCGCTAGTGCGTCACCAAAACTGGTCGTCACATCTTCTACCTGTTGACCCATCATTTGCTGAAATTTATCATGCAACTCCTTGTTCGTCATGTTCTCCCAGTCAGTCTCGCCGACTTGTGATCCTGCCATGGTTAGCAGCAATAGAAACAAATATGATCATACAGACTACTAGAAAATTGTGATGGTGGAGCGTCACAAATTCGTCAAGCAAATCTCAAATTCTTACCAGTTCTTACCCAGCAGCACGTGGTGATCGGCAACCGTGGTAGTCAAAACTCTCAAAGCTTGGATAAAGCGATTACCATGGAGAGTCAAACGCACGACGTAGATGTATGTGGATCTGGAAAGGCTTATAATTGAAGAAATATGCCCTAGATGCAATAATAAAGTTGTTATTTATATTTCCTTATATCATGGTAAATGTTTATTATCCATGATAGAATTGTATTAACCGGAAACTTAGTGCATGTGTGAATACATAGAAAACACAGAGTGTCCCTAGTATGCCTCTACTTGACTAGCTCGTTGATCAAAGATGGTTATGTTTCCTAACCATAGACATGTGTTGTCATTTGATGAACGGGAACACATCATTAGAGAATGATGTGATGGACAAGACCCATCCGTAAGCTTAGCACTATGATCGTTTAGTTTAATTGCTATTGCTTTCTTCATGACTTATACATGTTCCTCTAACTATGAGATTATGCAACTCCTGAATACCGGAGGAACACCTTGTGTGCTATCAAACGTCACAACGTAACTAGGTGATTATAAAGATGATCTACAGGTGTCTCCAGAAGTGTTTGTGGCGTTGGCATAGATCGAGAATAGGATTTGTCACTCCGAGTATCGGAGAGGTATCTCTGGGCCCTCTCGGTAATACACATCATAATAAGCCTTGTAAGCAAATGACTAATGAGTTAGTCACGAGATGATGTATTACGGAACGAGTAAAGAGACTTTCTAGTAATGAGATTGAACTAGGTATGATGATACCGACGATTGAATCTCGGACAAATAACATACCGATGACAAAGGGAATAACGTATGTTGTTATGCGGTTTGACCGATAAAGATCTTCGTAGAATATGTAGGAGCCAATATGATCATCCAGGTTCCGCTATTGGTTATTGACCAGAGATGTGTCTCGGTCATGTCTACATAGTTCTCGAACCCGTAGGGTCCGCACGCTTAACGTTTGGTGACAATCGGTATTATGAGTTTATGAGTTTTGATGTACCGAAGGTAGTTAGGAGTCCCGGATATGATCATGAACATGGCGAGGAGTCTGAAAATGGTCGAGACATAAAGATCGATATATTGGAAGCCTATATTTGGATCTCGAAATAGTTCCGAGTGAAATCTAGATTTTACCGGAGTACCGGGAGGTTACCAGAACCCCCCGATAAGTATATGGGCCTTATTGGGCCATAATGGATAGAGAGAGAAGATACCTAGGCAGGCCGCGCGCCCCCTCTCCCTCTAGTCCGAACTGGACTAGGAGGGGAGGGGCGGCGCCCCCCCCCCCCTTTCCTTCCTCCCTCTCTCCCCTTTCCTTCTCTCCTAGTCCAACTAGGGAAGGGGGGATCCTACTCCCGGTGGGAGTAGGACTCCTCCAAGGGTGCGCCATAGAGGGCCGGCCCTCCCCCTCCTCGAGTCCTTTATATACGGGGAGGGGCCACCCCATGGACACACAAGTTGATCATTGATCTCTTAGCCGTGTGCGGGCCCCCTCCACCATAAAATCCACCTCAGTCATATCGTAGCAGTGCTTAGGCGAAGCCGTGCCTCGGTAACTTCATCATCACCGTCATCACGCCGTTGTGCTGACGGAACTCTCCCTCGAAGCTCTACTGGATCGTGAGTTCGTGGGATGTCACCGAGCTAAACGTGTGCAGATCGCGGAGGTGCCGTACGTTCGATACTAGGATCGGTCGATCGTGAAGACGTACGACTACATCAACTGTGTTGTCATAACGCTTCCGCTTACGGTCTACGAGGGTATGTGGACGACACTCTCCCCTCTAGTTGCTATGCATCACCATGATCATGCGTGTGCGTAGGAAAATTTTGAAATACTACGTTACCCAACAGTGGCATAATGAGCTAGGTTTATGCGTATATGTTATATGCACGAGTAGAACACAATGAGTTGTGGGCGATAATAGTCATACTTTTTACCAGCATGTCATACTTTGATTCGGCAGTATTGTTGGATGTAGCGGCCCAGAATGACATTACGCGTACGCTTACGCGAGACTGGTTCTACCGACGTGCTTCGCACACAGGTGGCTGGCGGGTGTCAGTTTCTCCAACTTTAGTTGAATCAAGTGTGGCTACGCCCGGTCCTTGTGAAGGTTAAAACAACACATACTTGACGAAAAATCATTGTGGTTTTTGTATGCGTAGGTAAGAACGGTTCTTGCTAAGCCCGTAGCAGCCACATAAACTTGCAACAACAAAGTAGAGGACGTATAACTTGTTTTTGCAGGGCATGTTGTGATGTCATATGGTCAAGACATGTTGAGTTATACGTTATTGTATGAGATGATCATGTTTTGTAAAGTTATCGGCAACCGGCAGGAGCCTTATGGTTGTCTCTTTATTGTATGAATTGCGAAGGCCATGTAATTGCTTTACTTTATCACTATGAGTTAGCGATAGTAGTAGTAGAAATAGTTGGCATGATGACCACGACGCTATGATGAAGATCATGGTGTCAAGCCAGTGACGATGGAGATCATGACGATGCTTTGGAGATGGAGATCAAAAGCACAAGATGATGATGGCCATATCATGTCACATATTTTGATTGCATGTGATGTTTATCTTATTATGCTTCTTATTTTACTTAGAACGACGGTAGCATTATAAGATGATCCCTTACAAAATTTCAAGGTACAAGTGTTCTCCCTGAGTATGCATCGTTGTAAAAGTTCGTCGTGCCGAGACACCACGTGATGATCGGGTGTGATAAGCTCTACGTTCACATACAACGGGTGTAAGCCAGTTTTGCACATGCAGAATACTCTGGTTAAACTTGACGAGCCTAGCATATGCAGATATGGCCTCAGAACAATGGAGACCGAAAGGTCAAGCGTGAATCATATAGTAGATATGATTAACATAAGATGTTCACCATTGAAAACTACTCCATCTCACGTGATGATCGGACATGGTTTAGTTGATTTGGATTACGCGATCATTTAGATGACTAGAGGTATGTCTATCTAAGTGGGAGTTCTTTTAGTAATATGATTAATTGAACTTTAATTTATCATGAACTTAGTCCTGGTAGTATTAGCATATCTATGTTGTAGATCAATAGCTCGTGATGTAGCTCCTCGTTTATTTTTATATGTTCCTAGAGACATATAAGTTGAAAGATGTTAGTAGCAATGATGCGGACAAGGTCCGTGATCTGAGGATAATCCTCATTGCTGCACAGAAGTATTATGTCCTGGATGCACCGCTAGGTGACAGATCTATTGTAGGAGCAGATGCAAACGTTATGAACGTTTGGCAAAGCTCAATATGATGTCTACTTAATAGTTTAGTACACCATGCTTTACGGCTTAGAACCGGGACTTCAAAAACGTTTTGAATGCCACGGAGCATATAAGATGTTCCAAAAGTTGAAATTAGTATTTCATACTCATGCCTGTGTCAAGAGGTATGAGACCTCTCACAGTACTTTGCCTACAAGATGGAGGAGAATAGCTCAACCATTGAGCATGTGCTCAAATTGTCTGGGTACTACACTTGCTTGAATCAAGTGGGAGTTAATATTCCAGATAAGATAGTAATTGACAAAGTTCTCTAGTCACTATCACCAAGTTAGTTAAACTTCGTGATGAACTATAATATGCAAGGGATGACGAAAGTAATTCCCGAGCTCTTCTCGATGCTAAAATGGACGAAGGTAGAAATCAAGAAAGAGCATCAAGTGTTGATGGTTAACAAGACCACTTATTTCAAGTAAAGGGGCAAGGGATAGAAGGGGAACTTTAAGAAAAATGACAAGCAAGTTGTCACTCTCGTGAAGAAACCCAAAGCTAAACTCAAGCCTGAAACTAGGTGCTTCTACTGCAAAGGAAATGGTCACTGGAAGTGGAACTGCCCTAGATACTTGGCAGATAAGAAGGATGGCAAAGTGAACAAAGATATATTTGATATACAGATTACTGATGTGTACTTTACTAGTGTTCATAGCAACCCCTGGGTAATTGATACCGGTTTAGTTGCTAAAATTAGTAACTCGAAACGGGAGTTGCAGAATGAACAGCGATTAGTTAAAGGTGAAGTGGCGATGTGTGTTGGAAGTGGTTCCAAGATTGATATGATCATCATCGCACACTCCCTATACTTTCGGGATTAGTGTAGAACCTAAATAAATGTTATTGGTATTTGCATTGAGCATGAATATGATTTGATCATGTTTGTTGCAATACGGTTATTCATTTAAAGTCATAGAATAATTGTTATTCTATTTACATGAATAAAACCCATGATGGTCATACACCCAATGAAAATAGTTTGTTGGATCTCGATCGCAGTAATACACATATTCATAATATTGAAGCCAAAAGATGCAAAGTTGATAATGATAGTGCAACTTATTTGTCACGCTGCCGTTTAGGTCATATTGGTGTAAAGCGCATGAAGAAACTCCATGCTGACGGGCTTTTGAAATCACTTGATTATGAATCACTGGGTGCTTGCGAACCATGCCTCATGGACAAGATGACTAAAACTCCGTTCTCCAGAACAATGGAACGAGCAACTGATTTGTTGGAAATCATACATACTGATGTATGTGGACCGATGAGTGTTGAGGCTCGCGGTGGGTATCATTATTTTCTGACCTTCACTGATGATTTGAGCAGATATGGGTATGTCTACTTGATGAAGCACAAGTCTGAAACATTTGAAAAGTTCAAAGAATTTTAGAGTGAAATAGAGAATCATCGTAACAAGAAAATTAAGTTTCTATGATCTGATCGCGGAGGCGAATATTTGAGTTACGAGTTTGATCTTCATTTAAAACAATGTGGAATAGTTTCACAGCTCACGCCACCCGGAACACCACAGCGTAATGGTGTGTCCGAACGTCGTAACCGTACTTTATTAGATATAGTGTGATCTATGATGTCTCTTACCGATTTACCACTAACGTTTTTGGGTTATGCATTAGAGACAGCTGCATTCACGTTAAATAAGGGCACCATCTAAATCCGTTGAGACGACACCTTATGAACCGTGGTTTGGCAAGAAACCAAAGTTGTTGTTTCTTAAAGTTTGGGGCTGCGATGCTTATGTCAAAAACCTTCAACCTGATAAGCTCGAACCCAAGTTGGAGAAATATGTCTTCATAGGATACCCAAAGGAAACTGCTGGATACACCTTCTATCACAAATTCGAAGACAAGATATTCATTGCTAAGAATGGATCCTTTCTAGAGAAGGAGTTTCTCTCGAAAGAAGTGAGTGGGAGGAAAGTGGAACTTGATGAGGTTGTTGACGCTCAAAAGTGACACAATCATAAAAGTTGCTTTAATCTATGTCAAGATTACTTCAAACTTATGATTGGAAGTCACCATGAGATGGCTTTCTTTGAGAAGATCAAGATGGATATGAAAGTGGTATAAAACGGAGTCCGGATGCAAAAGTTATGACAATTCAGAGATGCTAATGGTGACACCAGATTAAATAATGGCTTGAAACCCAATTAAGATGACTTCAAATGGAAAAAGTTTCAACATGAAAGTTGTGCGTCTCGTCGAAACGGTCGATTTTTATATAAAAATCGTCCCAATCCGAGTTTGTATGCAAAAGTTAGAGCCATCCGAACACAGCCCTGTCATAGAGCCATAAGTGGCGCGCCCCACCAGCCATGTGTCTGATGGGTAGCGCGAATAACAGCCTGTATTGCGTGACCGTTTTGGCCTAGAAAATGGCTTTAACTCGAAAAATGTTCAACATGAAAGTTGTTCGTCTCATCGAAACGGTCAAGATTGCTTTTGGGCTCTTTTCCATCCGAGGTCCTTTACCACCTCAAAATTTACCCGCAAGGTACAGTCAGTTTAAACCGAACAGTTTTGGAAAGTTCGGACAAAACCAATCCGAATTTGGCTAGGGTTTTGGACGTGAATCCAAGCCTTTTCCTTGCACGGGAAGTCCAGCCGCCTCTTATATATCTAAGGGGTGACGGCCGATTGAACAACACACAATCGATCAATTCATCTACCACTTTTTATCTTTTACCTTTTCTCCTTAACCCTAGTTCTTCTTCTTCCTCGTTCTTCGTTCGTTCTTCTTGTTGCAGGGCGGCGAACCTCGAGGCCCTAGGGGCGGTCAGGCCGACCTAGGGCAGCCCATTGCCGCCGTGCGTCAAGACGGGGTCCCTCTCGGGCAAGCGGGGCTTCGGGTCTACAAAAGCGCCCGCCGGATTGCTTGCGTACCGCGCTTCCGGACGGGGTCTCCTTCGACGTGAGCTGCGGTGCATCACCACCGGCGTCGAGGGTACACGGTGACGTGTTCGTGTGCGAACACACTTTTTGGCGACTCTGCTGGGGACGAAGCTTTGAACGGTCCCCGGCCCGTTCTTGCTACGAAGAGATCGTCATCTAGGGTTTGCAATCTACAAAGGTAATATGAATACCCAATTCACATATGTAGATGCAAATAATTCATATGTTGTTGCTAGATCATCTAATGAGCATAATGTATCGGCTAGCCCCAGCTTTATCAATCATGCATCTAATTATGTGCAAGGGTCGATGCAACAAAATCTCCATGATTCTACTTCATATAATTTTAGCAACATGCAACATATGTATCCCAACTCCCATGCATCGGCAACCCCACAAATCCATATGCCGATGAACAACATGATGAGTTCGGTTAATCAAGTTGAAACACCCCATGTAGGATCTTTCAATGGCATGCAACATAGTGTTTCATCTTTTATTCATCGGCAACTAATTTACAACATGTTAATCCAAACATGCTGGTGGATAGGGGAATTGGCCATGCTACCACTAGTTATCCGGCCAATTACCATCAAACATCATATGCTACACCTCATGCTACTAGTTTTTTGGCACCATACGCAACTGTTGATGTCCATAATTCGGCTCCGCACCTTAATGGTCATGGCCGAATAAGTGAAACTTCTGCAGGAGCACAAATGCCTTCACCTACTACCGTGGCATATCATGTCCCCCCTACACAATTACAGAATTTCGGCAACATCTCATTGTCGAAAGAGTCTAAAAGCATTGGGGGGCAACCATATCCAGACTGGGTAATTGAGAACAAGCTTACATTCTCTTGGGATTTGTGCAACTCTATTCGCCAAGAACTAATAGAAGGCGGGAAGCCTCATGATTTTGCTGCTGTAAAAGCTAGAGTTGTTTCAAATGATGCAGTTGCACAGTGTTGTACCATCCAGTATACCACCTAAACAATCGCAAAGTTTCGGCACCTCATTGCCGAAAGAGTCTCAAAGTATTGGGGGGCAATCTCATGACGAGTGGATGGAAATTGAGATGAAAAAGTTTAAAGCTCGCCAAGCTGAGATGTGGGCTAAACTTAGACGAGAGCGAGAAGCCTTGCAAATTCAAAAAGATAAAGTTGTTGATTCAGGTAACAAAGAAAATTCAGTTATTAGAAAAGCCGAATCAAGTAGTATATATTCCGAGTCCATCAAATCCAAAGAGGCAAGCATTATTGAGAAAGGGCATGGAAAGCATAGCAAAACAGTCATACTTGATTTTTCCGAAGTCAATGGAACCTACTTCCTGCCCTATGAGTTTCGTGCTGTAGAGGTTGACAAGCCTCAAGGAGAAGAGCAAGTAGCCGAACTTTGTTCGGCTGACAAGGATCTTCGAAGTAATGATGCGCGGAATCAAGGAAAAGATGATGATAAGGTGTTGGGGAGCCATCCAAAGGCGGAGCAAGATATTGTTCAAGTCACACCACCATCGTGCTCTCCCAACATATTTGAAGAGGTATGCATAGAGAGTAATTTACCTATTTTCAGATTTGGTCGCGACTTCTTTATTGATGCATCTATAAGAAATATTCTCATAAATAATTTTGAAAGACCAATGAAGAAGGGTAATTTACTTGTTAGCAATAAACTTGTTATGGAACATATCGGTTAACCTATTACGCCATTTATAAAGACCGATATTGACGTATTGTTACAGCCAAAGCTTTCCTCGTTGCTTTATGTAAAGTTCATATCTAGTTGGGTAGCTTTGCTTATTTCGTAATTGGCTTGCACTTGGTCTCAACTGAGACATGTATGTTCTAAACATCTTCGTTTCAGAAATTTAAAGCCAAGGTTAAATTCTATTGAGAAAACTGATGCTAATATAATATCTTATCCAAAGACATCGGAGATAGAGTGGAAAACACAATGCATAGCCGAATGGGGAGATTATAAATCTGAACCATTCGTTTGCTTATCTCAAAAGCCGTTCAAACAGCAAGATCGGCTAGAAAACAAGAAGTATACCTTCAATTCAAGCATGTGTGATCAAATATTTGATTTGTTGCTGAAAAATAATTACATTACAATTCTTGATCACCATGTTAAGCCATCAATCCAAGGATGAATGTATTGTAAGTTGCATGATTCATCCAAGCATAATTTTGAGGATTGCAACATGTTTCGTCAAATAGTTAAATCGGCCATTGAAAAAGGACGATTGAAGTTTGTTGAAACACCAAGAGATGACCAGTCTATTCCGATTGGTCCCGATGGCAAAAAGTTTTTGCATCGGCTGCCTCAAGCCGATCCATTTAAAGAGAATGTAAAAGCTACAGGTGATGGGATCAAGCTTTCAAGTAAAGAAGTTGTTGAAGAGCATAATGAGCATAATCTTGAGGGCGAGAGTTCCATCGAAGCTACAATGGAGACACCAAGGACTGGGGGGCAGCAAGCAAATCCAATGATCGATGAAAGCAAACCAAAAGAAAACAAAGGCCGGAATAAGCGCAAGTGTAACAGATCAAAAATCACTTTCGCTGAACTATTGGATAAATATCAAAAGAAGAGTGAAGAGAAGAATGCTTATCGGCCAAATCATGCAAAGAAACCGAGATCACCCCCAAGGCGCAAGTATGAGGATCGGCATTGGCAAAGTGACAATTTTTATGCAACATATTCATATCCTTATTTTGGGCCGCCAATGCCAATGCCGTGGATGCCTCCCTATGCTCAAGTAGATCCATATCCATCATGGGACAGGTATGATACAAGGGCGCATTCTCCATCTTATTTTAGACCATCTCACCAATATTATGCAGCTCCGAGAAGATCAACATTTGAACAATCACATGTTAAAGACCGTTTCAATCATAAGGAATCGGTCAGGAGCTCAAGGAAGAAGAAAGAGGTGGTCAAGCAAGTTTACCGTGTTAAAAGAGATGGTCGTAAAAGTGCAACTTCAGATTTGATCTCAAATGAAAAAGAGCCAATTAAAGTGTTGACATTGGCTACTAAAGGCAATGAGATGAAGCAACCAATTATTGAGAGTCAAAGTCTCAAATCTGAAGAAAAGAAGTTGAGAGTGCACAAGGCCAAAAAAGGATTGCCATTGGCCAAGACAAAATCGCAGCCGGGGTGCCCACTCGGCTTATCATATTGGCAAAAGAAGAAATTACAAAAACTTAGTGCGCAAGAACTTGAAGAAAGAAACATGGCATGGGTTCCCAAAGAAAGTGCTCAAAATAAGAATTATGTGCAAGCTTCCATTACAAGAAGTGCGACAAAGGTGAAGAAGGAAAAGAGTGAAAACTATGAAGGCCAAGCCGAAGATTTCAGCATCTTCGGTCTACACATTATCCATATTCTTCAACTATGCCATTAACGCCTGTGCCATGGAATTCGTCATCAGGTATGATTGGTAACCCTCAATGGGCTTATTTTAATCCATGGATGCCATATAATTTCTTACATCATGAAAGAGTATTACCAAGTCACTATACATTTGATTAACTACAAGTTTGTTGCTGATCCAAAGGGCCGAAATACTTGATTTGCCATTTCATTTGTTTATTTCGGCTATATGTGATTTGAATGATGTCTACATGGTAATGGCCGATATTTATCTATCGTCCTAAGAATATGTTAATGCATGACCGGTGTAGTATTCTAGCATCGTCCTTAGTTCGAATGGAGAACGAGACAAAGTATGTGCTCATGAAAATTCATATATATATGCGTATATTATGATTGAATGGAGTTGAAACATCATGACCGATGCCATTAAGTATACGTTGCATAGACCAATTCATAGTGCAGAATTGGCTAATGGGCTTATACTTTGTTTGGATATGATTTGGCTTATGCATCTTTGAGATCTATAAGAGGCCAAATCATAGCTGATTTTATTAGTGAACATCGGTTTAATGACATGCATAATATTGATGTTAGCCTTGTCTCTCTAGTACTATGGAGATTATGTTTTGATGGTTCAATTCGTAGCAATGGCCAAAGTGTTGGTGTTGTTTATATATCTCCTTATGGTACTATTTTTTGAAGCCCCATGCCGCTTAGAATATTTTTATGCATGATTAATCAAAGCCGAATATGCATTGTTATTCGGATTGACTCTTTTAGTTGCTATAGGTGCTATACATATTGAGGTTTTCGGTGATTCGTTATGAGTAGTGCAACAAACACCCAAGGGTTATCAATGTTTTGACGAATCACTTATAGTTTGTCTTGAGATATGTCTAGATGCAAAATTTACCTTGGGTTACTTCAAAATTGTTCTTATATTTAGACGTGACAATTCAAAAGAGTTGGCACAGCAAGCATCCGGCTACTATTTTAATCATGGTGTATTGCATTTCTCTCAATAGCCGATGCTTCGTCTCGTCAACATAGGTAATGCTGAACCGAAGTTTACAGCTTCGGCCACTAATGAATTTTGATGCAGGTGATAGTAAGGATTGGAGAGAGTTTATTGTTGATTATCTACAAAATCCTAGCAAAAGGTGGAACAATATGGTTCGGAGGATGACCTTGAGATACATATCTATGGAACTTTATCATCGGATTGTTAATGAAGTTGAGAAGGTTTCGCCCAAGTTTGCATCAAGGGTTCAAGAACAATAATGGCCGATATATAATTATCGTCCTAAGCATATAAATGGCCGATGGGGTGTTGGCATCGTCCTTAGAACCAACATGATACAAATTATTTTTCGGCACGCTTGCTTTGCCGAAAAACAGGGGGGCATGTGTTGACGCTCAAAAGTGACACAATCGTAAAAGTTGCTTTAATCTATGTCAAGATTACTTCAAACTTATGATTGGAAGTCACCATGAGATGGCTTTCTTTGAGAAGATCAAGATGGATATGAAAGTGGTCTAAAACGGAGTCCGGATGCAAAAGTTATAACAATTCAGAGATGCTTATGGTGACACCAGATTAAAGAATGGCTTGAAACCCAATTAAGATGACTTCAAATGGAAAAAGTTTCAACATGAAAGTTGTGCGTATCGTCGAAACGGTCGATTTTGATATAAAAACCATCCCAATCCGAGTTCGTATGCAAAAGTTAGAGCCATCCGAACACAGCCCTGTCACACAGCCATAAGTTGCGCGCCCCACCAGCCACGTGTCTGATGGGTAGCGCGAATAACAGTCTGTATTGCGTGACCGTTTTGGCCTAGAAGATGGCTTTAAATCGAAAAATGTTCAACATGAAAGTTGTTCGTCTCGTCGAAACGGTCAAGATTGCTTTTGGGCTCTTTTCCATCCGAGCTCGTTTACCACCTCAAAATTTACCCGCAAGGTACAGTCAGTTTAAACCGAACAGTTTTGGAAAGTTCGGACAAAACCAATCCGAATTTGGCTAGGGTTTTGGACGTGAATCCAAGCCTTTTCCTTGCACGGGAAGTCCAGCCGCCTCTTATATATCTAAGGGGTGACGGCCGATTGAACAACACACAATCGATCAATTCATCTACCACTTTTTATCTTTTACCATTTCTCCTTAACCGTAGTTTTTCTTCTTCCTCGTTCTTCGTTCGTTCTTCTTGTTGCAGGGCGGCGAACCTAGAGGCCCTAGGGGCGGTCAGGCCGACCTAGGGCAGCCCATTGCTGCCGTGCGTCCAGACGGGGTCCCTCCCGGGCAAGCGGAGCTTCGGGTCTACAAAAGCGCCCGCCGGATTGCTTGCGTACCGCGCTTCCGGACGGGGTCTCCTTCGACGTGAGCTGCGGTGCATCACCCCCGGCGTCGAGGGTACACGGTGACGTGTTCGTGTGCGAACAGAGGTAATTGTACCTTCTCCCGAATTGGAAAGTAGTACATCACAGAAACTAGTTCCAGTGATTCCTACACCAATCAGCGAGAAAGCTAATGATGATGATCATGAAACTTTAGCTCAAGTTACTATAGAACCTCGTAGGTCAACCAGAGTGCGTTCCGCACCAGAGTGGTACGGTAACCCGGTTCTGGAAGTCATGTTACTAGACCATGATGAACCTAGGAACTATGAGGAAGTGATGATGAACCCAGATTCCACAAAATGGCTTGATGCCATGAAATCTGAGATGGGATCCATGTATGAGAACAAAGTGTGGACTTTGGTTGACTTGCCCGATGATCGGCAAGCCATTGAAAATAAATGGATCTTTAAGAGGAAGACTGACGCCGATGGTAATCTTACTATCTACAAAGCTCGACTTGTTGCGAAAGGTTTTTGACAAGTTCAAGGAGTTGACTACAATGAGATTTTCTCACCCGTAGCGATGCTTAAGTCTGTCCGAATCATGTTAGCAATTGCCGCATTTTATGATTATGAAATCTGGCAAATGGATGTCAAAATTGCATTCCTTAAAGGATATCTTAAAGAAGAGTTGTATATGATGTAACCAGAAGGTTTTTTGTCGATCCTAAAGGAGCTAACAAAATGTGCAAGCTCCAGTGATCCATCTATGGACTGGTGCAAGCATCTCAGAGTTGGAATATACGCTTTGATAAGTTGATCAAAGCATATAGTTTTATAAAGACTTGAGGTGAAGTCTGTATTTACAAGAAAGTGAGTGGGAGCACTACAGCCTTTCTGATAAGTATATGTGAATGACATATTGTCGATCGAAAATGATGTAGAATTTTCTAGAAAGCATAAAGGAGTGTTTGAAAGGAGTTTTTTTTTCAAAGAAAGACCTCGGTGAAGTTGCTTGCATATTGAGCATCAAGATCTATAGAGATAGATCAATACGCTTGATAAGTTTTTTTAATGAGTACATACCTTGACAAGTGTTTGAAGTAGTTCAAAATGGAACAGTCAAAGAAAGAGTCCTTGCTTGTATTGCAAGGTATGAAGTCAAGTAAGACCCAAAATCCGACCACAGCAGAAGATAGAGAAAGAATGAAAGTCATTCCCTATGCCTCAGCCATAGGTTCTATAAAGTATGCCATGCTGTGTACCAAACCTGTTGTGTGCCTTGCCATGAGTTTGACAAGGATGTACAATAGTGATCCAGAAGTAGATCACTGGACAGCGGTCAAAATTATCCTTACTTATTGGATGGCTACGGAAATGTTTCTCGATTATGGAGGTGATAAAGAGTTCGTCGTAAAGAGTTACGCCGATGCAAGCTTTTGACACTAATCCAGATGACTCTAAATATCAATCTGGATGCGTATTGAAAGTGGGAGCAATTAGCTAGAGTAGCTCCATGCAGAGCATTGTAGACATAGAAATTTGCGAAATACATATGGATCTGAATGTAACAGACCCGCTGACTAAACTTCCCTCACGAAGCAAAACATGATCGCACCTTAGTACTCTTTGGGTGTTAAATCACATGGCGATGTGAACTAGATTATTGAATCTAGTAAACCCTTTGGGTGATGGTCACATGGCGATGCGAACTATGGGTGTTATTCACATAGCGATGTGAATTATCAGTATTAAATCACATGGCGATGTGAACTAGATTATTGACTCTAGTGCAAGTGGGAGACTGGAGGAAATATGCCCTAGAGGCAATAATAAAGTTGTTATTTATATTTCCTTATATCATTATAAATGTTTATTATTCATTCTAGAATTGTATTAACCGGAAACTTACTACATGTGTGAATACATAGACAAAACAGAGTGTCCCTAGTATGCCTCTACTTGATTAGCTCGTTGATCAAAGATGGTTATATTTCCTAACCATAGAGATGTGTTGTCATTTCATGAACGGGGTCACATCATGAGAGAATGATGTGATGGACAAGACCCATTCGTTAGCTTAGCACTATGATCGTTTAGTTTTATTGCTATCGCTTTCTTCATGACTTATACATGTTCCTCTAACTATGAGATTATGCAACTCCCGAATACCGGAGGAACACCTTGTGTGCTATCAAACGTCACAACGTAACCGGGTGATTATAAATATGCTCTACAGGTGTCTCCGAAAGTGTTTGTGGTGTTGGCATAGATCGAGAATAGGATTTGTCACTCCGATTATAGGAGAGGTATCTCTGGGCCCTCTCTGTAATACACATCATAATAAGCCTTGCAAGCAAATGACTAATGAGTTAGTCACGAGATGATGTATTAAAGAATGAGTAAAGAGACTTGCCGATAACGAGATTGAACTAGGTATGATGATACCGACGATCGAATCTCGGGCAAGTAACATACCGATGACAAAGGGAACAATGTATGTTGTTATGCGATTTGACTGATAAAGATCTTCGTAGACTATGTAGGAGCCAATATGAGCATCCAGGTTCCGCTATTGGTTATTGACCGGAGATGTGTCTCGGTCATGTCTACATAGTTCTCGAACCCGTCGGGTCCGCACGCTTAACGTTCGATGACGATCGGTATTATGAGTTTATGAGTTTTGATGTACCGAAGGTAGTTCAGAGTCCCGGATATGATCACGGACATGAAGAGGAGTCTCGAAATGGTCGACACATAAAGATCAATATATTGGAAGCCTATATTTGGACATCGGAATAGTTCCGGGTGAAATCAGGATTTTACCGGAGTACCGGGAGGTTACCGGAACCCCCCGATAAGTATATGGGCCTTATTGGGCCATAATGGATAGAGAGAAAGGAGACCAGGGCAGGCTGCGCGCCCCCTCTCCCTCTAGTCCGAAGTGGACTAGGAGGGGAGGGGCGGCGCCCCCCTTTCCTTCCTCCCTCTCTCCCCTTTCCTTCTCTCCTAGTCCAAGTAGGGAAGGGGGCGTCCTACTCCCGGTGGGAGTAGGACTCCTCCAAGGGCGCGCCATAGAGGGCCGGCCCTCCCCCCTCCTCTAGTCCTTTATATACGGGGAGGGGGCATCCCATGGACACACAAGTTGATCATTGATCTCCTAGCCGTGTGCGGTGCCCCCTCCACCATAATCGACCTCGGTCATATCGTAGCGGTGCTTAGGCGAAGCCCTGCTTCGGTGACTTCATCATCACTGTCATCACGCCGTCGTGCTGACGGAACTCTCACTCGAATCTCTACTAGATCGTGAGTTTGTGGGACGTGACCGAGCTGAACGTGTGCAGATCACGGAGGTGACGTACGTTTGGTACTAGGATCGACCGATCGTGAAGACGTACGACTACATCAACCGCATTGTCATAATGCTTCCGCTTACGGTCTACGAGGGTACGTGGACGACACTCTCCCCTCTCGTTGCTATGCATCACCATGATCCTGCATGTGCGTAGGAAAATTTTGAAATACTATGCTCCCCAACAATAATATGGTAGCAAAATGGATTAGCAATAATTAATTCAGAGATGCAAAGTTGAATAAACGCTCAATGACGGTACTGTGCTGGTCCTAGGCTAGACCATACTAGAGATGCGAGCCTAGAACACTAACAAAATCACGGCGCTGCATGGAAACAAGGGAAAAGCACACTCTGAAAAAAAATCGGTTTTGTTTGCGCTCCCCTTTTTTTTGCCGAAAATTTACTATAATGGCGAGTGTCTCAAAACTCTTCCCAAGTAAAACTAAGATGATAGGCACAAAATTTTTTTCACTATTTTTTTCGGAAATCGGGGCAGCGACGACCAAAAAGTGCGGTAAAAAAACAGTATGATGGCACGTGTCTCAAAAGACTCAGAAGATACTAATAACATGATAGGAAAAAATCCACCTCCCAAAATTTTGGCCTAATAACTGCCCGGGGGTCTCCAGATTTTTTTTTCGACACCTACTCACGCAAGGAAACACGAAACTGAAACTAGATTGATCTCGAAAACAAATCTAAAACGAAAAGAACTCGGATTGGTGGTGGATATATGGTCGTAGAATATGGCAGCGGTGGTGGTATATGGATACGGATTGGTGGTGGTATATGTATATGGATCGGTGTAGGCATCTGGATACGAATCGATGGTGGTATGTGTCAAGGGCGATGAAGATGTTGCGGCGGCGGCGTGACAACTTTTGACCAGACCTCGAAACTCTAAAAGACTAGACGCTAAGACCAGCAACTTGACACGACAATGGAACCGCAAATTCAAGAAAGCAAAACACTGAAAAGACTATGCAAAGGCTCGGACTGGTTCAGATATGATGAACTAACCCTAAATTTTTTTAAGACTTTTTCGTGGACTGTCGGTATGAAGAATAGATTCGATCTAAACTATGAAAAACTGTAAAATCTCACCGAGCAACCTGAAAATCTGATACCACTTGATAGAGGGAAAGGTGTCCCGTCTTTCGATGAGATGGTGATTTCGTTTTGGAGGAAGTCGACTTTGACGATCCGACTATGAACGTGTGAGGACATCGCGCCTTAGCAATTGTAAACCAACTCTTAGATGTTATTAACCACGCCGGAGCATGATCAACCTGACCACGAAGGTCTGTTTCCTGCACACAAATGAAGAACAAGCAAGAAACTGAGATTGTAATCTGGATATTGTGAATTTAAGAGGAAAGCTTTATTGATCAAGTAGGGTTCTGTGACGTCTTTGTCTAGTCGTAGAACACAAACGAAGTACGCGAAGTTGCAGCTATGTCGAACTTTGATCTAAACAAAACCCAAAGTCTAAACGATGCCCTAAGGGTTGTATATATGGAGGAAGAGAGGGGGAATTTCGTGGCCCCTTGGAGAAGGGGTCCGAAACCAACCCAAACTCTGTTTTCCTCACACATACGGACTCTAAAAACAACATATACTTACTATTTCGAAATTACATGGGCATGGCCCAATAATAAGGTGACGCAACACCTATATTAGTCTCTGGATGAAATTTATGAAGTGGTATCTTGTATATTTCGTCCAAGGCTTCATGCACTCATTATGGTGGCTTCAAAGTCCTGAAATTATCACTTGTAACTTTGTTCTTGTTTCCCTTGCGCATGACATCATCTCCATGCTTGATCTTACTCCAATGCTCATCCTTCTTGACCAAGCCAGGCCCTTCATTTGTAAGCAAGATAAATGTATCCAATTTAGGCAACATCATATTCTCATGAATATTAGAATCATTACAAGAAACAAAAATACCTGGTAATTTAATTGGCGTGCGCGAGCTCTAGTATTTGGTCCAGTATGTAATGCAACATGGGTTGTGGGTGTAACAATGGTATTGATGTCCTCATCACTCATGGGGTCACTGAACTTCAGAATATGCTCAATATGATCATTAAATACGAGTTGTGGTGATTATACGGTCACCGACCAACCGTAGACTTCCGTATTTTGTCTAGTTGACCGGTAAACTAGCCTGTGTGGCAATTTTTGACTGGTCACGCTCTCTCTCTATCACATGGGTCCCACATATCAGTCGGGTAGAAAAAATAAATAAAGCAAAATGCGCCAAAGTAAAAGTTAGGAGTCGAACCTGCCACCCCTGTCAGGGTCAATAATGTTCACGCTAACCACCTCGCGTAGCGCCCATCTATGTTTCATCCAGAATTGTCATAGATATTATACTTTTCATTACGTGTTGTGTGCGGCTTGTTTTCAAAGTTGTTCTCTGTAGCCTTTTTTAGAGGTATTTGTTCTGCGTAGCTGTTTGAGTGCACGCGTGTTAGTGTGGCAACTCTTGCGCGATAAACCACCACGACTAAGGTCAACTTCGGTTAATTTCGAGACTCATTACTATATTATACCAATGACCGTATACATTTCCTATTCCTCGGTGCGAGCTCGCACAGATACAAGTTTCGGGTCGTGAGTCATATAAACATCTATGCAAATTTCCAAGGAGAAGGTATTGGTTATATACATACAGTCTATCATGTTTCCAATGTTGAGTAACGTGGTTGTATTAGGAAATATTGGCTTGCCTTGTACTCCAAGTAGATCATGTACTTCTATATATATGCTCATGATGCTCAAGCAATACAACAACTATTCCACCAAACCACTCTCCCCCTTCTAACCTGGTATCTATCGCAAGTCGATCCTACACCCTGGCTGCCACCGCTTCCGCACCCGCGCGCCGCCCCCGGGGCGGTCGGCCTCCATGACCGTCGCCAGCTGCCGCGCCGCCCGTACCTAGGGTTCGTCCGCCGGCCGTGTTGGACGGCTGCCCTAGAGAGTCTTTTTCCCGAGCCCTTGCTTCGGGCTTTTTCGCTCTCTCGTCGGTCATTTTGATCGGCGTTTTTTTTGGTTTTCCGATCTAATCTTGATCGGTTTGCGTTGCCCGACATCGTCGTCGATCCCGTGCGCCTCTACTCCGACTCCGGCGCGACCAGTCGGCCTCTCCTCCAACCCGGCGGCCACGCGCGCCGAGGCGGCCCGTCCGGGCCAGCCGTCGTCCGCGCGTCGGTTCGTCCGTCGCCCTGCGCCGACCGTCACCGCCCTGCTCTGACTGGGACACCTGCATCGCCCCGACTCGGCGGCCTCGCGCCATGCGACGACCAATCATAGTCGTTGCTCGCGCGCCAGCCCGCCCATCGATCCACACCACCCGCCTCCGTCGTGTCTACACGGCAGCCCTACGGTCTACCTCGCCGGCCTTGTCTCCGGCGGCGTCAGACTCGTCGACTGTCTCAACTCGGGCGCCGCTACTATGTTGGTCGCCCGGGTCTCGCTGCCCGGACGCCGACGCTGCTTGGCAGCCCGGGTGTCGGTCGCACGACGTCCCACGCCGTCCGTCGTCGCCGGCCTCATCCCGGACTCCGCCATCACTCCTCCACCGAGCGGCGTCCCCGACCTCGCGCGCGATCGGCTTGATCACCCGCTCGCCGCCGCGATCCGCCTCATCTACGCCGCACGATCGACCTGGCCTGTCGGTCACACGCGCCGCCGCAGGTCCCGTGAAGATCGTCCCGAGTACTGCGCGCCTCTCCGCCGATCGAGCATCGAGCTGCCGCTGCGTCGCCCCGTCGGGCCGCAGCGCCGCCGCCCCTGTAGTTCTCCTCGTGGCTGCATCGACTCGTGCTTCGCCGCTGCGTTGCCCCTTCGGATCATAGTGTTGCGATGCGCGGTCCCCGCCGCCGCCCCGAGGCCGTCCCCACGGTTGCACCGACTCGCGAACCGCAGTTGCGTCGCCCCTTCGGGCCGCAGCGTCGCGGCCCGTGGTCCCCGCCGCCGCCCCGAGGTCTTCCCGCCGTCGTCCCGACCCGGCTGCCGCCGCTGCGTCGCCCCTTCGGGCCGTAGCGTTGCGGCCCGCGGTCCACTCCGCCGTCACCGCGCGTCAACCTTTCGTGGTATACGCCGCGCCGTCTCCCTTGGCACGGGAACGCCACCGTCCGCGCCGGTCTTCGTCATGCTGTCAGGGTTCTTCGCCTACTTCGAGCACCGTCGCCGCACTCCTAACCTAGCCGCCACCGATCTTCTTTGGATGTCGCCGCCGCTACCTTCATAGCCGCCACCGTCGCCCGTCCACCCCCTTCTTCTTCGTCCAAGCACCAGCCCGTCGCCAGCGTTGCCGTCATCTACCCCGACCACTTCGTCTACTCCGACCATCCTTGGTGACGTCGGCCTCGCGCCGATGGACGCCGCAATCGTCGTCGAGTTCTTCTCTGTTGGCTCCTCCGACTTGATGCGGAGCATCCCACGATCATCCCCATGTTCACTTCGACGAGACCCCAAGTAGACACCATTGGACATAAGGTTAACTCGCTACTCTCCGAACATCCACTTTCTACATGCGAGACATGGCTACTACCTCAAATATATGTGCTATGCATGACTAGGAACCAAGAGGGAGGCCATGGAACAGCTAGGAGCATTGGACAAGATGGCAAGTACAAGTCCGAGGATCAAACGGAGAAGCTGCTGGGAAAGCTACAGGCTCCGGACGTCCGGCCTCTACCGGACGACCGATGACTCCCAGGCGACCGGACGACCGGAGGCCACCAGACGTCCGTGACTTCGACGACAGAAGGAAAATAGCGGAAGTCCGAAGACTTCCGGACGTCCGGACCCTCGCGAGCCACCAGACATCCGGTAGCCGTCGGACGTCCGCTACATGCTGTCTGCGCATAGTTCTCCGGCCAGAGGCCCATGTATCCCGCTCCCACTTACCCCTTCGTGGCCCTAGACTATATATACTCCTCCACCTTCTCCTAGTGAGGGTTAGCTTAGGTTTAGCTTATTTGAGACAGAGCTTTGCTCATCCACTAGTGGTTCATCTCCTTGTGAGTGATTGTGGCCCCTCCACGGAGAAGATCCACACGGATTCAAGACCTCCTTCGCGGAGAAGATCTTGCGGGATACCCCAAGACCTCCTCACGGAGAAGAACCGGTTACCCTTTGTATCGTCCCTTGTTTATCAAGGATCTTGTATCTCTTTGTGTTTCGAGGATCTAGCATATGTGTGACTTGTTCTTATTGGTTTGAGTGATTCTCTCGTGTTTCCCCTTGTGTTCCCCTCTCGTGTTCTTCGTGTTCATCGTGGGATCCCCTCCATTTCGTGAAAGATCGGCCATCTAGGGTTCCACCCTACATCATTATGGTATCAAGAGCCACGGTTTCTCACGAATTTGGAGCCCCCTCCACCGTTTTCTAGCCTTCTTTTGTGTGATTTCGTCCTAAATTTCGAAAATCCCCACCAAAAATAGCCCCAAAATTTTTGCGATCTGTTGGTTTGATGATGTTTTGTTGATTTTGATCCATGTATTTGCTTGGTTTCAAGTGGATCTAGCATTTCCCCAAGTTTCCCCATCTTTCATCCATAAAATCTCATCAATTTTGACCCCAAAATCATCAAATTCCGCCCAAAATCGTGTTCCCGAGCTCAAATCTCGCGTTGACCCCGACCCACCGGACGACCGGCATTTTACCGGACGTCCGGACCCTCTCGAAGCACCGGAACCACCTATATAGAAGATAATACCGGATTTCTGAGCCCGACCGGACGTCCGGTCACCGGCCGTCCGTCACTTTCCGGACGTCCGGTACGTGTAGTTTCAGACTTCGGCTGATTTTTGTTTTGGTCATAACTAATTCATCCGAACTCCTATTTGGACGTTCTTTAGCTCGTTTCGAAGCTCTTGACATTCCCCATACCACAAAAATACTACCATCATCATTTGACTCCATCAAATTTTGTCAAATTTGGCAAGTTTGTATAGGCCCTCCACCATATCACCCGCATAGCCACCATAGCTTTCCGCAACCTAACCCATTTTGTCCACCATAGCATTTGTGGTTGCTTGAGTAGTGATTTGAGTCTCCTAAGGTGTTTAGGCTACTTAGGGACAACCGCTTCTTCATCAACCACCACCACTTCCGCATAGCTTAGTCCACTATACTTTTCCGCCAACCCAACCTAACCCAATTCTGTTGAGCTTGTTTGAGTTGTGGCTTGTGTCTCCTAAGGTGTTTCGGCTACTTAGGGACCGTGACTTCAACTCCGACATCATGTATAGCCCATCATTCCACTTCTGCAACCACCATGGCATTTCCTCTACCACCATTTGACATTTGTCCTTGAGATTTTGAGTTGTGGTTTTTCCGTTTCCTAAGATGTTTCGGCTAATTAGGAACGGGTCTACATCAAGAGCACCACCTCTCATCATCGACATGGACGGTAACTTCGACGACATCATTGTATATTCCCTTGCAATTGCATTGTTAACCCCTAGCCCATTTTTGTGTGACCTACCTATCGAGACTAGCCATTTGAGTATTGCCGGCAACGTTACTTGTGCACATTACTGATCATACTTCCCATAGCATACATACCATATCACCGTGGTGCATATCTTGGTATCATATCTTGTGACACAAGGTTGTCATCGCATATACTCAATTGCTATCTTGGTTCGCGAAGTTTTGCATGAGAAAAGAGCTCAAAATAGAAAGAGCCAAACAAGCTTTTAAGCACAAAGAAAAAGATGAGCAAAGAGCTTTTAAGCAAGAAACATAGCATCATACCACATTAAGATTGTCATACTCGATCATTTTGGATCATATCACCGAAATACCATACATATAGCATACTTGGGATAGAAGTCATTGCATTTTGCTTAGTAGGTTGTGCACAAGTTCGTATCCGCCTATTGTGCAATCGCGCTAGCGTCTCTCTAGTGTTGTGCAACAAGAGCATTTTCGTGGATTCCACATTTTGGCTCACCCCTTGGCTGCACGACCCCACTTATCTATCCGTGTGTGTGTTTCCGTGTGCCACCCATATTGCTATTGGTCTACTTGTTGCATTTGCAAATTTGTGAATCTTTTTCAACATTATTGACTCTTGCTAACATTTCACATCAATTTTTTGTGCCACTATCCTCACCGAGCTCCACCATAAGATTTACTTGTGTAGGTGTGAGAAACCGACAAGAATTGGTACCAATTGTGCTATTTCCTTGTTCCACATTTGAGTGATCATTGATCCATCTTCAACATCGGTCAAGGTACATTTGGTATAGTTCTTCTCTTTCTCCCACTCATACTTGCTAGCGTCTTATGATGGATAGGCAAGGCATTTCATCTCCGGTCTTCGACATCGACGACGCGAATAATGACATCCACGCGAAAACCATCGGACTACAACGAGCAATGCAAGAGCGCTTGGGCAACATCGCCATCGAACTACGACACTCCGAGACAAGGACAATGGCTTCCTTCGACGACATGTGTGACTCCTTCAACAAACAAATGGCAGAGCTCCAACACTTGGTGGTCGATTACACATCTTCATCCCCTTCGTCATCCTCTCGGCGACGACGTTCAAGTCACAAGTCTTCGGAACGCAAACATGATGTAAGTGCAAGTCTTCCACGTCCACACCGCCATGGCGACCATCGACATCGTCATGAAGGGCAAGTCACCTCCAAGCATCATGTGCACGACGACGACGAACGACATCTACCAAGAGCTCAAGCACTACAACGACACCATCAAGATGAAGATGCTCGACACGCGCAAACATACAAGTCCAAAGACGCTCTACTTCACGCCAAGCCCAAGCTTCAAGAGCACATAAGAAGACCGCGAGACAAGCACCCCCAAGACGGAGCTACGACTACAACCACCACTTCGGCATCTTCGCCAAGTGCTATCAAGGCATCTTTGCCTTCGAAGGTACGGCATCTTCGCCTACTTCCCATGAGTTCGCCTACATCGACGTCTTCATCATCAAGGCGATCATCTACGAGCGACGGCTACAAGACGGTCGAGCATGGGCCATCCCCTTCGACCAAGGCGTCGTGCATGAACCTCTTCGACACCATGAAGACGGCGCCCATATTGGACTACTACTCCGGGTCAAGCTACGCGAGCAAGCATGAGACCTTCTCTTTGACCTGGGAGGAGCGTGATGATTTGCCACATCCCACGGCATTCATCTTTGGAGGCATTACGGATGAGGAAGTAGAGGATGGAGACTATTGCACCTACACCTCTTCGACATCCACATATGACGAGATGCCCCAATTCTCATGTGAGGAGAGCCACCACCACATGAGCGATACGAGTGACTCCACCATATGTGATCTTGAGAGCATTTCCCTTGAGAGGATGAGTGTGCCCACCACTAGCCCCACACATGAGAGCATGCCACTTCTCCTATGTGAGGTTGAGAGCCATTTGAGTGACTCCACGAACCATACGAGTGAGAGCATCCATGAGGGAGTGAGTGAGCCACAACACTTAGTGAGTGAGGTAGTTGATAGGGCATGTAAGGCCACTATGATTTCTAACGACTTAACCTCTACTCCGAGTGTGTTTTCTTTGGTGCTAGGTCTCCTACAAGAGGACATGCCTACCCTCGATGAGTCCGTCCCTCCAATGGACAAACCGATGGCCATGGTGGAAGATGATGCACCACCCACATGGTTCCATCAAGATGAAGATGAGAACGATTGGATCCTGAACACCTCACCTACAACTCATGAGCGACGCTCCAAAGGTAAAATAGGTGATGGTGCTTCTCTCGTCCCACTAGTGGACTATCTTGCGAATGATTGCTTGCATGATGTTGACACACCTATTGCCATGCTTCATGCTAGTGAAACTTCCTCATGTCTTGACTTACCTATTTATGATGAATATGATGATGAGCATGTTGAGTTGCCTAGTTGTGATGCTATGCTCCATAGGATATCATGTGAAAATTCTTTTGGCCACATCATGTTCGACAACCTTTTAAACTTGTCATATGCTATGAGTGAGATCTCCCATATTGCACCATTTCAATCTCAACATAGTACCTATGCATGCCCCATTAAAGTAAATCCCATTTGCACTTGTGGCATAGATGACAAGATGATGGTCATTGGCTTTTGTTTTTCATGCGATGATATTGCCATGCTTCCTTTACATGATTTGCGCAATTCATCTATTATGCCATGCCATGATCACATTGTTCCGGATATGCATTGTTTTGAATGTTATCAATATTCTCCAAGTGATATTCCCACTAATTCTCATGAGGAGACCCCCATAGTTTCCTCATACATACTAGGAGATCTTGATGCATTCCATACTTTGCATAGTTCCCATAATTGTGTGCACCATATGCATTCCATGAATAACAATGCTCTACTTATTTCTTGTGATGCATTACACATTTCGAGTCTCCATTATGCCATACATAACAACAAACCTCTCGTGATGGAGGACATGTTTCTATATCACGCATCTCATTTATTTGAGCATTGGCTATTTTGTGCTAACCAACACATGCACGTGCGCATCATGATGGATGATGTGTACATATACCACGCACACACAATTTTTCCTTTGTCTTTGTTTTGTGTAGGTACTCATGAACATTTGTCAACCTCACAATCCCATGAGTTGACAAAACGAGCTCTTGAGAACAACGACAATTTGGGATCCCGTGGATTGTGCCTACCACCGTTCTTTTTGCGCAACGACTACGCGCATCTCTTTTACTTGGCTCTCACATGGCTATGGGCTATTTGCCACTTGTCACATTATGCCCATACTATCGTGTTCACTTTGCATGTGATGCCTTTTGCTATGACCTTGCCATGCAATTGTGATCCTTGCTTGCATTTACTCATGATTCACCATTATGATACTCCTATGTGTATTTGCATGCTTGGTGAAGATACTAGCAGCTTTTACCATGATTTCTTTGTGCCCCATGCTATTGTTGATTCTTGTGTTGGGAGAGTCATGATACTCCATTGATATTTACATAAAACTTCTTACCACCACAATGATGAGACTTTGCCCATACCTTGCTTTCATGCTTATGATATGTCATGTGCATCACGTATGCTCACTATTTGCACACATGACATGCTTGCCATGATTACCTCTAGTACATTGCGTCTTCGCACTACTAGCTTGTTTGACTTGATCGCTATGATTGCTTGCTATGTTGCATCAACCATGTTCCACTCTTACTTGCTTTCTTGGGTTGATGACATATATATTCGTGCCACTCACATGATATATCTTGATCATTGTCACTTGTCTCCATTAGTTGCACCTCTCATCACTTGTATTGAGTGCAACAATGTTATGTTTGTTGATCTCGGAGACTTTGACACCCTTCTTGTGATGCATACGTGCTTGATTGAGCCTATTGCACTTGGTTGTTCTCGCATCTTATGCCTACATACCATGCACCACACCCTTGTACTTTCTTATGATAAGAATGATGCAAGCACTTGCTAGGTATTTTCCCGCACGAATGCTAGGTTTTGCATTACGGCTAACCTCATTTGTTTTTCCGAGTGTTTGTCATGTTCTTTCATTTTAAGGGATTCAAAAGGCGGTACAATCACGAGGCATCTTGGGCATGTGAAGGCATACACATTGCGCGACACCAACATCTTCGAGAACATACATAAGGTGAATTCCTTCTTTGTGAGCCATCCTCACATATGCATTTTGGATAGGCCATACTTTCATTGTTGTTTCATTCTTGTTGTCTACACGATACATCTACGGGATGGAGGACCGACATTGAAGATGGACCATATGCATGCACCATCGGTCTACCACTCTTGCCACGACATCGAGCATTGGTATATCAAAACTCCTTTGACACATTGCACCAAAACCTTCATATTTGTTGATTGTGTGCTCACATGCCATGCTCCATGGACATATCATTCCCATAACAAATTTGTATCTTGCGCATGGATTGACTCACATTATGATTGCCTTGTTGCATCTTGTAATCCCATGTCATCCATGATATATGAGCTTGTGCATTTCCTTAGCAAATTTGTTGTGATATTTCTTGATGGCATACATCATGATCATATTGTCCTCCATCAATGGCATGATAGCATACACATATTGAGCATCCATTGCCATGTTCATGCTCTTGATAAACCATCACACTATGACATCATTTTGCACAATGGTTGCATTGATCACATTCACAACACCTTTGTGTGCACCACAAATGCATTTGATCACATGAATGCTTTACATCTCATACTATATCATCTTGCTAAGCTTCATGTACCTTGTCACACGGACTCATTCTTACATGATGAACATTTTGTGTGCGCTAACCATTGTATTTCCAAGTATACTTTGTGTTTGCTCATTTTGCATGTACCACATACCGGAGACATCTTGGAGTACTTGGGTTGCGACATGACCTCAACTTCGTCCAACTACAAGTCCATTCACGACTACCATTTCCATGGTGATGAGCTTTTTGATCCAAGGTCGGATCTTTCCCAAGGGAGGGGAGATGATGCGGAGCATCCAACGATCATCCCCATGTTCACTTCGACGAGACCCCAAGTAGACACCATTGGACACAAGGTTAACTCGCTCCTCTCCGAACCTCCACTTTCTACATGCGATACATGGCTACTACCTCAAATATATGTGCTATGCATGACTAGGAACCAAGAGGGAGGCCATGGAACAGCTAGAAGCATTGGACAAGATGGCGTGGACAAGTCCGAGGATCAAACGGAGAAGCTGCTGAGAAAGCTACAGGCTCCGGACGTCCGGCCTCTACCGGACGACCGGTGACTCCCAGGCGACCGGACGACCGGAGGTCACCAGACGTTCGTAACTTCGAAGACAGAAGGAAAATAGCGGAAGTCCGAAGACTTCCGGACGCCCGGACCCTCGCGAGCCACCGGACGTCCGGTAGCCGTCGGACGTCCGCTACATGCTGTCTGCGCATAGTTCTCCGGCCATAGGCCCATGTATCCCGCTCCCACTTACCCCTTCGTGGCCCTAGACTATATATACTCCTCCACCTCCTCCTAGTGAGGGTTAGCTTAGGTTTAGCTCATTTGAGACAGAGCTTTGCTCATCCACTAGTGGTTCATCTTCTTGTGAGTGACTACGGCCCCTCCACGGAGAAGATCCACACGGATTCAAGACCTCCTTCGCGAAGAAGTTCCTGCGGGATACCCCAAGACCTCCTCACGGAGAAGAACCGGTTACCCTTTGTATCGTCCCTTGTTGATCATGGATCTTGTATCTCTTTGTGTTTCGAGGATCTAGCATATGTGTGACTTGTTCTTGTTGGTTTGAGTGATTCTCTCGTGTTTCCCCTCGTGTTCCCCTCTCGTGTTCTTCGTGTTCATCGTGGGATCCCCTCCATTTCGTGAAAGATCGGCCATCTAGGGTTCCACCCTACATCACGACTTCTCCGACATGGCGTACAGCTCGTGCAGGTCCCTCGTCTACGCATGACCGGTGCTGGCAACACCGATGCATGCCTTCATCCACGACGTGTCCCCGGGCCTGGCAAGCCTGGTCGGTGCTTCGTCAACTTCGTTTTCATCCGTCGACGCATGCCCAGTGCTGGCAACACCGGTGCGTGCCTTCGTCTACGATGTGTCCTCGGGCTTGGCAAACCCGCCGCGACGCGTCGTCAACAACATTTTCTTCCCGGCGCACCCCTACTTTGACACCACTGCGCCCATACTAACTCGGCGCCCTCTTGCGCCCGCGGCTCCACGGCGACTTCCTCGACACCGGCTGCCCCTACTCGACATCGACCACGGCATTCTTCGCATGGCTACCTCGAGCAAGGCTCCACCACATACGTTCTCGGCTACATCGACAAACGGCACAAGGGGCTATCGCTGCTTGAGCAACCTCGTCGGTTTCCACTCCAGCCACGACTCCGCGATGCGTCGACCGTTCCGACTATGGGGGGAGGGGGGTGTCCGTCGGCTTGCCTTCGGATTCTTCTCCAGTCTCACCGTCCGCGTCGCTACCATTGTGACTGCGGGGGGATGTTGAGTAACGTGATTATATTAGGAAACATAGGTTAGACTAGGAAATATTCTGCCTTGCCTTGTACTCCAAGTAGATCATGTACTCATATATATATGCCCACGAGGCTCAAGCAATACAATAACTATTCCACCAAACCTCTCTCTCCCTTCTAACATCCAGAAAAGAAAAACTGCTTGTAGCACGAGTCAGTATGGACAAAACTAGACCGACCGACATAACTTTTTTTGAACACCGTACAGACGCAAGCGCTCATATATACGCGCATACACTCATCCCTATGAACGCACACATGCACACCCTACAAATTCTGAAATAATCCAGAAATAAATGCGATCACCAGGACTTGAACCCTGGTGGGCTGGGATACCATAGTCACTCAAACCATTCAACCACAGGTTGATTCACATCGGCCGACACAACTAACGAGTGCTACGTGGACAAAAAAAACCGTCGAAGCCGGAAGCTACGTACGTAGATTCATCTAGGAGCTTCGTGTATAGTGTACGTAGTGGAAAATACTCCTTCTGTCCCATAATATAAGAACGTTTTTGGCACTACATTAGTGTCAAAAATGTTCTTATATTATGGAACGAAGGAAGTATATAATAAGAACGACAATTCAAGACAAAACACGGAACAACGTCTGAAGTTCAGTGACGCTTTGACCTCAACTTTAATGACCACGAGTGTATTTATCTGAAAAAAAAGAAAAACACATCCTACTCCCTTCGTCAGGTAAAGAGTGTACGTTTGGCTTCAAAATTTGTCCACAAAAGAGTGAACTTCTATATTCCCAATGCACTTTAAAATACTTCTGTCTCATCACACGGCAATCAAGACCAATAACAATCCACACATGGTGTTCTTAATTTCTACATGCACTTAGCTCATTGGCGGTTGAGTAATTAAAGAGAAGAGAGATGGTGACTTGCACCTTTCCAATGCATTTTTTACTTCATATATTATCTTAAAATTTCTAGATGTACACTCTTTACCTGACGGAGGAAGAAAGGAGGAATTTCATGACCCCTTGGAAAAAGAATTTCACTTCATATATTATCCTAAAATTTCTAGATGTATACACAGTCTAATGGAGGGAGTGCGTGTGTGACCGTGGCCTGGACTCCACGAGACGAGACGAGACGAGACGTGCCCCACTCGACAACCCAGAGACCCTCCTTTAGGGCATGTACAATGGTTCTATCTTAAGAGTGTCACGTAGGATAAATGATGAGGTGGAGGAGAGAGAAATCATAAGAGAAAACTTGTCTTATCTTATTTAAGAGAAGACAAGAGATGATCTCTTAGGGCATGTACAATGGTTGATAAGATAGTCTTATCTTAAGTTTTGCATGTAAATTAGAGATGACAAAAAAATAAGTCTACAATGGGTCATCTCTTAGCCTTATCTTCAATAATTAGTTATTCCTAAAAACATGGTGAGACAAATTGTGCTAAGCTATCATCTCTTGTCTTCTCTTAATTAAGAGAAGACAAGCCTTCTCTTATGATTTCTCTCTCCTCCACCTCATCATTTATCCTACGTGTCATTGCTAAGCTAGAACCATTGTACATGCCCTTAGCACAATTTGTCTCACCATGTTTTTAGGAACAACTAATTATTGAAGATAAGGCTAAGAGATGATCCATTGTAAACATCTTTTTTTATGATATCTAATTTACATGCAAAACTTAAGATAAAACTATCTTATCAACGATTGTACATGCCCTTATTCGCTTACCTTACCTCCTACCACCTTCTCCCCCAATTCTCACCTTTCCTCCCCGTCGTTTGTCGCCTTCGCCTCCCGGGAAATCGCCTGCCGCCTCGTCTCCTAGAAACTCGCCGCCGCCGTCCGCTGCCATGAATCCCGAATAGTACGCACCTTCTCACTCCCTCTCGTCTACCTACCTTGTTAGAGTTCTGGATGGAATCTGTCAGTGTTGGGTTTTGGAGGCGGCCGATCTCGCCCTCGGCTGTGTCCGATGGCCACCGATTCGTGCTCCTCTCATGGATCTGCGCCCTCGCTGGACTTCACCTGTACGATCGCGGATCTAGTTGTATTAGGTTCCATCCATGCCGGAGATAGCAGATTCTCGGATGCGCTCATCTTCCTCTTGGCCCACCGGATTTGTGCCTCCTGCGTATCTACCGTTATCTCGGTGCCCCTACCGAGTGCTTCTAGTCGTTGAAGTTGAGGTCTCGTTTAGATTTCTCCGTGGTTTTTTGTTTTGTTTTGTTTTGTTTTTTACATCACTTTCTCCGTAGGTTGTTACTTCCATTTGTTAGTAGCATGTAATATTATTAGCTTGTCTAGATGTGCAAAACGATGCGATGAGATGCTTGCGTGACTATGCAGTGACTACCTTTTCAAGCTGCTGCTCATTGGGGACTCGGGCGTGGGGAAGTCTTGCCTGCTGCTGAGGTTTGCGGTAAGGATTGCTCCTTTAGCATCTCTTTGAATAAACTGATTTCATTTAGATGCAGTATGGTAGGGCGCCAGAAAATATACAGATACTTTTGCTTAATTTGAATGAATGCACCTCTCATACAAAGAACCAAGTTACTATTCGTACACAATCAAATGTTAGGAATCTGTAGCAGGGATGAACACTACAAAGTGGTTAGTAAGCCATTTTTTTTCTCTTGCTTGTTGTTGTTGCCCATTTTCCCTCTCGGTTTATAGTAGCTGTTGCTGTGCTAGATGACTGTTAGGGATGCCATTCTATGAACAAGGTTTGCAAAAACAACAGTGACTGTGTTGCATCGTGTTTTATTCAACTCCTTTACCCATTTGATTCCGTTTGGAAAGTGGAACCCAGACAACAACTTAAAATGCTGGAAGATTATTTTCACAAATGTTGATTCTAGTGGAAGATTGCCATTTTCTTCTCTGTGTTTGCTTTGTGCTCCAACGTACCTGTCACATTTGGCTTTACCAAAAAGTTACGCACAGCCCGTCGGGGGATAACCAAACACAGCCGACATGTTACCCTTGGCTGGACAGCCATTATCTTATTTAGCAAGATTTTTCTCTGGGAAGATCACACTTTCCAATGCATGTCTAAACAATTCGCTTTACCAAAATTAGAAAACTTACCATTATCTTGGGCTTTGATCTCCCTGCAGTTTCAGAGAAAACTACTAACCAAATGTAGTATTAAATCAACTTCTAAATTTTGTGAATAGTCTAAAATGCAATGTAATTATTTGCCTTTTGACAAGTTACAAAATGTTTTGTCTATTCCGTCTCCCATAGTATCTACTAATTCAGTACTCAAGTTGTGATATTATTTGCAATATGAAGTATATTATATTAATGTTAAGTAAGCAGATCCTAGCATGTGTCGGTAGTTGCTGGAAACTAGCAAATATCAACAGTTCTGTAGGCAGTTTATGTTCTCCATATTTCTCATCTTTAGCAGCATTCAGTGTGGTCATCAAATAGCATCTAGCACAAAACCTTCTAGAGAAGTGCTGATATTCTGAATCAACTTCTATGAATTAGCTCAGCCTTTTTCCGATGCAAGAAACTGATGATCTTACTGACTACATTTATAGGATGATTCGTATCTGGAGAGCTATATCAGTACTATTGGTGTGGACTTTGTAAGTTGATTCCTTTGCGAGCTTACATGAAGTTAATTTTCTGTGTAGCATCCGCACATGCCCCCTGTTGTATATCCTTTTCACTGTCTTTGATTTGCTAGAAAATCCGCACCGTTGAGCAAGATGGGAAGACGATAAAGCTGCAAATTGTAAGTAACCCGTTGTAGAAAGCTCTACATTGTCCTTACAAGCTAGAAGTTTCAGCTCTGATTTTTCAACATGTTCTTGACCTTCAGTGGGATACTGCTGGACAAGAGCGATTTAGGACCATCACAAGCAGCTACTACCGTGGTGCCCATGGCATCATTGTGAGCTCTGTTCAACATTTGTCATTATATATCTTGATTGACTAGATTACTACCCATGATTCATAGTGTTGTACCTTCTGTTGCACAGGTTGTGTATGATGTGACTGACCAGGAGAGCTTCAACAACGTCAAACAGTGGCTTAATGAAATCGACAGGTATGCTGGTGAAAATGTGAACAAGCTTTTGGTGGGGAACAAGTGTGATCTAGCTGAGAGCAGAGTGGTTTCTTACGAGGCTGGCAAGGTAATTCTTTGTGCATCCATTACCCTTATATGTAGTTCCTACATGTAATGTGATCAATTAATAAAATCACATACTTGTGAATGCCCATTACAGGCCCTTGCCGATGAGATTGGAATACCATTCTTGGAAACCAGTGCCAAGGATGCAACAAATGTGGAAAAGGCATTTATGACCATGGCCGCGGAGATAAAGAACAGGTGACAATACAATTCGTTGTCTACACTTTGTGCTGTCATATCCATTCTGGATACATGAATGAAAATAGACAGACACAGTAGATATACTACATGGAAGGAAGTCTTCTAATAGTAATAACTATTTGGCTCATCAAATACTCCGTACATCTTTCTACCTCTGTCCTGGTTTATTGGTCCCTGTTGTATTCCGTGCCAAATTTTGACTATAAATTTAACTAATAAAATGTTCATGCATGTCATAAAAAATTATATCATTGAAAACTACATTCAAAGATCTAACAATATATTTTTTGTTGACATGCATTAACATTTTGTAAGTTAAATTCATAGTCGAAATTTGGCACGGAATACAATGGGGACCAACAAACCAGGATGGAGGTAGTATATAGCTACAAGTGTTATGCTGACTCAGCAGTCACACCATTTTTGGAGGTACTAAATTTTGAAAGCCACAGCAGTTTAAATCTAGTGCCAGTAAATCTGATTTGAAGTGATGCATCATGATGTCTGGTTCTGTTATAATTACATGAATAAGTGTATAATAGGCCTTAAATCTTAATTCTCTTTGCCACCTCTTTTGAACAGGATGGCAAGCCAGCCGGCTGGAAATGCCAGCAAGCCTGCTACCGTGCAAATGCGGGGTCAGCCTGTTGCTCAGCAAAATGGATGCTGCTCGTCTTGATCAACACTCAAGATCAAAGTAGTGTTCTTGCAAAACTCAATTGGTTGTTCCTCCCCTGTACATTAAGTGTATTACTATCATGCTGTCTGTTGGAAGAAGTGTCATATCCCCTAACTACAACAGTGCAGCAGAGGCTCCGGCCTGTTTTAGCTGACTGTTAATATTACTATTTTAATGCGTGTCGTTTAATATTTACCTTCGTTTGGTTAATGCTTCATGTCTCCATGCTTTTAAGTTAAATGCCGGTGACCACAGTGAGCGATTATAAATTCACCCTGCATTATATTCTCAGGGAAGGCATGTTTGCTTCTATCGGTGGAATGCTGCTTTTCAAAGACAACTCGCGTTGCAGCTGTTATGTTTGGTACCTGCTTGCTCATATGATTGTTAAACAGCAAATATTGTATCTCATTGTCGGTCTTTAAAATTCCTAAAAGAATTTGTAAAGGAATCATTGACGCGATGTCGCATTTTTGGTGGGGAGACGAGGAGAACCAGAAGAGGGTGCACTGGATGGCCTGGTGGAAAATGTGTGTGCCAAAAAACCAAGGAGGAATGGGATTCCGTGATATCCACTGTTTCAACCTGGCTTCGCTTGCAAAACAGGCATGGCGTCTCCTTAATAATCCTGATTCCTTGTGTGCTACTATTTTAAGGGTCAAGTACTATCCTAATGGTGATTTGCTGAACTCTAAGCCAAAGCATGGTGCTTCTTTCACCTGGCAAAGCATTATGGCAGACATCATTACTCTCAAGCGAGGTTATATTTGGCGAGTGGAGGATGGACACAACATCAATATTTGGGAAGATGCATGGATCCCAAATTGTGCCACTAGGAAGATTGTGACCCCTTGGAGGGGGTATTTATTATCAAAAGTCGTAGATTTGATTGACCCGGTCTCCAATAATTGGGATGAGGATCTGATTCGACAAACTATGTGGACCATTGACGCACAACGGATTCTTTCAATCCCAATTTCGCAACATAATATGACAGATTTTATTGCCTGGAGTTATACGAAAAATGATATGTTCTCGGTACGGTCTGCTTACTCTGTGGAGTGAAACTATCAGTATGGGAGCAAACTAAAATATTCCAACGGGATAGGACGGAGCACACCTAACCCTATATGGTGTCAGATATGGAAGTTATCTTGTCCGGCTAAAGTCAATTTTTTTTATGGTGGACACTACATGGTACTCTCCCATGCCGGGCAACACTCACCAATAGACACATGAAGGTCTCGCCCTCTTGCCCTACATGCTCTCAGGGTGTAGAAGATACGAAGCACTTGCTTTTCCTATGTAGAAAAGCGAAGGAGGTTTGGAAAAGGCTAGGGTTGAATATGATTATATTGAGAGCTTGTGAGATTGATCGTGCTGGAGAGGCAATACTGGAATACTTATTACTCATTCCAAATCAAGATCTGTGCATTATGGGGTACGAAAATGTTAGAGAAATGATAGCTATCTCTGCTTGGTATCTATGGTGGGAAAGACGAAAATTAGTGCACAAGGAACCCACTCAAAATGCGACTCAGATCTCAATGGGGATCATAGCTCTTACATATAATTTTGTAAATGCATCATCTTCAAAGGCGTCCATGAAAAAGGGGGTTGACAATGTCCTCCTAGGGGCTTTGTGAAACTTAACGTTCACGCCACTTTTGACCATGACTTGATGTAGGATACGATGAGGGCAGTATTGAGAGACGACAAAGGTAGGTTTATTGCAGGAGGGAATGGAAAGATAGACTACTGCGCGGATGTTCTCATGACGAAGGCCTTAGCTCTCAAATTTGGCCTAAATTTAGCGCAAAGGGCGGGATGTAATCACTTAATCATCAACTCTGACAATCTGGAGGTGATTGAGACCATGCAGGACGGAGGACAGTCAGCGGGAGCGGCGGCGGCAATTTTCGATGACTGTTATCACTATGCTTGTGATTTTCTCATGACCAAATTCGAACATTGTAATAGAGAGGCAAATAAAGTAGCACATGAACTTGCTAGATTAGCTAGATTTCTTTCGACTTCGGATTGGTTTGAGGAGCCTATAAGTGAAATTGTAAGGTTTCTCACAAACGATGTATTGGTTATTGCTAATGAATAAAATTTCGCTTTATCTAAAAAGAAACGTTATATAATGCACTCCCTCCGTCTGGAAATACTTGTCGGAGAAATGGATGTATCTAGAACTGTATTTTAGTTCTAGATACATCCATTTTTATTTATTTCTTCGACATGTATTTTCGAACGGAGGGATATATTTTGTTGGAAGTATGAGCAAATTATTACGAGATTTAATCCGAATAAACGGAAGATAAATTATGACAGCAAAAACAAAGATTAAACTAATCATGCGAACTAGCATATTAGATGAACATATCACATCTAGGGCACATACTAAAAACATGAATTCTACCACGATCTTGAACATGAAGGATATAAACACATACGGTGCAGCGGGAGCAGCACCGCCGGCGCCGGTGTTGTCGCCCATGTCGTTGAGGATGAGGTTGCCAAGGTCGGGGAAGAAGTCGTCGTTGGCGAAGTCGTCGCTGCCAGCAGTCGCGCGAGTGCGCTCTCCAAAAACCTGATCGCCCCTCTCCCGTACAGGATCACAAGAGGCGGGGTTCCGAAGGCCTGCTGTTTCTTCTCGCGGTGCACGCCGGAAGGAGGGATGGAGAAAATTTGCGTGGCGGCACAATGATCTGGAACGGTGGTGCGAAACTATATATTACGGCAGTGGCTAGGGTAGACGTCTGCCTGACTATATATGCGGGTCGGATAGGTCGTGGAGAAAACCCCACGTCCAAGTAACAGCCCCACGATCCAAAATGATCGGAAACGGCTGAGCAATTAACGCGTCCGTTAATTACGACATATTAATTATTCCCGAGTAGCAAAAATATAGACAACGTGCATAACTCTGTCCTCGGCTCGGCTCATTCCCGCAACCCGCGGCGCGGCGAGCGAGAAGGAGGAGTGCGCATGTAGGTCTCATCTTATCATGCTCATACAAGTGGTAGAAGAGCAATGCAGCTCTCTCTCAACTTCGGTGGTGGGACTAAACTTTAGTGCCACTCACTTCACTTACATGTGTACATGAATGAGCCAAAAGAATTTCAGAATTTTAGTTGAGTTTTGGATAAAAAACTTACTAGCAAAATTCCAATAAATTTTATGATCAATGGCTACCGCTATCATGGCTGTGTTGCATAAAAACCTAATTGAATGCTTGCTCGACAGTGGCATGGCTCGAACTTTGCTGCCGCGTCTGCTGCTTACCCAAAACCTGCAACGATCGCCATGGCGCTGCACATCCTTGGTCCTCGCTTGGGTAATGGCAGGGCGCCTCGCCCTTCGAGCTTCGAGCCCGGGGTGTCAGAGCATCTCCACTCGTTCGGCCTTCTATGGGCTTGAAATAATGTCGTCTGAGGGCAAGTCAGCGAAAATATCGGTGTGGGCGGTTGTCTTCCTAATCGTCGTCCCAGACGTTGTTTAAGAAAAACAAACTTGGGTATAATTTGGCCGTCCAAGACGTCGTTTTAAGAAAAACAAACTTGGGTACAATTTGGTCAAACACGACACAATTTCGGCTAAACTAGGAGGGTTTATTGATATTTGTATTTTTTTAGAAAACAAAGATAAAAATAAACTAAACTAAACTAGAAACTACTGTGCTCGCCGCCTCGCGACTTCTACATACCGAGAAGCTTGTAGAAGTTCGTGTAGTCGTCGCCGCCACCGTCGTCGTCGCCTGCCATCGTAGTCCCGCGTGCCGCCGTCGTCCCTGTTGCTCCCCTGACCAGCGTCACCGATGCGTGGAGGGTTGGAGGGCTCGGACACTTCCTCGTCGTTGTCTTCGAGTATGACGACGCCGCCCTCCTCGCGTCGACGGTGGCGAGCGGCTATCTCCTCGCGGCGCTGGCGGGCCATTTACTCACGGATGTAGTCCTCCGGCGCCCATTTGAGGGCGGCCTCATCGTCGGCTGCCATGGCCTCGCGCTCCTTCTTCACGGCGAGGAGCCCCGGCTCCGTCTTCACAGCGGCGAGCCCCGGCTCCGTATTCGGCCTGACGAGGGCGGGAAGGGGGGGGG